>OZ007498.1:175195877-176395877 GCA_963931805.1 Microdon myrmicae
TGGAATGAAGCGGCAGCATGTAAGTATGGGAGTGCAAATAGCATAGGGTTCACCTTCCAGACCGAGAGATTAGCAAAATCGGTTCTGATGGTAGGAATCAGAAACGACCAACTGGGGCATCTGATAGTACAATCAGGAAAAGACCCTTTAGATAGAATAATTGCTAGGGTTCTCGAGTTAGAACAAACCGAGAATGAAATGAAAATAGAGAGTGGATGGTATGAAATACCAATGAGGTATTATGCCCAGTCACCTTCACCTGAAAGGAACGACACATACCATGCCCCCATATCACCAAATAGGCAGCCAATTTCAAAGAATAATCCATTCTACTATTGGGAGGATGAACAAGATCCCGAGGAAACAAAGAGGGTTTAAGGTAGGACCTACGGGGATACTCGACCAAACCCCCAGGAATCGAGGCAAAGGCAGAATAGACCTATAAACGATGCGTCTCGGGTAGTAGAGACACAGAATAGGAACTCTAACACTAGATTCCCAGAACGATCTCAACCCGTTACACGCCCACAACCTGGGAAAACCCCGTTTAGGTCGGAAACACCGCCACACACTTCTAGTAGAAGACCAACAGGGTCTAAACCAAAGAAGCCCGATGTACCACGACACCTTCAAAGAGGCGGAGGTGATTACCACAGTGACTCCTCTAGTCAAGGTAGAGACAAGCGTATACCAAACACATGGGCTACACGCAAACTTCGAAAACAAGCAACGGCATCGAATCGTAGAGTGTACAGCATTCGATGTTGTCGTGAGTTTTGTGGCCGAAGGGGTCACACGTGGGACTAGTGTCGTATCAAGGCAAGGTGGATAAAACCACAAAAGCCAACATATACACCCAATGTGGTTAAGACTGTACCGCTCGACAACACCCCACCGACCTGCACGGTCAATACAGAATGGCAAATAGTCCAAGGAAGAAAAAATTCAAAGGACAATAAACAGTCACGCGACAAATGCGGTGTACAGACACGAGCCAAGAGTAGTACTAGTTCGAGCAGTACGGAACACTCGGAGGCTCGAAAAATAAAACAACGCCAAAACCGATTACAACACCATCGATCCGAATCGAATCATAGCCAGTCGAACTCAACCGCTACGGACGTGTCAGAGACGCCAAAAAAGGGGCATAGGCGACAGAAGAACGGAGAATGGTGCACATTTTGCAAGCAACACAACCATACGGCGACAGTGTGTCGGCAAAAAGCAAAATGAGAGAAGTCGGAAAACTCCCAAAGAACGGGCCGGAATTCCCCAACCCGACCGAATTAAAGCCACCAACGAAAGAAAACTGTCCTCTACCACCAAGAAAAGTTCCAATAGTCCAGTTCCCATTAGACCTCGGATGTAGAAACACTACACGTCTAATAGTGGACACAGGTGCAGAGATCAGCCATTCTTAAGCTGAAGCCACTCCAAAATGGAACAGCACTGGATACCAAAAAGGCCACTACTCTCCAAACGCTTTTTGGAAAGGGAAAGTCTAGGGGCTTTTCTAAGGTAATATTCAAACTGCCCCAACCAATCTCCTGTAACTTTCAGGTAATGGACTCCCTACCGTGATTGTCAGCAGATGGGTTGTTAGGAAACGACTTCCTGGATAGGAATTGTAAAGTCAACGGTCTCGGGAATTGTTTGGAATGCTCCCAAACTAATGTAAATCCGGTAAGTTTTTCCGTTGAATTTACAAAGGACGCCAGGACAAAAGGCAGTCAGTCGGGAACCCGTGCCAAGGGGATCCATAGAGGTCCAGACCGCGGCCAGAAGTACACCGGATACCCTACCCAAACAAGGGAAAGGGGGCGAAAAAATGTCAGGCTCCAAGCATCCCAACCCCACATTAATGGCTGACAAACCAAAGAAAGCTAACAAAGAAGTAACAGTGGTGGAACACTCACTGCCAAACGCTTCGGAGGTAGACATTTTTCTGAACAAACCGGAAATAATACCGGCACGTTCACGAAATTCGGGAAGAGGTAATTCTAGTACCTAAACCAATGCAATCAGGGATTTTCAGATCCAATTGTATTGTAGGGAAAGCGAAGAGTGCGGCAAATAAAAACAAGTTTAACAGATTCACTGTAAAACTACGAAACGACACGCACGTCGAAAACTATTAGTCTAACGTATATGTGAGCTGCCGTAAATTATAATTAAAGAAGGACACATGATCAACAGAAGTCAGACAGGAACAATTATCTGAAGCTGAACACAGGAGGTTTATCTCAACGCCCCCTATACCCTGTCGCAGAATAACAGCAAACCATAGGGACCGCTCAGCGGTCGATTAAAACAAGTAAGTCACCCAACTTACTCTTAATTAATAATAAAAACTATAGTACTAATATCAAATATATTAACTATATATTAATATTAAATTGTTGATAAATAACTCATAACAATACCTCTGATGTTCTTTGCTCTGGCATTTTCTGGGATTTTTTTGATCCAAATCTTTTCCCATTCGCATTTTTTGCGTTTGAATGGTCTCATTGTCTCTTTCCGAATTGTCGCGTATCTTTCTGCGTTGACTTCATCATATGTTTGTCGCAATCTGAATTCATTTTGCCGGCAGAAGGTCTTCTGGAACCGAGCAGAGGTCATAAAAGCCCTTGAAGATTTCATTGGCTCTAAAAGTCAGCACTTTTACGAAAAAGGAATATTTGATTGTATCATGTTGGAAGAATGTCATAGATCTCTGCGGATCATATTTTGATTGATTAAAAATTTACGGAAAAATAACATTGGCTTTTAAATGTTTACTATAAAATCGGACATTTCATGTAGTACAACCCAATATTATCCAGATAGTGCACCCTGTAACCTTTTACTGTTTCCAAAACTCAGATTAACATTTCCGGCGGAGTTCAATAAGGATAAAAAAAAATTTATTGAGAAAACTGAAGGCGAATACGCCTTTAAAAAAATATATCGATTACTTTATTGTTCGATGTTAGATAAGTTGGACATCTTCAAATGGAACCTATTTGTAAGCATACACAATAAATGTTGATGATCAATTGGTTTGTGTAGTTTTTGTTGACTTTGTTTCGGTTATAATTTATCACACAAATATATAGTATTACTATTCCAAGAGTTTCTTAACAGAGGTGTTAAAAGCCGTGTAATTACCTGAAAAGTGGCTTCCTTATGCCGTAGCTTTCTAGCTGAAATGTTAACACGCTGCACATTCTACTGCCACCGCTATATATTACTCAAATTGTAATTAAGAAGAAAGGAGGAAAGATGTCTTAAACTTCATCGTACTGTAAAACCACAAGTTAAGGGTGATGCTTCCCATAAACCCGTTCTAGCGCATTGCAAACTTCTGTATGTATTTATGAAGCTAAATTTGTACTTCATCATATAATAACAACTTTGCAACTAGTAAAGGTAATTGTTTTGCCTACCAATCCTTTCCACAGAACCGATCGAAGTTATATACAACACGACATTTATAAATCAAACATCTAGATATATTTCTGGACAAAGGGTTGGTGTCCAGCACAAATTCAACATATATTAAACAACAGGCCATTTATCGTGTAAAGTTCAACCCGTTCACTGAACGCAAATTGATATCGAATCCCACACACTGTCGAGTCATCGCTAAGAACATATCACATTCAAATAAGTACCCAATTATGGAGTCGATTCATGGCGCACTTGACCGGTTTCTCACTGTCCACTTATTTAAATTTAAATGCGACATCCAACTTGCACCAAAACTCGTTCTACAGCAATTCCGGTTTACTTGTATAATAAGTGCTTCTACATTCCATGTTGGTAAATTCAAATAGAGGCGCAATTCTATGGCTTTTCAAAGTCTTTAAGAATGGCTTATCAAAATTTTGAAGAAAGCAACTGTGTTTGGATAACCCAATATTTTTCAACAGATGACTAAGTACAATATTTTTAAGTTTCAATATTAATTTACGTACGTTTCGTACTGTAAGGAAACACAATTTTCTAGATACGCACGCTTTTGTTCTGGTGTTGATGACAGCGGAGCCCAACCCGGATGACGTCTCCGTGATTTCTCAGAATGTACTTTAAGTAAGAGTTTCATTGTGGTACCCACATACTTTATCACAGCCCGGATGGAAAAAAGACGCCTGCGACATTGGAATTGAATAATTTGCTTATCGTATAAGAGCGCGCCGGACAAACGTACACTTATAGGTGATCCAGTAAAAACACCTTTAAAAGTCAGCCGCACTATGGTGTTCGCTGCTTGGCCGGTTAGATCGTTTTGATTACTCAAAACCAGTCGACTAACGACGAGTACATATTCAAACTTTTCATACCCCGGCAAAAGATACATTTACGGCACACACACCTACAAGATATAAGCGGACGCAATGCCTAATGGAAGTTCATCACGATTCTAGAGGTTTCCAACTTTTGAAGCAATCTCATACATTTTTATCAACCGTACAATGAGGGTTGAGATACAAAAAGTCTAGGGATGCAAATAACACAAGTCAACTCTGAACGACGTCATTGACGTTGATTAATCCCCTCTAGGTAGTTTTTCCGGCTATGAAGTTATCTGTAAAACGACATATCATCCGGTGTCGTCACCGCTGGTTCGTGGCGATTGAGCACGATACTGGTAGAAAACTTGACGTTTTTTAAACATATTTATGTATGATCGGCTCAGTTTCGCTACGTGACGTGATAACCGATTGTTCTTCCACCTTTTTGCGATATTATTAGCCTTAAACGTGAAGGTAATTTCGCATTAGTCGTTATTGTATTTAAAATGCATGCTACAGCACAATTTAAAGAAAAAAATAACAAAAAAACTGCAAAACACATGAGCAAGTATTTAGTTTGCTATAAACATTGTGAAATATTTTGTTCATTTTCCTAGTTTATAATATAAACTAAGAGGTGGACAGCCACAAGCCGAACATATGGAATAGTATGTATATAAAAATATGTACGTGCCAAAACTCCAACAGTGGTCACAGGAAACTAAACGAAAAAATAGGAATGGGCTAATATGGCCTTTTACGGCTGGTGTGGAGCCAATAACCTTACAAAAAAAAAACTTCTCGATGTAAACCTTCAATACGGTTGTGTGGCAACTCAAACAGATCACATACATACAAATGTAGTGAAGAACTCGGCAAACAAGATAATTCAAAACAAAAAATCATCAATGTCGTCTACCAGAGCAATCACGTAGCATTCACACAAGTAACGAACTGCGATATCCTCTTGGGTATCCGGCGTTGTGCTTCATTTCTAACTTTTTCCTACCGTTGGTATGAACCACATTCTAAACAACTTTACAAAACGCTACGGCTTAATGACTTACATTCTTTTTCGTGGAATATGCACTGTTCACACGGAAATCAAGTCGAGAGAAGAACACTCAGGATATAAACGAACGAAAAAGGCTAAATGATGAGTACTCTCATGGGAAGTGTACACGAAGTCCACACCAGCTACATTTCTTTCGCCTGCAGTTCAGTAGGGCAGTAGCACAGAAAGACCGAAAAGACACGAATAAGCAACACCAGAGATTTTGGTGGCTGAGTGGCAATTAAAAACCTGTTTCCTTATAAAACTGGCAAAAAAAGGGAAGTAATAATAATAATAATAATAAAGCCCAACAAACTACGGAAAGCGTACATAGATTTAGCATTTCGAAGTCTTGATATTAGGTTTAGGATAGAGTTAAGGTTAAAAAAAAAAAAAAATTAGTTTAGTATTTAAGTTAGATATAAGGTAAAAAAAAAAATAACAAAAACAAAGTTTTTTCTGTTCTTCATTTGCTTTGTATCTAATTAAGTTCCATAAAAATTCATGTAAACAAAATAATCATAATGTCGAAAGACAAATTTTCATGCTTTAAGCGTATGAATGTAACTTAGAGAGTCCGCAAAGGACCAGTCAGTTAAGAAATAAGATAACATAAGCTAGAGCTTAATCATTTTTGCCTAGCGAGTAAGTAAATTATAATAATAGGAAGAAATAAAAAATGATATTAAAAAAAAAAAAAAGCTACATTTCTTTCGTCACATGTACTGTTGCCATAATGGTGTCTTGGCGACTCCAACGGGCACGACACATGTAGTGTACTGACTTAAACACGATATAATGTCTACTTAAATGAGATTACGTTACTTTGAAGGAAAAGAAATCGATAATTCTTATTTCCAGATTTTTTCGTATTGTCCGACTTGGATCAAATATGGAAAGTTTTGTCCTATAATTTGTTGCCATTTTACGGATAACAACATAATGCAATCTGTAGAAGCCCTAATCCTCATTAGCAAAAATATCGGCTAAGCGAGTTTCACAATCTTCTCTTGATACAAATTTCTTTTCAGTAAGGAATCATTAAAAAATATATAAATTAGTGCTGGGGGTGGCCTATAAAGTGAACGTATCAAAACTTCTCAGTCAAGTTCCCTGAGTTCCTGACGAGTTATTGTAGATGTGTGTGACCTGGCTTTGTTCTGTTGATTAATTCTAGCCAGCTAGTAGGTGAGATGGTAGGTATTTTGGACAACCCCTACACAAGCTGCCCCAATACTATATAGCCTGCAAGAGTTGTGTTGAAAACGGAGAACACATCCTAACAGGATGCAGTAGATCCCAAGGAAACCGCAGTAGATGCAACCAACATAAGAACGCTGATAACAGATGGGAGCTCATCAGAGCTTGATTCGACAACGTCGCTTCACAAACTAGAGCAACTGTAAGAATATAGTTCTGTCCCCGAAGTTATGTCAAAAGACGATCCAAATGGGAACAAACTGGAATGTGTTGCAAAGTATCTGTGGGTTTAGACCGTAGGAACTGCCGGGCAGGTGCTAACGAAATAAATCGGATATGCAAGTGGATTCTGACCACCTATACCATATATTTTAAAGATTATCACCTTCAGGGAGCAAACCGAAAATGGAAGGAAAAACAAAAATACTGTGACCGGCTCCATCGAAATTCATTCCCACAAAAACACCCGCTTCAATGGCTTAGTTAGTAAGGAAGATGTTTCAAGCATTTGACTGTACATACGTAGGTTCAACGGACAACTCTTTGCTACTGTGTAGTTGAGTGGAATTGTTATATAATTAACTTGAGTTAATTATCACCCCCCCCCCCCCCCCCCGCCCCCACACATAAAATCCACCTGAAACTCTGACTAATTCATATCCTCTACACAGCACATTTTAAGCCCGAAAATAACATTCCCACCATGAAATAAAAGAAGCCGGGAAACGCCAAGTGGTCGGGTCGGACACCCCCAACCCGGCCGAATTAAACTAGCCACCTGTTCAAAGCTTTTCTCAGTTTCCGCCGTCAGAAGTCAAAGTTGTTCAACTCCCATTGGACATGACACAGGCGCTGAGACCAGCCTTTTAAAAACAAAAGCACTCCACCAAAAATATGTAGTCTAGGAAAAAAAGGAAAGTCTAGGGGATGGATACATGGGAAGTTATAACTACATCAAGAAATCCCCCGTAGCTTCCAGGTAGTAGACAGGGGGGCTCGGCAAAAGGCAGCCGAAGACGAAACCGTACCACTGGGACCTGAGAAGGTCGATACTGCAGTCGGTAACTACTCGAAGACCCTACCCATACAGGGGAATGGCTACGAAAAACGGTCAGGCAACAGTTGCCCAAAGAACAAGGCAATACCCCAAAAGCCAGAAGGTGACAAAGAAGAGAAAGCTTCGGTAGAACGCCTACCAACAAACCCTTCGGAGGTAGAAATCTTTCTGAGTAGACTTATAATGTTTGTGACGATTGTGAAGAACGTGTGATTCGAACTGACGCTATGACGGTTAGAATCACTAAAAATGTAACTGCTGCTCAACAGATCAGGCCACTGCCGCATGTACGAATTCGAATTCTAAACTTAAATATACACTCGACTGATGTGGAATTCTTACGTTATCGCTATGGTATACGGCTCTGATGCTTTGCTTATTCGAATTACCTTTCGGTGTTCTTCACTATTCGCTTGTATATTGTGTGTGTATCTGTTAGAAACGCCACAGATTGGTCATTGTACCAAGACGCTCAAGAAAGATGATTGGGCTCCCAATAAAAATCCGAGAGGAGGTGATCTTGATACCTAGAGAAGTACAATCAGGGATTTTACTCGTTAATTGTATTTTAAATAAGGCAGAGAGTACCCAAATTGAGGCACTCAATATCATAGATTGCCCCCAGACCATTGACCGGATAAAGGTGGAGTTGCTTCCAACTAAGGACAATGCCTTCTTTCCTTTGGAAAACCGGGAGAATATACATACCGGTAAGCGAGTCGATACGTCATCGGGAATTAACTTTGATGATGACTCAAGTCATCCTGTATGCGAGATAAACCCCTCGGAGCCAGAACACCTACAGTTTGTTAGAAACCTTTTCCCGGAAGGTGAGTTGCCTCAAGAATCAATAAAAGATTCGAGGTTGGTACACTTTCACGAGGAACTCCACTTAGGGAAAACCCTAAGTGCTCAAAAGTCTCAATCGATAGTGGAAATATGTGAGGAGTTCAATGAGATTTTCCAGTTAAAAGGCGACTACCTGACGTATACAAATGCGATATCGCATGACTTACCTTTGGTACAGGACCAAGCGCCTATAAACCAAAGACCATACCATCTGCCTGAGTGCAAGAAACAGGTAATAAACCCGCAAGTTCGGGAAGTGCCCATAATGATATCATTCAATCTAGCAAAAGTCCGTGGAACTCACCCCTCCTGGTAGCTCCCAAGAAAGCGGGCCCCGATGGAAAAGCCCGATGGAGAGTTGTTGTCGATTTCAGGAAAGTGAACGACAAAACCATCGGAGATGCGTATCCTCTCCCTAGAATAGAGGACATTTCAGACTACCGCTGTCACCCACGCTACTTTTCCACACTTGATTTAGCCAGTGGCTACCACCAAGTTTTAGTCGATCAAAAGGATCGCGATAAGAAAGCGTTCAGCACTAATTACGAGCATTATGAGTTCAAACGTATGCCATTCTGGCTAAAGGGAGCCCCGGCTAGGTTCTGGAGACTCATGAACTATATCCTAACTGGGTTGCAAGGTATCAAATGCTTTGTCTATCTGGACGACATTGTCATCTATGGGAAGAACCTAGAGAACCATAATGACAAACTCCGGGGAGTATTCGAACAATTGAGATATCACAATTTCAAATTGCAACCAGAGATTGCAGGTTTCTACAGAAAGAAGAAGTTTACCTAGGACGTATTTGTTCTGAAAAAAGAGCCAATAACAAATCCCGGCACGACAGCTAGTGTCAGGGATTTCCCCATTCCCAAGACGGTAAAGAACGTCCAATCATTTCTAGGCTTGACGAACTGTTACTGGAAATTTGTTCCAAATTTCTCGAGGATAGTGCGACCCTTAACAAACTTGTTAAGGAAGGATGTTATATTCACCTAGTCAGACAAATGCCAACAGGCATTTTATAAAATAAAAGGATTATTGGTTTCGCCGCCAATATTAATCTTTCCAGATTTCATCATCATCAACATCATCGGCACTACAACCGGAATCTGGTCTTGGCCTTTCTTTTTCTGGCCCAGATTATTAGCCTTGCGCCAGATATCCAGATTTCACCAAACCTTTTAATCTGACCACGGATGCGAGCAGTGAAGCACTCGGTGCCGTGCTTTTGCAAGGGGAAATACGCCAAGACCAGCCTATAGCTTATGCAAGTCGAATCTTGAATAAGGCGGAAAAAAATTACTCCACCATCGAGAGGGAGTTATTAGCCATTGTGTGGGCGGCTAAAAATTCCCGTTGTTATTTACAAGGGTGAAAATTCACCGTGTGTATGGATCATAAGCCACTAAAGGGAGTTTTTAACGTGAAAGATCCTATCTCACGTTTAACTAAATTCCATCACAAGTTATCGGAGTTTGATTACCAAACTGAGAACAAACCCGGTAAATATAACAAGGTATTCGTTGACCAAATAGTTGCTTGGTATGGTGCTCCAAAGCAACTGGTCGCCGTTCAGGGAAGCAACTTCCTAAGCAGTTTGCTTGAAAGCATGTGCAAGCTGCTCCGTATCAAGAAACTTCAAACCTTTGCGTACCATCCACAATCGAATGGCGCTCTGGAGAGAGCACATTCCCCACTCGTAGAATATCTACGCAGTATTGTGGATGGAAATTCCAGTCAATGGGATGGGATCAATACCTGAGGACAGCAACATTCGTGTAGAACACCAATGTACACGAAGGTACCAAGCTTACGCCCATGGATTATCTCTTTGGTTTCACCCGGGAGGTACTATGGGGTTATATTAGTTTGTGTGCCAGAACGGGCACGGGTTCACTAATACACCATAGTGTTCCTCCGCTAACCGTTCACAAGATGAGAAATAAAACACAGAGATATTGCTTGAAATTAGTTTTTTTTTATTGAGGTCCCGCACATTGTTTTTTTCTTAAGTAGTTTATTTTGCAATTTTGCTTGAAAGATGGTTTTTGCATTATACGGCGTATATATTAGTAACTCAATCGTGAGCAATAGAATCATTAAACAGATACTGGTGAATATTGCAAGTAGTTAAAATAAGATTTTATCAAATATTAATATGAAATGCACTAGTTACACGTGAATATGATTTTCTTAGCTGTTTAACCTTCGGATTAGGTATTCGACAAGGTCAATCATTTTGGTAACACTAAATATTGTTCCAAAGGCATGTTTTTAATTACCTGATGTATTTTTGGTTAGAGTGTCAACATTTCACATAAAAACTATCGAACATTGGTACTTTCGCACTTTTCAATCAATACAATTAATACCAGCGAATGAAGGTTGCAATATTAAATTTTTAGGCTTACTTATTAAGTAAATTTTAACGTTAATGTATATTAAAACAAAAGATGTATCAAACCGCGAATGCAAATCTTGCATATAATTCAAAACGCGCGTTCTCGACTACACTTGACTACCTCTTCGTGCGCACTACCGTGCGCACTCTCTGGTGGATAACACTCGACTGATTGACTCGTGCAGAGTCGACTCTCGGCTAAGAGTGAGTTTTGTTCTTTAAGAGAAAGCGAAGTTTCTCTTTTGATGACCATGGTGAGACGATCTCTCTGAGTAGGTCCTGGCAAGGATGCGGTTGATCCCGCGGAGATTACATTGTTTACCCATGCAGCGAGGTCATGGGTAACGAAACCGGGAAAAGGAAATGGGACAAACGGAAATGGTGTGTATATTTACGCGCTAGTGAATTCCGTTTTTTGGCGGCTAGACGCGAGATTCGAAAAATGCTTTTGTCGGTTGGACAAAAGGCTGCCGTGAATGTGGATAACCCAGGAAAATCTGCTGCGCACGTGCGTGTCAGGATACGCTGGCTGACAGAGGCGCCGATAAGGTTTCCTAGTTTATGACGGTTACTTTGTATGTTAGCCGAGTTAATTTCAGGAAAATTGGTGTGATGCATTAATGCATGAAAAGATGCCCTTGGGGAGGAAATGTTTGCAGGTGACTGCGGGTTGGTTACGAGAGTTGGGATTGGAATTGTGGGTGGTTCTTCGCGTATTTTGAAAGAACGCCCACAGTATCATCTAGTATCAAACAACCTCCGGAACCGGTGTTCAACTATTGGAGCCACCATAAGCTATCACAGTACAAACTCCAACGTACGTACGAAATAGCAAGGCGTAACCTGTTGATTTCCAAGCGGAAATCCAAAGGGTACCATGACCGTACAGTACGCCTTTTCACGTTCCACGTGGGCGATAAGGTTCTGATACGGAATGCGCAGAAACAGGGAAAGTTAGCTCCCATATGGAGGGGTCCCTACAAATTAGTGGCAATACAGGGCCGGGCAAACGTGGTCATAAAAATCGCCAGGAAATGTGTGGTGGTGCACAATAATAGGTTAATACCCTATTACGAATAGTGGGAACGGCCTGAAATTGATATGGTTGTGTTAGGTTCATTAATAGTACAAATGAAGACCAGAGGGGAACTAGGTGTATGAGCAACCAACTCAGAAATAATCCTCCGCACCTTAAGCATTGTATAAAAACCACCAAAACAATAGAAGGGCGAACATGGAAGCACATATGTCTATATAAATTAAAACAAAAGAATTATTTATTAACATAGTAAAACTGGAATAAAAATAATAACAAAAAAAAATAGGTTAATTTAAGTATGTAAAAAGCAAAAACAAAAATATTATTGTATATACAAATTGTATATACTGTAAAACACCACCGGCACAATAGCACCTACGACCGTTAGCGAGTTTCATTCCTCTTCAAATAATGAAACTCCATATTTGTGAGGGGAGAGGAATGTTATCTAATTAACTTGAGTTAATTATCACCCCCCCCCCCCCCCCCTCAATTAAATCCACCTGGCGCTCTTACTAATTCATATCCTCTACGCAGCACATGGTAAGCCCGAAAATAACATTCCCACCATGAAGTAGACACATTTTAGAAAATTATTCCCCCCTTTAAATACGAAATCCCCTCCCAAATACTTGTTATTTTGTGGCCAAAACTTCCATTGCAGTTCGATGCAAAAGCATCTCAATTTCCTACATTAAATCTCACCAACCTCGTCAGACAACCCTATACCATAGGGATGGCGTTGTTTGTCGTATATCCTATGGTATACGGCTCTGATGCATTATCTTATTCGATTTTCGTTCGGCGTTCTTCATTATTTGCGTATGTATTGTTTGTGCATCTGTTAGAGACGCCACCCTACTCCCTCCTCAGTAACTTCATTACGATCAATTTCGTGTGCGAACAACGGAGCGAGAGACCGTCGGAGCAGCAGAGTGTGCCGGTGCTCTACGCGGATGTCATGATCGTGTGTGAAGTTCTGTTTACTACAGGAGTGTGTGCTGTGTGTACAGATCACGTCGGGGTCACCAATTATAGCGTTTGGCATTGATAGTGAAGAACGTGTGATTCGAACTGACGCTATGACACTTAGAATCACCAAAAATTGAACCAAAGCGTAACACACAGGCTACGGGCCGTGTTTAGAATTCGATTTTTAAACTCAACTATAACCCAAACTGCTATCACGTAACATAAAACCCCGTGTCTATAGAACCATTATCATGCAGATTGTTCTATACCGATACGAAACATGGGCTCCCACAAAACGGGAAGAAAACAAATTCGTCGTATTCGAGAATAAAGGTCTAGGGGTATCTTTGGCGGCAAATATGACGAGGAGGCAGGACAATGGAGGAAACTCCACACCCACGAACTGAAAGAGCTATACCGCAAACCTGCAATACTGAGAGTAATCGATTCGCGAAGATTAAAATGGGCCGGGCACGTAGCGCGAATGGGCAACGATAGGACCGTGCATAGAATTCTTGACGGTAAGCCAACGGGAAAGAGACCGACAGGACGACCGCGACGGAGATCGGAGGACAATGTTAGGTTTGACCTCGAGGAGATCGGATCGGATGGTCGAACGTAGAGGGAGAATGCACAGGACATGGAACAATGGCGGAGTCGAGTCGGTGAGGTCATGGTTTTATCTTAACTTTCTCTTTTACATCTCTCGTTTTTATTTTTTCTTCCTGTAGTTGTTTCTTTCTTCGTTTTTGTTTTTTTATTTTGCTTGTGTATGCAAGGTGTGCAGCACAATCTCTAAAATTTAAATTAAAGAAGAGAAAAAAAGAATAAAAAAACGTCGCGACTAGAATCATGATAGTGACCAAAAAAAAAAAAGAAAAAATTTGAAATTAAATTAACTATTATTATATAATTATTCTTTATTGAAGCAGTAACACGACTGATATCACTCTTGATCGAAACTTAACAACCTTGAGGCAGCAGCCTCGGTCCTCTTAGCCGTCTTGAGGCCATCGACCGCCCAGGTCCATGTTACTTTCAGAGTTTAAAGTGGTCTTCGAACAAAGAAGACTTTTTTATCATTTTTTTGATACCGTTTTTTTACTTGTTCGTTTCAACACAGTCCATTTTTTAACCTGTGACGGTTTTGTGAAATAAAGTTTATGTTAACTCGTAAATAAAAGTTAAAAATTGTGTACAATTCAATGAGTGTTTATTTCTGCCCAGTGCGGCAGTAGTTTTGTATGCTTTGTGCCCAATGCGGCAATCATCATTTTGCTGTTCTCGTCGAGGAGGAGCTCGACGCAGAACAATACTGGCTATTCTCAGTTGGCGACGATCTGCAACGATTGGAGTTGCGGTTCTCAACTGGCGAAACATTTGGAAACCTCTAACAATATGTTGGAGGACCCCGGCCCCACATAATGAACCTCATAACCCGTGTCAACACCTCCATTATAATGTATGCAGCTCACATATGGGCAGGAGCCGCACAGTATAAGTCGTGCATGAGGGGAGTGAGCTCAGCACATAGGCTGGCATAATTAAGAGTATGCTGCTCATTTCGAACGTAATCGAGATACAAAATCTCAATTTGGTTTCATTTATAAGGGTGATGAATTTCCAATTCGAGGATCAGTCGTGATTGGCGTCCGAGATATAAGGACGCCAATAAGCAAAGTTTATAACTATATTTGTCTCAATCTTTGTAAAATAAAGTAGCCGTTAAAAATAGTTTTGTGAGTTTTGTTATTGCAATTTTTAATTGAAGACACGAACGAGAATGATAGTGAGTGTTGGCTGATCCAATTTTACATAGAAGACTAGAATGAGCATCGGCTGCTCAAGTTTAAATCGAAGGCGAGAGCAGGTCTCGTTTTTCAGCAATCGATTGTCACTCTTCCCGGAGGCCCCGGAAGCACGGTGGGGACCGCAACGGATCCCCTCAGGAGCGGTCTGAAAAGACCCCTCAGCCCTTTCAGGAGAAGGAGAAACGCTCCTTGAGAGAAACACCACAACAATGCCATAAATGTTCTGGCCACTTGACACGCTGCATTGCATCAGATCTTCCAAGAGAATCGTCGGAGAATGCGGTCACAATTAGAACTCTCAATCCTAAGAGAATGGCAACGAAGGTGGGATTCTTCCGCCAAAGGAGGATGGACCCACACCATGATACCTGATGTAGAAACATGGGTGAAATTACGAGTTTTTGATCGAAAATATTTCCGATTTATCACTGGTTTACACCGCAAAACCAACTCAAATAGATACCATAGTAACAACAATCTTTACAATACCGCCAGCATCGAACGACTGGATAGACGGATCCTAGAACTATCGATCATATTTATAGAAAATCACCCTAACAATCCCAACCCTGTAATAACATACCTACCATCACTCTCCTCCAGTACGGGAACTCACTACCGTAATTGTCTCTAAATCAGAACCCTCTTCACCTCAGGCAGACTGGTTAACTATCTAAACGGGGTCGTGTATCACAACACCGAACTGGCACCCAATCACTTCAAATACAGAAACATCCAACCATTCTCGAAGATTATAACTTTTAACACAGAACCGAATTGCACCCCCTACTTCAAGAACATACCTGACCTTATCCCTTACTACCCTGAATCAAAACAAGAAATGCCACATCCACATAAATCAAAATTGGAAATATTATTTTTAAGTCATAATCAAATTGTCACCATTATCGCAATATCAAATATTGTAAATTGTAAATAAAATTAGATTAAGTTATATTAAGTAATTTTACGTAGGCTAAGTTAAAATAACCACCCGGGAGACCGGGGTTCGATTCCCCGTCGGGGAGCCCTTGGCGCAAGACTAATGACCTTGCCCAGACAAAATAAATCATTATGGAAAATTTAACAAGCCTCAGGACTTGCTAAATAAGGCCAAGACCGGTTCCCGGTTGTAGTGCCGATGATGATGATGATGAAGTTAAAATAAACAGAGCTCTCGGTTTTTTTTTTTTGACCTTTTCCAGGAAAAATAAAAATAAAAAATTACAAATATATACTCATTAAATCCTAACCACATAAAAAGAAACTGTTTGAAAAATGTCAACAAACAGCATTATATAACCAAGCTATTATAACCAATTATTGCAATTATTATATAACCAAGCTATTATAAGTTAACTGTATTACTTGTTGTAACTCTTAATTTTTGGTCAGATAAATGCAGTAAATAAAAAACAAATTTATAAAAACCCAGAACAGGGTTCATAGGTTCAGTAAGAACTACGTGGAAGGCATGAAGTAGTAAGGGCCTCGGCCCTTATAAATTTAATTTTTTGTTTTTAGTTCGAATAGAAAAATCAACTCGCACTATTCAATGTCATCAAAAGAATGACAGTGTCACGACAGATTGACCTTCTATCCAAAAACAAATGGATTATGAAACTTAACAAATAACATTGTGTCCGCATTTAATATTTTTGCAAAGCTTGAAATGGAATTTGTATTCCAATTTGGAGAGGTAAAAAAGCCAATGAGTGTGATCCCCACCAAAAAAGGATTAATTAAGAAGCCTAGTTTTGGCCGGCAATATGCGATATGGGCTGATATTGAAATATAGTCGCCATAAAAAAGAATGTCCATTGAAAATGGATTATATTATATTTAAGTGGTTTCTATATTTGAAAACAGACAATTTGTTGCTTATAATGAAGATAGCGATTGCATCACTAACGGTCTGTTAGAAAAGCGAATTTAATACCACTCTATATTTGATTTAATTACTAACTTAATTTTGCATTCATACCGTGTTTCGACAGTTCAGAGAGAAATGTTATGGGGGCTATCGAGGCACTTCATTATCATCATCATCATCATCATCATCGGCACTACAACCGGGAGCCGGTCTTGGCCTTATTTAGCAAGTCCTGTGGCTTGTTAAATTTTCCATAATGATTTGTTTTTTCCGGGCAAGGTCATTAGTCTTGCGCCCGAGGCTCCCCGAAGGGGAAACGAACCCCGTTCTCCCGCGTGACAGGCGGGTATACTAACCACTATACTATCGGGCCACTTACAGGCTACTAAAACATGTTATGTGTTTTACCGATACAGTACATGACAAAATGTATACATATAGAAAGAATAAATAAATAATAACTTCGAGGTATATCTTCCGATTTCTCAAGGATTTCAATCAAGTTTATACGAAATTAATTTACCGAATAAAAAATTATCGAATAGCAAATAGTGTCCAAATAGTTATACATCTATCTATTTTATCGAAAAATGTCTCTGGTCGACAAAAACGTTTTCTAATACAACCGGGTTGGAGGAAAGGCATCATTAAGCCATTTACCACATACTCTGTATCAATTAACTTTGAATTATAAAACGTATTACTAAACATCCTACGTAAAAAAATATAATATAATAAACTAATTAAAGATATTGCGATAGTACGAAAATAATTGAAATTGATGTCGTGTATAGGAACCAAGTAGTGTTCTGTTTCATTCTCTATTAATGAACTAGAGTTTAGTTTCGATTTTTTTTTAGTAATAGTAGAACTCTGCCATTGCAGTAGCTTAATATGAAATATGTTCAAATGAAATAATTGGCAATGGATTAATGCACCCACGGTTTGCAATCTTTCAATAACTATTTATTGTATATATTTAAACTCAACTATATCCCACCGCTGTCACCAGGGATGGCACGGAATCGATAGCACGGGGGTCACCAACAAGGGTAACGACATAAAAGTCTACCACTTCAACACAAACATAACAATTCACATCAGTGGAATATAGTTGAGTTTAAAAATCGCATTCTAAACACGGCCAGTAGCCTGATGTGTTACGCTTTGGTTCAATTTTTGGTGATTCTAACTGTCATAGCGTCAGTTCGGATCACACGTTCTTCACTATCAATCCCAAACGCTATACTATATCACGGCGAAAATGGAATTGGCTTAAATGATTCCCGAAGTGAGGAGTAAAGTTAATCAGAGAAAGGATTGGAAATGTAAAGTGAATGAAAATAAACTAAAAATCAACAGTCATTTGTGCCGGCCACTTCAAAACCGTCAAACAATAATGATTTTAATTTCCTCAAAATAAAAGATTCAGTTGGAAGAAAGTTGGTACGTATAAGAGAAACCACTCACTTTACGCCGGTAGTGGACTGGGATGCAGGATGGTGCTGATCAGAAAAAGCATTGAGATGAGCTCGAAATCGGCCGCATTGTATAGGTGTCAACAAGTGCATCAATCGAGGAGCGGTACAAAAATTCAGGCTAAGCAATTTTGCTATCAGAAATCGACACAATTTTTCTTCTCATATTCATTTGTATTCATCTGGACGGATTCCTGATATGTGGTCCTTTCTCAATATTACCACAAAATCTGCATAAGCGGGTCGTGTTAACCTTCAACGTTAACACGAAAAGTCAGAGTATGAAGTATTTTATTTTATTTTATTTTATTTTACCAATAAATTTAAGACGTTTAAATTTTGGCGGGATATTTCAGAAGGGGGTAGTGAACGACATCTTTTGGATTCACGTAAAAGGGGGTTCGAATCAAAGCACAGACGCTAGTGTAATCGTGTATTTCAACTGGCTACATGAGCTATGTGAATACAACGTTAATGCTCCAATATAATATATTATTGATTTTTTCGATTCTCTTTTAGTGCTGTGTTCATCCCTACGGTTGCATGTCTGTAATCTGCTTGGATCGCCATAAGATATTTCACGAAAAGTGTATTTTGTCGATATACACACATAAGCTGAGTCCGAATCTAATGAAAAATTGCAGAGGAGTGAATATTCCTTTTATTTTCCAAAATTCTAGATGGTTTCCCAATGGGACCAGTGTATTGGGTGCCCAATAAGGATGATCTGTTTTTGAAATTAAATAGTTAACATTAAAAATATTTCAGATAAAAGCAAAACTTTTTTATTTTAAAGTCAAACTACACTAAAGATAAATGACAGCTAGTGACATTTCTACTTTTATAAATGTGTCTGTTATGACTTTTTCAAATATAGCGTCCCTACTGGGGAGCCCATTGTTTAATTTTAAAGATACAGTACATCGTTCTATTGGGAAACGCTTTATCTTTTCTATTAAATAAATGAAAGCTGCTACTAATCTGTGTGAGAATGAACTGAGCAGACATGATAATACAATCACATAATATTCCAATTACGTTGACCGACGCAAGCGGGAGTAATATCAACAACTTCAATGGTTTGGCGGATGCATGCACTTAAGCTCAATTTATATTTCAGTATAATGAGTGGGGATGCACGTCGAACAGGTCTAATAATTCTCTGCTGCAGAAAGGTTGGCGACCCGGTGTACTGCACTTACCCACTTAAAAGCGACATAAGTGACATCGTTTGATAATTAACAAGGTTATCATTTATGAAGAATTAATAAATAAGGTGGTGTTGATAAAAGTCCCCACATAGTGATGGAAAAGTGTAAAGTGGAGGCAACACCGTTTAAGTAAATAAATAATAAGGTATGCCGGTTCATTGAACTAAATAGCTTAAAAGATAAGGGTAAGTTATAAAGAAAAAAAAAACAATTAAACGGTAATATCGAGTTATGTAATCCTAATTGGTCGCCTATAAAACGAAGTCGAATTATAAGAGTTGAATGTTTATGGATAATACCAGAATTCGATTATGGGTCGCCCACTAAGCGTCGCTATATAACACTCGATAAAGAGAGGTGTGAATCGCAAGATGATAAAGGGTGCAACGGAAAGGATTAATGTATAATCCACAAATAATATATTTATTTATTTAATATTATTTAACAAGGCTCCGGGAGTCGACTCCATACCGGCAGAGCTTGTGAAGCATGGAGGGGAGGCAACCGCTGGAAAGAACGTGTGATTGGAACTGACGCTATGACAGTTAGAATCACCAAAAATTGAACCTAAGCGTAACACATCAGGCTACTGGCCGTGTTTTGAATGCGATTTTTAAACTCGACTATATTCCACTGATGTGAATTGTTATATTATCACTATGGTATACGGCTCTGATGTATTTTCTTATTCGATTTTCGTTCGGTGTTCTTCACTATTTACTGGTGTATTGTGTGTGTATCTGTTAGAGACGCTACAGATCCACCAACTGATTAAAACAATGTGGGATAAGGAAGTCATTCCGGAAGAATGGAAAACCTTAATAGTCGTCCCCATTTTCAAAAAAGGTGACAGATCTGACTACGAGAATTACAGAGGAATAACATTGCTCACAACCACATACAAAATACTAACAAATGTCATACTGGCGAGAATCACACCGTACGCAGAAGAAATATTGGGAGACTACCAATGCGGAGTCCATAGAAACCGGTCAACAAGCGACCAAATGTTCACAATAAGGCAACTTCTGGAAAAGGGACGGTTCACCAACTGTTCGGTGACTTCAAAAAAGCCTACGACTCAGTCGCAAGGCAAAGACTCTACCATATTGTAGTGGAGCTGGGAATCCCGAAAAAATATGCCGCCCTCATTCAAATTTGCATGAACGAAAACAAAGGGCGAGTTAGAATAGAAAACCACCTCTCAGAATCATTTGAAATCCGGGACTGACTAAAACAGGGGGATGGCCCCTCACCATGTCGCTTTAACCTTGTCCTCGAGTATGTCATCAGAAAAGTACAAGACGACAACATGGCCGGATCATCCCTGAACGGGGTCACACAGGTGCTCGCATATGCGGATGACATCGCCGTTTTGGGCGATCTACTAGAAACTGTAAGTAAAAACAGTGAAATCATCATGCAAGCGGCAGAAGAGGTGGGCCTAGAAATAAATGAAGACAAAACGAAATACATGATTATGGCGAGAGCAGGTGGGGGGCGAGGTGGGCAAGTTAATTGAAAATGTCAAAGAATTCAAATACCTGGGAACAATACTGACGGCCAGTAACGAAATGTCGAAAGAAATTAACAAAAGACTACACTCCGGCAACGCTAGTTGGCATGCAGTCAGTAAACTACTGAAATCCAAACTGCTATCACGTAATATAAAACCCCGTGTCTATAGAACCATAATCATGCAGATTGTTCTATACGGATACGAAACATGGGCTCCCACAAAACGGGAAGAAAACAAATTCGGCATATTCGAGAATAAAGGTCTAAGGGGTATCTTTGGCGGCAAATATGACGAGGAGGCAGGACAATGGAGGAGACTCCACACCCACGTACTGAAAGAGCTATACCGCAAACCTGCAATACTGAGAGTAATCAATTCGCGAAGATTAAAATGGGCCGGACACGTGGCGCGAATGGGCAAAGATAGGGCCGTGCATAGAATTCTTGACGGTAAGCCAACGGGAAAGAGACCGACAGGACGACCGCGACGGAGATGGGAGGACAATGTTAGGTTTGACCTCGAGGAGATCGGATCGGATGGTCGAACGTAGAGGGAGAATCCACAGGACATGGAAGAATGGCGGAGTCGAGTCGGTGAGGTCATGGTTTTATCTTAACTTTCTCTTTTACATCTCTCGTTTTTATTTCTTCTTCCTGTAGTTGTTTCTTTCTTCGGTTTTATTTTCTTATTTTTCTTGTGTATGCAAGGTGTGCAGCACAATCTCTAAAATTTAAATTAAAGAAGAGAAAAAAAGAATAAAAAAACGTCGCGACTAGAATCATGATAGTGAACAACAAACGAAAAAAAAAAATTTGAAATTAAATTAATTATTATTATATAATTATTCTTTATTGAAGCAATAACACGACTGATATCACTCTTGATCGAAACTTAACAACCTTGAGGCAGCAGCCTCGGTCCTCTTAGCCGTCTTGAGGCCATCGACCCCCCAGGTCCATGGCCTTTTGAGTTCATTCACTGCTACCATCGGGGTTATCTTTGCCACCGTTATCATACCCGTTACAGTTGTTACTTTCAGAGTTTAAAGTGGTCTTCGAACAAAGAAGACTTTTTTATCCTTTTCTTTGATACCGTTTTTTTTTGTTCGTTTCAACACAGTCCATTTTTTAACCTGTGACGGTTTTGTGAAACAAAGTTTATGTTAACTCGTAAATAAAAGTTAAAAATTGTGTACAATTCAATGAGTGTTTATTTCTGCCCAGTGCGGCAGTAGTTTTGTATGCTTCGTGCCCAATGCGGCAAGCATCGAGGAGGAGCTCGACGCAGAACAATACTGGCTATTCTCAGTTGGCGACGATCTGCAACGATTGGAGTTGCGGTTCTCAACTGGCGAAACATTTGGAAACCTCTAACAATATGTTGGAGGACCCCGGCCCCACATAATGAACCTCATAACCCGTGTCAACACCTCCATTATAATGTATGCAGCTCACATATGGGCAGGAGCCGCACAGTATAAGTCGTGCATGAGGGGAGTGAGCTCAGCATATAGGCTGGCATAATTAAGAGTATGCTGCTCATTTCGAACGTTATCGAGATACAAAATATCGATTTGGTTTCATTTATAAGTGTGATGAATTTCCAATTCGAGGATCAGTCGTGATTGGCGTCCGAGATATAAGGACGCCAATAAGCAAAGTTTATAACTATATTTGTCTCAATCTTTGTGAAATAAAGTAGTCGTTAAAAATAGTTTTGTGAGTTTTGTTATTGCAATTTTTAATTGAAGACACGAACGAGAAGGATAGTGAGTGTTGGCTGATCCAATTTTACATAGAAGACGAGAATGAGCATCGGCTGCTCAACTTTAAATCGAAGGCGAGAGCAGGTCTCGTTTTTCAGCAATCGATTGTCACTCTTCCCGGAGGCCCCGGAAGCACGGTGGGGACCGCAACGGGTCCCCTCAGGAGCGGTCTGAAGAGATTCCTCACCCCTTTCAGGAGAAGGAGAAACGCTCCTTGAGAGAAACACCACAACAATGCCATAAATGTTCTGGCCACTTGACACGCTGCATTGCATCAGATCTTCCAAGAGAATCGTCGGAGAATGCGGTCACAATTAGAACTCTCAATCCTAAGAGAATGGCAACGAAGGTGGGATTCTTCCACCAAAGGAGGATGGACCCACACCATGATACCTGATGTAGAAACATGGGTGAAATTACGAGTTTTTGATCGAAAATATTTCCGATTTATCACTGGTTTACACCGCAAAACCAACTCAAATAGATACCATAGTAACAACAATATTTACAATACCACCGGCATCGAACGACAGGATAGACGGATCCTAGAACTATCGATCATATTTATAGAAAATCTCCCCAACAATCCCAACCCTGTAATAACATACCTACCATCACTCTCCTCCAGTACGGGAACTCACTACCGTAATTATCTCCAAATCAGAACCCTCTTCACCTCGGGCAGACTGGTTAACGATCTAAACGGGGTCGTGTACCACAACACCGAACTGGCACCCAATCACTTCAAATACAGAAACATCCAACCATTCTCGAAGATTATAACTTTTAACACAGAACCGAATTGCACCCCCCTACTTCAAGAACATACCTGACCTTATCCCTTACTACCCTGAATCAAAACAAGAAATCCCACATCCACATAAATCAAAATTGGAAATATTATTTTTAAGTCATAATCAAATTGTCACCATTATCGCAATATCAAATATTGTAAATTGTAAATAAAATTAGATTAAGTTATATTAAGTAATTTTACGTAGGCTAAGTTAAAATAACCACCCGGGAGACCGGGGTTCGATTCCCCGTCGGGGAGCCCTTGGCGCAAGACTAATGACCTTGCCCAGACAAAATAAATCATTATGGAAAATTTAACAAGCCTCAGGACTTGCTAAATAAGGCCAAGACCGGTTCCCGGTTGTAGTGCCGATGATAATGATGATGAAGTTAAAATAAACAGAGCTCTCGGTTTTTTTTTTTTTTGACCTTTTCCAGGAAAAATAAAAATAAAAAATTACAAATATATACTCATTAAATCCTAACCACATAAAAAGAAACTGTTTGAAAAATGTCAACAAACAGCATTATATAACCAAGCTATTATAACCAATTATTGCAATTATTATATAACCAAGCTATTATAAGTTAACTGTATTACTTGTTGTAACTCTTAATTTTTGGTCAGATAAATGCAGTAAATAAAAAACAAATTTATAAAAACCCAGAACAGGGTTCATAGGTTCAGTAAGAACTACGTGGAAGGCATGAAGTAGTAAGGGCCTCGGCCCTTATAAATTTAATTTTTTGTTTTTAGTTCGAATAGAAAAATCAACTCGCACTATTCAATGTCATCAAAAGAATGACAGTGTCACGACAGATTGACCTTCTATCCAAAAACAAATGGATTATGAAACTTAACAAATAACATTGTGTCCGCATTTAATATTTTTGCAAAGCTTGAAATGGAATTTGTATTCCAATTTGGAGAGGTAAAAAAGCCAATGAGTGTGATCCCCACCAAAAAAGGATTAATTAAGAAGCCTAGTTTTGGCCGGCAATATGGGATATGGGCTGATATTGAAATATAGTCGCCATAAAAAAGAATGTCCATTGAAAATGGATTATATTATATTTAAGTGGTTTCTATATTTGAAAACAGACAATTTGTTGCTTATAATGAAGATAGCGATTGCATCACTAACGGTCTGTTAGAAAAGCGAATTTAATACCACTCTATATTTGATTTAATTACTAACTTAATTTTGCATTCATACCGTGTTTCGACAGTTCAGAGAGAAATGTTATGGGGGCTATCGAGGCACTTCATTATCATCATCATCATCATCATCATCGGCACTACAACCGGGAGCCGGTCTTGGCCTTATTTAGCAAGTCCTGTGGCTTGTTAAATTTTCCATAATGATTTGTTTTTTCCGGGCAAGGTCATTAGTCTTGCGCCCGAGGCTCCCCGAAGGGGAAACGAACCCCGTTCTCCCGCGTGACAGGCGGGTATACTAACCACTATACTATCGGGCCACTTACAGGCTACTAAAACATGTTATGTGTTTTACCGATACAGTACATGACAAAATGTATACATATAGAAAGAATAAATAAATAATAACTTCGAGGTATATCTTCCGATTTCTCAAGGATTTCAATCAAGTTTATACGAAATTAATTTACCGAATAAAAAATTATCGAATAGCAAATAGTGTCCAAATAGTTATACATCTATCTATTTTATCGAAAAATGTCTCTGGTCGACAAAAACGTTTTCTAATACAACCGGGTTGGAGGAAAGGCATCATTAAGCCATTTACCACATACTCTGTATCAATTAACTTTGAATTATAAAACGTATTACTAAACATCCTACGTAAAAAAATATAATATAATAAACTAATTAAAGATATTGCGATAGTACGAAAATAATTGAAATTGATGTCGTGTATAGGAACCAAGTAGTGTTCTGTTTCATTCTCTATTAATGAACTAGAGTTTAGTTTCGATTTTTTTTTAGTAATAGTAGAACTCTGCCATTGCAGTAGCTTAATATGAAATATGTTCAAATGAAATAATTGGCAATGGATTAATGCACCCACGGTTTGCAATCTTTCAATAACTATTTATTGTATATATTTAAACTCAACTATATCCCACCGCTGTCACCAGGGATGGCACGGAATCGATAGCACGGGGGTCACCAACAAGGGTAACGACATAAAAGTCTACCACTTCAACACAAACATAACAATTCACATCAGTGGAATATAGTTGAGTTTAAAAATCGCATTCTAAACACGGCCAGTAGCCTGATGTGTTACGCTTTGGTTCAATTTTTGGTGATTCTAACTGTCATAGCGTCAGTTCGGATCACACGTTCTTCACTATCAATCCCAAACGCTATACTATATCACGGCGAAAATGGAATTGGCTTAAATGATTCCCGAAGTGAGGAGTAAAGTTAATCAGAGAAAGGATTGGAAATGTAAAGTGAATGAAAATAAACTAAAAATCAACAGTCATTTGTGCCGGCCACTTCAAAACCGTCAAACAATAATGATTTTAATTTCCTCAAAATAAAAGATTCAGTTGGAAGAAAGTTGGTACGTATAAGAGAAACCACTCACTTTACGCCGGTAGTGGACTGGGATGCAGGATGGTGCTGATCAGAAAAAGCATTGAGATGAGCTCGAAATCGGCCGCATTGTATAGGTGTCAACAAGTGCATCAATCGAGGAGCGGTACAAAAATTCAGGCTAAGCAATTTTGCTATCAGAAATCGACACAATTTTTCTTCTCATATTCATTTGTATTCATCTGGACGGATTCCTGATATGTGGTCCTTTCTCAATATTACCACAAAATCTGCATAAGCGGGTCGTGTTAACCTTCAACGTTAACACGAAAAGTCAGAGTATGAAGTATTTTATTTTATTTTATTTTATTTTACCAATAAATTTAAGACGTTTAAATTTTGGCGGGATATTTCAGAAGGGGGTAGTGAACGACATCTTTTGGATTCACGTAAAAGGGGGTTCGAATCAAAGCACAGACGCTAGTGTAATCGTGTATTTCAACTGGCTACATGAGCTATGTGAATACAACGTTAATGCTCCAATATAATATATTATTGATTTTTTCGATTCTCTTTTAGTGCTGTGTTCATCCCTACGGTTGCATGTCTGTAATCTGCTTGGATCGCCATAAGATATTTCACGAAAAGTGTATTTTGTCGATATACACACATAAGCTGAGTCCGAATCTAATGAAAAATTGCAGAGGAGTGAATATTCCTTTTATTTTCCAAAATTCTAGATGGTTTCCCAATGGGACCAGTGTATTGGGTGCCCAATAAGGATGATCTGTTTTTGAAATTAAATAGTTAACATTAAAAATATTTCAGATAAAAGCAAAACTTTTTTATTTTAAAGTCAAACTACACTAAAGATAAATGACAGCTAGTGACATTTCTACTTTTATAAATGTGTCTGTTATGACTTTTTCAAATATAGCGTCCCTACTGGGGAGCCCATTGTTTAATTTTAAAGATACAGTACATCGTTCTATTGGGAAACGCTTTATCTTTTCTATTAAATAAATGAAAGCTGCTACTAATCTGTGTGAGAATGAACTGAGCAGACATGATAATACAATCACATAATATTCCAATTACGTTGACCGACGCAAGCGGGAGTAATATCAACAACTTCAATGGTTTGGCGGATGCATGCACTTAAGCTCAATTTATATTTCAGTATAATGAGTGGGGATGCACGTCGAACAGGTCTAATAATTCTCTGCTGCAGAAAGGTTGGCGACCCGGTGTACTGCACTTACCCACTTAAAAGCGACATAAGTGACATCGTTTGATAATTAACAAGGTTATCATTTATGAAGAATTAATAAATAAGGTGGTGTTGATAAAAGTCCCCACATAGTGATGGAAAAGTGTAAAGTGGAGGCAACACCGTTTAAGTAAATAAATAATAAGGTATGCCGGTTCATTGAACTAAATAGCTTAAAAGATAAGGGTAAGTTATAAAGAAAAAAAAAACAATTAAACGGTAATATCGAGTTATGTAATCCTAATTGGTCGCCTATAAAACGAAGTCGAATTATAAGAGTTGAATGTTTATGGATAATACCAGAATTCGATTATGGGTCGCCCACTAAGCGTCGCTATATAACACTCGATAAAGAGAGGTGTGAATCGCAAGATGATAAAGGGTGCAACGGAAAGGATTAATGTATAATCCACAAATAATATATTTATTTATTTAATATTATTTAACAAGGCTCCGGGAGTCGACTCCATACCGGCAGAGCTTGTGAAGCATGGAGGGGAGGCAACCGCTGGAAAGAACGTGTGATTGGAACTGACGCTATGACAGTTAGAATCACCAAAAATTGAACCTAAGCGTAACACATCAGGCTACTGGCCGTGTTTTGAATGCGATTTTTAAACTCGACTATATTCCACTGATGTGAATTGTTATATTATCACTATGGTATACGGCTCTGATGTATTTTCTTATTCGATTTTCGTTCGGTGTTCTTCACTATTTACTGGTGTATTGTGTGTGTATCTGTTAGAGACGCTACAGATCCACCAACTGATTAAAACAATGTGGGATAAGGAAGTCATTCCGGAAGAATGGAAAACCTTAATAGTCGTCCCCATTTTCAAAAAAGGTGACAGATCTGACTACGAGAATTACAGAGGAATAACATTGCTCACAACCACATACAAAATACTAACAAATGTCATACTGGCGAGAATCACACCGTACGCAGAAGAAATATTGGGAGACTACCAATGCGGAGTCCATAGAAACCGGTCAACAAGCGACCAAATGTTCACAATAAGGCAACTTCTGGAAAAGGGACGGTTCACCAACTGTTCGGTGACTTCAAAAAAGCCTACGACTCAGTCGCAAGGCAAAGACTCTACCATATTGTAGTGGAGCTGGGAATCCCGAAAAAATATGCCGCCCTCATTCAAATTTGCATGAACGAAAACAAAGGGCGAGTTAGAATAGAAAACCACCTCTCAGAATCATTTGAAATCCGGGACTGACTAAAACAGGGGGATGGCCCCTCACCATGTCGCTTTAACCTTGTCCTCGAGTATGTCATCAGAAAAGTACAAGACGACAACATGGCCGGATCATCCCTGAACGGGGTCACACAGGTGCTCGCATATGCGGATGACATCGCCGTTTTGGGCGATCCACTAGAAACTGTAAGTAAAAACAGTGAAATCATCATGCAAGCGGCAGAAGAGGTGGGCCTAGAAATAAATGAAGACAAAACGAAATACATGATTATGGCGAGAGCAGGTGGGGGGCGAGGTGGGCAAGTTAATTGAAAATGTCAAAGAATTCAAATACCTGGGAACAATACTGACGGCCAGTAACGAAATGTCGAAAGAAATTAACAAAAGACTACACTCCGGCAACGCTAGTTGGCATGCAGTCAGTAAACTACTGAAATCCAAACTGCTATCACGTAATATAAAACCCCGTGTCTATAGAACCATAATCATGCAGATTGTTCTATACGGATACGAAACATGGGCTCCCACAAAACGGGAAGAAAACAAATTCGGCATATTCGAGAATAAAGGTCTAAGGGGTATCTTTGGCGGCAAATATGACGAGGAGGCAGGACAATGGAGGAGACACCACACCCACGTACTGAAAGAGCTATACCGCAAACCTGCAATACTGAGAGTAATCAATTCGCGAAGATTAAAATGGGCCGGACACGTGGCGCGAATGGGCAAAGATAGGGCCGTGCATAGAATTCTTGACGGTAAGCCAACGGGAAAGAGGCCGACAGGACGACCGCGACGGAGATAGGAGGACAATGTTAGGTTTGACCTCGAGGAGATCGGATCGGATGGTCGAACGTAGAGGGAGAATCCACAGGACATGGAAGAATGGCGGAGTCGAGTCGGTGAGGTCATGGTTTTATCTTAACTTTCTCTTTTACATCTCTCGTTTTTATTTCTTCTTCCTGTAGTTGTTTCTTTCTTCGGTTTTGTTTTCTTATTTTTCTTGTGTATGCAAGGTGTGCAGCACAATCTCTAAAATTTAAATTAAAGAAGAGAAAAAAAGAATAAAAAAACGTCGCGACTAGAATCATGATAGTGAACAACAAACGAAAAAAAAAATTTTAAATTAAATTAATTATTATTATATAATTATTCTTTATTGAAGCAATAACACGACTGATATCACTCTTGATCGAAACTTAACAACCTTGAGGCAGCAGCCTCGGTCCTCTTAGCCGTCTTGAGGCCATCGACCCCCCAGGTCCATGGCCTTTTGAGTTCATTCACTGCTACCATCGGGGTTATCTTTGCCACCGTTATCATACCCGTTACAGTTGTTACTTTCAGAGTTTAAAGTGGTCTTCGAACAAAGAAGACTTTTTTATCCTTTTCTTTGATACCGTTTTTTTTTGTTCGTTTCAACACAGTCCATTTTTTAACCTGTGACGGTTTTGTGAAACAAAGTTTATGTTAACTCGTAAATAAAAGTTAAAAATTGTGTACAATTCAATGAGTGTTTATTTCTGCCCAGTGCGGCAGTAGTTTTGTATGCTTCGTGCCCAATGCGGCAAGCATCGAGGAGGAGCTCGACGCAGAACAATACTGGCTATTCTCAGTTGGCGACGATCTGCAACGATTGGAGTTGCGGTTCTCAACTGGCGAAACATTTGGAAACCTCTAACAATATGTTGGAGGACCCCGGCCCCACATAATGAACCTCATAACCCGTGTCAACACCTCCATTATAATGTATGCAGCTCACATATGGGCAGGAGCCGCACAGTATAAGTCGTGCATGAGGGGAGTGAGCTCAGCATATAGGCTGGCATAATTAAGAGTATGCTGCTCATTTCGAACGTTATCGAGATACAAAATATCGATTTGGTTTCATTTATAAGTGTGATGAATTTCCAATTCGAGGATCAGTCGTGATTGGCGTCCGAGATATAAGGACGCCAATAAGCAAAGTTTATAACTATATTTGTCTCAATCTTTGTGAAATAAAGTAGTCGTTAAAAATAGTTTTGTGAGTTTTGTTATTGCAATTTTTAATTGAAGACACGAACGAGAAGGATAGTGAGTGTTGGCTGATCCAATTTTACATAGAAGACGAGAATGAGCATCGGCTGCTCAACTTTAAATCGAAGGCGAGAGCAGGTCTCGTTTTTCAGCAATCGATTGTCACTCTTCCCGGAGGCCCCGGAAGCACGGTGGGGACCGCAACGGGTCCCCTCAGGAGCGGTCTGAAGAGATTCCTCACCCCTTTCAGGAGAAGGAGAAACGCTCCTTGAGAGAAACACCACAACAATGCCATAAATGTTCTGGCCACTTGACACGCTGCATTGCATCAGATCTTCCAAGAGAATCGTCGGAGAATGCGGTCACAATTAGAACTCTCAATCCTAAGAGAATGGCAACGAAGGTGGGATTCTTCCACCAAAGGAGGATGGACCCACACCATGATACCTGATGTAGAAACATGGGTGAAATTACGAGTTTTTGATCGAAAATATTTCCGATTTATCACTGGTTTACACCGCAAAACCAACTCAAATAGATACCATAGTAACAACAATATTTACAATACCACCGGCATCGAACGACAGGGTAGACGGATCCTAGAACTATCGATCATATTTATAGAAAATCTCCCCAACAATCCCAACCCTGTAATAACATACCTACCATCACTCTCCTCCAGTACGGGAACTAACTACCGTAATTATCTCCAAATCAGAACCCTCTTCACCTCGGGCAGACTGGTTAACGATCTAAACGGGGTCGTGTACCACAACACCGAACTGGCACCCAATCACTTCAAATACAGAAACATCCAACCATTCTCGAAGATTATAACTTTTAACTGAGAACCGAATTGCACCCCCCTACTTCAAGAACATACCTGACCTTATCCCTTACTACCCTCAATCAAAACAAGAAATCCCACATCCACATAAATCAAAATTGGAAATATTATTTTTAAGTCATAATCAAATTGTCACCATTATCGCAATATCAAATATTGTAAATTGTAAATAAAATTAGATTAAATTATATTAAGTAATTTTAAGTAGGCTAAGTTAAAATAAACAGAGCTCTCGGTTTTTTTTTTTGACCTTTTCCAGGAAAAATAAAAATAATAAATTACAAATATATACTCATTAAATCCTAAGGACATAAAAAGAAACTGTTTGAAAATTTTCAACAAACAGCATTATATAACCAAGCTATTATAACCAATTATTGCAATTATTATATAACCAAGCTATTATAAGTTAACTGTATTACTTGTTGTAACTCTTAATTTTTGGTCAGATAAATGCAGTAAATAAAAAACAAATTTATAAAAACCCAGAACAGGGTTCATAGGTTCAGTAAGAACTACGTGGAAGGCATGAAGTAGTAAGGGCCTCGGCCCTTATAAATTTAATTTTTTGTTTTTAGTTCGAATAGAAAAATCAACTCGCACTATTCAATGTCATCAAAAGAATGACAGTGTCACGACAGATTGACCTTCTATCCAAAAACAAATGGATTATGAAACTTAACAAATAACATTGTGTCCGCATTTAATATTTTTGCAAAGCTTGAAATGGAATTTGTATTCCTATTTGGAGAGGTAAAAAAGCCAATGAGTGTGATCCCCACCAAAAAAGGATTAATTAAGAAGCCTAGTTTTGGCCGGCAATATGCGATATGGGCTGATATTGAAATATAGTCGCCATAAAAAAGAATGTCCATTGAAATGGATTATATTATATTTAAGTGGTTTCTATATTTGAAAACAGACAATTTGTTGCTTATAATGAAGATAGCGATTGCATCACTAACGGTCTGTTAGAAAAGCGAATTTAATACCACTCTATATTTGATTTAATTACTAACTTAATTTTGCATTCATACCGTGTTTCGACAGTTCAGAGAGAAATGTTATGGGGGCTATCGGGGCACTTCATTATCATCGTCATCATCATCATCATCATCGTCATCATCGGCACTACAACCGGGAGCCGGTCTTGGCCTTATTTAGCAAGTCCTGCGGCTTGTTAAATTTTCCATAATGATTTGTTTTTTCCGGGCAAGGTCATAAGTCTTGCGCCAGAGGCTCCCCGAAGGGGAAACGAACCCCGTTCTCCCGCGTGACAGGCGGGTATACTAACCACTATACTATCGGCGCACTTACGGGCTACTAAAACATGTTATGTGTTTTACCGATACTATAAAATATGTGCAAATGAAATAATTGGCAATGGATTAATGCACCCACGGTTTGCCATTTTTCAATAACTATTCCTCGAATGAATTCCTCCTTTTAATCATATTTCTTTGAAACAAAAATCATCAAAGTCAGTAATCGAGAATTAATTTATTGTATAGAAGCAGGTTGCTAATTATCATAACCTGTTACGTTTTAGTATAATTAAACAGTAATTTCTCGGAATCGCAGAATGAATGAGAAACATTTGTAAAAATCATCTATTCACAGAATCTAATTTTCGAACACACGACACGAGTAGCAATTAGATATCATTCGCGAATAGCGTGCATCAAAGAAAGCTATACTACAGTGAGCTTTCACAGACTGATCCCCAAGCCCGAGATTAGTTTAACTCGCGTTTATGTATCCGTCAAAAATGTTTGATTTCAGGCAAGTGGCGCATTCGCCTCAAACTCCCAACTTAGGCTATATTTCATTTGTGTATGTGAATACCTACCGCCACCATTGGCCTGCATTGACCTTGATTCAACAGTCGCATCCAAATACTGATATATTGTGACAGGACCTTGATATTGTGTCATCGGTCCAATAACAACTTCACTAGAATTGGATAAGTTTATAACACTAGACGGTTGAACAGCGGGCGGTTGTAGCAAATTTTGTGCAGCAGGAGGACCCGACAAATTAGCCGAATTGCTGTTTTGATGTCCTTGCAGACTCATTAACGCACTACTGGCCGCGGACGGAATCGGAGAAAATGAATTTTGTTCATACATTTTTCCGTTGTATTCCTCTTAAACTTGCCGAGAATCGGAAAGATTTACGCCACTGTTAAGAATTCCCAACTCAATTCAGAGCGACCGCGTAAGCAGAGTTATACGACTATCACGTCCGACTCGGTACCCAATAACAAGCAAACTGAGAAATATTACAAAGAGTCGATGCAAACAACTTTTATCGGGATTCCCACAATAACCGGATTACAACTTCTCATTTCAAGACATGTTTTTTCTTTTAACATTAATATTAATTTTACTTGTGAAGAGAAGAAAAGCTGACATAGGAGAGGAAAAAAAAACAACAGACATATGTAGCAGGGACTTATACTATTTAGGAACAAACCTGGTAATAAACAAAATGCTGAGAAAACTTGAATTTCCGAAAGATAGCTTGATGTGAATCATCGAAGCTCTCCATAGAATTACTAACAAATTGCTTTCAAATAAAATATTACTATTGAATTATCTCTATTTTTATAAGATCTCTCAGGTCTACTATTTAACAAAAGCTTTTTTATCACCCTTAGTTTTCTATGTGCAGTTATCCCATGCAGTTTTAAAAGTATCCTGCCACCTACGCCTGCAAACAGACTTTGCACCCCGTCTGTAATTTATAATGTTGAACTTTTAATAATTCACATACACTTCAAAGGTTTTTGTAAATTACACTGACGTTACGTATAAATCTTGTATAGCGATATTGTCAGAAACAAATATAGAAAAGAACTACAATAATTTTATCAGCCTAGACTGGTAAGTTTAACTTTCATATTATGAATTTAAATTGTCTGTCGTGCAGATAATGTTTTTTTTTCAGTTACTGCTGGAACAACACGTTATATTGCGCAGTGGCGGAAGTGCAATCATGATACTCTAGTAATGATCACAAGAAACAATCTAATTCACGTTCTAGAAAAGTCGAAGCCAAATTTAAATTCCCATCTTACATAAGTAAATAGTATCCTCACTGCCCAAGCGCCACAGTACTATAGCCCCATCAGTTGAATATGTTTATGTGTAAAGACTATGCTCGAGGAATAACTGTTCTCAAAAGTATATCACTCTCTGAACATTAGATGTTTATATCTTTATATTCGGTACTTCCAAATATCATCATCATCATCGGCACTACAACCCACACAATGCCTGCCCAAGACACGATGTGAAAATCGTTCTTGGTGATTTGAATGCAAAAACAGGTCGGGAGCCGGTTTTCAGGCACTACGCAGGTTCCCATAGTTTGCATGAGAACACCAATGACAATGGACTACAAGTCATCGAACTGGCAGCATCGAAAAACTTGGTCGTTGCAAGTACCAGGTATCCGCGTAGAGATATCCACAAAGCCACCTGGGTATCACCTGATGGAACCACTCGCAACCAAATTGACCACGTGTTGAAAGATCGCCGCCGCTCCTCGGGCCTAATGACGGTACGAACGTACCGAGGTGCCAGCGTCAACTCGGATCACTATTTTGTTGGTACAGTTTTCCGAGCGCGGATTGCCTTACGGAGACGTATTGCATCCGCGCATCAGGTTCGAATCAACACGGCTGCCTTACGCAATAAGAATATCAGTAACCCCTTTGGTCATGCGTTAAGACTCACCCTGGAAGAGCTCGACGAAGGGAGAGTAAGTCCTGGGACCAGAATGCCGGGTGTAGAAGAGAAATGGACACACCTTAAGCATCCTGTCATTAGTACTACCCACTCCATCTTAGGCATTAGTAGAGACCGGAGCGACTGGTTTGATGATGAGTGCTAACTAGCGACTGAACGTAAAAATGGTGCATACCGGGCAATGCAGCTGTCTCATAGGACGCGAGTGCGCGAGAAGAAATACAAAGAGCTCAGAAGATCTGAAAAAAGATTTCACAGAGTAAAGAAAAGTGCCTGGAAAAAAACCTTGTCTGTGAAATAGAGAAAAGTAGAGAGCGAGGTGCGTACCAGGCGCGGAAGTTCTACCAAATAATCCCCAGTATGACGCGGTACACACCACGCTGCACTTCCTGCAAGGATAAAGAGGGTAATCTGATCACCGATCCTGAAGACATTCTGGAGCGATGGGAAGTCGACTTCAATGAATTGCATTGCATTGAGGAAACATTAAAAGCCATAAAACAGCTCAAAGCAAATAAAACCCCCGGAAGTGATAGCATACCAGCTGAGCTGATCAAAGAAGAAGGGACAGCGTTACATCACGTAGTTCATGAGATAGTGGTGCACGTATAGAAGCAAGACGAGATACCCGAAGATTGGCGTCGTGGTATAATTTGTCCCATATATAAAAATGGAGATATTACACTGTGTAGCAACTATAGGGGTATAACATTGCTGAGTACCGCCTATAAGATACGCTCCACTATCCTACAAGATCGGATAGCCCCATACGCTAAAACCATCATTGGTCAATATCAGTGTGGCCTCATCCCTGGCAAATCAGCGATTGATCAGATATTCACCCTTACGCGGGCGATGGAAAAATGTCAGGAATTTAAGATTCCATTATACCATCTATTTATAGACTTTAAGGCCACCTACGACAGCATAGCCAGGGTAGAACTATATAATGCCATGAGAGAGTTCGGCATTACAAACAAATTGATACGACTTTGTAGGTTGACCATGACCCACGTAACTAGTCAAGTAAAAATAGCGGGAATGCTGTCCAAACCAATAAACATCTTTAATGGACTCCGACAAGGGGACGGTCTGGCCTGCCTCCTCTTCAACCTGGCGTTGGAGAGCGCAATCCGTCGCTTTAGCGTCACAACTAGAGGGACTATTATTACCAAGTCCAGCCAGATACTTGCCTACGCAGATGACATCGACATCATCGGTAGAACCGAATCGGCTGTACAGGACTCCTTCACCCACATCGAGCAGGCGGCACAAAAACTGGGACTCCACATTAATGAGAGAAAAACTAAGTACATTGTGGCAACTTCTGCGAAGAGAAGACCAACATTAGTTGGTCAAACTATCTGGGTAGCGGAGCACGAATTTGAAGTAGTGCAATCCTTTAACTACCTTGGGTCAATAGTATCGGCCGATAACAACATGGAGGGAGAAATACGCGAACGGCTGATCAAATCCAACAAAGCCTACCATGGTCTCTCAATGCTCTTTAAATCCCGAAATTTATCCAGAACATCCAAGGTACTACTGTACAAAACCATTACTCATGTATGGATCCGAGACTTGGGTGCTCAATAAAAGGCACTCTGAACTCTTAGCCACGTTCGAGAGGAGGGTCTTAAGGAGAATTGTTGGCCCCGTATGTGAGGGAGGACGCGTCCGGAGACGCTACAACCATGAGTTGTACGCAATCTACCTTGAAGCTAATATTGTAAGAAAATTCAGCTCGGTAGACTCCGGTGGGCGGGACACCTAGCTCGAATGAGCGAAGAGGAGCCTGTCCGGAAAGTCCTTTGTGGCAGGATGTATGGAAGGATACAACGCGGCAGAACTTGTCTGCGATGGAGGGATGGCGAAGACCAGGACGGCCAGACCCTGGGAGTGGCAAACTGGATGACATCGGCTGGAAATCGGGACCGGTGGAGAGATTTGTTAAATAAGGGCAAGACCGGATCCCGATTGTTGTGCCGATGATGATGATGATGGTAAGTGTTTATCTTACTGGACAATTTGACGAGAGTTTGGGCAATATTGTTTTAAATCACACCGGCATCTGCTATATGGTAAAAGAACGAAATCTCCATTCATATAAAGGCCAACTGAGAGAGAAAAAAGGTTATAACTTCCCATCGACTTCATCACGTATCGGGATGAGGTATTGACACCAACAACAGCCATCCAGCATTCATCTTTGAAGAGCGACCAATTAATAAGCCGTGACTACCCACTAAATATTAACTTCTTATATTTAATTGTGTGCAAAAAGTTAATGCAACAAAGTTTCGCGGGGTTCAACGTGAAAATGTGTCTGGCGGAAGGAGGTTTTAGTCGGTAAAAATCGGCATGGCTCTGGAGGCGCATTCCAGTGCGCACGCTGCGGTGGTTGGATTTCGATTGGCTTCAGCAGCTTACCTAGGGACTCTCTTTCCCCACACGATCAACCACTCTCGATCGCACACTCACCCGCATTGTCCTATTTCCCCTCCCATTAAGGCGAATAAACTCTTGCGAATTTACCCAACAGTCAATGAACATAGGGAGAATAGGAAGCCTGCAACGGAGAGCATGACGATTTCAGGGTTGGTTTGCTTTCGCATGCAACGAAAGTGAAACCAATAAGGTGACCGTATGACTCAGTCTTCTATTAGAATTGCTCTCAGAGTGCAGAATCAAAAATGCACTCGGAGAAGGGGAAATGGGATGTGTTGAAAAGTATTTTGCTCATACTTTTCACCTGACTCTGGGTTTATTGATCCCCAGCAAATAGCCGTGTCTGACGCAGGTCAAAGGACGCCCGATGGGTTGGGATAATAACGGCGTGGCAAAAGACTAAAGGAATTCGCGATAACCCAAGCCGTTTCGCTATGTAGCAACAGCGTCGCTTACCCATACTTTGCTGTTGCTAACCAGGCATGTGATTTTTGATTTCCGACAGGAAATATCATGTGGTTTATCAAATAATGTTGCCATATATGGCTTGAAAACGCTGAATTCGGTTATGCGTCCTTTGGGAGGGTACCTTTTATGGTGATCTACACCGTCAAATGGGATTCGGGTTGACGTTGTGCGCGATCTGTGGGCGAAATTGTGGTTGTAATTGTGGGTTGGTTCTCGGCGTCATATAGAGAACCCCCAGAATCGGGCCATATTTTTTTTAGGACGCCATCGGTAGTACGGTCACTGTTACTGGCGAACACTACAGGGCCATAACTTCTTACTTTTTACTGCCGGAATTGGATGAGCGGGGCTTGGTGAACAGGTGGTTTCGATACACACGCAGCACGAGCCACAATGTATATTGTGAAGGAAGCGTCTCCTGGTCGCGTAATCTCCCATTTTGCCGACTTGGTATGGCCAGCAAGACCGCCCGATTTAACCATCCTAAACTTCTCCTTTGGGGCTACTTGAAGTCGCGGGTTTATGCCAACAAGCCTCAGACAATCACAGCCCTTAAGGAGAATATTCGACAGGTATGCGAATCCTTATGACCGGAATTCATGCGGAAAGTCATCTAAAATGCGATAAAACGGATACAAATGTGTATCAACACTGGCGGCAGCCACTTGACGAATATCACCTTTTCCACTTAACAGAAAAAATTGTAAAGGTCCAAATAAAGATTTCTTTCACTCAAATTCATTTTTTTTTTATTTAGTAAAAAAGTAATTCAAAAACAAAATTGGATGATTAATTTGGCGCCACCCTATATAATATAAATAAGCTAAAATTTAAATCTTTTTTGTCTAGCCTATAATTTAGAATCTAAGAAATAAAGGAAATAGGGAAGTTAGAAAAATGAAAAACGTCCTTAAATTTAAGAAGAGCATGGATTTGCTCGGGGCTACGGTCAGCAAGAACATTATATGGTATGAACACGTGACGAATATCGCCAAGTTCTTCTTGTCTACAAATTCCAAATTAGAACCGCATTCGAGTGCTGTTTGCATGTTTGGGGTTCTTCTTCCAACTATAATCCCAACCTACTCAATGACATTTAGAGGCTATCAATCCGCCTAATCGACAATACAGCACTAACATCAAAGCTGCAAACATTAAGCCATCGGAGGCGTGTAGCGAACCTTTGTCTCTTTTAGATATTAAATATTATTCCGGGAAGTGTTCCTTGGAAATTTGTGATTTTATTCCGCAGATTTAGATTTATTTGTGCCCCACAAGATAACCGGGCGGATTCCATCAACTTGCTTCTTTTTTCTTAACGACGCGAACATCCATTATATACAAAATGTTAATGATAGTTTACGTACTAAATGTCAAGGATTTGTTATAACGTACTCATGGTAATAGCTTTTTGCTGCTACTGACAATTGAAACTTCTTGGTGTGGTTGTTCTGGTTGCTGCGGGCGTTGAATTTTGAGGCCGCAGTTGCGTAATTTTCTTTTCACACGGGATTATTAGAAAAAGAGTTAAGCTTATTCGACACTAATTGGGTAGTTCAGTTCACACGCGATTATTCGGAAATTAGTTACGTTTATTCGCGACACTGATTGGTATATTTATTTCGAATACTAGGTAATCTTATTGGCGACACTAATTGGTATTTTTCTTTCGAAGAATAGTTAATCATTCGGTTGAGATATCTTTTTTAATTTTGTATTTATTTTACGAGTCATGTTCCGGTCCGTTTATTGAATCATCGATTATTCGGCATTTTTTTAATCTTTTGTTTTGTTATTTTCAGCGCCTACTTCTTTTTCACAGTAGTTTTTTTGTCCGTCCACTTACAGTTTTTTTATTATTAATTTGTTATTTCAGTAGTTATTTGAGTGGTTATTAGCAGGAGAGAGGGTGGAATTTGGTATCTAACATATCTCTGTACCAAAATTCATTTGATTACAGAGAGAAAAAAGTGTGAAACTTCCCCAACGTGCGATTGTTTCTGCTATCCTACCACCTGCAGCTATTCAGGAAGAACTCCAATAGTTATCTAATTATATGTCAGTGGCCTGGCTCGGAGCTATAGGTCCACCGATTCTGTGAAAAGTTAATAATAAAAAATAAAAAAAAATAAAGGAGAAAATTGCTTCTTTTTAGATTGATTGATACTTTTTACGGCCTAACCTCTACCCCAAGTACAGAAACGCAAGTAAAATTATGAGCTCTAACCCTATCCTCCATATATTAAGTTCCTCCACAATGCACACAGAACACCTATAACATCCAATTTCAAATTGTTACGACATTTTGAGTCGATGAACATATTATTTATAGTCAGAAGTGTGATGTTGTTTCATATTTTATAGAAGACTGTTAATTGCTCCAAGAAGCCCTACCATCTTTCTCCCACATTACATTTTCCTCCCACCTATTAAAAAGTCCATTTCATATCCCCAACATAATATTGAATTCAATGTCAAACCAAATCGAACTAAACGTTCAAATTCTCATTTATTGAATTCAAATTCATTTATTCAATTTAATGCATTTGTTCGATTCAATTTCCTAAAATCAAACAGCATAATGCATTATTTTCCCATGTATGCTATAAGCAATTAGCACCTAAAATTCCTACAAGATCCAAAACCTAAAAGTGCACGTGTCCAAACGAAGCCATATCTATTCGATACACCGACACACAATTCTAGCAATCATAAACATCATATTCTCACATACCAGATGTTTTATGACTTGCTAATAGACACGGATTCCCAGATCCTAAACGAACAATCAATTTCCACGGATCTTGTGGCCAGATGGCTAACACAAACAAGAATCCCAAGAAAGGATCAAACGATAAGTGCCGATGCGTTTTGACCTTCGAAAGAAGATTAATAAATGAGGGTTTGAATTCTCGAAGTTTTATTATTATTATTTATTGGCCTGTAAGAACCCGGAAGTTCATGACCTCACCGACTCGGCTTCGCCATCGATCCATGTTATGGGCACTCTCCTTCCACGCTTGACCATTCGATCCGATCTCCTCAAGGTCAAACCTAACAGTGTCCTCCCATCTCCGTCGCGGCCGTCCTACCGGTCTCTTTCCCGTTGGTCTACCGTCAAGAATTCTATGCACGGTCCTATCGTTCCCCATTCGAGCCACGCGTCCGGCCCGTCTTAATCTTCGCGACTTGATTACTCTCACTATTGTAGGTTTGCGATATAGCTCTTCCAATTCGTGGTAATGGAGTTTCCTCCATTGTCCTGCCTCCTCGTCATATTTACCTCCAAAGATGCCCCTCAAAACTTTATTCTCGAATACGCGGAATTTGTTTTCTTCCCGTTTTGTGAGAGCCCATGTTTCGCATCCATATAGAACAATCGGCATGATTATGGTTCTATAGACTCGGAGCTTTATGTTACGTGATAGCAGTCTGGATTTCAGCAGTTTACTGACTGCGTGCCAACTCGCGTTGCCGGAATGCAGTCTCTTGTTAATTTCCTTCGACATTTCGTTACTGGCCGTCAGTATCGTTCCCAGATATTTAAATTCTTTAACTTTTTCAAATATCTTACCTCTGACGTTTATATGTGTTATCTGAGATCCTCTCTCAGTAATCATGTATTTTGTTTTGTCTCCATTTATTTCTAGGCCCACCTCTTCTGCCGCTTGCATGATGATTTCACCGTTTTTACTAACAGTCTCTAGATTATCGCCCAGAACGGCGATGTCATCCCCATATGCGAGCACTTGTGTGACCTCGATCAGGGATGATCCGGCCATGTTGTCGTCTTGTACCTTTCTGATGACATACTCGAGCACAAGGTTAAAGAGACACGGTGATAGACCATCTCCCTGCTTTAGTCCGTCCCGGATTTCAAATGGTTCTGAGAGGTGGTTTTCTATTCTGACTCGCCCTTTGTTTTCGTACATGCAAATTTGAACGACGGCGGCATATTTTTTTGGGACTCCCAGCTCAACTAGAATATGGTAGAGTCTCTGCCTTGCGACTGAGACGTAAGCTTTTTTGAAGTCAACGAACAGTTTTTGAACCGTCTCTCCGTATTCCCACTTCTTTTCCAGCAGTTGTCTTATTGTGAACATTTGGTCGCTTGTTGACCGGTTCCTACGGAATCCACATTGGTAGTCTCCCAGTATCTCTTCTGCGTACGGTGTGATTCTCGCCAGAATGACATTTGTTAATATTTTGTATGCGGTTGGGAGCAATGATATTCCTCTGTAGTTTTCGCAGTCAGATCTGTCGTTTTTTTTTTGAAAATGGGGATGACTATTGCGGTTTTCCATTCTTCCGGGATGACTTCCTTGTCCCATATTATTTTAACCAGTTGGTGGATCTTTCGAGCGATTGCCTCTCCTCCATGCTTCACAAGCTATGCGGGTATGCAGTCGACTCCGGGAGCCTTGTTGTTTTTCAATCCCTTTATTGCTTCTACAACTTCGTTGGGAGACGGCTCTGGGATCTGAGGCTCGGCTGTATGTACGCTTGGTGCATTTATCTGTGGTTGATGAGTGCGTACATTGAGCAGATTTTCAAAGTACTGCTTCCATCTTGTCACGATATTGTTTATTTCTGTGACCAGACAGCCGTTTGCGTCTCGAATTATTTTGGCTCTTCCTCGGTAGCCATTTCTAATTGAATTTATGCCGGCATACATACCTCTGATGTTCTTTGCCCTAGAATTTTCTAGGATTTTTTCAATCCGAGTCTTCTCCCATTCGCGTTTTTTGCGTTTGAAGAGCCTCATTGTCTCTTTCCGAATTGTCGCGCATCTTTCTGCGTTGACTTCATCATATCTTTCTAAGTGGGTCACTCTGAGGCGTTTACGTTCTTCGATCTTCGCCCTGCACTCATCGTCAAACTAAGGTTTGGACTTAATTGTTTTTTTAAATCCTAATACCTTTTGGGCTGTTAGTTTGATTGTGTCTCTGATCGATGTCCATTTAGTGTTCACACTATTAGCTTCCTCTTCCCCACTGCTCACATTCTCTAGAATGCTAAATCTATTCGTTAGTTCGTCTTGATATTCAGCCCTTTTGCGTAGGTCTTTCAGTTTATCATTGTCGAACTTTTTGCTTGTCTCCCGTGACTGCCCACGTGGGATTGCTGCGAGGCGACTCCTGATTTTGCCCATCACTAGAAGATGATCGGAGTCGCAATCTGCTCCTCTATATGACCTTACGTCAAGGATATTCGAGTGGTGTCTTGTGTCTATGAGGAAGTGGTCTATTTGGTTACGCGTTACGCCGTCGGGTGATATCCATGTGGCTTTATGAATTTTCTTGTGCTTGAACATCGTGCTTTTTACTAACAGATCTTTTGACGCTGCGAACGTGATAATTCGAATTCCATTATCATTTGAAACGTCGTGTAGACTTTCTTTACCTATAGTTGGTTGGAAGATATCTTCCTTTCCAATTTTCGCATTGAGGTCCCCGCGGAGGATTTTAACATCGAACGATGAGATCCCATGAAATACATCCTCTAGGGTCTCGTAGAACGTGTCCTTCGTTTCTTCGTCCGTAGATTCTGTTGGGGTGTGTATGTTTATAAATACATAATTGTACCATCGGCCCTGTATTTTTAGCACAAACATTCGGTCATTAAAAAATTTCACATCTTTTACATGGGGCGTAATCTTCTTGCTTATGATGAAGCCGGTTCCGAGATTATGTGTATCGGCACCTCCACACACCAGTGTAAATCCGTTGGTTTCGATTACTTGATGTGGGAGTCGGACTTCCTGAAGCGCGACGATGTCCATTTTATATTGTTTCGTGTTTTCTACGACCGTCTGCATCGCGCCTGGTTTATATAACGTTCGAACATTCCACGTGTCGACGCGTATATCCCGCTTTTTACGTTTTTCCCTACGTCTTCTTTTTGCCGAGTCGGTGTTTTCCTGATGATTTGTTCCCTTATGGTAGTGTTGGCTCATCACACCTACGCCTACCGGATTTTTTGTGAGATTGTTTTTTGTGTATTAATCATTCATTTCATTGGATCACTCTGGGGTTTCAAATGGTCCGCCATATCAGAGCCCCTCTTTGATATGGTAAGGTCTGCTTACTGCTCTGATTCGACCCGGTGTCAGAGAGGCGCCGTTATAATACAGCCGGTATACCCCTGGCTGCAAACCATCCAATGGGCACGGTGACGCGTAACACCCTGGATTAGGGGTGGTAGATCTTTGTGTGTTACTCCTCGCTAGCCTGTCTGACATGGGTGGCCCTACTGGAAGCTTATGCTTCCGTCAGCATAGCCTGAGCGATTCATCGTAGTTTAAGCCCCCGCACCACGTCAAGATTTCTACCAAATGAAATGAATTCTCGAAGTGAGAAGATGATTTCAATTCACAGAGTTGGAAAAGTGACTTGACTGGAGTCACTTGGAAGAGTCTGTGTGTAGCGCGCGTAAGGAGAAGACCTCCTCCAAACTTATGGAAGATCAAGAAAATAAATGAACCCTTGAAAAATTATCAGTCTGTCTTTTACTTTGCGGCTCAACAAAACGTTTCTTTGTCGCTACAGTGTTTTTCGAATCGCGATTTGATCGTTTCCTCTCCAGCTAACAAAAGTGATTTTTATCAATAGTGTTTACGTCGCTAGTGAATCGGTATTAAGGACAACAACGGTAGCCCACTTTTCCCGGGGAACCGGAAGCACGGTGGTGCACCAAAAAATGTTATACACAGTGCGCTATGTACTCGTAGGAATTCCTTATTTTACCTTCATATTGGATCTACATATGTCACCATCATCTCAAATGATCACAGAGCGCTGCAAAAATCTTTTTGTTGCCCGGAAAAAATTGTTTTATAATTTTTTTTTATAGAAAGACATATATATATACATATAATGTAGTTTTTGTTAATGATATCATAATACATGTAGATTAGGAATATTCTGAAGTGTCATACTGAGTAAATAACCATCATTTTAAAGAAATAAATAGTAAGAGATGAATAGTAAGATGACAAACTCGAGGACAATGTTAAAAAAACACGGTGATAGGCCATCTCCCTGTTTTAGTCCGTCCTGGATTTCAAATGGTTCTGAGAGGTGGTTTTCTATTCTAACTCGCCCTTTGTTTTCGTTCATGCAGATTTGAATGAGGGCGACATATTTTTTCGGGATTCCCAGCTCAACTACAATATGGTAGAGTCTTTGCCTTGCGACTGAGTCGTAGGCTATTTTGAAATCAACGAACAGTTGGTCAACCGTCTCTCCGTATTCCCACTTCTTTTCCAGCACTTGCCTTATTGTGAACATTTGGTCGCTTGTTGACCGATTCCTACGGAATCCGCATTGGTAGTCTCCCATACATTTCTTCTGCGTATGGTGTGATTCTCGCCAGTATGACATTTGTTATTATTTTGTATATGGTTGGGAGCAATGTTATTCCTCTATAGTTTTCACAGTCAGATCTGTCGCCTTTTTTGAAAATATGGACGACTATTGAGGTTTTCCATTCTTCCTGAGTGACTTCCTCATCCCATATTGTTTTAATCAGTTGGTGGATCTGTGGCGGTTCCGCCAAACCCCACGGCACACTTACCTTAAAAACCCCCATAGCCTCATCCCAAGTCACATAAGTTTTCGCTAATGCAACAGCATTACCACATGTAAATGCTTCACGCTTTATATAGATCAAATCTATAATTTTAATGTCCCTGTAAAGAAAACTGGCCTTTTCATGCATCACTTCGCATCCAATCCCTGCAAGATTTCTTTCTTACCTTATCAGGAATCTCAAACCAAGTCAGCACCTTCGGTGCCAAGCAAATCTCCCTAGATGCATTCCTGGAAACAAAAGGATTGGAATTACATACAATGTAACCTTCACCAGGGGCCATAAACATTGTGCATTCTATTTTTCAGCTTCGCCATATGTATGATAAATCTCTTAACGTACACATTGGCCGGCGACCTTTTTCTCCCAGCAATAATATACCAGCAGCTGCATTCAATTAGCACAACCGACCTTGAAATTCCTAAAAACAATTCTTTAACGTGCATATGCGCCATAGATTCCCGACCATTAGGCACCCTTGTTCCACCAATGCAATTCCGCCGTACATGTGCATACCACATGTCACTGGCATTTCCACGGCCGCGGCAGCTCTTTGACCATCGGACAAACGCAAATACTCTCATCTTACCCTAGAGTCATAAAACGAATTTCTTCACATGTAATCATGTATACAATTCGATCCCTTTAGCATCACCAGCGATACACATTTCCCATTGTGTAAATCGAAAAACCATTAGCATTTCTTTCTAATGGCGATACATTTACTTGCGTACACCATTGCACTGAAAGAGCGCATTTCCTACAGCGGCCGCACCCTTAAGGGAAATGTTTTTCTCTCTCTTCTCTTGTTTCTTAACCCTAACCTAGGATGGAATTCATGTCAGAGTTCTATCCTCGGAGAGTCGTAATATAACCATGAAGACGGTCGCTCCACCATCCACTGTACCGCCGTCGGTACGGTGTGAATCGAAAAGTTAGTTCGGGTCGAGCGCGTTTGAAATAAAAAAAATAATTTTTCCTGTGCCGCCGTCAGTGTAATATATCTAAATCACTAAATACAATTAACCTAAATAAAACGAATAATCAACTAAGTCAATGTGTTTTAGTTTCTATCCGTGGACAGTGTTTTCCTTATTCTTACTTGACTGTTCCCGTGAGTGTTTATTTTACTTCTTGTGTTGGTGACATTTTCGGCTGAAGGATCGATGGCTTCTCATTGTTCCGCATTCGTGCGGCCCGCGGAAGAAAACCGTTTTCTTTTGGAATATCGGCCAATCTTCTTATAGTGATGGTGGCGGAAGAAGAGAATCAGCGCCGTACTCCGGCGCAACATACTTCTTCCCCACAGATCTTTCGAGCGGTTGCCTCTCTTCCATACTACACAAGCTCTGCGGGTATGCAGTCGACTCCAGGAGCCTTATTGGCTTTCAATTGATTTATTGCGTCTACAACTTCGTTGAAAGAGGGTTCTGGGATCTGAGGTTCGGCTGTATGTACGTCTGGTGCGTTTATTTGTGGTTGATGGGTGCGCACATTGAGCAGGTTTTCAAAGCACTGCTTCCATCTTGTCACGATATTGTTTGCATCTGTAACCAGACAGCCGTTTGCGTCTCGAATTATTTCGGCTCTCCCTCGGTAGCTATTTCTAATTGAATTTATGGCGGCTTGCATACCGTTGATGTTCTTTGCTCTGGTATTTTCTAGGATTTTTTCGATCCGAGTCTTCTTCCATTCAAGTTTTTTGCGTTTGAAAAGTCTCATTGTCTCTTTCTGAATCGTCGCGTATCTTTCTGCGTTGGCTTCGTCATTCTAAGTGGATCACTCTGAGGCGTTTACATTCTTCGATCTTTGCCCTGCACTCGTCGTCAAGCCGAGGTTTGGACTTAATTGTTTTCTTAGATCCTAATACCTTTTGGGCTGTTTGTTTGATTGTGTCTCTGATCGATCTCCATTTAGTGTCCACACTATTGGTTTTCTCTTCCTCACTGCTCCCGTTCGCTAGGGTACTAAATCTATTCGTTAGTGCGTCTTGATATTCAGCCCTTTTGCGCAGATCTTTCAGTCTATCAGTGTCGAATTTTTGCTCGTCTCCCGTGACTGCCCATGTGGGATTGCTGTGAGGCGACTCCTGATTTTGCCTATCACTAGAAGATGATCGGAGTCGCAATCTGCTCCTCTATATAATCTTACGTCAAGGATATTCGAGTGGTGTCTTTTGTCCATGAGGATGTGTCTATTTGGTTACGCGTTACGCCGTCGGGTGATATCCATGTGGCTGAATGAATTAGCTTGTGTTTGAACATCGTAATATATGTATTTACAATTTTAGCTTAAATATTTTATTGATGTGTCAACTTGTTGTGTTTAAAGAAAAGGATATACACACAAAGGGGTACTCACTGTTGTCCATATGTGGTCTACTAGGTGGCCGTGGCGGTGGTGTAGAAATGGGGCTGTCCCTGCCACCTCAAATCTGCCAGAGACGTTTGTTTGACTAAGGGGGCTAGTCCTGATGATAGATTGCCAAGAGCTTTATTGTTGGGTGGAAGTTGAATTATCTCATCCACAGCTACATGATGATGTATTATGGGTGAATTAATTTCATGTGGAGATGGGTGTGAATTGTGTTGATCTGAATTTTTAAATCTAGGTAATCGCTGCCCTCTTCTTCGATTATCGATGCTCCTAATGGGTACCTGAATGTCGATGTAAGTGTGTCATTAAATTGTATCCGAAAGTGGACTTCTTCGGGTCGAATTTTAAGACTGGACTCTCTTTAAATATAAATTCGTGAGTTTCGACTATTGGTTTACCTGTTTCAGTGCAGATCACTTTAAATTGAATCTCATCTTGGTCCATATTCCTTTTCTCATTCTCCAAAACATTTTCATTTATGATTGAATCGACAATACTTTTATTTCATTAAGTTTAAATTAATTAATTTAACACGCCAAATTCTTAAAAACCAGTTCATTTACATTATAAATATTACATCTACATTTCAATTCTTCTGAAAAGCTCCATGGCACATCTTCCGCACAAAACCGAAAAAAAAAACAAAGGACACGAAATCACAAAAGTAAGCGTTCACACGGCAACCTCAATTGTTCTTCTTCTTCGATAAAAGTCAGTTAGCAAAAACAAAAAGACAAAGAAAAACGAAAAAACAACACCGCAAGCGAAACACCTGTCGTTTTTGACAAAAAAAAAAAACCGGTGTTTCTGGTTATATCCCCTTCTGCTATTTCCCTGTTCACTGGCGCCGTTATCCCGACGAAGAAAGTAGGCTACGACCAACCTCGAAACTGATCGAAGATGTCATCACCGAATAGAGCTTGTGCTTGGTTTATGCACCAGCTATTTTCGTTCTTTATATTTTTTATACCAGATGTAATATATATAAATATATATATATATATATATATATATATATATATATATATATATATATATATATATATATGTATGTTTAAAATGTGAAATGCGCATCGTTTAAATAAATATGTTTAATTTCTGTTGTAAATGAATAAGAGGTAGTTTATCTTTTATTTATTATATGTGTAAATCACAATGTACGTTGTGTTTTGTATTTAAGTTTAATTTGAAACGCGGTTTGAAACTGTTTAAACGTGATACATGTTATGTATGTTCTTCTTTGGGACAAGGGCGGTGGGGGAGTTACCATGTAACACGTACACGTCATTCGCAGATTGACCACGGCTTTCATGTAATGACATTGTAGTGCTTTAGTAATTGTTAATTACTAAATAATGTGAATATATGGAAACACTTCTATTAAAGCCCCCTCGCAATTATAACCACGAAGGGATTTTTACTATACAAGGGTTTCCCTTGAAGTAATTAAAAGCATTACGGATGATTCGAAGAGTTTTAGTAATTATAATAATTGAGTTCAATGGATTTCTCAACGGGAAACTTTTTTCCTGATTGGTAATTTGCACAGTGGTATGAACCCGCAATCCCACGGTTAGTGATAAAATTCTTAAAGGCCATGTAAAATCATTTATTAATTTATGGATGAGACTGGGGTTTATTTCTGTTGTTTTGTGATTCCCTCTGTCGCAATGGCATATCGGCCCCCAAGATTAAAATGTATTGCGGTTTTTATTTTCTGTCCTTGATGCCTTTGAACCTAAATCACATTTCTTATCTAAATTGTGTTTTGGTTCTTTGTGCAAAATATCTTGTTCTCCCATACTGGTGGCGTATAAGCACACGGGATTCATGCTTATGTGGCCATTTCGATAGTAGCACTCGAACACGCAACCATAGTGAGAAACACAGCACAAAAGAAAAATCGAAAGAGAAATCCAGCATATTGGCACATGAATCCGTAACGTAAGTAGCGATAAAATATGTGATTGTGTACACGCAGCAGTGATCTAATACGTTAGTACGAGGGTTGCCTTTTATATTTCGGGATTAGAGAACAAAAACAAATATTGATCATCAAAAATCACTTTATTGTTTTTCAAAATATTCCCCATGAAGATCTATACACTGTTGCATGCGTTTGAACCAATTGTCGAAGCACTTTTGCCACTCTGATTGAGGTATCTCCAACACATGCATTCTGAATCCAGCAACCGCTTCTTCAGGTGTCGAAAAACGTTGACCTCTCAGTTTGTTTTTTACGTACGGGAATAAAAAGAAGTCATTCGGTGCCAAGTCAGGACTATACGGCGGATGACCAATCAAATCGATGTTTTGGGTGCTCAAAAATGCAGTTGTCACAGCCTATGTGTGAGAGCTCGCATTGTCGTGGTGAAGAGTGATCCGTCTTCGGCGGTTGGTTTTCCTGATTTCTTGGAAGACAACTGGCAAACAAATGGTTGTGTACCACTCAGAATTTACTGCTCTGCGTTGTTCTAGTGGTACGGTTGCGACATGTCCAGTTTTTCCGAAAAAACAGGCGACAATTTGCTTGGAAGTGCTTCGTGCGCGAACAACTTTTGTTGGATTTGGCTCATCTTGAAAAACCCAGACAGTCGACTGCTGTTTACTTTCGGGCTCATACGCGTAAATCCACGATTCATCACCTGTCACGATGTCATAGACGTGTTTCGAAGCACCGCGACCGTATTTTTTGAGCATTTCTTTCGACCAATTGACACGAGCCTTTTTTTGGGCGATTGACAAATTGTGTGGGATCCAACGCGAACAAATTTTTTTGACAGTCAAATGTTTATGCAATATTGAATGTATGCTGGTCCCACTAACGCCTAAGGTTGTCTCAATCTCACGATAGGTCACATGACGATCTTCCAATATCAGTTCGCGCACAGCATCAATGGTTTTCGGAACAACAACTGATTTTGGACGACCTTCACGAAATTCATCTTGGAGTGAACTACGACCACGATTGAATTCACCATACCATCGATAAACACTGGTCCTTGATGGAGCCTCATCGCCAAAAATTGAATTAAGTTCATCCATGCACTGTTGCTGAGTTAATCCACGTCGAAAGTTGTAAAAAATAATCGCACGAAAATGTTGACGATTTAATTCCATTTTTGGGCCGAGATGAATCTTTTAGGTTACTGTAAACAACACAAATAGCGCTCGTATGTCAAAACGTTCTGAGTGCGTATAACCTCAAAAATGTCCAACTTTACGACAGAGCTGTCAATTGCCATATTGCAACACTAGGGTTGCCAAATCCCGAAACATAAGAGGCAACCCTCGTACTGTGTTTCTGTGCGAGTTCTCTACATTACACGGAGAACCAACCCACACTATCAGCCCGTTTTCGCCCGCTAACAATGCACCACCTCAACCCCAATCCCTGCCACGAGTTATCCCGCACACGGCACTCCGTCACTGCGGATGCGAATTAATTCTGGGCTTGAAGCTCCTCCATCCCGCACGCGCCACTTTGTCAGTGCGGACGCGAGCGAGCTACCGATAGGCACCGCCCTACTCGGACGTCACACCCGTTGGTCCAAGCGACGCACAACAGGCCAGTGGACCGCACCGCAATTCCCTTGCCCCTGGCAGCAACACACGCGGTAACAACCAGGTCCACTCCCAATACGACCCAGCCCAGTCACGATACAGGAACTCGTCAACACGACAGTTCCAATACCTATCACCATGCTTATTACAGCAAACAAGACCATCCAGATTCCTAGGCACCTAACTCGGCCTTCCGTCATCACACCAAACTCCCCCGCTTCCCTACTTTTATTTCGTGAATACGTCACTGGGGGAGGGGAGGGGGGCTGTGTGGGTTCGTTCGTGTGAACGTTTAAGGTTAACGCTACCCGCTTATGCAAATTCTGTGGTAATATTGAGAAAGGACTGTGGGGATTCTCTATATTACGCGGAGAACCAACCCACAATTTCAGCCCGATTTCGCCTGCTAACAGCGCACCACCAATCACTTCCACCAGCTATTTCACCTGAAATAAAGTTATATCCCAAAAAGACGCATAACTGAATTCATCATTTTATGCAGGTAATGCATAATTGAATTCAGTATCACTTGCCATACCGCAACTCCTTTCCGCCGGAAATCTCAATGTCATATTGGTTAACCACAACCAAGTCTAACCAAACGACGCTGTTGCATCGTAGGAAAACCGCTGGGGTAATTTCAGCTTCTTTGAGTTTGGTTCTCATGCTGTTATTTCCCAAGCACCAGTGGCGTCCTTTTGACCTTCCTCCAGACACGCTATTCGCTGGGGATCAATAAACTTTTTAGTCAGGTGAATAGCACAAAACAATTTTCATCCCATTTCATTTACCCCTTCGCTGAGTGCATTGCACTCTGAGATCATACTGATGTCCTAAGTAGTTCACTCGGTCATCACCAGATGTAGCGTTCGTGCAGGCACGCTAAAGCCAAATCAACCCCGAGATCATCGGGGTTCATTCACCCTATGTCCATCGACTGTCGATTAAATGCACAACTGTTTATTCACCTCGATGGAGTGGGTAATAAAAGAATGCAGAAGATCGTGTGGCTAAAGGGAATTTTCATCCCTGATTGGGACCAGTCGATAGTTATTCCTTGCCGTGTACACACACGTTTGAAGAGTTGGATCTTTTTACCACCGAGGAGTTTACACACGTCATCAGAGTCGAGGTCGTTGAGTTGTTACAGTCGGAAAGATCACCGGTGCTCGTAGCAAATTGATAAGGTATGTGTTCTGTACCTGAGTATTTAATAAGAATTTAACAAAAAATCACCGGTGCTTATAGCCTAATTAATAAAAAGGATAGGCATTTTTGTCAATTTAATTTATAAACAATTATAAACAAGAAAAATAAAAAGTACATATCAAAAATTTAACAACTACAGGGAATTTTATTTTAAAAACTTTTACGGATCATTTTGTAAACGTGTGGGCAGTGGAACTCAGTCCCATTGAGCAGACCGTTGGCGATGATAGTGAATAAGTGGCCGTGTTTTGGTACTAATTACATAAACCTCCACAATTCTAACTGTCTCTAGTCTGCTTAGAGTAGGTGAGAATTACATTAAGATTTAACCTTTAACCAGACGTTTTGTTCCAGAGTCACACAAGTAAGTGTCTAAAAACAAAGAAAACCGGTCCTGGTTTCCATTTATCTTGGACTTGTGTCTTTCAAAGCATTGAGCCCTACGACACCACACTTGCATTGTTATTTGGATGACAATTCTTCCAAAAACTATTATTTACTCATCATTGTGTTAAGTTCAGTTCAACGCCTGATTCCTGGGAAGTCATTCTATCACATTCTGAACATTTTTAGTCATTTTTTGTATGTTTTCTATCAATGTCCTAATAGTAGCAGCTCATTCCTCCATCTGTAAAACAACCGTCATTCCCATTGTCATTCATTCTACATAATCAGAAACTGGGAGTCATCAGCCATCCTATGACTCAATCATCAAAAATTTTCAAAACTACCACTATATGAGCTTTGTTGGATTGCATAAGCACCAAAAGTGAAGCTTAAAATTTAGTTGATAAATGTGCGTTAATAAATTAGTCATTTTACATAAACACCCCTTTCTTGGTTTGTGATTCATTTCATATGCGTCTTAATGCCTCCTATATCTCTCCTGTGATCGGGTTCTACGTAATACAATAGAGAATTTAATTACCCCTCGACTCTACAGACACTGCGTCATTAATATAAACATGAACCATCAAAAGTGCACCAATTTTGTATAGTGATCACAATTCTAGGAATTACCTGCTGCCTTTTTTGGCCTATCGTAATTTTTGGGCTTTGTAATTCAAACATCTCCACGAATATCAGGAACCAATGCAGCCTCAGGTTTTAGTTTGCAACGTTACATTTACAGTGGAACACGCTTTCCAATCGCTTATGGTTATTACTTGTTCTACAAAATTGACAATTCCATACAAAATTCCTTAACCCATTAAATTGCAAGTGTGGTAACGCTCAATTTATTGATTGATCATTATAAATGTTTTTACATAGATTGCCCTTTTAATACCGTTAAATAGGTTACGAGACTATAATTTTCGACAGTTCTCGTCGACATTCGTTTTTCAGGTCGAGCATGATGCTGCTATCGAGGGCTCCTCGATAGTATAGTGGTTAGTATACCCGCCTGTCACCCGGGAGACTGGGGTTCGATTCCCCGTCGGGGAGCCTCTGGCGCAAGACTAATGACCTTGCCCAGAAAAAATAAATCATTATGGAAAATTTAACAAGCCTTAGGACTTGCTAAATAAGGTCAAGACCGGTCCCCGGTTGTAGTGCCGATGATGATGATGATGATGCTGATGATTCCTCTTCGGCCCCCATGATACTTCAGTTGGGGGAGAGTCAGCAAACACTCGGCTTCCACGTCTATAATTTCGCCAAAAGTGTAAGCAGCCGTTGCTTCTCATCCCGAAGACTATGTCAGCATCTAAACCACATAAACTATTAACGGGGCGTTGTCCTCACCAAATTCGAATTCAAAAATCCCAATTCATATCTTGTTGATCATCTGTTGGAGTTATAAATGACTCGGGCTCGTTGGTCCTCAATAAATAACAGTCTAGAGTTAGCAGTGAATTGAAATGTTAATTTAATTTGCGAAAAGAAAATTTGTCGATTGACACGGAATACACATGATAAAATTGGATCAAAAATTCAAGGCACGTTTTTCTATATCTTTTACTTGCTCTTGCGTTTGAATCAGACAGTTGATTGACGGATAGGATCAGTGCCAACTTCAAGTCCAAGAACTGTGTGAAGTTCGCACAGGCTGACGGTTGTGTTGAGTAAGACCAGCCGTCAATTTGATCAATTCTCAACACTCCTCCTTGATCAATTTACGGCGGAGCGTCTCAAAGACTCTCCTGTTCAGTGGCTTGGTTAGAATGTCTGCAATCTGCCTGCTGCTCTCGACGTGTCGCAGTGTCACGGTCTTGTCAACGTGTTGTCGGATGTACTTTCGTGGTATCTCAATATGCTTCTTTTCCATGCTTGTCTTTCCCTCGTGTGCATTCTGCAGCATGTGTATGGCTGACATGTTGTCGACGTGCAAGCTGATTGCCTGGTCGGTTTTCAGGATACCCATTTCCAGCGCGATTCGCTTGATCCAGCACACAACGTCGATTACTGACACTGCTGCTCGGTACTCGGCTTCTGCGGTTGAGGTCGCTACCAGACGCTGTTTTTGTGAGTACCAGATCACTGGTCCCCCCTCATCACTAACACTCCACTTGTCGACTGTCCTGTCTCCGAGTCTCCTCCATAGTCTGAGTCGGTGTAGGCCATGAGTGTCTGGTCTCCTCCAAAATGAATTCCGGCTGTGGCTGTCCCGATAATTGTTGTTCGCCGGAAGTGGCTCATCGTTCTTCAAGTCTGTCTTCTTGGTGATCATTCCTTGCTCAATTGGTGTGGACGCTGGGTCACATTGTTCGAGTTTCATTTTCTTCAGTATTTTCTCCGTGTAGCTGGGCTGGTTCACGAAAATACCTTCTTGATCAATCTTGATTTCCATACCCAGGTATGTCAACTTGTCCTTTACTTTCTTGCTGTATGTGATCTCAAATTCCTTGCTTATCTCATTCAGAAGCTTGTATATCTGATCTTCATCTTTTTCAGCTACCAATCCATCATCCACGAAGAGTGAGAGCATAATGCCCCTGTCCTTGTTGTAGTAGATACACGGGTCGTCGTCTGTACTTGTCAGGTCTATCTTCCTTTCAAGGTGTGCAGTGACCCTCTCGTTCCATATCCTTGGAGCTTGTTTGAGTCCATAGAGACTCTTGTTCAACTTGCAGATTTTCCTTGATCCGTCGTCGAACCCTTCAGACTGGTTCATGTAGACATTCCGTTCCAGGTTCCCGTACAGGAATGCCGTTTTAACATCAAATGATACCAACTTCATTTTCTCTGACGCGGTGTGACTTAGAAGCAGGCGAATGGATGCATGGTGTGCTACTGGACTGAAGGTTTCTCCATAATCCACTCCCTCTTTCTGTTCAAATCCTCTCGCCACGAGTCTGGCCTTGAGTCTCCCGTCTCCCATCACCCAACGACAAGTGATCGGCTTCACTCCTTCGGGACAGTCCACCAGCCTCCAGGTTTTCATTTTCATGAGAGAATTGTACTCCTCCTGCATCGCTCGTCTCCACTTCACGTCCTTGAGTTCTTCGCTCACCGGGAAATCTGTTGTTTCACCGATCATGGCTGCTCTTGTGCTGTTGCCTCGGTTTGACATGTTGGCAACGTAGTCCCTGTACCTTGGCGGTGGTTGCAGGTTTCGACGATCTCGCAAGGTTCTTCCTTCTGGCTGCTATGCTGGCGGCGTTGTCTCTTGTTCGTTGTCGCTTGGCTCTTCTGGGTGTTCATATTCTGTCTCGCTGTTGCTTTCATCTTTCTTTCGAGATTGTCCTCCTCCTGCCTTGTCTCAGTATCATTTTCTCTTCGTCGAAGATTACGTTGTCAGAGCTGATGATGTCTTTCCTATCTTTCAGATAAACCCTGTAGCAGGGTGAATCGATATCATACCCAACCAAGATTCCTTTTTCTGACTTATTATCAATTTTGCCTCTCTTCTTTCGTTGTATTAGTACATAGCATTCACATCCAAATGGTCGCAGCTTTTCAATCTTGATTGTTCTTCCGAACCAGAGTTCCGCTGGGCTTTTCCCTGGCACATTGCTGGTTCCAGTCTGGTTGATCGTGAAGATCACATGGTTCATTGCTTCGGCCCACAGTCTTTCGTCCAAGTTCTCGGTATGTATTACTGTCCTGATTGCCTCGACAATTGTCCTCATTTCTCTCTCAACCCTTCCGTTCTGTTCTGGCGTGTGCACATTCGTAAATGTGTGAAGTATTCCCAGCTTGTCCAACATCTGTTTGGTTTTTGCATTTTTCAGTTCCGTGCCGTTGTCAGATCTCAAACACTTCACTCTCCTCCCAAGCTGATTTTCCACGAGTCTCAAGTAGCTCTCTATCTTCTCAGTTGCTTCTCCTTTCGTCTTCATGAAATAGCAGCTCCGATAGTGGGTGAAGTCGTCCTTGAGCATAAGCCAGTACTTGGCTCCTCCTAACGACGGAATGCTCATTTCTCCAGTGTCGATGTGTACAAGATCTAGCGGTTGCAGGGCTGTCTTTGGGTTGATTCGATGTGGGGCTCGATGATTCTTGCCGTGTGAGCATCCCTTGCACACATAGTGCTTCCAGTCATCAATGTGTTTGATTCCCTTACGTATGTCCTCACATACTTTACATTTTGATGAGCGAGTCTTTCGTGCCAAGTTTTGATTGACATTGTCATCAGACTTGTATCTTTTTCTGACCTGAGCATCGTTTTGTTTCCTTTGCGCTTGGCAATTGCCACAACTTTCCTGCCATCCTGACTGTAAAACGTTGACTGCTTTCTGTTTGCCTTCTGAAGGTGTCCCTTGTCCAGCATCTGACTTACTGAGAAGAGATTGAAGTTGAGTTTTGGAACGTAAATAACATCCTCAAGTACCACTGGATACCATTTCCGACCGTCAAAAGCCTCCATCGCGATGTTCCCGACTGCAACGCCATCCAACCTGGTTGATTCTCCGATCACTATTGAGATTGGTTCGTCCAGCTCGACCAGCTGTGCAAACCACTCTCGATGAGACGTCATGTGTTGACTAGCTCCGCAGTCTTGAACCATGAAGTTGCCCTGTCCTTCGAGATGTCACTGTCCACTGTTGAAAAAGCTGTGGTCAGGAACGCCCTTGGTGGCCTTCCGCTTGTAAACTTGCTTGACTCTTCCTTGGAAGTGCATTCTTTGGCGAAATGTCCTTTCTGCTTACATATGTTACACGAGTACTTCTTTTTGCAGTAGGCAATGTACTTCTCGCACGGTTTGCCTATGCACTGCTTTATCATGTGACCTTTTCCTCCACACTTGTAGCATACGAGCGTTGTCTTGTCCTGGTTGCCCTTTGACGACTGCCTTGCCTTCTTACGTCTTGCCAGGAGGGCGTTGTTGGCGTTTCCCTCTGGGTTTGTCGTCTCCTTCAGTCGCTCGTCCTCAAGTCTCAGACGTTCGATGAGAGTTTCCACATTCTTGGTTGCTCCGGTCACATTGTCCCAAGAAGTCCTGAAGTGCGCTAATTTTGGCGGTAGCACACTCATGATCCTTGTCATGATCCAACTTTCTCTCATAGGATCATTTTGGGTTGACACTTCTTCAGCCAGATCCAAGATCTCCAAACAATTTTCCACTGCTGACTTGCTATCATCGTATTCAAAGGTAAAGAATTTGATTCGGGACATTTCTAAAGTTACATCAGTCTTTGTGCCGTATAAGCTGGTTAATTTGTCTGTCATATCTTTGGCAGTCTTGCAGTTGGCAATTTTGTTTGCAATCTTGCTGCTTACATTTAGGCCTATCAGCGTTTGAGCTTCGACGTCCTTCTTGATCCAAGCTGAGGTGGTTTCAGATTACGCAGCGCCTGTCGCTCTGAGCTTGTCTCCTGTTACGATTTCGTACAGGTCCTTATTCTTCAGTGCTAGGTTCAGTTTGAATCGCCATGAGATGAAGTTGGCGTTGCCCTGGCTGTCTTCGCTTAGCATTTCCAACTGGGATTTGACGGAGTCCATTTTGTTGAGAGGCTGCAATTCGACTGACTTGACTTACGTATGTGTTAGTCACGGTTAACTTGCTGTGCGATGGCTGCTCCGATGTTTGACGATTTGTGGATCACGTTGTCCTTGCCAGTTCTCGCGCTCTGGGCGGCTTTGGTCAATTTTGCTTTCACTTTCCTTGATGATGACCGACGAAACCCTTTACTGCTGGCCTGGGCCCATAACCTGTTGGAGTTATAAATGACTCGGGCTCGTTGATCCTCAATAAATAACAGTCTAGAGTTAGCAGTGAATTGAAATGTTAATTTAATTTGCGAAAAGAAAATTTGTCGATTGACACGGAATACACATGATAAAATTGGATCAAAAATTCAAGGCACGTTTTTCTATATCTTTTACTTGCTCTTGCGTTTGAATCAGATAGTTGATTGACGGATAGGATCAGTGCCAACTTCAAGTCCAAGAACTGTGCGAAGTTCGCACAGGCTGACGGTTGTGTTGAGTAAGACCAGCTGTCAATTTGATCAATTCTCAACATCATCTCTTTTACAGTATCCGAAGGACTCAAGTACTGCGCCTTCCCTACCATTCTTCACTTGGCTCGACCACGTTAATACTTCGCCTGGGACTTCGCTGGTAGATCCTTGAGGATTGTGAATTTCGGAAAAGTGTGTTTCTAACCCCTTCATGGCATCTTTCTCAATTATACATTGAGAAGGATCGATGCCTGTTTCGGACGACGATTTTTAAGAGAAACTTATATGCCTGATGTTGGTATGAAAGACTTTTGTATCGATTCGCGGCTCAATCCTTTTGAAAGGTTCTTTGACATAATTATCTTTGTTGACAAGTGGATAGGCGCTATAGGTTAGGTTCTCCCGAGGAAAATATTTATTAAAAGCCAATACAGAAAGGCAACTATCGATGCTCTATCTAGGTAAAAAAGTTCTCTCCTATCTAGACTCCCCTATTGGTAATTCACCGACCGACAAAACTGTTACGCCCAAAACCACCCACCCATAAATATATACTTTGGAGTCACCCTCCACCAATGAATTGCGGTACACGCAAAACCATCCACTAAGTGGATGAAGCACTCCCCAAGCCTTAGCATGCCCCATACACTAAACGGGCCAATACCAAAATTGATATCAAACAAATTGAACTAAACGTTCCATTTGCCTATATCAATTTCAATAATTCAATATCAAAGAAATTGAACTACACGTGCAATTTATCCATATTGAATTCCATAAAAACCCAAAACGTGATGAAGCAGATGTTCACACGTAAATTCCCCTGGTTCCAAATCTGCGGACCAGATGACCAACTCTTAAGTAAAGTTGGTAAAAAGCTTAAAATGCACGGCGACACCGTCCCCTTAAATCCTATTCAAGGAAACATTTCCTATACGGAAAAAAGGACGGCGATCGTAAAAACACTCGCTGAACAACAATACCCATAAGATACAAAATATCTTTGGCTCCGATGTTCAGTAAAAAAGAAATTACCAAGTCTGGGCACTGTGAGAAATCCCTGGTAATACTTAAGGGATTCCAGACGGTTGTCGATCCAAGGTACAATACCTTGGGATCAGACAAAGCATGTGCGGGCTCACAAAAGAGATCCTAATACAAAGGATCTCGAGTGCGATCATCGCAACACGTTGCCTTGTGTTAGCGAACGAGAAAAAGAGGGTTTCCTACGATCAAACGATCGGAAAAGGAAAGGAGTTGGTTTTTGCTAGTGGACGAGGACGGTCACAGATTTTGAGAACAAAATCACATTTGTCTATAATTATATATTTACAAAAAAAAAAGGAAAACTAAAGAAACATAAAACACTATATGAATATGATCAGTGTTTAGAAATATATCGAAAATAAACGATGCCTTTTTGTGTTTAAGTGACAAATAATTTTCAAACAAAAAAAAGAGAATAGAAATGTGCAACTTGTTAACTTTGTGTAAATGAATTAAGTGAAATAAATATATCTTTTGTTCCCAACGAGGAAAAAGTGCAGCCAGCGTGTTTTAAATTAGAATCAGCTTATAGCTGTGTCACTTAAGCGCAGTTCTAAAATTCCAAACGGATTACGACCAAGGACCAATCAAATTCAAATGACCAGCGGGAAGAAGGATAGCCATAACCCTACAACAGGGAAGTACCCCTAATTCAAAGGTCAAAGTAAAGGACAAGGTATACCAAGGAGTACCTCCATCGCCACCTCAACAATTAAACCAAGCAAGTCATCTATATACATATATTTATTTTTTGCAACCAAACCGTCGGCCCACGACGGAGAGATATAAATATAACATATTAAATATACAACAAAACCCGGAAATAAGGATACTGAAATCCTCGATCCGTGACCTTCAACAGCTGACCTATGAAAACTACAGAACGGCTATAAACTCAAGATTGGAGAACAAAATTCGAGCCATAAGCTCTAACTGCTCAAATATGTTTCCTCAGATAAATAAGATATTCCGGAAGACCAATCATAATGACATTCCCTGTCTAAAAATTGCACGACCTCCAGCGAATTGTCAAATACTGCTAAACGCAGGTACTACCGCTGACGATATTATTTCTTAGAGTGATCTCTATTGATCAAAAATCCACAAGTAAAAACAAATGCTATTGGTGCCTATTTCGAGGCCGTGTACAGAATGAAGCTATCCGCTCACCCCAATCATGATGTAGAACATTTCACTTCGCAACACATTTAATTGTTGGTGTACGGAAAGTCGAAGTTTTTCAGTCTTGAGTGACACTAATAACGCATATTACCCCATTGTAAATCGAGGCAACAGCTAAGCTTCCACCTATGAGTTTACACCCGAACATCAGCAAGACGTTTGAAAAATTAATAAATAAATGTTTATTATATTGGCCCGAGGATAACAAAATTATTCTGCATAACCAATTTGGTTTTTGGACTCGGCATGACACTATCCGATATACAAATGAACAAACCAAAACGGCAGTGCGCCGGGCCATGATTGATTGCTTTAAAAAGGCTACCGACACCGTTTGGTGAGAAGGTCTTATTTATAAGCTAACCACTCTGGGGATGCCTGCAAACATACTATATATTGTGTATGACACGGTTATGGGAACACATTTCGTCGTAAAATGTGGCAACACTTTTTCCATCAAGACAAGAAACGGCTTACAACAGGGCGTAGTCAATTCTTCAATCCTATTTCTCATTTACACTGTTGATCTAGTGGATTCTCTTGCTCATGCTATTACGTATGCTGATGATATATTTGTGTACAGAACGGGTAGAAAAATTGAGATCATTAACAGACTGATTTAACATAATCATTAATTACTGTAATAAATGGAAATTAAAAATTAACTTTCAAAAGTCGGCTGACATAAAAAAATTTGAAAAAAGTTTTCCATTACTGGACAAAACGATCTGCCTTTGCCAGCGAGACACGTAGTGAGATATTTGGCCATCTGGCTCGACCAGTTTCTAAATTTTGATAAACACAGTTCTCTCTAGGACTAAAACTTCTTATGTTATGGCGAGTCGATTATTCCGGCATAGTATTCTTGACTCGAAAGTCAAAATTATATCATACACCTCACTCATACGACTCATAATGGTGTACGGTTGCCCGATAGGGTTAAACATAGCCACTTATTATTTGGAAAAACTTTGTGTATTTGAAAGACAATGTCTGCGTTCCTGTCTCTGAATGTACAGAACGCCAGAATCGCAGTATACAATGTATTACCCTCATAAAGACCTGTATATCCTGTCAGGCTTAAACAGAATAGATAACTTTATAATTATAAGTATACGCTTCCACACGGCAAGAGCAATTTGATCTCGGGAGCTTTCTATCTAAATGATGGATACCTGTAGAATGCTCTCCAAAGAGGATTCATTTTCCCCGAAGGATTTGTTCTATTAGATAAAAATGATCTCATACAAAACAGTTCCCCCGCTTGGTAGAAACCCGGACTTGGTGCAGCGGCTTAAACTACAATGAAATACTCGGGCTATGCTGACGGAAGCATATGCTTCCAGTAGGGCCACCCATGTCAGACAGGCTAGCGAGGAGTAACACACAAAGATCTACCACCCCTAATCCAGGGTGTTACGCGTCACCGTGCCCATTGGATGGTTTGCAGCCAGGGGTTTACCGGCTGTATTATAGCAGCGCCTCTCTGACAGCGGGTCGAATCAGAGCAATAAGCAGAGTTTACCATATCAAAGAGGGGCTCTGATGTGGCGGACTATTTGAAACCCCAAGACTCGTAGGAATAAAAATGAATAATCAATATACAAAAAACAATGTCACGAAAAACCCGGCAGGCGTAGGTGTGATGAGCCGACACTACCATAAGGGAACAAATCATCAAGAAAACACCGACTCGGCATACAGAAGACGTAGGAAAAAACGGGACGTGGAATGTTCGAACGTTATATAAACCAGGCGCGATACAGACGGTCGTAGAAAACACGAAACTATATAAAATGGACATCGTCGCGCTTCAGGAAGTCCGACTCTCACATCAAGTAATCGAAACCAAGGGGTTAGCACTGGTGTGTGGAGGTATCGATACACATAACCTCGGAACTGGCTTCATCATAAGCAAGAAGATTACGCCCCATGTAAAAAATGTGAGATTTATTAGTGACCGAATGTCGGTGCTAAAAATACAGGGACCATGGTACAATTATGTATTTTCAACGTACACGCCCCAACAGAATCTACGGACGGAGAAACGAAGGCCATATTCTACGAGGCCCTAGAGAAAGTATTCGATGGGATCTCATCATTTGATGTTAAAATCCTCCTCGGGGACCTCAATGCGAAAATTGGTAAGGAAGACATCTTCCAACCAACTATAGGTAAAGAAAGTCTACACGACGTTTCAAATGATAATGGAATTCGAATTATCACATTCGCAGCGTCAAAAGATCTGGTAGTGAAAAGCGCGATGTTCAAGCACAAGGAAATTCATAAAGCCACATGGATATCACCTGACGGCGTAACGCGTAACCAAATATACCACTTCCTCATAGACAAAAGACACCACTCGAATATACATGACGTAAGATCATATAGAGGAACAGATTGCGACTCCCATCATCTTATGGTGATGGGCAAAATTAGGACTGCATATCGGCTCGCAGCAAACCTGCATGGGCAGTCACGGGAGACGAGCAAAAAGTTCGACATTGATAAACTAAAAGACCTACGCAAAAGGGCTGAATATCAAGACGAACTAGCGAATAAATTTAGCATCCTAGAGAATGGGAGCAGTGAGGAATAGCAAGCTAATGAAGTGCACACTAAATGGGCATCGATCAGAGACATAATCAAACAAACAGACCAAAAGGTATTACGATTTAAGAAACCAACTAAGTCCAAGCCTTGGTTTGTCGATGACTGCAGAGCAAAGATCGACGAACGTAAACGCCTCAGAGTGATCCACTTAGAAAGATATGACGAAGTCAACGTAGAAAGATACGCGACAATTGGGAAAGAGAAACAATCCTAGAAAACGCCAGGGCAAAGATTATCAGAGGTATGTATGCCGGCATAAATTCAATTAGAAATGGCTACCGAGGGAGAGCCACAATAATCCGAGACACAAACGGGTGTCTGGTGACAGAAACCAAAAATATTGTGACAAGATGGAGCAGTACTTTGAAAACCTGCTCAATGTGCGCACCCTTCTATCCCAAAAAAAAACACGCACCAGACGTACATACAGCCGAGCCTCAGATCCCAGAACCCTCTTTCAACGAAGTTGTCCCCATTTTCAAAAAAGGCGGCAGATCTGACTGCGAAATCTACAAAGGAATATCATTTCTGCCAACCTCATACAAAATATTAACAAATGTCATTCTGGCGAGAATCACACCCTGCGCAGGAGAGATACTGGCTGACTACCAATGTGGATTCCGTAGGAACCGGTCAACAAGCGACCAAATGTTCACCATAAGACAACTGCTGGAAAAGAAGTGGGAATACGGAGAGACGGTTCACCAACTGTTCGTTGACTTCAAAAAAGCCTACGCCTCAGTCGCAAGGCAGAGACTCTACCATATTGTAGTTGAGCTGGGAGTCCCGAAAAAAGATGCCGCCGTCATTCAAATTTGCATGAACGAAAACAAAGGGCGAGTTAGAATAGAAAACCACCTCTCAGAATCATTTGAAATCCGGGACGGACTAAAACGTGGAGATGGTCTATCGCCGTGTCTTTTTAACCGTATGCTCGAGTATGTTGTGGCGGTTCCAGCGAACGCCACTACTTACCTGCCCATCTACCACCAGGTAACCCCTTTTCATAAGTGTCCTGTTTCAATAAAGCAAGCACATACCTGCATTGGTTATTCCTATAACCACGAAAAACCTGTAAAGCACAATGACTGCTGATACGAAAATTATATCAGCAATAACAGACATTCCCTACATGGGCATATAGAAACCTGAAAAACATGACTTATCTGCTCATAACGACCAACCACCGCTGCAATACTTAACTGCGCTGAAGGAAAACACCATCAGCAACACAAGCGTTTCTATAGGAAAGGCAAATTGGTCGCACATCTAACAACCAACATTACATCAGTTCCTACCAACGAAATGTCTCCTAAGAAGTCGGCTACAATGCCACAAGAGATATTTCTTCCTTTTGGTTTCTTCATGCATGCCCACATTGGTCGCCAAATCAAGCCACACGAAATGGAAACTCGCACCTGGCAGCAAAAAGGCATCGAGAACTCACCAGTGTAAATACACACACGACAGTTCGACCCCAGTTGATGCCAACAACAACATGCGCACGATCAGCAATCATGCTACACGTAGTCGCTGATCGTGTAAACATTATAACCCTTTTCAGAACGACTCGCCCCAGCTGCGAATGTGTTTATTTTTATTTTTATTCAAAGTCTATGGTTCGCATGCTGGGCGACACACACGATGAGCGCCAAAGGAGATCATCGTGTGTGTGTTTCAACCCTTCAATGGTAGGGAAAATGCGAAAAGGAAAATGACCAAATATGGTCATCGAGGCGATGGATAGAATTTTGGTATTCTGTCGCTTTGGTGGCGATAATCAATCGCGTCTCGGATTCCGTGAGGGCAAGTCGTGCCCTCACGTTAATTAATGGAGTGGACTGTTGGTTATCAGTTGGATTGTGAGCATTGACAGTGTAACGTTTGATACAAAATATTAACAGATAGATACAAAACCTAACTTAGTGCAGTAAGTTCTAAAAACAATTTTATCAAATTAATTGTAATTAATTAAACGTGTACACTGTGACATTTTTATCAGTTTGATTTTACAAACCTTACTTAGTGCAGTACGTACTAAAAAAAGTTTTTTTGTTTGTCAAATCAATTGTAAATCATGAACTTTGTAATAGTGTTTTTGTTGCTGCCGTTGCTTGTTATACTTCAATAAAAGAACCCAATAAATAGAACGAAGAGGAACCGGTGGTGTTTCCATTTTTTAACGAGGAAGGACACCACACAAGTAGAATTGAGCAAGCGCGACCGTCCCCGTACACGAATCAGTGAGGAACTTGGGGGAGTCGTGGTGAACCAGTGTTAGGCGGACACTTACCAAGACAGAACCACCATAATGTCGTCAGAAAGGTACAAGACGACAACATGGCCGGATCATCCCTGAACGGGGTCACACAAGTGCTCGCATATGCGCCGTTCTGGGCGATAATCTAGAAACTGTTAGTGAAAACTGTGAAATCATCATGCAAGCGACAGAAGAGGTGGGCCTAGAACTAATGCAGACAAAACAAAATACATGATTACGGCGGGAGCAGGTGGACCTCAGGTAACACATATAAACGTCAGAGGTAAGATATTTCAAAAAGTTAAACAATTTAAATATCTGGGAACGATACTGACGGTTAGTAACGAAATGTCAAAGGAAATTAACAAAAGACTGCATTCCGGCAATGCTAGTTGGCACGCAGCCAGTAAGCTGAAAAGTAAGTAAACTGAAATCCAGAATGCTATCACGTAACATAAAGCTCCGTGTCTATAGAACCATAATCATGGCAATTGTTCTATATGGGTGCGAAAAAACATGGGCTCCCACAAAACGAAAAGAAAACAAATTCCGCGTATTCGAAAATAAAGTTTTGAGGGGTATCTTTGGAGGTAAATATGACGAGGAGGCAGGACAATGGAGGAAACTCCATAACCACGAATTGGAATAGCCATATCGCAAACCTACAATAGTGAGAGTAATCAAGTCCCGAAGATTAAAATGGGCCGGGCACGTGGCGCGAATGGGCAACTATAGGACCGTGTGTAGAATTCTTAATGGTAGACCAACGGGAAAGAGACCGACAGGACGGCCGCGACGGAGATGAGAGGACAATGTTAGGTTTGACCTTGAGGAGGTCAGGTCGAATGATCAAGCATGGAAGAAGAGTGCACACGACAGGGAACCATGGCGGAGTCGAGTCGGTGAGGTCATGAACTTCCGGGTTCCTACAGGCCAATAAATAATAATAGTTACTGGACAAAACGATCTGCCTTTGGCTGTGAGATATTTGGGCTTCTGGCTCGACCAGTTCCTAAATTTTGATAAACACGTAGTAACAGCTCTCTCTAGGACTAAAACTTCTTATGTTATGGCGAGCCGATTATTTCGCAATAGTGTTCTTGGCTGTAAAGTCAAAATTATATCAAACACCTCACTTATACCACCCATAATGGTGTACGGTTGCCCGATATAATTAAACATAGCCCTTACCATATGGAAAAACTTTGTGTAATTGAAAGACAATGTCTGCGTTGCTGTCTCCGAATGTACCGAACGCCAGAATCTCAATATACAAAGTAGTATCCTTATAAAGACCTGTATATCTTGGCAGGCTTAAACAGGATAGATAACTTTATAAAATTATCTATACGCTTCCACATTGCAAGAGCAATTTGATCTCGTGAGCTTTCTATCTAAACGATGGATACCTGGAGAATACCCCCCAAAGAGGATTCATTTTCCCCGAAGCATTTGTTCTATTAGATAGAAATGACCTTATACAAAACAGTTATGTAGGCTCTATCATATACCATGCATTCCGTGGAGCTAGCGACAAAAGAGTACTTCATGATAACAGCATAGCCCACCACGTGGACCGCTTACGTTTTAGTACACCAATTGGCGAGCCAAATAAATGAAATAGACATGTTTTTCACTCTTCTTGGTGGTGGCTTAATGCCGAAGATAGGACTACACATCCCCCTGGGAAAAGAAAGGGTAGAAGACAAAGCCCTTCTAAAGTGCGCAGTGTGTCGGAATGAGGGACACCCCGCTAACTATCGAGGATGTCCTAAATTCCGAGAAATAATGGCAAGAAGTGTGACCCGGCAAAAATTTCTATATAATAATCTTTATTAGAAAAGGGATCAATCATAAAGTAATATATAGTGGAGAAGTGCGCAGGTTCCGGGTGCTGGAAGCCTGTATCGTCCGCATACCCCTTCAGCAAGGAAGGGGTTTGTATGCGATTGCGGTCTACGCACCTGAGGAGCACCAACAAAACCTATTTATAGCTGAGCTCGAGACACTCTTTCGATGCTTACAATTGCACCTGGACAAAAATTACTTTATCCTAGGGGGAGATATGAACGCCAAGCATAGAAATTGGGGAAATTATATATCTAATGCCAGAGGAAATCAGTTGGCTGGTTGGTTAGATCAGTATCATATTGAATATAGAACTGACCTGCTAGCTACGAAATATCCATCGTCCCCCAGAGGTAGATCGTTCTTAGATATCTTGCTAATCGACTCACGACTGAGATTACTTAACACCAACAGACGAAACACAAACTGTTTACGGACAATTGAATACGACAGCGACCACTGTGCATTCACGGCAGTAATAGAGCTTCCGAACGAGCTCGCAGATCTGGAGGAATTCGTGATTCCGCAACCCTATAACTACAGGGCAATGCGATGGCCGCGGTTCACCAGATCATTAACAAGAGAACTTTGTTCGAATGACTTGAATCTGCCAGTAAACAGAAACCTGACAAATGACGAAATCGACAAATACATTCAACAAATGGACGAAACCGTAAAACGAACAATGGACAAAACAATTCCCAAAACAACAGTTACAGATCACATTAACATGTACAGAAACGCAACAATAAACGCACTCCACAAGAAAAAGAGCAGACTGCTATCGAAATTAAAACAATTACACAGACAGTTTACAGACAGACAAGACCAGGAGATAATATCACTGAAATCTCAATTAAAAAACCTCCAACAATTACTTAAAGCTAATTATAGATTAGCAACAAATTTGTATTGGAACAACAGAATTCGAGCTATAAAAACTAATAACCCGAATATGTTCCCACAAATAAATAAAATATTCAGGAGAAATAATCAAAACGAGATTCAGTGTCTCCAAATTCCACGTACCGAGGTAAACAAGCAGCTGCTAACCAACATTGGCATAGATACAGAGAACGCTATCCTCAATAGTGAGCTCTTCGTGATCGAAGATCCTTTGGAGAAGGCGAACGCTGTGGGAGCTGTCTTTCAGGAAATGTACAAGGTGAATGAAAGCATTCACCGAAACCATGACCTGGAGGACAGAATTCGACTGAATCACCTGCACCTCCGGAATGAAATTTCACATTGGCAATCGGAGAATCCTGGTTTTACGGAATTCAGTGATGATAATCTGTCAATCGACATTAATGCCAATGGTGTAGTGGCTAATAGCCTTTTATTAACAAGGGCAGGAATCCAGAGTATCTTCGACTCATTAAGAAGCAAAAAGTCAGTGGGAATAGATGGAGTACCTAACATCGTACTCAAGCACCTGCCCCCGCGCGTTGGAAAACGGCTATCATTCAGCCCATCCCAAAAAAGGGCAAAGACTGTACAAACCCAATGAACATGCGTTCGATAAGTTTACTCCGAAGCATCAGTAAAGTATTTGAAAAAAACATTAACAAAGCTCTGCTAAAATGGGTAGACGACAATAGCATTATTCCAAATAACCAGTTTGGCTTTAGGGCGGGTCATGAAACCACACATGCCGCAGCTAAACTTGTCTCCGACATACAATGGAATAAATGTAGAAACCAATGCACAGGTGCCTGTCTGATCGACTTGGAAAAAGCCTTTGATACCGTCTGGATCGAAGGGTTGTATTACAAACTGGTCAGATATGGCATACATAAGCCTTTACTATATGTACTTTACGATATGTCAAAGGACAGGAGGTTCGTGGTTAAAAGTGGTAATGTGATCTCTAATAAAACGTATAATATCAAGAATGGCTTGCAACAGGGCGCGGTACTCTCTCCGATTCTTTTTAACATTTACATTAGCGACTTATTAGATGCACTTCCGCAGGCTATTGCGTACGCAGACGATCTCATAATTTACAGAACAGCTCCGAAAGTTGCGATCATAAATAAGTTAATACAGCGAGACTTCAACAAAGTGCAGCGCTATTGCGATGACTGGAAACTTAAGATCAACTTCCAGAAATGTGAAGCCATCCTATTTAGAACTCCATTACATAAAGCCACGTACGACACAAGGAAAAACTGGCGAAAGCTAGTTATCGTGGGACCGCATGGAGATAAACTGGAAACCAAGAGTTTAGTTAAATACCTGGGCATCTGGCTAGACCAATATCTGTATTTCAACAGACATGTAGAGGCTGCTTTGCTCAAAGCGAGGAAAACTTTTGCTATGACAAGGAGGCTATTTCATAGTAGCCAACTTGACAGCAGGGTAAAAGTCATATGCTACATGACGCTAATCAGGCCAATGCTCATATATGGTTACCCAGTATGGTTCAACATAGGTCCAAATTTGATAGAAAAGATTCGGGTGTTCGAAAGAAAGTGTCTCAGAAGTTGTCTCAGATTATATCGGACACCGGAATCGGACTATAAAAAGTATTACTCAAATGAGACTTTATATAATGAAGCGTACATAAATAGGGTGGATAATTTTATGATTAAATTAATCAGAGGACATATTGCGAGAGCAATAAGCTCGTCCAATGACCTAATTTTCGGGGCTTATTATCCAAACACCTTGTACTATGAGAGCGTGCGTCGCAACGGCTTTGTTCCACCAGAGGCGTTCCTTGACTTGGATATGAAAGGGCTTATACAGGATAGATCCGGAATTCCGCTGATCTATCATGTAAGTAGATCATCTGTAGACGGGCGATTGTGCTACGACCGGGAAGTAGCGCGCACCGAAGAAGAGCTCCTGCGCTTCAGTAGGGCTATCTCCCGCAGAGACCGGGACGATAGTATTAGACAGCGTCAACAGTTCTGGTGGTTGAATGGCATATAAAGACCTGGGTACCAAAGTCGGTAAAAAATCATACTATCATCAGCTAGCTTACATAGGCTTAGCTTTTCTAGAATTAGGGTAGTATAAGATTTAAGTTAAGTTAGGTTAAGTGCTTGTACATAAAAAAAAAAAAAAAAAAAAAAAAAAAAAAAAAAAAAAAGTAGGTAAGTTAAATTTTAAGAAAAAAAAAACAAAACAAAAATTGACAAAGTTTTTCAAATTTTTCTTTGTATTTCAACTAAATATCAGTACTGCCACAAAGTTCTGTCGCCGAAAGGCAAATTATACAAATGTTAAGTAATGTTTAGCTTAGAGCGTCTGCGAAGGACCAGTAAGTTATTATATAAGATAATTAAGCTAGAATTTAAGCATTTTTTGTCTAGCCTTTAATTTAGAAATTAAGAATATAAAAAGAAAAATAAAAAATGTTGTAAAAATGAAAATGACTACACATCCCCCTAATATATAATGCTGTTTCTCTGTTTTATCTCTATAGTTCTTTTTTCCCCCTTTTTACTCCTTTTACTTAAGTTCATTTTTTTAATTTTAATTTTAATTTATTATATACGTAAAAAAAAACAAAATTATATATATATATATACATATAAAAAAAAAATTATTATATATATATATATCCGCATACGCAGATGACATCGCCGTTTTGGGCGATAATCTAGAAACTATAAGAAAAAACAGCGAAATAGTCATGAAAGCGGTGGAAGAGGTGGGCCTAGAAATAAATGAAGATAAAACAAAATATTTGATTACGGCGGGAGCAGGTGGACCTCGGGGTCCTATTTAGAAACAATACCGGCGGCCAGTTATGAAATGTCGAAGGAAATTGACAAACTATTGCATTCCGGCAACGCTAATCGGCACACAGTCACTAAACTGCCGTGTTTATTGAACCATATTCAAGCCGATTGGTATATACTGATGCGAAACATGGGCTCTCACAAAATGGGAAGAAAACAAATTCCGGTGAAAGAGGGCGACGTACATCAAAACAACGCCAAATGTCAACCATTTCTCACTGATATGGCTAAAAAGCGTCTGTCCGGATACCTCTGATGATTTTTGAGATAGCTTGTCTGTAATCTGAACCAACTCGTCACCATTTTGTACTTCTTCGTGACACGGCTTCCGTTGTTGTTCTCCGATTGGGTCCGATTGGTTCAGCCATGGTCCGATTTGGCTGTGGTAAAATACCTCTTTACCGAACTTGTTCTCCTTCTATGAGGGCGCTTGGAGTAGTTGAAGCTCTGCTTGTGGCAGGCCTATAGTACAGACCATACTATATGTCGTGCGGCCTCCGCTCGTTTCTTCTTTTTTATGTTATTTATTTTCGTATTTTTTTTTTATTTTACGTCTCTCAGGAAGGGCGAATTTATGGCGCTGAATTAACGCCTCGAGATGCTATTTTTATCGACGTAGTCCATCAGCTAAGTTCTAATTTATGGTCAAGGATTTCTTTTAATCATTTCATGGAACTCTTAGTTTAATGGGGTAGTACTTCATCGGGTGCCTGAGCATTGCGACCACCACATGGCCCGTCTAACCGTGCACCCATTTTTTGCTTGTCTTGACTTCACATCACCACACACAACACAATCAGTGGTAACATTACAAAGTTATCATAACAGTCCCTTGAGTAAGTAAAAAAGTAAAAAAAGTTGCCATATAAGATTTTCCCTTTTAAGATTTGAACTTGTCATCCATTATTCTCCGCTACTGTATCCACGGGGTTCTCCTATGAAATTCATTAAAAAAAAACAGAGTTCAGTTAAAGTGGATGCTTTGAACTTGAAAGATCGTTTGCTTATAACACTTCACAGTCTGCTTTCGATTCGTCACCCAGTCGGGTTGCAGTATTTATCGAATCGGATGTTGTACGGTTTTATCAATGTTAAATTTGTTTTATTTCCAATTGATTTTATTTAAATGTAAATATGAGTGACCAACAAACTGCAGCGCGTCGGTTTTCGTCGGCGGTTAGCAATACGTTAATGAGCTTGCAAACCCAACGTGATTCAAGTTCGGCTAGTTTACTCGTTCCACCTGTTTTACGTACTCAAACCTTCCAACCATCTAGTGTAGTTAATATATGTAACTCTAATAATGTAGTTATTGGAGCAATGACCCAATATAAAGCCTCCGTAAACATCTATCAACATATGGATGCAACGGTCGAGACGAGAAACATGCGCACGAATGGAGGCGGTAGGTGAACAAAAAGCATTTTAAATAAAGGTGTTAAATCAGGGTGTGTGAATCGTAGATTGTATCTAGTGCGGAATATATCCTGGTTCGATTAGTCTCATTTTGGAAGCCTGTCAAAGGCCTTTTATAGGTATTTGTGCTTCAACCTCGAGATGACTATAGAGTACAAATAAGGGACAAGCCAAGTAGAGGAAAAGGTTTCATCCCGAAGTAGCCTATTGGGTAACAACTAAGTTTCACGATTACATATTCCTTCCAATGCAACATACAAAGTATATACATTTTAAACGTAATTTCCTGGTAAATGAATGAGCTAACTGCAGGTTATGAACAAGAAATTTCTATTAAAATGCAATTCATTATCTAGCTTTTATTCCCAAATAGATTGCAGGTTGAATGATCAGTTCGCTATATGCTTTCCACTGCAAATACATTCCAAATAATATGTTTTACAGATTATGAAACTGGGAAATTAGAAATAGGTGCAATAAAAATTAAACGCTGTTCCTATGAAAAAAAAGAGAAACAAAGTTGCTAACTAACATCGTATTTTATTTATGACAGATATATGATAATTTACACGTAAACCGAAAACCCCCTATCATAACATGCTGTCCAATACAAAACTTGAATGGGAAGAAGATTATTTATTTTGGACATCGATTAATGAATTCCAAAAATGGGTATCATAGTTTCTAGAGAAGAAGAGAAGAGTTAATCTATTGAGTCACTGTTACATTTCTTCGAAGGGGTTTTTGAAAAATTAGAAAACCCCCAAAATCCTGCTCAGCTTATACAGCTATCAATTTCAAAGGCTTAAAGGATTTAATTGTTAATTTTAATTATTATCAAAAGAGGAACTGTACTAATCTGGCAAAATGCTGATCTCAACAATTGTGAAACTTTGTTTCGATTAGAGTTGGCTCGGTACAACTACTACACTTATTTACTCTTTTGTCTAAAAAAAATCCATTCGGATTTGTTTTGGGTTTGTGGGTATGTGTGTAAGTAATTTTTAAGCCAAACAGTAAACAATCAAGCTGCCCTGACGTAGGTTGAAAGAGAAAAAATAAGGTACAAAAAATCATAAAATTGAAATTGTTTCGAAATTTTATTGAATATCCTGAGCTTCACAGGAAGTGTTTCCGAAGGATCCGAAGAGTTACTCTTGTAAAATAACAATAAAAGATCATCCGCCTCGTTGGTCAATTTAGCAGGAAGTAAGCAGTTCTCCCAATTGGAAAGCTCTGACTACGTCCTTGGTCATAAGAAAAAAGTGTGCGGCGAGTATTTAACACAATTTGGTTAAGGTAAAATGTATATCCTATTGAGTTTTTCCTCTTTTTGTGTCTTGTTTTCTCTCTTTCGTGTTTATTGTCCTTTTTTTGGTCCAGCGCAGTAGGAAGACCTTCTGCTTTAATGTAGCATTAAGGTTTACATCCTCATACCTTATTTCACACTAATACTAGTAGCCTTAGGCTCCTCAATAGTATAGTGGTTAGTATACCCGCCTGTCACGCGGGGGACCGGGGTTCGATTCCCCGCGGGGAGCCTCTGCCGCAAGACTAATGACCTTGCCCGGAAAAAAACAAATCATTATGAAAAATTTAACAGGCCTCAGGACTTGCTAAATAAGGCCAATACCAGTTCCCGGTTGCAGTGCCGATGATGATGATGATGATGAGTAGTAGCCTTAGTACAACAGCAAACCAAACGACTCAAAGGAGAAAAACTTATTTAATAATCTTGTCAAATATAATTCTCCAATATATCGGGCTTTCCAATAGGGGCTTAGTATAGTATAGTGGTTGGTATACCCGCCTGTCACCTGAGACAACGGGTTGGTCAAAGTGTCGAAAATATCGCTGCCGTTCCGGCGTCCATATCAAACGGTCGAAATCAGTTAATTCCACGGCGTTCTCAAGAATGGGGCATCGCCCAGACCACTTTATGGCAAATTTCACGTAAGTATCTTAGTTTACACCCATACAAGATCAAGCTGACTCAAGAATTGAAGCCGATGGACCATTTGAAGCGACGTACGTTCTCCGATTGGGCTCTGGAAAAGATGCGCCAAGATGATGATTTTCATTGCAAAATCATCTTCAGTGACGAAGCTCATTTTTGTCTCAATTGGTTCGTCAATAAGCAAAACATGCGTTATTGGTCGGGTGACAATCCACATGTGCTTCATGAATCACCACTTCATCCACAAAAAATAACTGTTTGGTGCAGTTTGCATGCCGGCGGCGTCATTGGGCCATATTTTTTCGTCGACGATAACGATCGTCACGTTACTGTGAATGGCTATCGTTATCGCGCCATGATTACCGATTATTTTTGGCCCAAATTGGAAGATGTGGACTTGGGCGACATGTGATTTCAACAGGACGGTGCCACAAGCCACACAGCACACGATACAATCGATTTATTGAAGAGTAAGTTTGATGAGCGTGTTATCTCAAGAAATGGGCCAGGCGGTTGGCCGCCTCGTCCGTGCGATTGAACGCCTCTAGACTATTTTCTTTGGGGCTACGTCAGGTCATTGGTCTGTGCCAACAAGCCGACGACGTTGGAAGAGCTCAGAGCTAACATTGAACGCGAAATTGCGGACGTTTCGGCCGAAATGTGTGGCCGAATCATCGAAAATTGGGTCCAAAGAATCGACCGCTGTAAACGTGCCCGCGGTGGCCATGTAGCGGTTCCGCCAAACTGTCTACTTACCGTAAAACCCCCATAACATTCTGCCGCTTTCCTAACTTCACTAATGCAATCGCATTAGTACCTGAAAATGCTTCACGCATTATATAGATCCAATCTATAATCTTAAAGTCCCTGTAAAGAAAACTTACCTTTTCATGCATCTTTTCGCATACAATTTTCCGTAAGATGCTTAACATATCTGGAATTCCAAACCAATTCGGCACCTTCTATACCAGACAAATTCCTGTAAACAAAATGATTCGGTTTGCATACAATGTAACCGTCATGACAGGGACCATAAATATTGCGGCGTCTATTTTCCCAGCTGCGCCATCTGTACAACAATGTTCCCTACATACACATTGGCTGGCGACTTACACCCAAGGGACCAAAGCAAATACGCATTCTGCGTCTCTTGGCATCAATTGAATCCTACAGCATAAACATATGCAAATAGGAATTCAATACCTACCTTTACTAGCGATGCCATAAACACGATTTCCCAGTAACCTAGCTAAAACCAATTAGCACATTTCCACATCGCATCGTCGTCTCTTTGTTTAGCCACGACGCACATTTCCAACAAAGATCCCATTAGCATCCGACGAGTTCGGTTTTATTTGCTTTACCGAAATAGTATCCCATGAATGCGCTTTATGCCCTTTCTTTGTTCTAGGTTCGTTCTCATTCATGAAACAACCATGCACACATACCACCATGATCACGATCAGCGAGTGAGCTCTGCGCGAGCAAGATATCGCTGAGTCCTTATTCCATCCGCTGACCGCCACGATCACGCGTCACTCCCGCTCTCCGCCGGCAGCGGAGACGCGTAAATATATACCCGGAGTCGTGTGGGTATTAGTTTTAAAGTATTTTCGTAAATCTGTAAACGTAACGAACCGCAGACGTGACGGCGATCGTGTCAAAGTTGGTGAAAGTATTAATTAAAATGTTGTCATTTTTATGTGTTGTTCGATTTTGATATACATTCAAAAATAAAGAATAAATCTAAGTGAAAGTTTAAACGCAACGTCAAATGTTAGTATCCAATAAGAAAATATAACTACAATAAAAGAACCCTTAATAATAGATGTGATAAAGTGTGTTGTATTTTTACTGGTCTGGTGTTTGTGCTTTTTTCTCGGTGTTGTACTGGTCGAAACATTTAGAGGAAGTTGTGTGGCCGAGGTAGGACTCTCGCCCATGCTGGCGTCGCGATCTCGTACCCCCACAGCCATATGAACGAAGTCGAGTTCCATTCATAAATGTTTTGATTATACTTCAGGCTGATAATAAAGTTTTTGAAATATCTCAAATGTTTTGCGTTTTATTTTAAAAAAATTTTCAAGTACCTATTGGAAAACCCGATATATGCATTTTACTTATATATATATATATATATATATATATATATATATATATATATATATATATATATATATATATATATATATATATATATATATATATATATATATACCTATATTTCTTTTTGTTGTTGTGCCAAATTATTTGTCCTCTTCTCTTAATCTCCTTTCTTCTTTTATATGTATTTATCGAATATATGTCTTCCATATATAGTGTTCTGCAAAAGCCGACTACCACGCTATCCAAACTCAGGAGTCGTAAAATACCTATCGATTCGCTTGGAGAAAGGTATGCCTGACGTCTACACAGCGTTATGTAAGGGAGAGGAGGTAACAAGGTGGTTTATGGAAGATGCAATATTCGCATTTATCGTCCAATAAAATATTCACAAATATTCACTTTGCATGTATAATAAATTGGACCATATGTTCATTCATTAAATTTCTTTGTTGTCTTTACCGCTCCCCGAATGACTATCGACCGGCGACATTTTTCGAACATCTTTCACATACCGTCGACTGGATACAGATCAACCACCCAGCTTCTGAAATTGTTGTCTTTGGCGATTTTAATGTGCACAATTCCGGGTGGTTGGTACATTCTAACAGAACCGACGAGGCTGGGAGGCTGGCGGCGATGTTTGCAACTCGACTCAACTCGCGGAGGAATCAACGCGAGTGCCGGATGCCGATTATGCGAACACCCTGGATCTGTTTTTGACATCCGAACCGAGTATTTATACCGTAGAGGTTTCTGCGCCACTGTGAAACTCAGATCACTGCTTGGTATCTGTCGCGCAAGCACTTGCATATCAAGCGAATAACCGGCCTAGGCAGCTTCGCCATGTATGGAAGTATGGGGCTGCTAACGGGCACGATTTGCGGGATTTCTTCGCATCCTTTCCATGGTCGGAGGTGTGCTTCGAAGACTCCGATGTTAACGCTTGCGCGGAGTCGGTCACAGATATTATTCTTCTGGGGTTGGAGATGTATATTCCAAGTTCTGTCAAACGAAGTTCGTCTGATAAACCGTTGTAGCGTTCTACGAACGCACAATTCTGCGCAGGTAAGGTTCCTACCTTCAAAGAACTTACTTACCTGAGAGCGTTGCACGCGCCCACAGACGCGTGCCCCAAAGTCCCACCATAGGGCCTGCAACTCGCAGCCAACGTTGAGATCGACACCAAAAAGCAGGGAACTGAACGTCCCCAAAGCTTTTTAGGTCAAGCTCAACAATTATAATTCATCATGCCTGAAACAAAGGTATAAACATCCATGCGTTCTATTCCTAAAAAAAAACAATTCCCAAAATGCCATACATGCTGCCTGCGCCCAGGAACATCTCATCGAACCGACAATTCCGAAATTCGATACAAAAGAATTGCTATCATCAAAGAATGAGCCGATCAACGGATGCACGTGCGGGTAATCTAACACAAGGACCACCCAAATCCGTTGAACAACAGAAGGCAGCCACGACCTATCGCAATCGAATATATCTCAACGAGATATCCGATAATTTATGAGGAGTTAAGCCAACAAAGGCAATACTCCGGTCCCACGGCCACGCTAGAATTTCGCACCATTATAAAGATCTAATGGATTTCGATTCCGGGCACCAAGTTCAAATAAGACCCACGGACTGCACGTCAAAACAATCGCCGAATATCTCTGGTCTGGGTGCCAGATGTTCTGTGCAAACAGAAGGCCGTGGAAATGAAATTCTATCACCAATGATAATGATGTTGTGGGGGGTTTCTCTATTCTACATGAGAAACAACCCACAATTCCAACGAACATTTCCTACCTAATTTCGACCGCCTTTCAGCGCGTCAAATCAACCCCATTCCCCCCTACTTACCTGTTCACCTGCAAAGCATGTTTCCACCAAGGACACATAGCTAAACTCATTGTACCACGCAGACAATGCATAAATGAGTTTAGCTTACCTTTTTTGCCATACGGCAACTCGTGTCCATGTAGATTAGCGACAACCAGATCCAGCCGGACAAAGTTGTCGTATCATTGCGGATCCGCTTGGGAAATTTATCAGCACATTCGATTGAATCACGTGATAATATTTCCCTAGCGTTACTTCGGTTTTTCTCCAGACACTTCATTCGCTGGGGATCAATGTTCTCTTTTTGCAGGTGAATATCATCAGCTCAATTCCCCTCTCTTTCTCAGTTCTGTCTTCGTATGGATCAATGTACACTGAACTCACCATACTACCGAATCAGGTCAACGGGTTCCGCTCAGAACTACATTGATTCATGCACATGCAACCAAATCCACCCCTAGGATAATCGTACATCGTGTTTCTGTTCTCTTATTGTCCCGCTCTCTTCGATCATCAGATTACCGATGTAACCTACCACACATCGAAGGACGTGGCAATGAGAGAGCAGAAGTATGTTATCTTTTGGTGGTATCCAATTTCTTCCCTCTTCAAAGCAGTCTATTAAGAAGATTCACAGGAGGAGGTCGTTACGCTAACCATCGCCGCGTGTGCATGCTTATGCACACGCTCGTCCGCGAAGATTCCCTAATATAACTAAATGAACAGTCGGAAATCGGAGACCTTCTAACGAAACAGAAGAAGTGTAAAGTTATAGTGATTTAAATTGTATTCATATTGCGATAAAAATGTGTCTTTAGCTGTTGTTCGTGTAACAGGCTGACGCACCTCGAGTGCCCAAGAACGTTCTACTTATCAAGATATTGTATGTAATTAAGCATATAATCCCTAGAAAATAACTGACTGTAAATAATCATATTATAAACCATTGTAAGCCCCTTCCGGGCACACACCCACGCACAACACCGCATTAACACACCTCCTCGACATCGGCTCAATCTCACTCCATTAACCCGACACCCTTCTCCTCCGCCCAACTTCACGCAACACTCCTCAGACTCCGCCCTCTCTTTCAAACCGACTTCTCTCTCAACCTCGGCACAACGACGCCCTCCAGCCGACTCCACGTAACCCAGCTCGCCGTCCCTCAACCCTACGCAACCCTGTCGACATCGTTCGACACCGACCAAACCATTCGACATAGTTCGACCTACTGGCCCGTAGTGGCATACTGGCACACGACGCCCCCATTCAATCCTTTCGGCTTCACGCCCTTTCACAACTTCGGCTCCTCACTGAACCATAGCTACTACGTGTAGCAAACAACCAGTAGGATACCCGACTCCCCAGGCCGGCTCCTTGCTATCCACCCGCTACTCCGAGTAGCAAACAATAGTCAGGACGCCCGCCTCTACCACCATTACTCCCACGCAAGAATTCTTCTTTCTAGGGACTCCCGCGGATGCGATGAACCCTGGCTCGAACCTCTTCCATCCCAATAGGCCCTGACCTATTCGGACGACAAACCTGTTGGTCCAAATGACCCATAACAGGTCAGTGGACCACGCCGCATACCCCTTGCCCATGTGGCATCAACGCGGTAACAACGTGTCCACTCCTTGTATCGACCCAGGCCCACCGAGCAAAGAACTCGTCACTCAGGACAGTTACAATACCTCACCACCGCGCCTTCCGTAGCGAGAAGACCTACCTTATCGTTCAAGCGTCTAGCCATCCTTTCAATCCATCACCAACCTCACTTTCTTTCGACACCCATCAAACTACTCCTTCCGCCCTACCATTATTTCGTGACTACGTCACTGGCGGGGGAGTACTGTGGGGGGTTTCTCTATTCTACATGAGAAACAACCCACAATTCCAACGAACATTTCCTACCTAATTTCGACCGCCTTTCAGCGCGTCAAATCAACCCCATTCCCCCCTACTTACCTGTTCACCTGCAAAGCATGTTTCCACCAAGGACACATAGCTAAACTCATTGTACCACGCAGACAATGCATAAATGAGTTTAGCTTACCTTTTTTGCCATACGGCAACTCGTGTCCATGTAGATTAGCGACAACCAGATCCAGCCGGACAAAGTTGTCGTATCATTGCGGATCCGCTTGGGAAATTTATCAGCACATTCGATTGAATCACGTGATAATATTTCCCTAGCGTTACTTCGGTTTTTCTCCAGACACTTCATTCGCTGGGGATCAATGTTCTCTTTTTGCAGGTGAATATCATCAGCTCAATTCCCCTCTCTTTCTCAGTTCTGTCTTCGTATGGATCAATGTACACTGAACTCACCATACTACCGAATCAGGTCAACGGGTTCCGCTCAGAACTACATTGATTCATGCACATGCAACCAAATCCACCCCTAGGATAATCGTACATCGTGTTTCTGTTCTCTTATTGTCCCGCTCTCTTCGATCATCAGATTACCGATGTAACCTACCACACATCGAAGGACGTGGCAATGAGAGAGCAGAAGTATGTTATCTTTTGGTGGTATCCAATTTCTTCCCTCTTCAAAGCAGTCGATTAAGAAGATTCACAGGAGGAGGTCGTTACGCTAACCATCGCCGCGTGTGCATGCTTATGCACACGCTCGTCCGCGAAGATTCCCTAATATAACTAAATGAACAGTCGGAAATAGGAGACCTTCTAACGAAACAGAAGAAGTGTAAAGTTATAGTGATTTAAATTGTATTTATATTGCGATAAAAATGTGTCTTTAGCTGTTGTTCGTGTAACAGGCTGACGCACCTCGAGTGCCCAAGAACGTTCTACTTATCAAAATGTTAATTAAAAACTCAGCCGCGATGGCACAACAAAATCAAATAAAACAAAAACATTTTTACAATCAATCAACCTCAGTGTGTTTGCTATTGTTCCTGTCTTCCTGGGTGGACTATCCTCATCGGAGCAAGATCGTTGGGAATATAAGAAATCCGTGTCGTATCAGGCACATCTACTTATACCCCCACAATGTATGCAAGGAATGACTTTCTCCTTTCAGGAAAATAGGAAATTACCCCTGGAATGAAATAGCATGCTGCTAACAGAGATTTCCGGAATTCTGTTAGCAGATCGAATAGAAAAATGTTTCCGTACAGATACGGATACCAGTTTGGAATCTGGATATGTGTGTGTGCAGACAGGCAGTCTAATTTCGATCGTCGACGAGACGACTGGCTATATCGAACAGCCATATTGCGTCTGTTTGAGAGCACCCGAGGAGGTCGAGAGGAAGTTACGAGGACTAGAGGGCGTACGTGCGTTACCAGTTTAGAATCGGTGGCAATTTACCCACCACAGCATAACTAAAAGAGAAATCCGAGTACCGTCAGTGTGTTGTCGAGCCTCGAGTTCACATAAACTAAAGTGATTTGTTAATTCAAGATAAGTGACTTAATAAACCAAAAGAAACAATAAAAATAAAAATCGAGATAATAAACATAATCCTTCTGAGTTTAATTCGTGACCGCATTCGCTTCGGTGTTTTCAGTTGTTTCGTGGACAGTTCTGGCAGAGCACAGCATTCGCTCTGGGTGTTAAAATCATCCGCGATACACAGTGTTCGGCGGGACACTTGGACCAACACCAATATCGACAAAGTAAAAATAACCAACCTTTACTACCGCCAAACCGTCTCTTGATAAAAAATGCGACCAAATTACAGCGGCAAAAAAATAAAACTTTTAAGCAATGGCGCTCCAATCCCACCGATGTTAACAGAACGCATTTTGTTAGAATCAGAAACGCGTGCAACCAGGCGATTGATACCGCGAAGAAAGCTTACAACGATATTCATTTTGTCTCTGGCTTCTGGTCATCTTGCGATAACCAGAATTACCCACATCCGTGAAGATATTGGGCTCGGGCATAAGACATCTGAAAAAGAACGGGGGGGAGATATCTAAGGATAGTGTGGACAGGGTTAGATCAAATGTTCTCTAGCTACTTGGATGGAGGGATGGTGGGAAGAAATCATACAAGACCGGTAGATCTTGAGTACGGGTAGGTCTTGGGAAGGTAAAATCATGAAATGCATTTGAAAGTAGACATTTCATGATGTTAAGATTATTGGGAATTGAATCAATGTGCGACAAATGGATAGGGTTAGGCTAATTGGGCATGAATAATTGGTTTATGATGAAATAATAGGGGATTGGATGAATGTAGTGATTTATGATCACTACACCTCGCATGCCAAAGGTTAGTGTTACAATTTCAAAATCAAGGGTATAATAAATGTTCATTACACAATTGGAATACTTTTTTGTTGTTGGGGCAAGAGATAGAATTATTCCAGCGAGGATATACAGAATTCAAATCACAGCCTATAATAAAGGTTGTACGTCGTGGAAACCTGTCCTCGGTATTAATTGCGCTATTATTAGTTTTACATGAGTAATAAACAAAGCTCAAGCAATGTTGACCAAATGCAATTCAACCTCTATAGAGTCGAAATGTGGGAGTTCAATAACTTCATGGTAAAAAGCGCTTTTAACGAACATGTCAATGCCACCTCAGTTGATGCTAAGTGCGTACCAATGCCGGAATGCATCCTTCTGTTGATTTCCTTTGACTTTTTGTTACTAGAGCTTAGTATTGTTCCCTGATATGTAAATTTTTTTACGTTCTCAAGTATCTTTCCTTGCTCTCGCCGTAATCATATATTTAGTACTTTTTTTTTATTTCCAACCCGGCATGCTTGCATGATGATTTCACTATTTTTACTTACAGTTTCCATATTATCGTCGAAAATAGCTATGTCATCCGCATACGCAAGCACTTGCGAATCATGCTTTAAGCGTATGCATGTAACCTAGAGAGTCTGTGGCGGTTATTTAATACATTCCCAAAGAACCGCCCATCCTCTTTAAATTAACCACTTCCTCCTACCATACAAAGCCATGGTACTTACCTGTAATTAGGGACAGCGTAAACTCCCCTGCGGCATCATACCTGAAAGGAAAACCTACCCGACGGCATCCAAACATTTTGAACTTTCCTGGTTCATATTCCATGAACCAGTTCGTCTCCTATCGGCTCAGCTTGTCTTCAATTACCGATAAACAAACGCTGGCCAGCGTATTGTTGACATAGCTGTAGCCGATATTCTTTCCACAGTTCACAATTGTATACCGCGCCTATACCCTTAGGTTCGCGACAGTTGCGACAATTCTCCGTTATCGGCTATCAACCGATCATAGAATGTGGGCATGGATATGATCATTGTTTAGACAATCTTACCCATGCCATGCCTATGATGACCCGCCTGAAAACCTAAATTAAACATACAGTATCTCACTGTGTTCGTTTTACTTACCCGCATATTAATTCAAACATGTAGCCATTCAGCCTGACCCTTTGCCGCCGTCGAGGAGGTTTCTGCTGACTTATGTCAACAAAATAATTTGCCTCCTTGTGCACCGGAGCCATACGGCTAGATTGGATATTGCCTATATCGGTGTTTCCAAGGAATCTTAGGCAAATACCATGACGACCCCTTTGTATCATAGGCACATCATGTACATCATGTGTGCCACCATTTGATCTGTGAAATACCGTTTTTGTTTACTTTGAAACAAAAACCTATTTCGATCCCTGGTATACATCATCAAAGATGTCTGGGTACATCGCCGCAGCCCCCGATGATCGTGCGTTTGTGTAATCAGGTGTCCACCGATCATCGTTTTCATCGAAGGGCATCGTACTTGTCCTATACGGACACATATAGAATCCTCACACACCGATGTAATCCACCACCCTTGAATCTTACGGATATGGATTGTATCGAGGAGCCAGATTTCAACAGCCTTAGTGTGTGGACGCGATCTATAGCGTCAAATTTCCCCCGTGGTGTACACTTCGGAGTGCGGTTGCGTTTTAATTAATTTTGTGGAACTAGCTTTTTGGAAATCAAGTCCGATTGTAACAACAAACAATTACGTAGTATTCGTGTCCGTTTTATTAAAATTATATGTGAAGTGAATGTTGTGAAAATATATCAAGCAATTCCGAACGAACTCGAAGGCGTGCTTTACGACAGGAATCGTGTTAATCAATAAGAATTTAACAACAGAAAGAGTTCCATGTGATTACTAACCTATATCCTTGTATTCGATGTGATTAGAAAAGAAAGAGACCCTGTAATCGCCAATTCGTATGTTGCATTTAATGTTAATTTATCACGTTAAGAGTTACTGTGAAACCACCAATTAATCCCACGGACATTCAACGGTCGTCGAACAATTCGAGCTATGTGAACGTGCAACAAAAAGGGAAATAAACGAAAATTAAGAGAACCGAACTCCAGTGTGTTTTATTTTCATTACTTTTCTTTGCGAAGCAGTGAGATTTTTATCCGTGGTGTGTTGTGACTTCTCTCTCCGTCATTGGAAAGTTAGTAAAACAGGTGCCCGTCCCTTGGCACAATACTAACTTAACCACAAGTCCTCAAGGAAATAAGATATCATAAGCTAGAGTTTAATCATTTTTGTCTAGCGAGTAAGTAAATTATAATAAGAAGACCAAATAAAAACTGATATAAAAATGAAAAAAAAAAAAAAAAAATGATGCACTTGTATAGATCCATTTGGGGATACTCTGGCCATGTTGTCGTCTGCACCTTTCTTACGACAGAACGAGTGACACAGTGACCGAGTTCGGACGTGTTTGCAATTCGCTTATTAAGTGAAGTTAAAAAGTTGTTTTTGTGAGTCCGGGAGCGTTTAAAACACAAAAACTATTTATAAATAAATTCCACCGATAAAACAGTCAAAGCAAAATGAAGATGTATTATTTGATTTAGTCGACCAAAATAAAAACACAAGACAGTCAAAACAAATCAAACAAACAAAACATATAATAAATGTGAAAACAGTCCAGTGAAGTGCGAAAAAAAAAATCAAAATCCAAAACTGATCTTCAGTGTCATACTTATTTCAGTTCATTTATACTCGTCGCGTACACGTGTGTTGTTCCTCAAAGAGGAAACAAACGTGTGTGCTGGCGTGTCTGCCGCCGTGTACATACCGAACGATCAACAAAAAAAAAAAAACAACGTTATGTGTGTTAGTGTGTATGCGTTTGAAAGCAGATGTCCCTGCATGTTGCTTCACAAATAAAACATTAGATATAACGGTGGCACTAATAATAATGGAAAAAAGAAAAGCTGTGCTAAAAGACTCAAAGACGAGGCCCAAAGCCCAGCCAAACCTGCTTGTCAAACGGCATAAAGCCAACTCTAAAGTAAAAACGATGGGAGTTATGGGATAAAATAATAAACAATTTCATTTTTACTTTTAACAAATTCTTATATTCAAATAAGTTGACTCTACTAGCACGAGGAAGGCACGTCTGTTCTTAGCAAAACCCAGACCAAAAGAGAACTCTCTCAAGTGCACAAATTGACACCATGGTGTCAAAATCAATCTCACATTCATACACACACAATCTTAATTTTTTGACTTTATTCTGAAAACTAAAACTGAAACCTAGATCACCATAGGACAGTCGTTGCATTAGTCACTTCGAATTCTTGGCGCCATATCCGTTGCCAGTGAATTCAAGTTACTAGGAAAAATAGATTTTATGTTGATTACTTTTTGCATTTCGTAAGAATAAACCAACAGGCCTCCTCAAAAAGTAATCCACATAAAGTCATTTAAAAGTAAATCCATACCATTAATTAAACCTTAAAATGAAGATATACATTTTATTGTACATACATATCTATATTTATAAATTTATAATCTTAAAATATTTCATCCATTCAAACATTCTTAAAAGCCTTCCTTATGCCTCTGGGAACAAATACATAAGTCCAACATTTGTTGCAAGGATTAGGGAAACCCACGAGAAACCTATTCAGACTTGAAAATCATCTTAAAATTAATACATTAAAGTATACACTTATTAATTAACTAAAATAGAAAAATGTCAGTTAATCACATCCTCTATATTTCTTGTTCTTTGATCTCCTGTTTGCTTTAAACCCAATTTAACACGGAACCCAAGAAAACTGCTAGCCGGTAGTGGCTTAGTCATCACGTCGGCCAATTGATTTCCTGTGGAAACATAACATACAGTGGTGCCTCGCATAACGAACGCCTCGCACAGCGAACGCTGCACACAACGAAATTCCTTTTCGTTCATTTCACGATTCATACAACGAACTTCGCTGCACACAACGAACTTCCTTTTCGTTCATTTCACGATTCATACAACGAACTTCGCTTCACACAACGAAGTCGCCCACTTCACACGATCACTGCCGATTTATTGCATCCTCCCGCGCAGGCAGTCGTTAGACTCGTTAGTCACTGCGTAGTACGCTTAACTTACGCACGTATCGCAGCAATCGTTCTTCATTACGAATTAAATCGCACACGTATCACGGCAGTCGTCCTTTTAAGATAAACCCAACATTTTTTTTATATGATGGGTTCTAAAAAAAGCAGGAAGGTGATTTCTCTTGAAATGAAACAGGAAATAATTAGAAGGAGTGAATGTGGGGTAAAACAGTGTGACCTCGTCAAAGAGTTTGGCCTCAACAAGACCACCATTTTCACCATTTTGACAAACAAGGATGCAATAAAATCAGCCAAAGTAGCCAAAGGAGTATCAAAACTATTTAATGAAAAACATAGATCTTCAATCCACGAGGAAATGGAGAGGCTATTGGCGATTTGGATTAAGGACAGGCAGGTGAAAGGTGACGTAACAACCCAAGATATTATCTGTCACAAGGCCAAGATAATTTATGAAGATCTAAAGAAAAACATCCCTGGAAGTAGCAGCAATCCAGATAATAAAGAAGATTTCAAAGCCAGCAGGGGGTGGTTTTTTAGATTTAAGAAAAGGTATGAAATCCACAGCGTTAATATGCATGGTGAGGCTTTCGGTGCTGATAAAAAAGGAGCAGAAAAGTTCTCTATTAATTTTCAAAAATTTATTATGGATGAAGGATACTGCCCACAACAAGTGTTCAATGCCGATGAAACGGGTCTTTTCTGGAAAAGAATGCCGAGCAGAACCTTCATTACAAAAGAAGAGAAGAAATTGCCAGGACACAAAGCCATGAAGGACAGACTTACCCTTATGATTTCGTCTAATGCCAGCGGAGACCTCAAGATCAAACCTCTATTGGTTTATCACTCTGAAAATCCAAGAATTTTTAAGAAAAATAACGTTATTAAGTCCAAATTGCCCGTCCATTGGAAGTCCAATCAAAAAGCCTGGGTGACCCAAGTTATCTTCAACGAATGGATTCTGGAAACCTTTGCTCCTGCCGTGAAGAAATTCTTGTTGGAAAAAGAACTGCCGCTCAAAGCCCTTCTGATACTTGACAATGCCCCTTCTCACCCAAAAGACCTAGAAGAAATATTGCAGGAAAATTATCCTTTTATCAAGGTGCAGTATTTGCCACCAAACACCACATCCATTCTCCAGCCAATGGATCAGCAAGTTATTGCGAACTTTAAAAAACTCTACACTAGAGCCCTCTTTAATAAGGTGTTTGAAGAATGCGAGTTTGGTGGAGACAATATGACTATCCGAATGTTTTGGAAGGAGAAATTTGATATCCTTTTGGCAATACGACTTATACAGAAGGCCTGGGAAGAAGTGTCACAAAGGACCTTCATTTCTGCTTGGAAGATGCTTGTGCCTTCGTGGATTCAGGAAGAAGCAGTAGTTGATGACACAGAAGTGGTGAAGGACATCATCACAGTGGCCCAAAGGTTGGAATTAGAGGTAGAGGAAGAGGATGTAGAGGAGCTTATTGAGGAACACAAAGAAGAGCTGACAACTAAAGAGCTCCAAACACTTCTGGCCCAACAACAGGACAATGCTCAAAGGGAAGCGTCATCTGATAACGAGGAGCAACAATCAAACAATCAACCAATTCCAACTGCTGACATCAAGAACATCCTGGTCAAATGGAAAGCAGTTCAGGAGTTTACCAATGCCCACTATCCGGATTCCGCTGAAGCAAACAGGATCAACGACCTGTACTCCGATACTCTTGTCCGTTATTTCCGGCAGATGTTGAAGAAAAGAGAGAAACAAACGACTTTGGACAGGTTTTTCACTGCACCATCGGCCAAAAAGCGGAAAATGGATGAAGATGTGCAAGATTCGATTATTTCTTAAAATTAAAAAATGTGTGTTTTTTTCATTATGTTTTTAGATGTATCTAAATAAAAATAATAACAAAAAATTTATCTTTTTTTTATGTCATCTTACCATATTTTATGCTACAGAACGAATTATTTTTTTTAACATGTATTGTTATGGGAAAACGCGTTTCACATAACGAACTTTTCGCATAACGAACTTGCTCCTGGAACGAATTAAGTTCGTTGTGTGAGGCACCACTGTATTTTAACAGTTTTATTCTCAACTTGTTCCCTGCTGAAATGATATTTAATATCGATGTGCTTGGGTCTTTTATGACTTGCTGGGTTATTTGCAATACAAATACAACCATTATTATCTTCATACAATGTTATTGGTTTGGTTAATGTAATATCAATTGTGCGTGTCAAAGATTTTAACCACAACGCCTCGCGCACGGCTTCATATAAAGCCATATACTCGGCCTCGGTTGAGGAGGTTGCAACCGAGGATTGCTTTCTCGTATTCCAGCTAATAACACACCGCTCGAATAGCTGAAAAACGTAACCGGTCGTACTTTTTCGGTCGTGTTCGTCTCGCGCCCAATCTGAATCTACGTAATCACACAAGAAATTATTGAAAGCACATCGACTATAAATCAGTTTCAAATCAATCGATTCTTTTAGATATCTTAATAACCTTTTTAAGCATTACCATAATTCTTTGTTATTTTTAGTCAAGTAACGGCTCAAAATATTAACTGCAGTGCTTAAATCGGGTCGAGTACATAACATTACATACATTACACAGCCGATCAAGTTTCAGCAAGGAGCATCAATCTTTTCGCTACTATTTAAAGCTAAATAATTTAAATTTGTCTCTAAGGGTGTGCTAACTGAATTGCAATCACTCATGGTAAACTTTGCTAAAATCGTTTTTATATATGCACTCTGATCCATTGCGATTTCATTTTGGGTTCTCGTGATTTTTATACCAAGGGATAATTTTATTTCTTTTAGGTCTACCATTTTGAATTGCTTCATTAAATAGTCTTTTAAACTTTCCATTGTTTTAGCATTTGCAGCTACGATTACAAGATCATCAACATAAAGGATCAAATACACGTTTTCATTAATGTGACCTTTGTTCAGAATATAAAGACATCGATCTACAGCTGAATTTTTAAAAACGATTTTCTTTAAAGTTTCTTCGAAAGTTTCGAACCAAAATCGTGCAGCTTGTTTTAAACGATATAGAGCTTTATTTAATTTACAGACTTGATTCAAAGTATTTAAGAGACCTTCGGGTAATTTCATGTAAATTTCTTCTTTTAGATTACCGTTTAAAAATGCTGTTTTTACATCCATATGATGAATTAACAAATTGAATTGATTTGCAAAGGCAAGTAAAAATCTGAAACTCGAGATTCTTGCAACTGGTGCGAATGTCTCATCATAATCAATTAAAAATTTCTGACTGAAACCGCGAGCAAGAAGCCGCGCTTTATATTTTACAGGTTTACCATTTTCATCGTGCTTTATCGTTAACACCCATTTACAGTCTACAATATTTTTTCCTTCTGATTTGTTAACAAGGGTCCAAGTTTTGTTTTCAATCAAAGAACTAATTTCTTCACGGATTGCATCATAACATAATTTCTTATCACCCTTTCTGCAATTTCTGAAAATGATTTAGGCGCATCACATATAGCAGATTGAGCGATCAAAATACATTCATCTGACGTAAAATTATCTTCATTATAAGAAACGACTGGTCTTTCTTTTATTTGCTCACTTCTCTGCACTTCCGGTGACAATGCCCTCTTGTGTGATTTTGACACTGAGACCTTATCTGTATTTTCTACAGGAACACTGCGCGTTTGGCCTTGAACTAAATCAGCGCTTTCATTTACATTTTTATGCGTCTTTTCATCCAGTCTGTACTGACCAGGCTTCACCGAATCATTTTCGGTGAAAATACAATCATCACTTTCGTAGTCAGGCATACGAGGGGCAACAGGCTTTAAATTTACGGTCTCATCAATTTTTACCAAACGCTCATCAGAACCGATCGTCACCGGTCTGGAAAGCATAAAATTTCTCTCGTCAACAATCACATCTCTTGCAATGTGAACTTGGCCATTTTCAACATCCCAAACTCTGTAGCCATTTGGCTCATAACCGAGTAATATGCCTTTCCAAGATTCCTTATCAAACTTTGTTTGCCTTGTCTTGTTGTGCACATAAACAGTCGAACCAAATACCTTCAGATACTTCAATTGTGGCCTTTTATTATGCCACAATTCGAAGGGGGTTTCGTCGTTCTTGATCGCCTTTGTTGGAGTCAAGTTAATCAAGAATGTTGCTGTTACAACAGCTTCACCCCAGAAAATCTGGCTTAAACGTGCACCGGCGATCATAGAACGGGCCTTCTCGGAAATCGTCCGAATCATACGTTCGGCGACACCATTCTGTTGCGGAGTTCGTGGTACTGTTGAATGATATGCTATGCCTTTTTCAACACAGTACTGCATCATTTCAGACGATAAATACTCTCGCCCATTATCCACGTACAACTTGACCAATTTTACACCAAAATGTGCCTAGCTTTTTGCAACAAAGCCTTTGAAGTGCAAGAACACCTCTGATTTCCTTTTGATCAAATATGTTACGCAATAGTGCGTGTATTGATCGATAAAGATTACAAAATAATGATTGTCATTGAAAGTGGGAGGCTTTACTGGACCGCATACACAGTGCCGGATTAAGCCAATCGGGGGCCCTAGGCCATTCAAATTTTGGGGCCCTCTTTTTTTTATTAATCGTAAAATTAATCGTTATTGATGCATTTGTATAATTTAAACAACTAATTCATATCATTTTAAGGTTTTCAAATACAATAAAATAAAGGACATCATTTTTTTCAGTTGAATTATATATTTTTGATTAAAAATAATTAACAGTATATTAAATTATAAAATAATCTTTGGAAGATGAAAGCCACGCTCGTTTTCAACAAACTTTTTTTCTACATTTTTGATCAACAAAATCCTTGATGATTTCTTCAAAATCAATTTGACGAAGAATGTCCGATTCAATGGACATCAGACTTAGCATGTCTAATCGTTCTTGACGCATAACACTTCTTTGCTCGTTTTTGATGCGTTTCAATTTTGAAAAAGAGCGCTCTGTCAAACAATTCGTGATCATAAGAATTAAAAAAATGCGAAGAGCAATTTCAACGTTCGGAAAAACTAATTCAAGATGATCTTGAATTAAACTTTCGTAGAGGTCAGAGTGAGTGAACTTAAGTTTCATTGGGAATTTTGATTTAATGAAAGCGTGAAACTGTATGAGTTCAGGGTAAAATTCTTCTAAATCGTCAGAGTAAAAGTCAACTAAATCAGAAAACTTTTTGGAATACACATTTTCAGTCAAATCAAAATCAGCCAAAAACGAAAATCTCGCCGAAACCTCTAACTAAACTTTGCTTCGTCTGTTGATTTCAATCTTGAGCGTATCGATGATTACCAAAAAGCCGTTTACACGAAAATAGTCGCGCGGACTTAATGCAACCTCTGGAGCATCGCCATCGTTTGGCTGTCTTGTTCTTCGTCGAACTCGCGATGCAACATTCGCATAATCTGTCTCAGGTAAAATGGATCTGGCTTTGTTTTCAAACACTTCGAACTTATCTCTCATCTTATCTAACAAATTTTCTACTGACGAGTACATTAACGCGCAGGTTTTCAGATCAATTTCTACTGACTTCAATGCTTTGCTCGTTGCCCGAAAATTGTTCAAAATATCGCTCCACAAAACAAGCATGAAAACAAATTCGAAGGTTTGAATTTTATTCGCGATACATTCAGCTTCGTGTCTACAGTCACTTTTTTGTGTTAAATCATCAGCAATTTCATACAATGCTGCTACGATTTCGTTGAAAGATTTTTGAATTGCCTCAGTTGCGTTCGCATGAGGTTCCCAACGAGTTTGGGATAACGATCTCAGTACCTTTTCGTTTCCGATACGTTCCTTCAAAACGTCCCACCGGTCGGTTGAGCTTGAAAAGAATGTGTACAATAATTGTACAATAGAAAAAAAGCTCCCTGCAAACAAGCAGCACTTTACAGCAGTTTCTCCAACTAAGTTAAGCGAATGCGCTGCACATGGTAAATAAATCGCAAATTCGTTGAGATTTAACAAGATCGATTGCATACCTGAGTAAATACCCGACATATTCGGAGCATTATCATAAGATTGACCCCTGCAGTATTTAAAATCTAAGCCGCAAATCGCAAGAAATTCTAAAACCACTTCAGCCATCGCAACACCTCTATGGCTATCAAAGTTTAAAAAAGTCAAAAATCTTTCAACGGGCTTTCCATTCTTAGCAACATATCGGACAACTACACTGAGTTGATCAACGTGAGCGATGTCCGGAGTTAAATCGACTGAAAGACCAAAATATCGCGCCGAAATGCTCGTTTGTGCCTCTGAAAGGTAATCCTCGTTCAGCCAACGTTATGATGACTGGAATCAATCGTCGCACTGCATCTTTCCAATAATCTTTCTCTTTCCGGTACTCAAGTTGAAGGTTGTCGGAAACATCGACGCAGTTCTGTCGCCTTTGAATGTATGTCAACATACATTCTCTGTGAAGAGATCCATTCTCATGTTGATGTAATTGGGAAACATTTTTCCAATCATTAAATCCATCGCTGGTCAGTTTGTTTTGTTTGTCTTTGGAAGCAAACATTTTACATACAAAACAATACACGCAACCAGTCGTGGGAGAATAAATTAGCCATTCGCGCTTGAACCATTCCTGATTTGCCCTTCTTCCAAAAAACGTTTTTATTGAGCAATATCTTGCTCTACCTTCTGCATCGTAAAATCTACGAGACGGCTCAAACGGGCCAGAGTGATTTTGGCACATGCTTGGACCACGATTGATCCAAAAATTGGCGTCATCGTCAGTGAAATCACCCCACTTGCCTGGATCGCCCGAACAATTGTCATTGTTCGCTGCAGTTTCAAAAGTACCCAAATCCGTGGCTCTGAGCTCTTCGTATTCGTTCAGACTAACATCACGCTGCGAGTTTGATCCATCATCTCGATCCAAAGATTCAGAGGTTTTGAGATGATCTACTTGCTCTGTTTCAGATTGAATCTGCAAATTTGATGAAACAATTTTGAATTCAAAAGTTTTAAGAATTATATTTGCTCTAAAAACACTTTAATTTATATTTTATAAGAAAGTTATAATTTATAAATATCAACAGTAAATTATATTTCGATTCTTACATCTTCATTACTAGATTCGATCTGTTCACTAGCTGATGAAGAAGCATGTGCAGTGGAACTTTGGAAGAATGACGTCAATTTTGGTAGTTTCGATAAATCTGTCTCAATTCGTTTTTTCTTTTCATCCGCAATTTTTCTTTTTTGAGCCCCGCTCTGATAGGATCGCCGCATTATGTAATCTACAAACATACTTAAATCGTAACATTCTGATAGGAAAAGCAAACATCAAATTCTGCATTTGAAATTAAACAACAAAGTTTAAAATCAAAAAATCGAACTCAAAAATAAATCAAAAAAACAAAACCAAAATGTTAGATTATCGAAATAGCTAAAACTAAATCAGTTTACAAAATCAAAATCGAACAACAAAACAAATTTCGAAAAACTGAACGAAACTTAAAAAAGAAATTTAAAACGAAAACAATATACAAACTCACTTTCATTATTGTTGTTGGATAACAAAAAAAGACAATTTGATTGGTGTTGTGTGAAAAGATACAATATAAAACAGAACCTACCTTTTTCAACAAATGCGTAGTTTTCGATATGTTCATTACACACAATACCACAATTTCACATTAATTAACATCTAGATTTGTCACTAATTGAAAAAACTTTCTTTTTTTCTCTAAGAACAACGACAAATGTAATTTGACAAACGACAAAGCAACAGATAGTTTTGTTTTGCTTAAAACACTGAAATGAATCGTTTTTGTTTATATAAACAAGCTCGAGTTTGCAAGCGCTGTTTCGGTTATTTAGCGCGCGATTTGAAATTCAAATCGTAGCTTAAAATAACAATCAAAAGAATAAATCAATTAAGATTTTTAAATATTTTTGTTTGAAAATACATTTGTATAATCAATTACATAAGATAAATGAATTGTCTTTAAAAAAATTTTTGTTTACGAAATTCCAAAAAACATAAAAAAATTTAATTAAAATGAAAGATAAATTAAAAACAATCATGACAAATTTTCTTGGGGGCCCTTGCTCGCCAGGAGCCCCAGGCCATGGCCTAGTCCGGCCTAATGGGTAATCCAGCACTGCGGATACATCTGTTATTATTATTATTATTTATTGGCCTGTAGGAACCCGGTAGTTCATGACCTCACCGACTCGGCTTCGCCATCGTTCCCTGTCCTGGGCACTCTCCTTCCACGCTTGACCATTCGATCCGATCTCCTCAAGGTCAAACCTAACATTGTCCTCCCATCTCCGTCGCGGCCGACCTACCGATCTCTTTCCCGTTGGTATACCGTCAAGAATTCTATGCACGGTCCTATCGTTCCCCATTCGAGCCACGTGTCCGGCCCATCTTAATCTTCGCGACTTGATTACTCTCACTATTGTAGGTTTGCGATATAGCTCTTCCAATTCGTGGTTATGGAGTTTTGGCGGACTTTCGTCTTTAGTCGTCGGAGTGTTCCGCCGAACACTGTTCAATACTTACACGGAGCGTAAAACAGCACACAAGTAAAACACTGAGATGTGAGTTTTGTCAGCGACAAGTAAGAACGTTTATTTGTCACTTTAAGTTTTACCTACTTAAGAATAGGACCAGCGACAATCTACACTCGAATATTTATATGCCACTCTAGGGTTGTTTATTTGCTGTTACTGTGTTCAATTCGTACTACTCGTATTCACATATACAAATATTTTCCTTTCCTTCGCACGACAACACACGTTAATTTTTCTTTTTTAAATTTTGATGCGCGGACCGACTACCTCGTGGGTTCCTCTCTGTTCGACCTCCTCAGTGGGGTTCGCTGTCCTGCTGCTCGATATAGACTGTCTGTCTGCCCACACAGATATCCAGATTCCCTTATTCCGGCTGCATCCACAAAAGGAAATCTCTCGTCCTGTCTGCTAACAGATTTTCCCATCGTATCTGTTAGCAGCGTAAAACTTCCCTTTGCATCTCAAAGGGAGAATTTTCCATCGGATCTGGAAAGGGAGAAAGTCATTGACGCATACATCCTTATATCATTATCACCATCCGTGGTGGTGATCGAAGTTCGGATCGACGGTTGTCGATCGTGTGCCGCTTCTATTTGCATAGCACATCTGGCGCGCGGAACGGAGATGATTGTTCGGGCGTACAGCCCGTGGTTGTTGGCCTTTTGTAAACACAACCGAAATCCATTAGATCCTTCTAATGGGTGTGAAATTCTTACAAAGGAATCGTGGGACCGGAGTATTTCCTTTGTTGGCGTTGGTCTTGTAAATCTTCCGAATTATCTTGTTGCGGTAATTACGGTTGTTTACCATTTTTGGCAGCGGATAGGCGATATGCTTTCTTGCATTTAGCTGCCAGCGTATGCATCCGTTGTTATCTATCTACCGAAAATGGTAATTCCTGGTAAACATCGTGCACATGTTTAAGATGGGAGATCTGTATGCAATGCTTTAGCTGTTGGATTTTTGGGATCTTGCACGGAATTAGAGGTGCTAATTGCCTTTAGCTACCCGAGTATGCCTCCCTGGTTCGGTTAATTTACCGAAAATATAATTCCTTGGAAACATCGTGCAGATGTTTCGGATGGAAGATTTATGGCCTGTAATCTGGGATTGTTTTTGCATACTATGAATGGATGCGTTGACTCGATACTGAAAGTTTTTGAACGATAAGTTCCTTGTTTTTTTTATGTCGGGTTCAACATTGTTGCAGCTTCCTATGCCCTTGTTACAGGTCTGATTAGGAGCTTTGGGGACACGTGTCTGTGGGCCCGTGTAATGGATAAGGTAAGTAAGTTCCTTGAAGGTTTGGAACCTTACCTGGGCGGAATTGTGCGTTCGTAGGACGCTACAGAGTTTCCTCCATTGTCCTGCCTCCTCGTCATATTTATCTCCAAAGATGCTCCTCAAAACTTTTTTCTCGAATACGCGGAATTTGTTTTCTTCCCGTTTTGTGAGAGCCCATGTTTCGCATCCATATAGAACAATCGGCACGATTATGGTTCTATAGACACGGAGCTTTATGTTAAGTGATAGCAGTCTGGATTTCAGCAGTTTACTGACTGCGTGCCAACTAGCGTTGCCGGAATGCAGTCTCTTGTTAATTTCCTTACGCGCATACATCTGTATGCACAATAAACAAAGCACGATTGATGTGACTTTTATCTTTTGCTTTTTCAAATGGCAATCTCGCTAATTTTCCATCTATGCACGGATGACATTTACAATCACTTGGATTTACTTTTTCAATCAAATCAACATCAGCCATTAATCTTTTAGTTTTAAGTTCTAAAAACTTATTTTTGCTAATATGACCAAGTCGACAATGCCACAAATCATAATCATCTAATATTGCGCTAAAAATCTTTGGTGCAGATAAAATTTTAAAATCAATACGAGTTAAAGTGTGTTTTAGTTTACCTTGAGTGAGAGTTTTACCCTTGTATTCAATTTTAACACCTGATTCATCAAAAATAACAGCCACGCCTGATTGTTGCAGACGCAGAATAGACAAAAGGTTGTGAGGCAGGTCAGAGCAGTAAATAACGTTGTTCAGACATCCCTCAAATCCTGAATCGGTCACAAACTTGATTTGGCCTCGTTTGGTTGCATTAATGTATGCTTCATTTTTAGCAATATAAATTTTCATCGGTGGGTTGATTGTTTCGGCGTTAGAGAAGAGCTTTTCATTATTTATTGCGTGGTCGGAAGCGCCGGAGTCGAGAATAAAAGAAGCACTTTCACTCGACGGATTCTTTAAGAAACCTTCGGTGCTCATCATGTGTATAAAACCAGCGTTCGACGACCTTGGAGAACTTGGTGGATCAAACTAAACATCTGGAACGATTTATTTTCCGACGAATTTTTGTTCGAATTTTTACTGTCCGATTTGTCGTTGTTTTTCGAATTTTTCAGCTGGCGACAATAGTTTCGCTTATGCCCAGGTTTTCCACAGTGATAACATGTCACCTTATATTTCTTTTGTTTGAATCGCTTTTTGCCGTGAGGTTTAAAACGTGGATGTTAATTTCGCGATTGTGAATTTTGATGATTAAAGTTTTGCGAATTGTTGTTTTTATTTTCAGTAAATTGATCATATTTTTCTTTCGTTTCCGCACTTAAAACTTTGGCACTTGTCTCAGATTTTTATTCATAAATTTTCAATTCGATATCAAAAAGTCTTTGCTTAACAAACGCCACTGTTGCGTCATCCGGCATAACCGTTTGCATGGCGAAGACCGGTGTATTGTATTCGGCCGGGAGGTAGTGAAAAAGGTACGAGATTTGGTCCGGCTCATCTAACGGCAGTCCAGATGCTTCCGCGTCACGCACTAAATTGTCAAAATCATTAAAGTGTGTTTCCAGGCTAGTGTCAATTTTCATTTTTAATGCACTCAGTTTTTCTTTTATAGCGATCTTTGTTGGAACACTTTTCCGCTCATATAAACTGTCCAGTTTGTTCATTATTTCGCGTGCCGTTGATTGACTGTTTGCAAAACTAAGAAATGAATCGTCTAAGTATTCAATAATTTTTCCTTTTGCGATTTTTTCCATCTTTGTCCATTTTCTATCCCACATATCGGGTCCTCGATCTTTTAACACATTCGAAACGTTCAATTCTGTCACGAGAGAGCACATGCGAAACTTCCATACACTGTATTCATCATCATCATCATCATCATTGGCACTACAACCGGAAGCCGGTCTTGGCCTTATTTAGCAAGTCCTGAGGCTTGTTAAATTTTCCATAATGATTTGTTTTTTTCCGGGCAAGGCCATTAGTCTTGCGCCAGAGGCTCCCCGACGGGGAATCGAACCCCGGTCTCCCGCGTGACAGGCGGGTATACTAACCACTATACTATCGAGGAGCTATACACTGTATTGTTGTCCATTAAACCGTGTGATGTTCCTTTTTAACTTATCTATTTTTAATCACTTGAAAAATAAACTTTTAACAACACTTTTGTTATTTAAACTGCTGCGCGATCTGGGCCCATAACCTATGGGAGTTATGGGATAAAATAATAAACAATTTCATTTTTACTTTTAACAAATTCTTATATTCAAATAAGTTGACTCTACTAGTACGTGGAAGGCACGTCTGTTCTTAGCAAAACCCAGACCAAAAGAGAACTCTCTCAAGTGCACAAATTGACACCATGGTCTCAAAATCAATCTCACATTCATACACACACAATCTTAATTTTATGACTTTATTCTGAAAACTAAAACTGAAACCTAGAATACCATAGGACAGTCGTTGCATTAGTCACTTCGAATTCTTGGCGCCATATCCGTTGCCAGTGAATTCAAGTTACTAGGAAAAATAGATTTTATGTTGATTACTTTTTGCATTTCGTAAGAATAAACCAACAAAAACTTTCATAAAAGGAATGACCACTCCTGATAACCCACATTATTCCGGAGAAAGGAATAAATTCAAAGAACTGGCAACAGAAGACCACCAAACCAGCAATAGAGAAATGAGTGACATAGATGTCGAACGTGCTCAATTTATTGCGGAGTTATATAAAAAGAAAGAGGAGCTCTCCAAAAAGAAGAATGATTTGGAGCGGCAAATTAAAGAAGCCTTATCGGAAAGCAACACTCAACAGCAAGAGCAGAAACAACAACAGCAGCAGAAGCAACAGCAACCGCACCAGCAGCAGCAACAACTGCTGGGAAAACCACAAGCAGCAGCCAATAAGAAGAAGAAAGTGCCTCCCATCATAGTTAGCTTTATGGATGCTAAGGACCCAATTAAATTGGGTAAATTAACATGCAAAAATTTCAAAACGAAAAATGTAAGTAACAATAAAATAAGTTTTTTATCTGATAGTTTAGATGACTATCATAAAATTAAATCTGCTCTAAGGGAAGCAAGTTGTGCGTACTTCACGTACACACCTAAATCGGAGAAAACAATTATTTTATTCCTGCGGGAGATTTCAACTCCAAACACAGTGCATGGGGTGATATCACGCCGAACACAAGAGGTAATGCACTATTCAACTGCCCGTGTAAAGACACATCAACTCGCACGTATGAGCAATACGAGCGATCGCATATAATCAAATATGCATCCATGAGAGAACCACACACATAGCGACTACCCCTGTGTAATAATGAATAAAGTACACACAGGTACGGTTACGGTGTGGCAACCAACAGGGATTCTGGACTCTGTGATGGCTTACACAGCCCAGGGCAAACGGTGTGATCGCATCTTTGGCTCTGTGAGAGATTGTAGCGAAAGGAATGATCTCCGCATGAACTGCCCGCGGAGAGAGGGCTTGTGATGTGGTGGTGTGCACGAATCAACCCTTAAGAGAAAAGTGCACAGCTAGCAGTGGAGTTGAATTCTTGGCGAGAGATAGTGCGGTCGCGTGACAAGCCTGACGTGTTTTTTTGAAGTTACCAAATGCAATAAACATATTTCTTTCGGCGAAATATCATCTCTGTATATATAAACATATTTATATTGTGCTAAATATAACTTTGATTTCAATTTGTGTTTTCAATAAACATATTTCTTTCGGCGAAATATCATCTCTGTATATATAAACATATTTATATTGTGCTAAATATAACTTTGATTTCAATTAATGTATTCAATAAACATATTTCATTCGGCGAAATATCATCTCTGTATATATAAACATATTTCGATTGTGCAAAATATCACTTTTATTTCTATTACGGAATTCAATAAACATATACCATTCAGTGAAATATCGTATCTTTATTAATAAAACATATTTCGTTTATACTGAATATCACCTTGAATTTGAAACCATTAATAAACAATATTTCGTTAGTGCGAAACATCACCTTTTTGAAACTTTGTGTGGTTTCACCTCGTGGTGAGTGTTCCTTATCACGTTGTGCCTGACTATCGAGAACGGGGGTAAATCCTGAAGGAAGTGATAGTGGTGGAAGGAGTGGAATCGGTGTAAGGAAGCACACAGACATTTCTTTAAACACCACAGACCTAAATACTCGAAATTGCTTTCGCACAATCGGGTATGATAGTGACCATTGCGGCCTCGGCGCCGTTTTACATGTTCCAAACGAACACGCAATACTTGAGCAGTACGACCAGATGCATTCGTTCGTTTTCCGAAAAGCAAATTGGTCGCGCTTTGATCGCATATTAAAAAGAGAACTATGCTCCAATGGCGTAGACCCTCCAAATAATAGAAAACTTTGAAATAAGGAAATAGACCATAGACCATATATATATATTGTTATGTATGCTGCGAATCCATCATAGAAAAACCAATTTGAAATCCCAACCCTATAATCAGAAAGAAAAGAATTTTGCCTAACTCACAGAATATTCCAGTCCAACGATATAACATGATCCATAATAAATACTTGCATAGTCTACAAAATATTCCAAGTCCCATAGTCACATGATTCATAAGAAACGATTCTGCCTAGATTGCAAATAACCTACGCTGAAATACAAATCCCATAGAAACCACTAACAGACATTTTGCTTAATTTACAAAATACAAAATATTCCAAGTCCCGTAGTCACATGATCCATAAGAAACAATTCTGCCTAGATTGCAAATAAGACTAGGCATTCATAAACCACTACTATATATACTATACGACATGTTGAATGAAAAGAAATTCGTCGTCAAAAGTGGCAATGTGACCTCCAACATTACCTACAATATAGAAAACGGTCTGCAACAGGGAGCGGTGTTATCTCCGATCCTTTTTAATATTTACACTAGCGACCTAATAAGGTCTCTTCATCAGGCTATTGCGTATGCAGACGATCTGATAATATATAGAACAGCTCCAAAAATTGAAATCATTAACAGATTATTACAAGGGGATTTCAATGATGTTCAGCGATACTGCGACAACTGGAAACTCAAAATCAATATCCAGAAGTGTGAAACCATCCTCTTTAGAACACCACTGGCTGAAGCTACCAGGGACACCAGGAAAAACTGACGAAAGCTAGCTATTATGGGACCACACCAACAAACACTGGAAATCAAAAATGTAGTCAAATACTTAGGCATCTGGCCTATTTTAACAAACATGTGGAGGGTGCGCTGGCCAGGGCAAAGAAAGCTTATGCTATGACAAAAAGACTGTTTCATAGTAGTCAACTTGACAGCAGAGTTAAAGTTATATGCTACATGGCTCTCATCAGACCGATGATCATATATGGATGTCCAGTGTGGTTTAATGTGGGACCTAGCTTAATGGAGAAGATTCGGATTTTTGAGAGACAATGCCTCAGGACGTGTCTTAACTTACATCGGACTCCTGAATCCAATCACAAAAAATACTATCCCAATGAAGCATTGTACAATGGGGCCAATATAAACAGAGTGGACAACTTTATGATCAAGCTGATCCGAGGGCATCTTGCGAGATCAATGAGCTCCTCAAACGATTTAATTTTTGGTGCATATTACCCAAACAATATGTATTATGAGGGGGTACGTCGTAATGGCTTTATTCCACCAGAAGCATTCCTTAGTCTTGACATGAACGGCCTTATACAAAATGAATCCGCTATACCGTTGATTTATCATGTGCGTCGGTCAAGTACAGATAAACGAATATGTTATAATAGAGAAGTTGCGCACACAGATGAAGAGCGCCTGCAGTTCAGTAGGGCAGTAGCACAGAAAGACCGAAAAGACACGAATAAGCAACACCAGAGATTTTGGTGGCTGAGTGGCAATTAAAAACCTGTTTCCTTATAAAACTGGCAAAAAAGGGAAGTAATAATAATAATAATAAAGCCCAACAAACTACGGAAAGCTTACATAGATTTAGCATTTCGAAGTCTTGATATTAGGTTTAGGATAGAGTTAAGGTTAAAAAAAAAAAAAAATTAGTTTAGTATTTAAGTTAGATATAAGGTAAAAAAAAATAACAAAAACAAAGTTTTTTCTGTTCTTCATTTTCTTTGTATCTAATTAAGTTCCATAAAAATGCATGTAAACAAAATAATCACAATGTCGAAAGACAAATTTTCATGCTTTAAGCGTATGCATGTAACTTAGAGAGTCCGCAAGGGACCAGTAAGTTAAGAAATAAGATAACATAAGCTAGAGTTTAATCATTTTTGACTAGCGAGTAAGTAAATTATAATAATAGGAAGAAATAAAAAATGATATTAATAAAAAAGAAAAATTGACAACATTGTCATAAAAACAATGGACCGTTCCATTCCAAAAGCGGCTCACATTTAATAGATACACAAACTCAACTATTGATGCCCTGTATATAAAAAAATAACGTTCTGCTCTCCCAGCTGAAACTACTCTACAGACAGTTCAGCGATCCTCATAGCCAAGAAATAAAGACAATTAAGTTATTGATTAAAAACGTTCAAAAGCTGATCCGTGACAACTACAGTTCAGTAATTAATGAGGAATGGAAACACAAAATTCTCTCCATTAAAACCAGTGGTGGGAATATGTTTCCGCAAATAAATAAAGTATTTAGAAGATTAGATCATAATGACATTCCCTGCCTTCGAGTCCCGAGGACTCCCGGGAATTGTCAAATATTGCTGAACGCAGGACTCACCCCGGAACACATCAACTCCAACGAAGAACTAATAGTAGTCGAGGATCCGCAAGAGAAAGCGAACTCCATTGGCGCCTGTTTCGAGGCAGTACACAAAGTGAATGAATCCATTCATTCTAACCTCGATATCGAAAACAGAGCTATCCAAAACCATATTTCGCTGCACAAAGAACGGCAAAGTTGGCATTCCGAAAACAAAAGTTTCACCACCTTCAGTGAAAACAATAGAGCGGATGCGCCGCTTAGAAATTTGCACACAAATATATTTGTGAATAAGAATGAACTCATGGACATCCTTAGATCCATTAAAAACAAGAAATTCTCTGGAACAGATGGTATTCCGAATACAGTTCTTAAACATCTGCCTCCGGAAGCGGTGAAAATTTACACTACCTTGTTCAATAACGCTCTAAATAATGCATACTTTCCAAGACGTTGGAAAATAGCAGTAGTCCATCCCATCCCCAAAAAGGGCAAGGACGGGAGCAATCCCGCTAACCTTCGCTCTATTAGTCTGCTTCCATATATTAGCAAAATATTCGAGAAAATCATAAATAGGGCATTGATAAACTGGTGTGATGAAAACGGCATCATTCCGAACAACCAGTTTGGCTTTAGAGCGGGGCACGACACAGTTCATGCAGCTACAAAACTTGTTTCCGATATACAGTGGAACAAGGCAAAACGACAATGCACAGGCCTATGTTTGGTTGACTTTGAAAAGGCCTTCGATACCGTATGGTTAGAAGAACTTGTATATAAGCTATCAAATCTAGGTTTGCCCGAATATCTGTTATACATCATTTACGATATGATAGTGGATAAGCAATTTGTGGTAAAATGTGGGGACAAAATCTCCAATAAAACTTTCCATATTAAAAATGGCTTCCAGCGGGGAGCCGTGAATTCTCCCATTCTCTTCAATATTTATACTAGTGATCTAGTTAGGTCTCTTAATCATGCTATTGCATATGCCGACGATATTGTAGTGTACAGATCAGAAAAAAATATCGATGCCATTAACAGACTTCTTCAAGAAGACTTCAATAAAATCAAACGCTTTTGTGACGATTGGAAATTGAAAATTAACTTGCAAAAAACAGAAACCATCCTTTTCAGAACACCTCTTTCTACAGCTTCAAGAGATACAAGGCATAATTGGAAAAACTTTTCCATTGTAGGAAGCAATAATCTTCCGCTGCAAATGAAAACTGTTGTCAGGTACCTTGGTATCTGGATGGACCAATACCTATGCTTTGATAAGCACATAGCAGCTGCCCTCTCCGCAGCTAAAAGTGCATATGCAATGACAAGAAGTCTGTTTCGAAATAGTCTTCTAGATCACAAAGTTAAAGTAATTTCGTACTCATCATTTATCCGTCCAATATTAGTGTATGGTTTAACGTTTCCCCATCCGACATGGAAAAGTTTCGCATGTTCGAGAGGCAGTGTTTGCGTTCCTGCCTCAGATTACATAGAACACCTGAGTCTCAATACAGGAAATTCTATCCTAATAAGACGCTGTATGACAAATCAGGATTGAATAGGATAGACAATTTCATGATCAAAATTATTCGTGGTCACACTGCAAGGGCAAATAATAAATAATAAATAAATAATCTTATCTCGGGAGCATACTACCCCAATGACATGTACCTGGAGAATACACTCCAGTTTATCCCACCTGAAGCTTTCCCTCTCTTGGATAGAAAAGGTCTTATCCAAAACAAGCACGGAGTCCCTCTTATTTACCACGCTTTTCGTGGTGCCAGGGACAAACGGATTCTTTATAACAGTGATATATCAAATGCTGCAGTTCACTTGCGCTTTAGCATGGCAAGAGGCGATCGAGATAAATCTATAAATGACCGATCCCATCCCAACTGGTGGTGGATTGACAATGAAGAAAGGATTTAATATCCCCAAATATAGTAAGATCTTCAGACGCTACCCCTTCCCTTCCCATTCCGCATTTCCCTTTTCATATTTATTTATTCTTCCTTTTCATTTCCATTTTTCATTTCCTTTTCGTTTTAAAATTTCTTTATGTTAACATTTTTGTTAATATGTTTGTTATTATTGTTTTTTTTTGGAAACTTTTTTACCTTATATTATTATTAAAAAAAAAAAATACAGAGAGAGAACTTCTTCTTCTAAAATATTCGGGTAATAAGAAATATATAAAAATATATAAATATAAAACACAAAATTGTATCGTGTAATTTAGAGTGCTCGTGTAGAGCCAGTAAATTATTTTAAAAATAAGAAAACATTGTAAAATAGGACTTAGCATTTTAGTCCTAAGTTAACGTTTGTTAAATTATTGTACAATAAATGCGTTATTCAACAACAACAACAACGCCTTTCTTACGATATACTCCGGAATAAGTTTGAAAAGTGAAGGTGGTTTTCTGTTCTAACTTATCCTTTATTTTCGTTCATGCAGATTTGAATAAGAGCGACATATTTTTTCGGGATTTCCAGCTTGACTCAAAATGGTAAAATCTTTGTCCTACAACGTAGGCCCTTTTTTTTATTTAGTTTTTTTTTCTTATATTTATTTTACTTGACAAGAAATGGTTAAATGTTAGCACACTCACTCTAAGCTAAAATTTGGGTTACTATTGTCATGCATTGTTGCCTTTCGGTTATGTTTGTATAACTTTAATTACAATCTTCATTAATAATTTACCAAACAAAGAAAAATTACAACAATAAAACGGCTGTGATTCGTTTTTGTTTTTACAACTTTTTAAACTTACTTCACTAACTAAAAATAATTTTTTGTTAACATTATTTTTAAAACTTATCTAACCCTAACCTAAGAAAAATTGAATCTAGGTACGCTTGCCATTGTTTTGAGATGTTATTCTAAATATTCTCACTTTGGCTGACAGGTCTTTCGTTGCTTTTCAACCACTGTTCAGAACCGTTGGTGTTGTTTCTTAAATTCTCTTTGATCTCTGTGTGATATCCCCCTACTGTACCGCATACACTCATCATCTGTGTGTGCGACTTCCCGCCCATAATCTATCCGGTTGTCTACGGTCGAAAGACGCACGTGGAAAACCCACAGTATTCCGGATTCGTCTTGAATGAGCCCAATCATATCAAGGTACAGAAATGCCTCTGGCGGAACAAATCCATTGCGGCAAAATTGTTGTGCTCCATGAAGCCCTACCATTTCGCCCCACACACATTTCATTTCAGTAATATCCCCATACACATCCACCTACTATATCATGCATCCATATCCCCAAACTAACATTCAATCCAATGTTAGATAAATTGAATTAGTCAAATTGAATCAGTCCTAAAAACTAAAAACCACAATCGTCATCATCATCATCATCGGCACTACAACCGGGATCCGGTCTTGGACTTATTTAGCAAGTCTCTCCACCAGTATACGGTCCTTATCCGAGACTTGTTAAATTGTCCATAATATTTTGTTTTTCCAGGCCAGGTTATTAGCCATTCGCTGCATGCATTGATTCACTACTTGCCGAGTGCCAAACTACCTATCCAGGGGTGTCACATGGAGACTGCATGTCAACTTGGATTGAACAGGGACAAGGATCGTCCTGGCCTTCGCCGGGTTGAAAGCAGAGAGCCTCAATGCATATCTTCATACGCAAACAAGCCCATGTTAAAAACTATCCATTTGGTTTCCATACACAAAATTTATAAAATTCTTATCTCCATCTGCATTGTAGCCAGATGTGTATATTTTAAAAATAGATATCCCATCCCTTTTCTCCAGTTTCTCACATACAAATCTCAACGAAAATTTGTACAAAAGGGTGGTGGATTTTGGATTTGAGGATAAGTCTCGATTGGCGTCTGAGGCGTAAGGACGCCAATAAACTATAATATAATTAATAAATTTAATTAAAAAAAGTATTTGTTATTGTATTTGTTACTGTATTATAGCGATTCCCAGCCCCCCATTCAGCAATCGGTCGTCACTCTTCCTGTAGGCCCCCGAAGCAGGGTGGCGAATGCAACGACCCTATAGCGTTTGAAATAATAGTGAAGAAGAACGTGTGATTCGAACTGACGCTATGACAGTTTGAATCACCAAAAATTGAACCTAAGCGTTACCCATCAGGCTACTGGCCGATTTTAGAATTTGATTTTTAAACTCGACTATACTCCACTGATGTGAATTGTTATGTTATCGCTAAGGTATACGGCTCTGATGTATTTTCTTATTCGATTTTTCGTGCGGTGCTCTTCACTATTTTGCCACAAGCCTCCTCAGGAGCGGTTTTGAGAGATCTCTCGTCATTTTAAGGACAACGAGACACGCTCCCTGAGATAAAGGCTACTATAAGCTATCTCATAAAACGTCATATTTCGGTAATAAGCCCCGAAAATTAAATCGTTGGATGAACTCATTGCACTCGTGACATGTCCTCTGATCAATTTGATCATTAAATTATCTATCCTGTTTATGTTAACTCCTTTATATAAAGCTTCATTGGGATAGTCGGGTTCTGGAGTCTGGTATAAACCAAGGCAAGTTTTGAGGCATTGCCGTTCGAAAACCCGAATCGTCTTCAATAGATGCGGAACTACATTGAACCATATTGGGCATCCATAGGTGATCATTGGCTTGATAAGGGCCATGTAGCATATGACTTTTACTCGATTGTCACATTGGCTACTGTGAAATAGCCATCCTATAATTGCAAAAGTTCTCTTTGGTTTGGCCAAAGCAGCCTCCATGTGTTTGTGGGGCTTTTCAGGGCCCGAAGAGCCATGCATCGCTCGATCCCCACCATTCCCAGCGATGCGACTTACCTTGAAGTCGAATCTTCAGCAAGGTTACGCAACCTTGCTACGGCATTAACCGCCAACCAATTCGCTGGAATTGTTTCGGTTATCCCCAAGGGTAACCGACATAAATATATATTAGGCAGCTTACCTTTTTTGGGTGCTTTTCCAAACCTCTTCCCCACGGTCATTCCTGAAAGCATAATTCACGGCAAGATTATCATCTTGCCATGACATCAATTCATCAGCCGAGCTTCCGCGACCGAACAATGGATGGCACATATCCACCAACACACGCTGATCTTTCCGTGTGTTATTTTCGTACCCATTCATTGACCTAGCATTATTTCGGGTTGCTTGCACAGCTGCAAGTCAGATATTATTACCAGTCGTGTGCGGTTCTGGAGTGGAGCTTTTGTTGTCGCGCCAAATGATTGTCTCTCGCGAGTGCTCGTAATATTTATAAACCTTAGTTACTATTCTTGTAGTGTACTTCGTTTTTCCTGCGCACGTGCCGTTATAATATATATCCGTTAAAGTTAAAGTGCACATTGTTTTTTCCTGCGCACGTACTAACATTATGTGTATTTCCGTATAGTGCAAAAATTCAAATAAAGTTGAAAATAAAGACAATTAAATGACAAATGTGTTTCCCTTACTTTCTAATGACGTCGACGTGATTACTGAGGACCAGCATTTGAAGTAGTGGAAGTTAGCGAATCCCGCGTCCGTGTCGACGCACTGACTAACTACACCTACATGTTTGTTAAAGTATAGGTATTGGTCCAGCCACATTCCCAGGTATTTTACTACATTTTTAGTTTTTATTGTCTATTGGTGAGGTGATAATGAATTTTCGCAAATTTTTCCTTGTATCCGAAGTAGCCCGATGCAACGGTGTTCTAAACAGGTTTACATTTCTGGACATTGATTTTGAGTTTCCAATCGTCACAGTCGCGCTGAACTTCGTTGAAATCCCGCTGCAACAGGCTGTTATTGATCTCAATTTTCAGGGCTGATCTGTAGATTATGAGATCGTCTGCATACGCAATGGCTTGATAAAGAGTGCCTATTAAGTCGCTATTGTATATGCTGGCATACGGAGAGACGGTCACCAACTGTTCGTTGACTTCAAAAAAGCCTACGACTCAGTCGCAAGGCAAAGACTCTACCATATTGTAGTTGAGCTGGGAATCCCGAAAAAATATGCCGCCCTCATTCAAATCTGCATGAACGAAAACAAGGGGCGACTTAGAATAAAAAACGACCTCTCAGAACGATTTGAAATCCGGTACGGACTAAAACAGGGAGATGGCCTCTCACCATGTCTCTTTAACCTTGTCCTCGAGTACGTCAGAAAGGTACAAGACGACAACATGACCGGATCATCACACAAGTACTCGCATATGCGGATGACATCGCCGTTTTGGGCGATAATCTAGAAACTGTAACAAAAAACAGCGAAATCATCATACAAGCGGCAGAAGAGGTGGGCCTAGAAATAAATGAAGACAAAACGAAATACCTGATTATGGTGAGAGCAGGTGGACCTCAGAGAACACACATGACCATCAGGGGCAAGATATTTGGAAATGTCAAGGAATTTAAATACCTGGGAACAATAGTGACGGCCAGTAACGAAATGTCGAAGGAAATTAACAAAAGAGTACACTCCTGCAACGCTACTTGGCATGAAGTCAGTAAACTGCTGAAATCCAAACTGCTATTACGTAATATAAAGCTCCATCTCTATAGAACCATAATCATGCCGAATGTTCTATACGGATGCGAAACATGGGCTCTTACAAAACGGGAAGAAAACAAATTCCGCGTATTCGAGAATAAAGTTCTAAGGGGTATCTTTGGGGGTAAATATGACGAGGATGCAGGACAATGGAGGAAACTCAACAACCACGAATTGAAAGAGCTATACCGCAAACCTACAATAGTGAGAGTAATCAAGTCGCGAAGATTAAGATGGGCGGGACACGTAGCGCGAATGGGCGATGGTAGGACCGTGCATAGAATTCTTGACGGCAAACTAACGGGAAAGAGACGGACAGGACGGCCGCGACGGAGATAGGAGGACAATGTTAGATTGGACGTCGAGGAGATCGGATCGGATGGTCGAACGTCGAAGAAGAGCGCACGGAACAGGGAACAATGGTGGAGCCAAGTCGCTGAGGTCATGAACCTCCGGGTTCCTACAGGCCAATAAATAAAAAAATAAAAAAAATTAGAAATGGGAGTTTGGCTATTATGAGTATCACGTTCTACGGATTTAGGAAAGGGGGGCAGGTGTTTAGTTGCTTTATTGGGGTTGTGCTTGGATATAGTCATCCTGCCGATCGTTAGGTAACCGTTTTTGTTTGGATGGAAAATCCAGTCGTATCTAGAGTGGAGACCTATGCGGAAACAAGGCTTGTATTCGGGGACAGGAAGCAAGTGACATTCTTTTACGGGAATCCTATAGTTTTTCAGAAAGACTTCCGAAATCCAATCAGAGTTCGCGGTTTTAGGGGCGCCCTTTAACAAATATGGGCTACTTGGTTGATTGGAATAATCGAGTTTATTAATGCGGGGGCGCCATTCTGCACGGGTCCAGGATGTGTCAAAATGGAGGATTGGTGGGGTCAGGGCGGAGACCGTCAAAGAAGTGGGGTGTTTGTTGCCAAGCCCCGGGGGGTGAAAGCGACAAAGCAGGGCGGGGCGGAGATGGGAATTTATTTATTAGCTTCAACGTGACTATGTTGAAAAATGAAAAAATTGAGTTTTTTGAAGCTTATGTATTGCACTTCTGGGCTCCTCGATAGTATAGTGGTTAGTATACCCGCCTATCACGCGGGAGACCGGGGTTCGATTCCCCGTCGGGGAGCCTCTGGCGCAAGACTAATGACCTTGCCCGGAAAAAAAAAACAAATCATTATGGAAAATTTAACAAGCCTCTATCCAGAGCCTTACTGTTTGAAGAACTGATTGCTTTCTCCACCCGAAATTGATTAACCAGTTGAGGAAAGGTGAAGCTATTATATATTCATCTTACTGTACAAGGAATGATATCACAGCGTGAAGTGTTTATGTACTAATTGCTAATCTAGTGGGAAGTGGGCAAAAGGAAAGATGTTGTGTTCTATGAGGAGGACAACAGGCAATACACATTTATACCCACTCTCAAGCAACTCTGGGAGTTTTGTTCAAGAAGTTTTGATGCATACATCGGACCTAGCACCAAGCGATTACTATCTTTTTAATCATGCAAAACTTTCTTAGTGAAAACAAATAGGCATTAAGAGAATATTCTGAAAATCGCTTAATGATCAGGGTTTCTATGATAAGAGACATTGTGGGGGGGAAGTATGTACCAGCATGGGTACTTGATTCACTTCCTCCTTCATCATTCACTCTGCTGTCCAACAAGGTTCTGATGTAACTTACGATTGTTCTGCGGCCTGTAAACGAACGATCACCAGGGGAAACAATACAGAAATTAAAACACACTGCTACAGATTTAAATGGTTCTTTCATTTTAATTTATTGTATACTGATTGATGACGGTGACATAAATACACAACTTGAAAAATGATTTGATGTAACTTTAAGTTTAAATGTAATATGACGGGGAAAACACCGAATACATTTCGTGGTTACCGAACGCGACTCTCGACTCACGCGATTATCGCACCCCTGTGCGCACCAGGGTAGCGATGGAGACACGACCTGGTCAGGTCGAAGGATGGAAAAGGATTCAGCGATCGTCATCTCATGCAGAGATGATTTCGCTAAGGGAAAAAAAGGAAGAGAGAGAAAAACTTTTCTCTTAAGGGTGTGAATATATCCTTGCCAAGGATATGTTTTATCTCCCACGAGTGTAACGTAGAGTCTCTCTTGTGGGAACAAGAAAACCAGATCTCGTAGTCGATGTAGTTCCGATGCTATTCACACGTGCTCGACAGCAGTAGAACAACGAAACGGGCAAAGGGCAAGGACAAAAGGGAGAAATGACCAAATGCGCCGTTGGTAATGCGGGTCATTGTTTACGCGATGCCTCGTCGCTATTTTCGACGTTGGGAGAAAAAGGTGCTAAAAGCAAATTAGATGTTTATGGCATCTCAGGCTGCAGTAGAAACCGGGTTCATGTTTGCATTAGGAAATGCTGGAGAATTTGGTTTCAGCGCCTATTGCGCTAATTATATGCAGCTGCTTGGGTTGTTTATAGATAAGACAAACAAAAAAGGTTGCCAGGCAATGTGTATAAAAAGGTATATGACGCGGCTGGGAAAATAGACGGCGCAATATTTATGGACCCTGTCATGACGGTTACATTGAATGCAATCCGAATTATTTTGTTTACAGGAATTCATCTAAGGAAATTTGACTGGCGACGTAGATGCCGAAATTGAATGGAAATTCCTGGTAAGCTAATAAAGAAATCTTGAGGAGCAGTGGTATGCGAAGAGAATGCATGCAGGTAAGTTTTCTTTACAGGGACTTAAAGATCATAGATTTGATCTCTTAAATGCGTGTAGCATTTATAGGTACTAATACTGTTGCATTAGCAAACTTAAGGGAGTAGGGTAGTAGTTATGGAGGTTTTTTTATGTAAGTAGACCGCTACAGCACCCCCCCCCCCCCCCCCCCCCTTGACGTAGTCACGAAAAATAGGTAGGGGGCTGTAGGGGTGCTCGAATGAATGGTGCTATGCGGGGTGGAGGGCTGGACACTTGACGAACAAGGTGGCCCTGCGCACTTCAGGAGGCGCTGTAATTAAATCGGGGGAACTGTCATGGTGACTAGTTCCAGGTATAGTATGGGCCTTTGTCGATAAGAAGGTGGACACAGATGTTACCGATTGATGCCATCAAGGGCAAAGGTGTGCGGCGTGGTCCATAGGCCTGTTATGTGTCTCATGGACCAACAGGCTTATCATCCGAATAGGTCGGAACCCATCGGAAATCCGCTCACATCCGCAGTGACGAAATAGCGTGTGCGAGATGGAGGGAGCAGGGTAATTCCCATCCGCAGTGACGGGTTGCCGTGTGCGGAATGGAAAGGGACCAAGTCCAGAGCCGGTGTCTTTTGTCCATACGTTTGTATGGCGAATTGTTTGCCGCTGGGGCTGGTAGAGGAGGGTGGGCTCTCAATTGCACGTTTTACATATCGAGGGAGGACCGGTACATTGGTGCCAATGTAGCGGTAGCTGCGACCACGACCGAATGGAAACTTGCTGTGAGGTGCCGGCCGTCGCGCTTGTTAAAAAAAATAGGGGACTTTACTTAGGGGGCTCCTGGTGGGTGGTTGATTGTGTCCAACCCTAGGGCGCCCTAGGGCTACTAGATGCGCGCCCCGAAGTATTATGCACCTGATAAGTATGAGGCGGCATAGAGGGGCGTGTATTGCCTTTGGTTGCCGCAGTAGGTGAGCCATGGTGGCTAAAGATTAGGGTATCTGCATGGGGTGGTCAGGTATATTGTCTCAGTCCGGTGGTATCGATTTGATTTGTCGATCGGTGTTGCTGAGACATTTGGGAGACGTTAAAAGATCTAAGGACGAAGGTCCTGAAATTTAAATAAAGAGGCAAAGCCAGGTGTCCTGTCGGGTGCTGCTACGCGTAGTAGCTGTGGTAACGGGGGGAGCTGGCTTGTGGAAATCGAGTGGAAAATCAAGGGGGGTTGCATGAAGGCTATGGTTTGCGAGCTTGAGCGCCAATATTCAGAAAAGAGACAGAAAAGGTTGAGATGTTTCACGCGAGACAAACCCGGGCGTCCTACAGATTATATGCTACACGTAGTAGCTGTTGTTACGTAAGGGGCCGGTTTGCAGAAAATGGGTGTTGAGCAATGGCGAGCGTGTGCGCCAATATTTAGGAAAGGGCCGAAAAAGAAGATGTTGAAATAGAGGGCATTGTATGCCCAAGGAGGGCCAGAAAGGGGTTGAAGTATTACGAGCGAGACTAAACCAGGCGTCCTATTGATTATGTGCTACGCGGAGTAGATAAAGTGTGATGAGGAGCCGGTTTGAAGGAGTTAGCTGGGGGCGTTGTGTGCCAATAGTAAGAGAAAAGCCAGACGGGTTTTGATATGGATCGAGTGAGGTTGGATGGAGTAAAGGGACGAAGAGAGACTAATGGGGGCAAAGGGTGCCGAAGGCTGTCGAGTGGAGTCGAAAGGTGGCCAATGAGGCTAAAAATAAGTCGAAGGTGGTCGGGTATTGTCGCGAGTAGTCGAGAGAAGTAGGAAGCGGAGTCGTGTGTAGTCGAATTTAGTCATGTAAGATTGTGTGGAGTCAACAGCTGTGCATCTTGTTAAAACGGTTGTGCGCTGCTAAATACCCTGAAGGGGCTTACAATCGTTTTTATATTTATTTATAGATAATGTTGCTTCTCTCATTTAGGTTTATATATTCTTGTTTTTTTTTTTTTCTTAGGCGCAATTTATTTTGTTCAATTTTTAATGTTTGCATTTTATCTTTGGATAATATTTGTTTTATTTTAATCATCATTTAAAACATCTCTCTGTGGCTTATGTTTTACTAGCTTTTGTTTTTTATAATTTAAACAATATTATCCATATTTGTTTTGATATTGTCTCTGGAAAGTATTTCTGTTTTCGAATTTAAACAATGTTGTACATATTTTGTTTTGCTATAATCGAACTAAATGGATTTGTTAATTGCGTAAATTCCATACTTGAAAATATGACATTTTTTATTGCCGGTATATACAAAATTATATAATGGAATAGAGATTAGAAATTATGTAATTTATATGTTAGATTGTTATTTACTTTCCCTCTAAGATATTTATGTGTTTTTTGCTATTTGTATTCGCCTTGAAATAAGATTTAAAACAGATTAAAAGTAAAGTAAAAATTGAAGGTTCATTAATTTTCAAAAAGCACCCATTAATATATTTTCTGAGGAAAGTGAATATCTTGCGAATACCACCGAAAAGAGGTACGTGTGAATCTGTACCCAGAAAGGGTTTACAAATGTTATTCATGTATTGCAATTATTTTGGAAGGTCGTCAATTTATGTGTATATAATAATAAAATATATTTTATTTAAAAGTGTTCGAAGTAAGCGAGTAACAACAGTAGTTTATTTTTTATATGAAAAAAAGACTCATACTAGGAATAACTAATAGATTTGAAGAGAGCCAGTAATATCTTAAAGATGTAATAAAAATAAATCGGTAATAATTTTAATTAAAAGGCTGTTGTGACTTGTAGTGTTATATGTATTTTAATTTTGCAATTTTTAATCGATTTCTACTTTTAAGAGGATTACTCTCTGTTGCTATTTTTTAATTGTTTGGTTTAATCTAAAATTTTTATCTTCAGATATTTACAATCGATTACTATATGTGCCCTCGTTAAATTCTATTGTACATGCTTGTTGGGCTATAATTCTCCGTTAAAAGTGTAAACTTTTATTGTAATTTAACATTAATAGAGAACATGTGCATAATCGGAAATATTTAATAATGTGTCGTTTTAGTTTATAAATTTCAAAAGGAATAAAAGAAACGCACTCACACAAATGAACATATTTCCGGACATATATCCATCCCTATGAATGTCGATATCTTTTATAGCTTTTAATAGTCAAGCCAATTATACAGTTTTCTTAGACTGGCAGGACAACTGTTTCGAACCAGTTGTCTACCTTTACTATGAAAATCTTTTAATTAGGACTGTGTGTGGTAATTTGCACTTCGGAACACCAATTAATTTCTATTTACAACACCAGCTTAATGTTTCTTATATGGTGTTTTGTCATCCTTATATAATTTATATAAACACAAGAAAGAAATGATCATAAATATTTTGTTGGTCAATTTACTTTTACACGCTTATTAACTATAGTAAGATTGACGCGACTTTTGATGAAATCGTGCATGTCAGGCATTTGGAAATACCATCATTAAGTTAGAGAAGTATGTTTTCTTAGGTCATATTTGAAATATTACTCGAATAATAAATCATAATTATTATAATACTAATAAGGGTTCCGGTGCTCTTCTTTCTTCCTCCCTCTTGTCGTTTGCTGTTAATTAGATGTGAAAATTCTGTCATTTGATATTTCGTTCGTGTGTTTCTTCCTTCAATTATCTGTTTCCTTGGTTTTAAGTTCTTTTGATGTTATTACGATTATGCATGTATGTTTTACATATTTTGAATAGTATGTAATGTAGCTTCCATTTCTTCTTGTAGCAATTTATTTTTCTAACGCTCGTGGAATAAATCATCTTCGAGCCTGGTGACTTCATGTTGCAACTTTCGAACGGAACGTTCAACAAATTCGGCACGAGCTTCCGTCTCCTTCAGTCGTTCAATTCTGCGCTAAATTTATTGTGTAAAATAACAAGAAGAAAGGATACTTATCTTGTTGTTGCTGATTATGTGGCTGTCGCTGGTACGGTGATGGAAACTGGTGTTGATGTTTCGCCAGGTGCTGTTGTTGGGGCGATATTTTTGCCCATAGATTGTTTTCCCGCAATTGCCGCCACAATTGCTCACTGGGAAAGTCACTGCACAACAGGTTACGTGCGTATTCACTATACATAGTCAACTTTTGTCGGAAATTCAATACGGTCGCGTGTTCAAGTTTTTTTTTTTAATCATAATTAAAAAAAAACCGTCACGGGTCACCAATGTTGGGAGGAAGTATGTACGAGGGTTGCCTTTTATATTTCGGGATTAGAGAACAAAAACAAATATTGATCATCGAAATTCACTTTATTGTTTTTCAAAATATTCCCCATGAAGATCTATACACTTTTGCATGCGTTTGAACCAATTGTCGAAGCACTTTTGCCACTCTGATTGAGGTATCTCCAACACATGCATTCTGAATGCAGCAACCGCTTCTTCAGGTGTCGAAAAACGTTGACCTCTCAGTTTGTTTTTTACATACGGGAATAAAAAGAAGTCATTCGGTGCCAAGTCAGGACTATACGGCGGATGACCCATCAATTCGATGTTTTGGGTGCTCAAAAATGCAGTTGTCGCAGCCGACGTGTGAGAGCTCGCATTATCGTGGTGAAGAGTGATCCGTCTTCGGCGGTTGGTTTTCCTGATTTCTTGGAAGACAACTGGCAAACAAATTGGTTTATACCACTCAGAATTGACTGTTCTGCGTTGTTCTAGTGGTACGGTTGCGACATGTCCAGTTTTTCCGAAAAAACAGGCGACCATTTGCTTGGAAGTGCTTCGTGCGCGAACGACTTTTGTTGGATTTGGCTCATCTTGAAACACCCAGACAGTCGACTGCTGTTTACTTTCGGGCTCATACGCGTAAATCCACGAGTCATCACCTGTCGCGATGTCATAGACGTGTTTCGAAGCATCGCGACCGTATTTTTTGAGCATTTCTTTCGACCAATTGACACGAGCCTTTTTTTGGCCGATTGACAAATTGTGTGGGATCCAACGCGAACAAATTTTTTTGACAGTCAAATGTTTATGCAATATTGAATGTATGCTGGTCCCACTAACGCCTAAGGTTGTCTCAATCTCACGATAGGTCACATGACGATCTTCCAATATCAGTTCGCGCACAGCATCAATGGTTTTCGGAACAACAACTGATTTTGGACGACCTTCACGAAATTCATCTTGGAGTGAACTACGACCACGATTGAATTCGCCATACCATCGATAAACACTGGTCCTTGATGGAGCTTCATCGCCAAAAATTGAATTAAGTTCATCCATACACTGTTGCTGAGTTAATCCACGCCGAAAGTTGTAAAAAATAATCGCACGAAAATGTTGACGATCTAATTCCATTTTTGGGCCGAGATGAATCTTTTAAGTTACTGTAAACAACACAAATAGCGCTCGTATGTCAAAACGTTCGGAGTGCGTATAACCTCAAAAATGTCCAACTTTACGACAGAGCTGTCAATTGCCGGATTGCAACACTAGGGTTGCCAAATCCCGAAACATAAGAGGCAACCCTCGTACCACATGGGTACTTGATTCACTTCCTCCTCCATCATTCACTCCGCTGTCCAACAAGATTCTGATGTAACTTACGATTGTTCCCCGGCCTGTAAACGAACGATCACCAGGGGAAATAATACAGAATTAAAACACACTGCTACAGATTTAAATGGTTCTTTCATTTTAATTCATTGTATACTGATTGATGACGGTGACATAAATACACAACTTGAAAAATGATTTGATGTAACTTTAAGTTTAAATGTAATTTGACAGGGAAAACACCGAATACATTTCGTGTTTACCGAACGCGACTCTCGAATCACGCGATTATCGCTCCCCTGTGCGCACCAGGGTAGGGATGAAGACACGATCTGGTCAGGTCGAAGGATGGAAAAGGACTCAGCCATCGTCATCTCATGCAGAGATGATTTCGCTAAGGAAAAAAAAGGAAGAGAGAGAAAAACTTTTCTCTTAAGGGTGTGAATATATCCTTGCCAAGGATATGTTTTATCTCCCACGAGTGTAACGTAGAGTCTCTCTTGTGGGAACAAGAAAACCAGATCTCGTAGTCGAGATCATGGTTGTGTGTGTGTGGACGTTCAGTTCCGATGCTATTCACACGTGCTCGACAGCAGTAGAACAACGAAACGGGCAAAGGGCAAGGACAAAAGGGAGAAATGACCAAATGCGCCATTGGTAATGCGGGTCATTGTTTACGCGATGCCTCGTCGCTATTTTCGACGTTGGGAGAAAAAGGTGCTAAAAGCAAATTAGATGTTTATGGCATCTCAGGCTGCAGTAGAAACCGGGTTCATGTTTGCATTAGGAAATGCTGGAGAATTTGGTTTCAGCGCCTATTGCGCTAATTATATGCAGCTGCTTGGGTTGTTTATAGATAAGACAAACAAAAAAGGTTGCCAGGCAATGTGTATAAAAAGGTATATGACGCGGCTGGGAAAATAGACGGCGCAATATTTATGGTCCCTGTCATGACGGTTACATTGAATGCAATCCGAATTATTTTGTTTACAGGAATTCATCTAAGGAAATTTGACTGGCGACGTAGATGCCGAAATTGATTGGAAATTCCTGGTAAGCTAATAAAGAAATCTTGAGGAGCAGTGGTATGCGAAGAGAACGCATGAAGGTAAGTTTTCTTTACAGGGACTTAAAGATCATAGATTTGATCTCTTAAATGCGTGCAGCATTTACAGGTACTAATACTGTTGCATTAGCAAACTTAAGGGAGTAGGGTAGTAGTTATGGGGTTTTTTTTTAGGTAAGTAGACCGTAGGGTTCGGCGGAACCGCTACAACATTATGAAGTTCCTTTGAACAAACAAAACATAGCATATTTGTCTCAAATCGGACAATCTGAACAATGTTAAATACAGTCTCGACATAAACATAAATAATAGATTTCTTCTTTCCGAAACTAATTTGTTCGCAGGTATAACAAACAACGCAACTTCAACAAAGCAGACCGTGTACCAAAAAATTAATACATTTTCAAGAGTTGGATTACCAATAATATTGGCAGCATTGATTTTACTTGGAATACTCTTTTATTTTACGCTTCGGCATAAACAACCACCTCCGAAGCCACCACAAGAAATCATATTTGGAGAAGGTTACGATAATGGAACATGTAAGTCTCATACGAAAAGGAAAAAGATACACATTCAAGAATTGAAAGCATTAAATGAATCCTAATAGTTCTTAGCATAAAATGAATTAAAGTGTTGCAGTTCCAAATTTAGGAAATGGTCACCTGATAGTCGATCGAGAAAAGTGGGGTGCAGCACTTGGAGCCTGGAAAATGACGGTCCGCCTAATTCACCCGATACCATATGTCCTTATCGCACACGTCAATGCCAAATCAGAACCTTGTTTAAACATCTATAAATGTTCCTCGAAAATGCGTACCATTCAGGACACGTCTATAGCTGAGAAGGGCTTAGGAGACCTAACTGCCAACTTTTTTGTAAGAAACCAGTGTTAGAATATTTAAAAAAATCGAAAACTTAATTTTACATGTCTACCAGGTTGGAAATGATGGAAATATTTACGTTGGACGTGGTTGGGACTATGCGAATACTTACGCGAACAATTCGTTGGCCATTTGTTTTATGGGCAACTATGATAATCACGTACCACCAAAAACTCAACTAGAAGCTGTACAATTCCTTCTGGCATACGGAATAGCTAATAGGCATATAGCAGTTGACTACAAATTAATATCCCACAATCAGGTGAGATTAATAGCAAAATTATTTGCCATGCAATTTACTATCAATTATTTCCAGACAAGACATACAGCAAGTCCTGGACGCAATGTGTACAAAGAAATAGTTAGATGGCCACATTGGTATCCTTGTGGTATGAAGGGCTATCCATGGTGCGGCAGCGAGTTGGGAATGCCACCAGTTTGGGATGCGCGCATGTAAACTAAAACTCAATTTATTTACTGCATTTGTGATTGTGATTCTTCTTCAATAATTTTAAGCAAACTATTTGAATTTATGTAGATATAGAACTCGAATACATTTAAAATGTAGTTTTTGTACTTTAGATATCCTCAAATATGAAAGTATTTCAAAACTTCGTCAAATTTGATTTCATTCATATGTTATATGGCCTTGAGGTCATTGATAAGTTAAACCAAACCTGGCTGTCGCTGAAACAATTTTGGCACAGAGGTTCATAATAAAGTAATGTAAAAAAGCGTTTAGATATATTTGTAGTTAAAATATACACAGAATTAGTTTAGTTATATTTTACTTGTATGGATTTAATTTTTATGGAAGGCAAACGAATAAATCATGAAACTCGTAGGTGTAAAAAGAATCAAACTGATAGCGCATAACGGCTATTGGCACATGCTTATAACAAAGCCTTCATCAAGTTCTAAACAAATTGCCTATACAGTCGAAGTTCTCTGTTTTTTCATTTAAAGAATAATCTTATTGGTCAGGGTTGACGAGCTCATATCACAAAACACATCCCTATCATTGGTAATGCAAACTTTTCATAACCATTCCGTGAGGCGTAAAAAATTGCTAAATACGATTTTCCCTCTAAAGATATAAACTTCTCATCCATTATTCTCTGCCCCTGTACCCCACGATGAAAGCTCTAACCCGACGAGCAAGATATCGCCGAGACGTGGTTCTTCCAAGAAATTAAGTAAAAAAGTGGATGCTTTGCCAAGCTTGTTGGATCGTTTGCTACTCAGTATGCTTTCTATTCGTCACCGAAGTGGGTTGCATTATTTATCGAGTCGGATCGGATGTCGCGCGCTCTTATCAATGTTAAATTTATCTTTTATTTCTTATTTGTAATCGATTTTATTTAAGTGTAAATATGAGTGGTCAACAAACTACGGCGAGTCGATTTTCGTCGGCGGTTAGCAATACATTAATGAGCCTGCAAACCCCACAAAATTCAAATTCGGCTAGTTTGTCGGGTGCACCTGCTTTACATAGTCCAACCTTCCAGCCGTCTAGTGTTGTTAATTTATCTAACTCCAATAATGTAGTTATTGGAGCAATGACCCAATACCAAGGGCCCGTAACCATCTATCAGCAAATGGATGCAACGATCGAAACGAGAAACATGCGCACAAATGGAGGTGGTAGGTAAACAAAACGTAACATACAATTTCACAAAAAAAAACCCCAGTTACAATTGCGTATTAGAGTATATGAACGCTGTTTTGCAAAAGTATCTAGTGTGGAAAGTATCCTTTTTCGATTAGGCTCATTTTGGAAGCCTAGTGAAACCCCTTCATAGATATTTAGATTTCAAACTCGAGATGACTTTTATGAGAATCTTACGACAAATGCAAATAAGGGAGCAGACAAGTAGAGAAAAAACTTTCAGCCTAAAGTAAGTGGTTAAATCACTACATATGACTGCAAGAGAAGCAGACATTAGCTAGTTTGTGCTAAGTTTCGTGGTTGCATATTATATCGAATTGTGACCTGCTACTCGTAATAACGAGCATCGCATTTAATTATGAAAGTCCCTTTAAGAACATGCTGTTAAATACAAAACTGAAATGAAAAGCAGTCGAGTTTTACCGATATTACTTTTAAACCAAATACATCGGTTAGTTAATTCCAATAACCGGTAGTTTAGATAGAAGTAGAAAAAAGTTAATATATATTTGTATCGCGGTTACATCTACTGCCAACAGGTTTTTGAATAATAAGAAAACCCCCAAAATCGTGTTCATTTTATACAGCTATCAATTTGAAAGATTTGATCGAGTTTTATCGTCAAAGGGGGAATTTTGCTAATCTTGACAAATGTTGATCTCGGAAATTGGGAAAATGTGTTTCGGGTGAGTCTGGCTTAGTTCAACAACAAACCAAATAACTCAACGAAGAAACATTTACTCGGTATCCCTTCGGACGAACGCCCCAATGTTTTTTATCTTCCTCTTCTATATATATTTTGTTTTGTCTCCTTCTCTTCATATCCTTTCTTCTTTTAAATATATTTAGAATGGGGTTTTTCAAAAACAACGAATTTTGTTTTGGGCGGCGACCATTATAAAACATTTTTCAGGATTTGTCAATGTCAAAAAGTTAGTGAAGGTTGACATTTTATCGAACGAGCAACGTTTGGAAATAAACATATATATTAAAAATATCTACTGAAAATCTGAATCGATGGTCGCAACGTTAAGAGAACTTATCCCTTATTGCGGTCGTAATAATTGCCTCACGGAACAGGTTGTGTTACTGCTCTGCGGACGGCGACTCCTCCGGCGACGTCTCAGCTTCCTTCTCTCTTTGTGGATTGTAATTCCGGCGCCAGTCGGCCAAACGACTCCTACAATTTGCAAATTAGCAGTTACTGCTACGAACTTAACAGTTGGTTAATAGAGTCAGTTATTCTATCTCTTAGTCATCTATTCCTCTGACGAAGTACAATTTACAATTACTGTTCCGTATGAATCACCTGGTTAATTTAATCAATTATTTCTCTCTGTTAAGTGGTGCCTTCGGAATCGTGCGGCGAGGAGTTCCTGTGGCGACTCCTGTTGCTCTAAAAAAAAATTGGTTGCGAGACGCCGACTTTGGCGAGACAAGGACAGATGTGTCCTTCATCTTGTCTCTGGCTTCTGGTCATCTTGCGATAGCCAGAATCTGGTTCCCACATCCACACATCCGTGAGAATGGTCGGTCTCGGAGATATCTGAAAATGAAAAAAGAAAAAAGGGGGGGGGGGGGGGGGGGTGTTCAGATGTTCTCTAACTACTTGGATGAAAGGATGATGGGAAAGAAACCCTACAAGACCGGTAGGGCTTGAGTGCGGTAGTAAACGCGGATCACGTCTTTGGCGTCTGATGATCTGCGCTTTGGTCGGGGTGTGTGTATGTTTGTGCCGCCTTGTACTGTGCGTGCGTGTGTGTGTGTGTGTGTGTGTGTGTGTGTGTGTGTTGGTGTGGTGTGTTGGTGTGGTGTGTTAGCAGTATACCCTAGGGGATGGGTCCAGGAATCCTCTATTATAGAGGGGAATGGTGTTGGAAAGTACTCGTCGATAGGGGCAATGGAGGCACATCGTATAGGCGAGAGTTGGGGTAATGGCGACCGTCAGGCTTTCTAGGGTAGTTGGTGCATCTTCTGAAGAGTTGCCCGAAAATATGCGGGGCGATATAGGAAAGGCGTGCAATATTACAGATCGGATTAGCTACTTATAGCAAAGGAGCTTAACTTTGGTGTCAACTTTGTTGCTCCACTTCAAGATGTTGCTTAGACCGACCGAGGCCCCTTCGAAGAATATGGGTCACATGTGTGATGAAATTCATTTTTGGGTTATAAATGACCTCAAGATATTTCATCCTGTCCTGCGGTCTAATCGTAGTACTGTGGGGAAGATGGTGTGCAGGCGTACTGCACCGGTTTCCCTTCTTCCTCCATCATAAGTTTTTTAAACACCAAAAGAATTCTCCTCGCCAGAATTGTTCCCGAACAGAAAAGAATGAACGATAACACCCAGGAACTGCAGCACGGAAAATTAAATGAACACGGATTGATTGGTGATCACCACCTTTTTATTACTTTAATTGTTTTTTTTTTCACATTTTACACTATTGTCTTTAGACCGGGGTCACAAGAGAAATTACTTTTAATATAATTGCTATTTACTTAATCTGACTCAATTAGTTTTCACTCGTGGTTGAATCTCGCGTCCCACAGTGGTACGGGAGCGTTGTTGGAGAGCCGACCGGCTCGATCGGCTGATGGAAAAGGACTCAGCGATGTGAATTCCATCAAGGACCATATTGGTTGTAGGCAGAATTTTTGACTCGTCTTAAAGAAGATCCTTGTGGTCTGAGCAAAATGGGTCAAATCCAGGTATTGAGCTTCAGGTGTTCATAGATAGTTGCAAAAGGACCGTTGGCTCTTTGGCGAATGAGGAGGAAGAGAGCTTCCTTAAGTGGTTGCTCACGAAGCTGGGTGATAAAGCATACCGTCTGATAAGTGAGACATCGCCTATGTCGTTCCTGAAGCTAGAGCAGCGCCTAATGAACGCTTTCCAGCCGCAAGTGTCCTACGAAGAGTTGTGTGCACAGCCTTGTGGTTTGGAATTTACCACAGGCTTGTTTCCCATGTCAAGCAGGCAATTGGGCGTTGCGGGGAGGAGGCGGAGCGTTTGTACAGACAAGAAAATGGGACCATTTTCGCCATCCAGATAGAAACGATGGCGGAGTTCATAACAAGGGGCGGTGTTAGAGAGGATCGCTTCCGGTACTACTTGCTGGAATTTGGTTCTCTCGATGGCATAATAAACGGGCTCCTCCAAATGGAACAGTTACAGAAGGAGAGGTTGCGACATCGCGTCTCTCTTTTCTTGGGAAGCCCGGCCGGGGTTGGTAATCTTTCAGTAGATTCATCGGCTTTCAACCCCAGCCATTCCTGAATACTCGCGCCCCAGACAACTCCTTCGACCCTTACCCCATCGACTCCCTTTGTACAGGGTACACAGGTGCCTTCTTACGCTTCTCTTCCACCCAATACCACCGCAAAACACAGAGTGATGGTATTGTAGTGCTCACGAAGCCCTACCACCACCCCCCCCCCCCCCCCCCCCACATTCACCAATTTCCCTTCCCTACAACCCAAATCATATCCAAAAACCACTTTCACACATTTTTTCCCATTCCTAATGTTTTCTATCCTAAAAGCGCATATCAAGCAATTCCTTTCACATACTCTTTTCCCATGGATACCCATCCCATTGTTTCCTATGCTACACGCGCATATGAAACGAATCCTTTCACAGGCAAAAGCCTTACCGGCAAGTTTTCCTTCGACTGTCCGGAACACCTGTGGGTCCTTGCAAATGCGATGAAAGGGACTCGAATAGATGGAGACCGCCAGAAAGGAACCAACATTATTTGAAGTGAGGCGGACGTCGTTTAGTCCAATAAAAAGGTGAAAGTAAATAAAAAAACGAAATACTAAAGATAACTGCAGATCCTTGTTTTTCCTTTTCTCGACTCAAAAAAAAAGACAGTTGCCACTCTTCCCTCAATCGCGAGGAAGCATGGTGCGCGACGATATCACAGTATGCCTTTCGATCTTACCCACTCACTCTTAAATCCACCAACGTATTCGCAGGAGGTACTTTATAAGTATCACTTCTCCGCGAATACACAAGTACAAGATTCGCCTTGCCCATGCGGAGGGACATTACATATATAATTAATAATAGGTTCAATATTTTTATGTATGTAATTTTAAAACGTTTCTCAGCGGGATAAATGTGGTGAGGGAGTTATTACGTAACATGACTTTTTTTTCGATGCGCCAAGTTCCTACCTTTTTCTTCAGTATTTTCCCAGTTACACACTAATTGTGTTGTGTCCTTTCGGAGAGGACCATCGGGTATGGTGATGAATCGTAAGTAAGCATCCAGCAACCTGACCATAATACAATTACAACTTCTTCGTCCTACGTGGTTAGTAGTTATGATAACGAATCACCCCAATGTAATATAATGTAATATTATAAACATAGGGTAGCGCAAAATTAACATCCATTTTGTTTTTAAATTACTTTTTTACTAAATAAAAAAAATGATTCTGACGGATGGAAATCTTTATTTGGACCTTTACAATTTTTTCTGTTAAGTTAAGAGATGACAGCAGCTGTCTAGTTCACAAATGTCAAATATGATTGACGTACGACCCCATTTACAAAAATGACATCATCTTCCGATGGGGTGATTAATTTTGCGTCACCCTATATAAATATACGAGGGTGAATCAAATATTGTATACACGGTCTTTTTTTTTTATACATTTATTGTATAATGTTACATACTAACTATACTATCAACATTTTTCAATATAGTCTCCTGCGTGATCAACATACTTTTGCCACCGTTTTGGAAGCTTTAATATCTCTTGTTGGTAGAAAAATTTAGGGTGAGTTGTTAGCCAATTGCGCAAGTCCTCCTCGACTTCTTCATTACTTTCAATTTTTTTTTCCTCCAAGTGATTCCTTCAAGGGTGCGAACAAAACATAGTCACAGAGACACAAGTTTGGGCTATAAGGAATGTGTTCAAGGTTTTCCCAGGCTATTTCTTCCAATGTGTCCCTTGTCAAGGACGTGGTGTGAGGCCTCGCGTTATCATGAAGAATGATGAAATCTCGAATGGGGATACCTCGTCCTTTGTTTCTATATGCGGCTTTTTCCATAGCTGATACCCACTTCTGATGAGATACCTCGAACAGTTAAGCGGCGATCACTTTCAATAAGCCCTCGAACTGTACGGATGTTATCATCAGTTCGGCTTGTCCATGGGCGTCGATCGTGACTTTCGATTTCGATACGTTCTCGCCCACTTTTAAATTCTCTGGTCCACGTATACACACAGTTCTGAGACCGTTTATTATCGAACTGTGCCTTCAATCGAGAAAAAATGTCCAATGGTTTAACGGTTTCATTTGTTAAACATTTTTTAACAATCCGTCGCGCAACAGACGTATGTACTCCCTGCTCGCTCATAGCTGTACTGTCTATAAAGTCGAGGGCGACTGCTAGCCAAGCCGGTTCGCAAACTCTTCATAAACCAAACAATAGCCACGCACAAGATTATCTACCTGACAGCTTGTTGCTAAGCAAAAAAGTAAAATTACCTTTTATATTTGATTCAACCCCGTAAATTAAATTGTATACGCGATTTGAATGATGTAATTATAAGATGTGAATATAAATACTACAGTGTAGTAATGTAGCATAACTTTTGTACCCCACTGTGTACAGTGCTACATGGCTCGAGTCCATCGGTTCGGCTGACGTACCGATACGCACGGAACTTCGTAATATGTACGCCCCAACAACGGAAATGCCTGATCAGCATTTTGCCGATCACTGGCATGCCCAGTGGGTTCATTCGCCGCCTGCATTCGGGGATCGGATCATGTTTCGCGTTTCAGGCACTATGGGTTCGTTATTCTAGTTTCCTTTTTTTCCTTTCGTTTTTCTCTATCTTTCTTAAGTTATTCCTTTTAGCCACATAAGCTTAATTAAATTACTTCATAGGAAATCAAAGAATTGTATGGCAGTCTTAAGATAGATTCCGTGGGGACAAGTCGTGTCATTCACCTTAATTGTAAACACAATTATACAGTTTGGTTTGTAGAGTTTCAGAAGATAGACAAACATTGAAATTACGATCAAAACAGTTAGTCCCACCAAGTGCAAAATACCGTCGACGTGGTCATCTATTGACTTGTCTTTAAAGTAGATACTTTCAAGCTATCATCGTAGAAACAGCCTGATGTCAGATCGTTCTTTTTCCGGAAAGCTTCTCATGAATTCTTGGTTTTCTCCGTGTGCTGCATATGAATGACTTGATTATCGTTCACTAATAAGATTATGGACGTCATCGGCTTACAGTTCCTTTCGTCCCACGTAGTGTTGTTTATTTTTTCTGGTCACAATGTAGCAAAGCTCGTCACGAAAAAATTGTTTTTTTTTTTGTTGGTCTTCTAAAAAATAAAATTTTCTCCATTCAGCATTAACGACAACGTTCGCCATTTTGTGGCTGCACGTAATTACCATAGTTTATATTTTTTTTTTTTTTCACTTCTCTCGGGAGAGGCGAACCTATAGCGCTGAGTGGGCGCCCCGAGATGCCATTGGAGAACCAACCCACAATTCCATACCTTATTTCGACCACTTTCAGCGCGCCATTTCTACCCATTCCCCTGCAAACCATGTTAAACGGACGCATATCTAAACTCATTATCCTATGCAGATAATGCATAATTGAGTTTAGGTACCTTTTTGCCATACGGCAACCCCATTTCGCTAACTCATGAGATTTCCACAGGAAATCGCATCATGTCGGTTAGCAGCGGCATAGTCTGATCAAACGACGCGGTTGCTTAATCTTGCGACCAAACCAGGTAGTTCCCATGATCAGATTTCCCTAGCCAAGTCGGCGTCCTTTTCACTTTCTCCAGACGCTTCATTCGCTGGGGATCAATGCTCTCTTTTCGCAGGCGAATAGCACCAGCTTAATTTTCCTCTCCTTCACAGTTCTGTCTTCCTACAGATCAATATACTCTGAGACCACCATATCCACCGAATTAGGGCAATGGGTTACGCTCAGAGCTACATTGATTCATGCACACACAACCAAACCCACCCCGAGATCACCATACCTCGTGGTTCTCTCTCTCCCATGTTCGTCGATTATCAGCTAACCGATTATCCACCACACTTCGACGGGCGTGACAATGAGAGAGCAGAGGCATGATCTCTGGTGGTTGTCCTGTGTGCAAAGAACACAGAATTCCACCCCTAATTAGAACAGTTATTTTACACCCATCAACCAGATCGGTCGTGATTCAACAACCGCCGCTTCGATTCGCACAAGCAAAAGGAAAGACGTGTCTGTCGGCAATTTGAGTACTAACAACCATTCCCATTAAAGAGTAAAACGAGTTCTATTTTAAATTAGATCCATTCCAATTCCATTCGGTCAGCAAGTTTTTATTGTTCGATTTTTTCTAATGCACACAGTTTTAACTCGCGGATATGCCACCGCGGCGTACTCTCTTAGTGTGTTGGCGTGCCTTACATTCTGCTGTTTCATCTCAACCGTGTCCTTGGATTATCGCACGCACGTACGGATTAACCTCACCAAAAGTTACAAGTGTATAATTAGCAATAAACATTTTCCCTTCGCTGCACCATTATTCATGGCCTTCTCTGGATATTTTTGTGAAGTGGATATTCAACGAAACATTAACGATGCTTCAATTCTTTTGGTGACAATTTTTCATCGAAACATTGATGGGGATTCGAGTGAACCGCGTGCCCGTGTTAGACACACCTACATCGAACCCCACACAGTTGCAGGTCGTAACGCTCCGGGAACACTCGCGTGGGAAGGAACAGCTTCCCCGCTCTGTAACGGAACGAGTTCTGATGCAGGGGTGTTCGCGACGTCGGGAGATGAACCGCAAATTGGTGTGATCCGTCGGATTGTCTTGTGGAGCGCCTATAAGCCGAACTGCGTGGAACAATACCACGAATCCCCGAAGAACAGTACCGGTGATAATATCTGTAAAACAGACACAGGTCGGCTACGCGCCTTCGATGTGATAGCGGCTGTAGTCCCGACGTCAGCGCCGAGTCCCCGATCAGACGGATCGCTCGTCTCTGTATGCTCTCAAGTAGGTCGAGGGCATGTTTAAGAGCCGAGCTCCAAATATGAGAGCAATATTCGAGCGCGGGTCTAATTTGGGATTTATACAGGAGAAGAAGTTGGGCCGGAGTAAAATATTTCCTGGCTCTTAAAAGATAGCTCAGTTTTCTAGAGGCTGACCCGGCGATGCTCGACACGTGTTTATACCACGATACATTCCCACAGACCATAACGCCGAGCAATTTCAAGCTTTCTCCAGATTCGAGGGCCTGGCCATTCATCATCAGCGGTGGAACCGATGACCCACTTTTCTTTGTGAATGTTGTATATTGTGTCTTCGCTGCATTGAAGTCGAAAGAGATTGGCCCTCTCCCGCTGCAGGACCTTATCTATATTCCGATTCAGAGGGCCAATTTCTCTACATCTCAGCTGGTGCGATTGTGGGTGTTCTCTATATTATACGGAGAACCAACCCACAATTACAACCCAATTTCGCCCGCTAACCGCGCACCTCGTCTACCCCAATCCCTTCCGTCGGCCAATTTCACCTGAAAAAGGTATACCTCAAAAGGACGCATAACTGAATTCATTCTTCTGTGCCGATAATGCATAATTTAATTCAAACCCTTTCTTGCCATACGGCAAGATTATCTCATAAACCGCGTGAGATTTCCACCGGAAATCACAATTTCATGTTTGGTTAGCAACAGCAAAGTCTGGGGAAACGATGCTGTGCATCATCGCAAAACCGCTTGGGTAACATCGACCACTTTTGGTTCTTTTTCTCTCACCAGATATTATCCCAAGCCATCGCAGAGTCCTTTGACCTCCCTCAGACACGGCTATTCGCCGGGGATTAATAAACTCTTTAGTCAGGTGAATAGCACAAACATACTTTTCATTCCATTCCATTTCCCCTTCTCAGAGTGCAATGCACTCTGAGATCAATCCAATATTCAATCTGGGTCATGGGGTCACTAGTTGATTTCGCTTTCATTGCACGCGAAAGCAAAACCATCCCCCAGGTCGCCACACACTCCTTTTCGATTCTTCCATTCTCCCTAGGTCCATTGACTATTGAATTAACCCACAAGAATTTATTCACCTCGATGGGCGCGGAAAATGAGAGAATGCATATGAGAGCGGGATCTAGATTGGTTGATCGTAGGCCAGAACATTAACACAATTTTCATCCCTCGTTTGAGGCAGTCGTCTATCAAACACCGTAGTGTGTGCACGCGAGTGCACACAACCCCGAGTCGAGCAAGTCACTGCACGGGTACTAAAGATACTCCTTGTTTGTTTAATCCTTCATTACACGTAAATACACTGTTAAACGTGCATCAAATAGACTAAAGATTCTCCTTGTTTGTTTAATCCTTCATTACACATAAATACACTGTGAATCTGTGCCCATGCCGGCACACCTACGTCTTCCCCACACGACGATGATGCACCAATCGGCCGAACACTCGAAAGGAGGAAACAAGCGTACTATCATACGCCAAACTGAACACTTTGTTATCCGTTGTCTCCTACAAATCATTTATTTGAAGCAAAAACAAAGTTGGAGCCAAAATAGAACCTTAGGGCACCCCCGAATTAACACGATACAGACCCGAACACTCGCCGTCCACAACGACCCAGATCGATCGATTTTCAAGGAAGCTCTTCAACCAGTCGCAAAGCTGCTGGGAAAGTCCATATGAACGAAGTTTGCTCAGCAATTCCCCATGTAACATATGTCCATATATCGGTTATAAGTGTCAAAAGGTCTCCCGTGGACCGCCTCTAGCGGAATCCGTATTGACGATCATTCAGAAGTCCGTTGCACTCCAAATACTTAATTAACTCAGTATTGATGACCTTTTCCATCACCTTAAATAACATAGACAGTAATGCTATCGGACGGTAATTTTGTGGGAGACACTTTTTTCCCGCTTTGGGATTGGCTGAACTCGAGCGATTTTCCAGTAGGCAGGAAAGGTCTGTGGGGCTTTTCAGGGCCCGAAGAGCCTTGCATCGCTCGATCCCCACTTTTCCAGGCGAACGACTTACCTCTTGGTCGAACTTCAGCAAGGTTGCGTAACTTTGCTACGGCATTAACCGCCAACCAATTCGCTGGAATTAATTCGGTTATCCCCAAGGATAACCGACATAAATATATATTAGGCAGCTTACTTTTTTTGGGTGCTTTTCCAAACCTCTTCCCCACGGTCATTCCTAAAAGCATAATTCACGGCAAGATTATCATCTTGCCATGACATCAACCCATCAACCGAGCTTCCGCGACCGAACAATGGATGGCACATATCCACCAACACACGCTGATCTTTCCGTGTGTTATTTTTGTACCCATTCATTGACCTAGCATTATTTCGGGTTGCTTGCACAGCTGCAAGCCAGATTTCCAACGGCATGTCTACGATCTATCTTTCCTTAAGTAAAGAATATCAAATCAAACATTGGCCTTTCAGGCGCGCATATTTTGCTTGGATCTAAGCATGACCGATTTTATGATCCGTTGCCGTTTCTTGGAACTATCACCAGCATCGGTCATGGCCACCAATTTTAGTTTACACAAAGTAAACATTCAAGCGGATACTTTCGCCTGACAGTGCCTTTCAACGGGATTAACACATCCCTAACATAACATGCATCGAATCACCAGACCGAAATTTGTTTATGCTAGATGATCTAACAACGGCCATGCCCAATGTTCGATACATTTTTCCAAGATAGATTTCTGCCTTCGGCAAGGGTTTTATTGACTCACGTCAATCAAGAAACTATCCCTTGCGTATGGCGGCAGTTTATCTTGCCCAAACATGTAGCAGCCGATTCGATCTGCTACATGAGTTTTTCTCTTTTCCTTTTCGTTTGGACCTTCGCCATTGGCGGCGAATCCTTTAGTTTTTTTTTGGTTTTCTTCGGATGTCTGTAAAGAGACATTCTACCAGGAGTCAGATTTTAGCTACCAAGCTGTGCGGAAGTCGGAGTCAGATATTGTGTGATCCAATAAAGGCGCGACAAGCGTATGTTTAATAATTTAAAAGTAGAACTCGAAAATTTCGTGACTTAAATAACATTCTTTAATCGGTTCAATAAGTGCAAGTATGATAAAGTATTAAAGATGAAACAATATTTCTCCACTCTGTGACCCAATAGTGCAGAACTTATATTATTTAATTACAGAGCAGTAAAACCTGCAAATTCGCGTTTGCCGTGTAGAATTAATCTAAATAGAATTTGTTGTGTTTTTCAAATTAGTTTATAATTCCATTCACTGTTTGAATTAAGGATCGATTCCAATAAATGCAATAAAAGAACAACTTATCAATCTAACGATCCCAGTGTTTTTCTTTGTCGGATTTACTTTTCTGTGTCTCCGGTTGGATTCGCTTAGTGCAACAGCGGTGGTGTTTTTTGTTGAATCCGCGTCCGTGCTGACGCACTAATAGAAACTACCACAGGTCCTCCGTGCATAACATAAGCGGAAGAGTCTGCCAAGAACCGGCGATAGTTCTGGAACACAGTTCTTAAGGACTATTGCTGGTAGTCCGTCCGGGCCGGTCGCCTTCCTACAGTACAGTAGAATGATTTATATCATTTGTGTTGCTGGGTCTACAACGTGTTGAGCAAAGGTTATTTAAGTAAAACAAATGTTTTTTTATCAGATAAATGTATTTTATTCCAATACGGTTGCTGACAAAAACAAAAAGGAAAGTAAAGGTATTACAGCCTGTATTGGTTATACAATAATATATAGTCTTCTGGTGGCACCTCTAATACTGACTGCTCAAACTAAAGGGTGGCACAAAATTAATCATCCGTTTTGTTTTTGAATTACATTTTTACTAAATAAAAAAATGTTCGCCAATCTAACATAATTCAAAAACGTATGTCTTTGCTCACAGGTATCACAAACAGCACAACAACAAGAAAACAGACTACATACCAAAAGATTAGTGGGTTTTCAAAGTTTGGTCTACCAATCACATTATCAACATTGATTTTACTTGGAATACTCCTGTATTTTAAGCTTCGGCCTAAGGAACTACCTCCGGAGCCAGTGCAAGAAATCATATTTGGAGAAGGTTACGATAATGGAACATGTAAGTCTCATACGAAAAGGAAGAAAATACATGTGCACGAAATGAAAGCATTTGATAAATCCTAATAGTTACTAGTACTACTTAGCATAAAATGAATTGAAGTGTCGCAGTTCCCAATCTAGGAAATGGTCACCTGATAGTTGATCGAGAAAAGTGGGGAGCAGCACCTGGAGCCTGGAAGTTGACTTCTCCCCTTATTCAACCTATACCATATGTGATGATTACACACGTTGGTGCCAAATCAGAGGCTTGTGTAAACATTTATAAATGCTCCGTGAAAATGCGTACCATTCAGGACACGTCTATAGCTGAGAAGGGCTTAGGAGACATATCTGCCAACTTTTATGTAAGAGAGTTTTATCGGACAATGGTTAAAAATAAAAATAAAACTTGATCTTCCATTTTTACCAGGTTGGAAACGATGGAAATGTTTATGTTGGACGTGGTTGGAACTATGCAAATACTTACGCGAACAATTCGTTGGCTGTTTGCTTCATGGGAAATTATGATCATTACGCACCACCAAAAACTCAACTAGAAGCTGTGCAGTTCCTTCTGGCTTATGGTATAGCTAATAAGCATTTAGCCCTCGACTACAAGTTGGTGGCCCACAATCAGGTGAGAATAACAGTAAAAGCTTTTGCCATACAATAATTAATATCAATCATTTCTAGACGAAAACTACAACGAGCCCTGGGCACCATGTGTATAAAGAAATAGTTAGGTGGCCTCATTGGCATCCCTGTGGTATGAAGGGCTATACATGGTGCGGTAGTGAGTTGGGAATGCCAAAAGTTTGGAATGCACAAATGTAAACACCAGCTCTTCAACAATCTATATGATTTAGCAAGTCATTTGATTTGACGTCGATGTAACACAAAATTTATTAAACTCCTTGTAGGAGATACGTATAAAATATATAATAGCTTACATAAATATGGGACAAACAAAATGAATCACCCACAAAGAATTTCACTAACTAGTTTTTTATTTTGTTTTTGTTTTAATTAAGTCTGCTGCATCCAACCAGGTTGGTTTTACATACGTTCTGCCACAGGTACTGCAGAATCTCAATCTCCGTGCCGATTGCCCCAATGCAGCGGAACACTGATTTCTATTAATATTTAACCCTTCGTTAATAAATATCGGTGACTTCTGTGTATCCTTAACTTTGACTACAATAACCTTTCCGATTGATTGGACAGGGAAGGAACAACAGCGGATTCGTAGAAGTGCGATAGTCTGATTTCAGGTTCAGAAAATAATGAAAATGTTACCTTTTGGTGTAAAGACTTCCGAAGGTAAAATAATCCTTCAATCAAATTTCTGAGTGGGCTTATTTTTGGAAAGAATAACGTATGAATACTTTAACAGGAAACAAAATTAATAGTAAACAACTCGTTTTCATGAAATCTAACCCACTCATATAACCCTTCCAATGTTGAAATTTCATTGATACAAATGCAAATGCCGTTCACCAAGGGTTACAATCTGCGAAGCCCGATATTCAGTTCTTCCCAAGATTTAGATTAAGGCGACAATCTACTCGACATACGTTCGTTGACTTGTGAATTTCACCGCCTTCGAATTTTTCTTTCTGAACGATGCCGCTTGTGTTATAAAAACATTTATACGTAAACTAAGACGTCGTCTACAACTTTTTTAAAAAATCGATAGCGGCGGTTTTTGCTTGTCATAGCGACGCGTCACTACATGTCCAGGAGACAAGTCGTTCCGATACATCGTACAAATTACCTAGAGACTGCTGCAACGTATCACGCCATGCCCAAGACATCGAGGACAACATCAACCAATTCCCAGGATGAAAAAACAAAATCGTGCAGATTGCCAGGTAAACGCTGCATCAAGGCAACATTGTATCGCTTCCCAGAGACGCTAATTGCTTGAGCTCTAATTGCTCGAGCACTAGCTACTCGATTCCTGGGAAGACGCGACCCGCACAATACCAGCACATACAACAGCTGCTCGTAGCACAATGGCACATGGCGACGATGGTCATGTGCAAAACTGGGAATTTTTTGTGAATCGCTGAGTTCTGATCCAGAGCTCAAGGGATGCGTATGACCTTCTAACTTCTTGTAAAGACTTCCAGAGCTGTTGGCGCTAATGTGGGCCAATCAACTGAAGAATAAAAACATACATGATCATATATGGGCTCTTCGATAGTATAGTGGTTAGTATACCCGCCTGTCACGCGGGAGACCAGGGTTCGATTCCCCGTCGGCGAGCCTCTGGCGCAAGACTAATGACCTTGCCCGGAAAAAACAAATCATTATGGAAAATTTAACAAGCCACAGGACTTGCTAAATAAGGCAAGACCAGTTCCCGGTTGTAGTGCCGATGATGATGATGATGATCATTGTAATGAACTTTTTGTCACTCACTTTAATCACCACACTCACGTTGGAATTCCTCACTTTAAGTAAAACACTCTTTTGCCTTTAGTTAAACTTTGTTTATTTTGTCACTGAGTTTATGTGTTTATTATTTGTAGTACTTTAACTTTATATACCAACTTTAACTTAATTTATTTAGACTCGCACACACGTCACGGACCGTTCCCGTCAAATTTCCAAAACCAACTCTTTTTTTTCACCGTCTCCGTCGAGATTCAAAATTCAACTCTCGGAAAACCGCGCCTGTGTCCGTTCTGGACAAATGCAAAAAACCAACTCTTTGTTATCTGACCGTCGGGTCGAGATTCAAAATTCAACCCGCCAACGAAGACCTGTTTTTTCTTCATCCTGAAGGTCGAAGGATATGGCATTTCTTTCTTTATCTTTCCCGGCTTGGGATCAAACGCGGAAACACAAAGGGAAAAATCAACAGAGGATCGTGCGAATGCACATTTATAATCCTCTATGTTGATATGCGCTAAACGAATGTGTAATTCGTTTTATGATGCCTGTTGTTTGTTCTAGCCGACTCGGCAAGGATCCCTTTTGTAAGAACACGATAGGGAATACAAATAGAGAATTGTGCTAATGAGCATTTCTGATTCTCTATCTTGTTTATTGTAGTCGAATGGGCAAGGATCTTTTCCGTGGGGAATCGATACAAAGGCAAATATTTTCCTTTTGTTTGTTTTAACTTAATTTTGTTAAAACGAAAACTGGCGTTGGTTGTTTTAATTGTTTTAGATAACCATTTTTTTTTTTTTGAGGTCTCGTAAAATTGCTGGCGCGCAATTTTTTATGATACTCAATGGTTTTGTTTGAAGGACGGCATCTGGTCTGCACATTTGGCTCTTAGGGGTTGTTGTGGTGAACCCTTGGTTCAATGATTATATTTTCAAGTTTTTTTTTTATGTGAGCAAATTGAACGTTTAGTTCAATTTGCTTGGAGTTTCATTGATTAGTGCAAATTGAACGTTTAGTTCGATTTGCTTGCTATCAATTTATGCGGGACGAGGTGTATGGGGTAATGCTTTATTTTAGCATTATGTCACATCCTTTAAGTGGATGTTTTTGGCGTATATCGCCGTTAGTGGTGGAGACTAGCTCCAAAAGGGTAATTTTTATGGGATGGGTGGTTGTGGTCGTAACAATCCTCCCCCCTTTATAAAATGAGTATTATTCTTAGAAGAGGAAATAATACTCCTTGGGCGCCTATAGGAACGTGAGTGGTGCAGTGTGGGTGTTTACAAAATTGTATGTATCTTTTGTCCCTTTAATTTATTCTGTATATGTTTAGTTTACATTTGTTGGGACTGTAGTTTATAGGGTTACTTATTTTGTATTTGTACATCATTGTTTTGTTTATTATTTTTGTTTTAGGCATACATGGATTTAATCAACTTAAGTTCATTCGTAGGTTTTCATTGTTATATTATAAGGTTCAGCACATTTTGTTTAGGTATTATTATATCTTTATATATATGTATATATTTATTACTTTTTTTTTTTTTTTTTTTGAATAGTTTTCGTAACTTATTATTTACTTAGAGATCTAACAAATCAAATGATTATTAATAAAATATATTTATTTATTATTATATATATTTTTTTTTTGTGTAATAGTTTATTTATTTTCCTAATTTGTTTAATTTTTATAGGAATATTTTTGCTTATTCATTTAAATAGTTTTTATAATAATAGAAATTATTTGTATCTTATTTTCTATTTAATTGATTTGTTTTATTATTTAGCTTTAATAATAGTAATACCTTAGTAATATTTTCATATTGGTGAATGTTAGATTTATTAGGTAATTAACATAAATTATATTTTTGTATTTATTTGCTAATCGAGAATCATAATAGTGAAACTCATATGTATATATACACTACCGTGTATTACTTTACTTTTTTATTATTTAGGTTAAACTTATTTATAGGGAGTTTTACCTCCTCTTTTGTGTAATTAAGATTTCTTCTTTTGAAATAATTATTTAACATATTTGTCTGACATTTACAAATAGTCTTCCTCATGGAGGATCAATGTGTGTTTTACTTTCTTTGTATACGATTCCTTATGTTTTTATTTAGTTAATTTTTTTTTCTTGTCTTTCGTTTTGTTGAAAATTTAGAATAGTTTTTTAATTGTATTTTGACATTTGTTGCTGTCATCTATCTTTATCCATATTCCGTATTTATTTAGCGTATTTATTTTTTTTGATTTGGACTAAGTAATCCGAATATTTTAACTTTGCAATACACCTTGGGGATAATAATTGTTTCGGGTTGGTAGTGGGAAGAAGGTTGGGGCTAGGTTGACGGTGGGGTCTTTAAAAATACGGTTTTAGCCTATTGTTGTGAACCACAACGGATCTTCGGCCCATTTTGATGGCCGTATTGCCTGGGCCCTTTATAGCTATGACTGGGAAGGGTCCCTTCCAAATAGATGTCATTTTGCCCTTACGATTTTCGCTTTTCATCAACACCTTGTTTCCCACATGAAACGATTGTGGTTTCGTTTCACTTCCGGAGCAGGGGCTCGCCTTTAATGAACGACATTCCTCACACTGCTTTTTATGTCTCCTAATATCGGATAGCATGGCTGGCCACCAGTACCTTTGTCGTATTTTATTATACGATTTGGTGATGCTCTGATGTCCACCGGAAGGGGAATTGTGATAAACCCTGAGTAAAGTTGCAATCTCATTGGGGTTCGTAATTTTTTCGGGTGTTTCGGGCTTCTGCAATAACTTTTTGTTTTGCTTATTTTGCGAGCGGGGGAGCGAGTTTGATGGATTTGCTGACGAAGTGTCAGTTATTTGGTTACTATATTTGTTATTACCACACTCTTTGGTGTTCCTCTTTTTATAGTTACAATTTAACCTGAAAGATTTCCACTTATCTTGGGCTTGCTCTTGTTTTCCTTTACAGTATTTATTTTCGGGTACCCTTTTCTCAACCGTTGAGAATTTGATCGGCACACTAAATACTGTTGGATTCATTTCCGTTCGAGGAAATGTGATGCACTGTTTGGGGCCTTCCACATTGCAATTCTCCGACAGAAAGTCGTTTCCAAGAAGTCCGTCTTCCGGTAGATCGGGCATACTGCTCACTACTTGAAACTTGCATGGGAGTTTAGACCTATCATTCAGTTGGAAGTTCACCTTGCAGCTTCCCAAGGTTCGGATACTTCCAAACGGCATCTGTAAGGTGCAAGCTTCTCGCCGATTAATCTTAACGTCTGATTCCTTGATACTACTTTTGGTAATCAGACTGATCTCAGCGCCAGTGTCCACTACTAGAGTCGTGCTTTTATTTACACCTACATCTATTGGTAGTTGGACAGTTGGAACGCTGATTATTGGCGAGCCTGGAGTTCTAATGTGGTAGCTTCTTTTTGCCACGGAGTGTTTTGGTCTACTTCTTTCTTGTTCTGAAGGGGGAGAATTTTTAGAAAATTGGTATTGAAAATTGGGCTCCTCGATAGTATAGTGGTTAGTATACCCGCCTGTCACCCGGGAGACCTGGGTTCGATTCCCCGTCGGGGAGCCTCTGGCGCAAGACTAATGACCTTACCCAGAAAAAATAAATCATTATGGAAAATTTAACAAGCCTTAGGACTTGCTAAATAAGGCCAAGACCGGTCCCCGGTTGTAGTGCCGATGATGATGATGATGGTATTGAATTCGCGATTCCCATTTCAGCTTTTGCTGACAGGAACCTAGGTTGTGGCCCTGCTGGCCACAGAAGTCGCAAATCTGCCTTATATGAAGAATCCTTTTTCCCTCTTTTAATCGCCAGCAATCACGGATATCGTGATTTATTCGCTGACATTGTGTACAAAAGGGTGTGTTTTTCCGTTTTACACACTCTTCATAGGTATGCCCCCGTTTCTGGCAGTAGCTACAAGTTATTTTAATGATAGGGGCATCCTGTGTAATGGGTTTTGTGTAGGGAACTACTTTGGGTTCAGGGGAATTAGGTTTATGCTCTATAACTGGAGGATCCACCACTGTACCTGTAATTGGGTTAAATATCTGTGGAGAAGAATGGTATACTGGTGAAGATTGCGCAGAAGAGAGTGAGTTCGACTGAGGTTTTTCGAGCTCTTCCAAATCTAACGTCCTTTGCATTAGAGTGTCAAGTGGTTCTCCGTCCATTAATAATAGAAATTGACGGTAGTATGGATTTAAGAGTCCACTTCTATACACACTCCTGGCAAAGTCGTCTAGCTGTATTTTTATACCCTCGGCGGACGCGGAGCCATATCTTTTCTCCGCTGCCAGTGAGCATCTTTCCAACGTTTGCTTCAAACGTATTTGGAACAAGATGACTGCTTCCGCTGGGTTCTGTTTGGTAGCCAGTAGTTTATTGACCAAATCTTGGTAGCTTTCTACTGGCTGGTAAACTTTCCTCAGTAGATCCTCTGCTTCTTCAAAAGATGAAAACGGAGTGGACGCGAACAATGCAGATGCTTCTCCTCGCAACCTAGTAGGGAATATCTGCAGGAAAACATTGTGCTCTTCCACTGGGAGACAATTCAAAACCCTCCTACTACAATCTAAAAATGTATGGAGTTCGGCACCTAAATGTGGGTTACGTTCCCCTGAGAAGGTGGGAATTAGCTGTACTGACAACTTTGCCACTTTTGTATAATCTACAGACATTTTTTCGAGTTTTAACTCGTGCGTTTGCGAATCAATTTTAGCTCGCTATTCCGCGGGGGAGTTCCGGGTTTGTTCCGTGGGAGTTGTAGGGGTTGATTTCGCGAGAGGTGTAATAGTTTGTTCTGTGAGAGGTGTAAGGGTTGAGTCGGGATCGTTAAAATTCAATTTCCTCCTACTTATCTTGTCTCTTTTCCCTAATCGTTCGGTTCCGCTTCGGAGTCGCCTTGGCGAGTTAGGTGAGACGTATTTCGAATTTGGACTTTCTTCGCCTTCCATAAACAGTAGGGGTGGTTTGGTATATAGCAGAAAAAAAAAGGTTAAGGGTGTTCTTTTTGGAGGTTCTTTTGGAGTTGCTTTAAAATGAAAATACTTCCCAAAGATTTAAACTTTCGTTAAAACATCGCGAAATATTATATATTATAATATAACAATTTTTTATGATACTCAATGGTTTTGTTTGAAAGACGGCATCTGGTTTGCACATTTGGCTCTTAGGGGTTGTTGTGGTGAACCCTTGGTTCAATGATTATATTTTCAAGTTTTTTTTTATGTGAGCAAATTGAACGTTTAGTTCAATTTGCTTGGAGTTTCATTGATTAGTGCAAATTGAACGTTTAGTTCGATTTGCTTGCTATCAATTTATGCGGGACGAGGTGTATGGGGTAATGCTTTAATTTAGCATTATGTCACATCCTTTAAGTGGATGTTTTTGGCGTATATCGCCGTTAGTGGTGGAGACTAGCTCCAAAAGGGTAATTTTTATGGGATGGGTGGTTGTGGTCGTAACATCATATGTCAGTGAATGTTTTAGTTTCCCGCACAAAAACTGTAAATGCAACACAGCTCCCGTCAACTGACATCTACAAATAGACTATTGTCAAAGTTTGAGCAAGCTGCGTCGTTTAGTTTGTGTTTGACGCCATTGAAAGCAGACTACCTCGCGAATTTTACCGAAAATGAAAAGAGTGAATGTCGTGAGTTGAATAAGCATAATCAAGCAAAATCCATAAATTGGGCTACGAACTGCTACCCAATCCAACATATTCTCCAGAATTAACCCCCAGCGACTATTTCCTGTTTCCAAACCTGAAGAAGTGGTTGGGCGGTAATAGATTTGGGTCGAATGAAGAGGTCATCGCAGAAACTAACGCCTATTTTGACGTCCTTAAGAAAACCTATTATTTGGAAGGAATAAAATAAAATGGAAAAACGCTGGACTAAATGTAACTACCGCGTATCACAGGTAGCTCCAAAAGACCGCGATCAAGGTTTGAATTCGCGGAAAATAAATTCGCGAACACATTAACTTCATCCTTTGAATTTGTGACTAACCTCCCACTGCCCGTCACTAACGGAGGAAAAGAGGAGGAAGCGAAGTTACTGCTGACAGCACTTGCAATTGACCAGAAGGGACGGGAACCAGTTGGGCACTCAAGGAATTTATAAGTCACTCTGTCGTTGTAAGCCTTCTTCGCGGTATGAATCGCCTGGTTCCACGCGTTTCTGATTCTAACAAAATTCGTTCTCTTAACCGCGGTGGGATTAGAGTGCCACTGTTTAAATGCTCTATTTTTTGCCACTGTAATCTGCTCGTATTTTTTATCAAACCAAGGTTTATCAGATAAATTTCGTTTGGTAGAATGCGGAATGCGGATAAGAATAATCTCTGTGACCGACTCCGGACATGCGTTAACATCAGAGTCTCCAAAGCATACATCCGACCATGGATGCGAAGAAATCTCGCAAATCGTCCCAGTTGATAACCCCATGGCTCCATACATGGCGAAGCTGCTTAGGTCGGTCATTCGCTGGGAATGCAAGTGGTTGCGCGACAGATATCAAGCAGTGATCTGAGTTGCGCAGTGGCGCAGCAATCTCCACGGTATAAATACTCGGTTCGGATGTCAAAAACAGATCCCGGGTGTTCGCATAATCACCTCGGATATTCCGCACTCGTTTAAGTTCCTCCACGGGTTGACTCAAATTGCGGCTAACAACGAATGCACTAACCAACCGGAATTGTTCACACTAAAACCGCCAAGGACGACCATTTCAGAAGCTGGGTGGTTGATCTGTATCCGATCGACGGTACGTGAAGGATGTTCGAAAGATGTCAACGGTCGATCGTCATTCGGGAAGCGGTAAAGACAACAAAGAAATTTCACAGATTTCCTCATCATGACCCTAAACCATATCATGTCCATATTATTGGGTTCCGACGCCTCCATCCTCTGGCAAGCCAGATCGGACGCGTGAAGACGCAGGCTACACCCTTTAAACGGAATCTCGAATGCAAATCGTATTCTGAGCAACGAAGATATGTCGAATCAGTTAACGAATCGACCTGGGTCTCGGTTAGGGCAAGTGTTGCGGATTCGCCCTGGACACAACCGGCGAATTCGCAATTAAATTCAAGATGTGATATCACCGTAAACAATGTCAGCAACCAGCTGACATTTTGGCATTATTTCTTTTGATTGTCAAATGACAACCACTTTTTCCAGTTTGTTTTCTTTCTTTGTTAATCTTTTGGAACAATCAGATGTGCAACCGGAGGGAATCCTTAAATATCCGACCGATCAATTAAAATAAAAGCAATAGTTAATTAAAATAAATCAACCTGTTTTATTGTTACCATCTAGAGGAGCATATTTTCTGGGATTTGTTGCACAAACGACATAAGCATTCTTTTTCCCTTTCATAACATTAATTAGCACATTGTTTCAGCCAAATTCAAATATCATCTTTGCATGTCAGGAGACCGCATTGTTCCTGACGCCAGCCCACAACACAAATAAGAACCCGGTGTTGGTGGAAGGTATGTTCGACGCTTGTTGAACATACATCCTGCCCTGTGAGTAGGGCGTTAGAATATACTCACAGCTAGGCCAGCTTGTCGTAAGAGGCGACTAAAGGCCGAGTGGTAGCCGGGGTCCCAACGCCCTGTGCGCCCGGTGAAATACCACCCCATCAAGCTATAGGCTCCGTGAAATAGTTGGGAGAAATCCCTGGCCATCTTTCGGGGCTTGGCTGATGGACCGGTTCGAGAAAAGGTTGGTTAGGTGGTAGTCGGTCCCAAGGTGAGATACCACCCCGTCATGCTGTACATTCCGCGATATCGCCGAGAGAAATCTTCGACGGTGTTTCGGATGTGTGGCTGATGGCCCGGACTGACACGGGGATAAGTCATGATGGTACGTTCTGATATAAAGAATTCCGGAGGTAAACTAGTCTCCCATTCGGATCTCCGGGGGGGACTATGTCAGGGGGAACATCATGCAGATATCATGATAAATAATGGAACTTTAAGAGGTTCGTCATCGCATAACGGGTCTCGCTCTCGAGGCTCGGCCCACGCTCGACTAGTGACGGCATTTTGTAACATCAGGGGCATCGGTTTCACCAATACGAATGTAAACGCCGTCCACCAATATTTACAAACAACGAAACCTGATATCCTTGCCCTAACTGAGACCCAGGTCGATTCGTCAACTGATTCGACATATCTTCGTTGCTCAGGATACGACTTACATTCGAGATTCCGTTTTAAGGGCGGAGTCTGCGTCTTCGCGCGGTCCAATCTGGCTTGCCAGAGGATGGAGGCGTTGGAACCCAATAATATGGACTTCATATGGTTGAGGGTCGTGCTGAGGAATTCCGTAAAATTTCTTTGTTGTCTTTACCGCTCCCCGAATGACGATCGACCGGCGACATTTTTCGAACATCTTTCATATACCGTCGACTGGATACAGATCAACCACCCAGCTTCTGAAATTGTTGTCCTTGGTGATTTTAATGTGCATAATTCCGGCTGGTTGTTACATTCTAACAGAACCGACGAGGCTGGGAGGCTAGCGGAGATGTTTGCTGTAAGCCACAACTTGACTCAACTCGTGGGGGAGCCAACGCGAGTGCCGGATGCCCGGGGCGATTATGCGAACACCCTGGATCTGTTTTTGACGTCCGAACCGAGTATTTATACCGTAGAGGTTTCTGCGCCACTGGGAAACTCAGATCACTGCTTGGTATCTGTCGCGCAAGCACTTGCATACCAAGCAAGCAACCGGCCTAGGCAGCTTCGTCATGTATGGAAGTATGGGGCCGCTAACTGGGACGATTTGCGAGACTTCTTCGCATCCTTTCCGTGGTCCGAGGTGTGCTTCGGAAACTCCGATGTTAACGCATGCGCGGAGTCGGTATCAGAGATTATTCTTCTGGGGATGGAGATGTATATTCCATATTCCATCAAACGAAGTTCGTCTGATAAACCTTGGTTTGACAAAAAGTGCGAGCTGATTACAGCGGCAAAAAATAGAGCTTTTAAGCAATGGCGCTCCAATCCCACTGATGTTAACAGAACGAATTTTGTCAGAATCAGAAACGCGTGCAACCAGGCGATTGATACCGCGAAGAAGGCTCACAACGACAGGGTGATCAATAAGCTCCTTCGGTGCCCAACTGGCTCGCGCTCCTTCTGGTCAATGGCAAAAGCTGTCAGCGGTAACTTTGCATCCTCTTCTTTCCCTCCGTTGGTGACAGACAGCGGGACGTTAGTCACGAATTCAAGGGATAAAGCTAATGTATTCGCAAATTTATTTTCGGCGAATTCAAACCTCGATCCCGGCCTTTTGCACCCACCTGTGATCTCGCCGGTACAGTCTTCCATGCGGGATGTGAGATTTCGTCCGCGCACTATTCAACGCATTCTACGTGAACTGGATTGTAGGAAGGCAACCGGCCCGGACGGAATACCAGCAATAGTCCTTAAGAACTGTGCTCCAGAACTATCGCCGGTTCTTGGCAGACTCTTCCGCTTATCTTATGCACAGAGGACCTTTCCTGCCTGCTGGAAAATCGCTCGAGTTCAGCCAATCCCAAAGACGGGAAAAAAGTGTCTCCCACAAAATTACCGTCCGATAGCATTACTCTCTATTTTATCTAAGGTGACGGAAAAAGTCATCAATGCTGAGTTGGTTAAGTATTTGGAGTGCAACAGACTCCTGAATGATCGTCAATACGGATTCCGTGGCAGGTGGTCCACAGGAGACCTTTTGACACTTATAACCGATATATGGACATCTGCGATTGAACGGCATGGTGAGTCAAGGGCGGTCGCATTGGATATTTCCAAGGCTTTTGACCGCGTCTGGCACGGGGCATTGCTGAGCAAACTTCGTTTATATGGATTTTCCTTGAAAATCGATCGATCCGGGTTGTTGTGGACGGCGAGTGTTCGGATCTGTATCCTGTTAATTCGGAGGTGCCCCAAGGTTCTATTTTGGCTCCAACCTTCTTCTTGCTTCACATAAATGATCTGTTGGAGACAACGGATAACAAAGTGTTCAGTTTTGCGGATGATAGTACGCTTGTTTCCTCCTTTTCGAGTGATCGGCCGATTGGTGCATCTGCGTCACACCAGCTGAAATGTAGACAGATTGATTTTCTGAATCGGGATCTGGATAAAGTCCTGCACTGGGGAAAGGCCAATCTTGTCGACTTCAATGCAACGAAGACTCAGTATACAACATTCACAAAGAAAACTGGATCATCGGTTCCACAGCTGATGATGAATGGCCGAGCCCTCGAGGCTGGGGAAAGTTTGAAATTGCTCGGCGTCACGGTCTGTGGGAATGTATCATGGCATAAACACGTGTCGAACATCGCCAGGTCAGCCTCAGGAAAACTGAGTTATCTTTTTAGAGCCAAGAAATTTTTTACCCCGGCCCAACTTCTCCTCCTATCATCATCATCATCATCATCATCGGCACTACAATCGGGAACCGGTCTTGGCCTTATTTAGCAAGCCCTGAGGCTTGTTAAATTTTCCATAATGATTTATTTTGTCTGGGCAAGGTCATTAGTCTTGCGCCAGGGGCTCCCCGACGGGGAATCGAACCCCGGTCTCCCGGGTGACAGGCGGGCATACTAACCACTATACTATCCTTCTCCTCCTATATAAATCCCAAATTAGACCCGCGCTCGAATATTGCTCTCATGTTTGGAGCTCGGCTCCTAAACATACCCTCGACCTACTTGAGAGCATACAGAGACGAGCGATCCGCCTGATCGGGGACTCGGCGCTGACGTCGGGACTACAGTCGCTATCACATCGAAGGCGCGTAGCCGACCTCTGTCTGTTTTACAGATATTATCACGGGTGCTGTTCTTCGGAGATTCGTGGTATTGTTCCGCGCAATTCGGCTTATATGCGCTCCACAAGACAATCCGACGGATCGCACCCGTTTGTGGTTCATCTCCCGACGGCGCGAACATCCCTACATCAGAACTCGTTCCGCTACAGAGCGGGGAAGCTCTGGAACTCCCTTCCCACGCGAGTGTTCCCGGAACGTTACAACCTGCAACTGTTCAAAAAGAACTGCAACAGTTATTTGATGGCATCTCGGGGCGCCCACTCGGCGCTATAGGTTCGCCTCTCCCGAGAGAAGTCTAATGAAAAAAAAAAAAAAAAAAAAAAAAAAAAAAAAAGGATATCACGTTTCGCTGTTTGTAAACATTGGTGGACGGCGTTTACATTCGAATTGGTGAAACTGGTGGTCCTGATGTTACAAAATGCCGTTATCAGTCGAACGTCGACAGAGTTTCGAGAGCAAGCCCGATTACGCCATGACGAATTTCTTAAAGTTCGATTAGTTGTTATAATATCTGCACGATGTTCCCCCCGAATTTGAACCAACTTGTGAAGGAATTTGCACAAGTGCCGGATAGCCGAAGTGATTCTGTAAATACCCTGGAGCCATTGCTTTCATCTGAGCCAGAATTTCCATGGAAATTACTGCGATATAAGGGGATAATGCAGATCTGTTTGATATTGGTTGCGCAATCACTTACATCTCAAATGAATAACCAAACTAAGCAGCCCCGCTAAGTGTGGAGGTACGGGGCTGCTAACTGAGACGATTTAGGGGATTTCTTGGTATCCTTGTCAGATGTTAATGCTTCCCCGGAGTCAGTCACGAAAATAATTCTTCTTCACTATCCACATCCCATCAAACGAAATCCATTCGATAAGCTTTGGTTTGGTAAAAGGAGAACAGATGACCATGGTAAAAAATAGCGCATTTAAAACCCACGGACGTCAACAGAACGAATTTTGCCAGAATCAGAAAGCGTGCAACCAGGCATATGATACCGGAAAAAAGAAGGCAAAGCCACTGAATGCTTTCAACCCGTCGAAGATCAGGACGATCCTTGTCCCTGTTCAATCCAAGTTGAGATGTAGTATCCACGCAGCACCCCTGGATAGCTACTTTGGCACCCGCCAAGTAGTGAACCAATGCATGCAGTGACATTCAGAGAAAGGTTGGCGCAGGGCTAATAACCTTGCCCGAAAAAACAAACTATAATGGCAAATTTATCAAGCCTGGGATATAGACCGGATACTCGACGACGACCACGGAAACGAATGAAATGGCTAAACGATATGAGAATTTTCTCATGGAACGATGCCCTGTCCGAATGTAAGGCTGACATAACTGCATTACAAGAAATAAGATGGATGGGGAGTGGTGTTATTCAAAGAATCGAGCGACATTTATTACAGCTGTCATGCAAAACACCATGTGCTCGGGGTAGGCTTTCTAGTCAGCCAAAAACTGAAGCCTGCCATCATCGGCATTAATGCAATAAACGAAAGACTATGCACTTTTCGCGTGCGAGGCAAATTTAAGAACATAAGCCTCATAAACGTTCATGGACCTACAGTGGAGTTCCCTGGCGATGAGAAAGAAGAATTCTACGAGAACCTCGAATGGGCTCTCAATGACTGCCCAGGATACGTTGTGAAAACCGTTCTTGGTGATTTGAATGCAAAAATAGGTCAGGAGCCGGTTTTCGGGCACTACCCAGGTTCCCATAGTTTGGATGAGAACACTGATGACAATGGACTACGAGTCATCGAACTGGCAGCATCAAAGAACTTGGTCGTGCCAGGTTTCCGCGTAAAGACATCCACAAAGCCACCTGGGTATCACCTGATGGAGCCACTCGCAACTTAATTGTTCACGTGTTGATAGATCGCCGCCACTCCTTGAGCCTGATGACGGTACGAACGTACCGAGGTGTCGAGTCTGATTACTATCTTGTTGGTACAGTTTTCCGAGCGCGGATTGCCTTACGGAGACGTATTGCATCTGCGTATCAGGTTCGAATCAACACGGCTGCCTTTCGCAATGAGAACACCAGTAACACCTTTGATCACGCGCTAAGACTCGCAATCGAAGAACTCGACGAAGTGAGAGTAAGTCGTGGGGTCAGAATGCCGGGCGTAGAAGAGATACTGTCATTAGTACTGCCAACTCCATCTTAAGCAGTAGTCGTAGAGATTGGAGCGACTGGCTTGATGATGAGTGCAAACTAGCGACTGAACGTAAGAATGCTGCATACCGGGCAATGCAGCAGTCTCATAAAACACGGGTACGGGAGGAGAAACACAAAGAGCTCAGAAGATCTGAAAAAAGACTCCACAGACAAAAGAAAAGTGCCTGGGAAAAAAAACCTTATCTATGAACTAGAGAAAAGTAGAAAGCGAGGTCCGCACCAGGCGCGGAATTTCTACCAAATAATTCGCAGTATGACGCGGTACACCCCTCGCTGCACTTACTGCAAGGATAAAAAGGGTAATCTGATCACCGATCCTGAAGGCATTCTGGAGCGATGGGAAGTGCTCTCCAATGAATTGCTAAATGGTCAGTTTACGGAAGAATTGGAGGCTCCACTAATGCGAGATCAAGACCAAATGCTGCCGCCACCAAGCATTGAGGAAAGAGTAAGAGCCATAAGACAGCTCAAATCAAATAAAGCCCCCGGAGCTGATGGCATACCAGCTGAGCTGATCAAACAAGAGGGGACAGCGTTACATCACGCAGTTCATGTGATAGTGGTACACGTAAGGTAACAAGAAGGGATACCGGAAGATTGGCGTCGCGGAATAATTTGCCCCATACATAAGAAGGGAGATATCACACTGTGCAGCAACTATAGGGGTATAACATTGCTGAGTACCGCCTATAAGATACTCTCCACTATCCTGCAAGATCGGATAGCCCCATGCTCTACAGTCCTCATTGCTCAATATCAGTGTGGCTTCATCCCAAGCAAATCAGCGATTGATAAGATATTCACCCTGAGGCAGGCGATGGAAAAATGTCAGGAATTTAAGATTCCATTATATCATCTATTCATTGACTTTAAGGCCGCCTACAACAGCATAGATAGGGTAGAACTATATAATGCTATGAGAGAGTTCGACATTCCAAACAAATTGATACGACGTTGTAGGTTGACCATGACCAACGTAACTAGTCAAGTAAATATAGCAGGATTGCTGTCCAAACCAATAAACACCTTTAATGGACTCCGACAAGGGGACGGTCTGGCCTGCCTCCTCTTCAACCTGGCATTGAAGAAAGAAATCCGTGAGTCTGGCGTTACAACTAGAGGGACTATTGTCACCAAGTCCCACCAGATACTTGCCTACGCAGATGATATCGACATCATCGGTAGATCCGATTCGGCTGTACAAGACTCCTTCACCCAGATCGCAGAGGCGGCACAAAAACTGGGACTACACATTATTGAGGGACAAACTAAGTGTATGGTGGCAACTTCTGCGAAGAGAAGACCTAACATTGGCCAACTATAGGGTAGCGGAGTACGAATTTCAAGTAGTGCATTCTTTTAACTACCTCGGGTCAATAGTATCGGCCGATAACAATATGGAAGGAGAAATACGCGAACAGCTGATCAAATTCAACAAAGCCTACTATGGTCTATCAAGGCTCTTTAAATCCCGAAATGTATCCAGAACATCCAAGCTACTACTGTTCAAGACTATGGTCTTACCAGTACTCATGTACGGATCCGAGACTTGGGTGCTCAATAAAAGGCACTCTGAACTCTTAGCCGCGTTCGAGAGGAGGATCTTAAGGTAAATTGTTGGTCCCGTATGTGAGGGCGGACGATTCCGGAGACCCTACAACCATGAGTTGTACGCAATCTACCTTGAAGCTAATGTTGTAAGAAAAATCAAGCTCGGTAGACTCTGGTGGGCGGGACACCTAGCTCGAATGAGCGAAGAGGAGCCTGCCCGGAAAGTCCTGTGGCAGGATATATGGAAGGAGACAGCGCGGCAAATCTCGTCTGCGATGGAGCGATGGCGTAGACCAGGACACCCAGAGCCTGGGAGAGCCAAACTGGATGACATCGGCTCGAAATCGGGACCGGTGGAGAGATTTGTTAAATAAGGCCAAAAATAGTCCTTAAAAGTTGTGCTTCAGAACTGTCGCTGGTCCTTAGCAAACTCTTTCGCTTACCTTATACACAGAAAGCCTTTCCAACCTGTTTGAAAATGTCTCTTGTTCCACCAGTTCCGAGGAAAGAAAAGGGTGTCTCCCACAATCTTACTGGCCGGTAGCCGGTCTATCTTGTTGAAGGCAAAGGCCATTAATGCCGAGTTGATTAAATACATGGAAGTCAAGGAACTTCTACATGATCGCGGAAACCGAGACCTTTTACCGTTTGTAACTCTCATCTGGACATCGGCAATTGAAAAACTTCATGCATCAAGGGCGATCGCATTGGATCCAGGTTTTTGACCTTGTTTGGAATAGTGCGTTACTAAGTAAGCTTCGCTCGTACAGGCTTCCCCAACAAATTCGCGGCTGGATAAAGCTTCCTCGAAACTCGATCGATACAGGTTGTTGAAGACAGCGATTTTTTAATTTCTATTCCTTTAATGTTCGAAGAGAATTATCGAACGAAAATCCATGAAACCATTCAAAACTAAGTCCGAAAGAAAGAATTATTACGTCTGTTCAATGTGACAATTTATTAAACTCAAATTCAAAATTATAAAGTAACTCTAAATGGCCAATGCATCGTTCCGTGTTTCGTGGCTCAGCTGCGTCTGTAAGTTTGACAATTTGTTCTTAAGTACTTGAACTCCCATGGCGACAATATTCTCTGGCTTGAGACCTCCAGATGACTCGACGTTGTAGAAGAATTTGTTTGGTTTCGCCTGCCAATTATATGGAGCCTCGAATTTATCGTCGTCCAGTTCGGTGTGTTCGCTCTTCGGCCACTCGTCCGGCTTTGGATACAATGTGTGCCTCATTGCATTATCTGGATCGTATTCGAAGCAAACGCCAGCCGTTGGATTCCATTTGGCATGCTCCTTGCCAAATCCCTTTTTAGCATAAGCTCTCAATTTCAGTTCTTGTCCTTTGCGCAGTTTAATAATTAAAATCTCATCAGTGTTCTCACCGTATTCATTTTCTTCTTCATTTTGGAGACGAGATGTCACAGGTACAACCTTCTGGTTACTAGACTTCAAATCCGCCGTTGTTACGTGACGAGTTTGTTCCTCTGTACATTTAACATCCAACGTAAATTCGACGCTACACTCTGGGCAGAAATCCAAGCAAACGCATTCTCTTGTGTACTGCAGTCGTTCGACGACATCATCAGATATCAATGGGATGAGACCAATTCGATGGGCGAGGAATTCGTCGGACAATACGGTTGAGTTTGCCTCTAGCTGGACCCAATCAATGGCTAGAGTTGGAGTTTCCGCAATGAACACACGTCGCAGGCTATTGGCCACACTCAGATCAGTGTCTTCCACAACAAACTTTACATTGTCGTCAGTCAGTTCGCTGATTGTCACCGAAGGAGTATTAGCATACGGCATTATTGGAAATTATGTACTTACGGCGTTTACCTACGATAATTATAAGTTTGTTATTCTTTTCTAAACTCCGTAATGCAAAACAATCAAACACGAAACTATAAACTTTCTAAAAACACAAGGAAATGTCATTAAGCCGCGTTGACAGCTGCTACCGATGACAGCTAATGTGGGAAACATAGAAACTAATGCGATGTTTAGTGTTTGGTTCAGTAACTCGTGACCGCATTGTTATACAATATGTGTTTCTAAAGCTGTAAAATACGTAACATTGCGATTAAAATATCTTTTGAGTAATCCTCCCGGTGGCAAGGTAACCAAAGTTGAATTTCTTCTGATTCTAGATATTTTATATATTTTAACATGACATTGTGACTGTGGCATGCTTAGGATGATGTATTTTAAGTTACGAATAAAAAAAGGCCTCGAAAATAAAAGTCGGCTGTAAATATGCGTTGCAAAACCATCGGCTTTACCGAATTATGTTTAAAAGTGGTGACGTCAACTGACACCCAAGATCCCCCCATTCTACCTCTCTCGATTTCTTCGTATGAGGGTACTTGAAGTAAAAGGCATACAACACCCATAGCCTTGATGCTTAAAAAGAAAAATTAGCTCAAAACGACTCAAATTTGCATCTTGGTCAGAGGCGGCCATTTGGCCGACATCGTATTCCATTCATAACATTCAAAACCATGTTCGGGCCTTCAAATATAAGTTATGAAATTGTATTCCGTTTAAACACTTGCAGTTCGTGATGTTATGAAAGTACCCACTGGAAACGAAGGTGGAGAGATGGTGGTGTAACTGGCAAGACAGGGTAGGGCGAGGATTGACCGGAAATTTGTATGTGAGAACGGGTACAGGTTGTGTGTCAACGAGAATGTATTTGGAGTTTTTTTTTTCTTTATTTACTTATATAGTTAAATAGCATGGGGCTAGGAGGACACGCATAGGTAAGTAACAGGCATGGATAGACGATAGTGCAAGTGGTAGGACAGGGAAGGATAGGCTGGAAGCTAGGGTGTGAGTAAGAGTGTGGATTGTGAGAGTGCAGCCGGTGAAATAATCGAAACCAACGGGTTTCACAGTGGTGTTTGGAGGTACCGACACACATGGCCCCGGAACCGACTTCATCATAGCAAGAATATTACGCCCCATGTAAAAGATGTGAGATTTATTAATGGCCGGATGTTGGTGCTAGAACTACAGGGCCCATGGTACAATTATGTACTTATAAACGTACACGCCTCAACAGAGTCAACGGACGAAGAAACAAAGGACACGTCCCGCCAGCCCCTAGGGGAAGTATTTGATGGGATCTCATCATTTGATGTTAAAATTCTCCTCGGGGACCTCAACGCGAAAATTGGAAAGGAAGATATCTTTCAACCAACTATATGTAAAGAAAGCCTGTGGCTAGTTATCGCTCGTACGCCTTCATGGGCATGGGGTTCAGCAACACCTCCATTTAAAATTTCGGAACTCCGCTCAAAAGGATTGTCTCGAAAATCACTTCCCAAACGGAGCGGACATCAGATAAACAAACACACACTGTTTCACGTCTATTGTAATTTATTTGGTTGTCATTCACATTTTACAAGTTATTACAAAGGCTTAAGAAAGGGTTAACTATTTATTTTTGTCTTTTGTATTTTTTGTCTTTTCTTTCCACCAGATCTTAAATATTCACACTTCCAGCCGTACCGGAGAAAACTCTACATTCATATAATCTATTAGTTCCGAGTGTCAAGAAAAACCGAATGGCTAATTTAAATGCACAAACGCGAAAAGGAAGTCACCGGTGTAATTTCAATGACTCCGTGGTGATAGGTTCCGCGATTCAAATCTGACTCCAGAAAAATGACATGAAAAACAATCGACTGAACTCCAGCAAACTCACACGGTCGCGGTGGTGGTAAAAATCCGACTCTACGACGAATTCGTCGTCAACATCCACGCATCGTGACGAAGATGGATTTCTATCCATCTGGGAGGAGCCAATCCGATCCTCGCCTTGGTGAAGACCAATGGCGTTCGAATTGGAAATTGCAATCGTGGAATCCCCTCTGGGACCATACAAGTCGGGATGGCACACCCATTCGTTGGAAGCAACGACAACGCGGTTGCGTAGGGTGCACAAAGAAAATTCGGATGCTCAACTGATTAAATAAAAGGTCGGGTAATGAGGCTGGCGGAACATTCCGTCATAAATCATAGGAATTGGTTTCCTATTCTGTTGGTATTATATTGTGACGCATATGACAATCAGTAGTGGAATCTTCGAGAAAGTCCGAAACAAAGTACTAGATTATTTTAGAAAGTACTGGAAAACTGGAATAGAACATTCAAGACTATGGAACGGACGGAAACGATACACCAAATCAGAATGAGGAAAAACGATATAAATACGTCACACGCAGAGCGGAAGAATAAGTAAGAAGTAAGCAGTGAAATACGCGATAAGTACGGAAGCGATAAGAAAAGAAATCGTTGTGTACGGTAAAAGTAACGGTTGTATTACGGACTAATAAAGTGTTATATTAATTCAAAAATCAATTTAACGGCTCTTATTTATTCAAAAATAATTAATCCAGCGAACCCTAAGCTCGCTACAATATCAACAGACTTCGATGAGATGATCGAGGTTACGATGCATGGGTGTATATTTATTTTAGGATACATTAATACAAGAGATGTTGCCGTCAGGCAAAAATATCTTCTTCTGTTTACATTGAGTAAACGGAAGCATTCCGTTTCGATAGCCAGTGTGGTAATCGTGGCTGCTCGTTGTTTGGATAACGCATCCTAGGCATGCCCTGATGCGGCGGTCGTTCCTCGATACGGCAACGGGTCGTATAATCGGTCATGCTAGTATGCAAATAAACATGCGTAGTTGAAGGCTAAAGCCATGTTGTAGACAGTACTAGGGAATATTACAGGCGGCGGAAATGGGTTCTTCTGTGATGTTAGGTCAACCGAAGATTGCTCGCCATGGCCATCGCTAGGATAACGGTTTATTTATTCTGTAATTGGAAAATATATCGTAGGGTATGCTTATTAGAAATCTGACTTCCAGATGTGCAAGCGAGCACGTAGCCGACCTGTCTTTTTGGACCAAAGGGTTGTTGGAACAAGGAGACGCAGGATGATAGGAGTATGTTGATGGACATGTTGCCGCCCAGAGGAACTGTAGCGGTTCCGCCACACCCTGCGGTCTACTTACCTGAAAAACCCCCATAACTACTACCCAACTTCCTTAAGTTCGCTAATGCAACAGTATTAGTACCTGTAAATGCTTCACGCATTATATAGATCACCATCTATAATCTTAAAATCCCTATAAAGAAAACTTACCTTTTCATGCATCCCCTCGCATACAATTTTCCGTAAGATTTCTTTCTTTGCTTTTCTGGTATTCTAAACCAATTCGGTACCAGAAAAATTCCTGTAAACAAAATGATTAGGATTGCATTCAATGTAATCGTCATGACAGGGACCATAAATATTGCGCCGTCTATTTTCCCAGCCGCGTCGTATACCTTTTCATACACATTACCTGGCAACCTTTTTTGTTTCTTCTATCAATAAACAACCCAAGCAGCTGCATATAATTAGCGCAATAGACGCTGAAACCAAATTCTCCAGCATTTCCTAATGCAAACATGAACCCGGTTTCTACTGCAGCCAGAGATGCCATAAACATCCAATTTGCTTTTAGCACCTTGTTTTCTCCCAACGTCGATAATAGCGTCGGGCATCGCGTAAACAATGACCCGCATTACCAACGGCGCATATGGTCATTTCTCCCGTTTGTCCTTGCCGCCTGCCTGTTTCGTTGTTCTACTGCTGTCGAGCACGTGTGAATAGCATCGATCTGAACGATCACCACACATACTACCATGACCTTTATCACAAGATCTGGTTTCCTATACCACCAAGAGACTTTACGTGTCTCTGGTGTTAGGTAAAAACGATATCTTTATTGGAGAGGATATCGGTTGAGTCGTATTCCAACCTTCAAGGCGGTCGGGTCGTCCGCTATCCATAGTACCGGCGCTGGTACGGTGTGCACAAAAAGGCTAGTTTGAATCGTTGATTCTGCTGCGCGCGAACAAAAGTCAAAGTGTAAAAATGTGTACCGCGTACATTACCTAATCCCCTTTTAATGGTCGTAATTAAGTATCAGTGAATTCGTGTACTTCCAAAGTATCTTTGTCAACCTGCATTCCAATAATTGTTAACCCCACTTTCAAGTAAAACTATAATAAACAATAGTGTGAAAAATCCCAACCAACAATAAAACAATTAAAGAACCAATAGACGGTGTGTTATTTCTTATCCTCCTGTGCTGCAGTTTCCTGTGTGTTCATCCTTCCGCGTTTATGGTCAATTTGGGTGCACGCATTTGCGGCGGAACAGTGGAGCTTTCTTTTGATCTTCGTGACAGTGATGATGGGAGAGGAAGTGAACCGAGTGTCCGTGACAGGCACATACTTCTAGCCCACAGAACCCCTCAGATTCCTAATTGTTTTATGTAAAATGAACCGCAATGGTTTGGTTGAAATACATGCTGTTGCTGAGGGTTTAATTTTCAGGTGTAGGATATTGAAAGGGTAGCTTAACGCTGCTCGATTGCAGGTAAGTTGGCTATGGTAATTGCAGGTTAGGTGGGGTTAAAGCGATGGGTGGTTCTTCGGCGCCTTGAAGAAACCCCAGAAGCCTACACAACGTTTTAAATGATAATTATCATGTTCGCGTCAAAAGATCTAGTAGTGAAAAGTACGATGTTCAAGCACAAGCACAAGGAAACTAATAATGTGGACATTAGATGGGGATCGGCCAGAGACGTAATCAAACAAACAGCTCGAAAGGTATTAGGGTTTAAAAAAAACAATCATGAATGAATGAATGAATAAAGTAAGTGCAGAACCCTCAGTTTATTTCGCTTAGTACAAGCGGTATAGACATAAGGTTTTAAGTATACTTACGAACGGAGAGGTGCGAGCGATCATACAGGGCTTTCTACCCGGTTAAGGCCAGGACGATCCCTGTCCCCGTTCTATCCAAATTGACATGCAGTCTCCACGTGACACCCCTGGAGAGAAATATGAGCCGGACAGTTACCCCAAGAGGAGTAATAGAATACATGCTTAGTTCAAAACAGGCATGGTCCGTAACAAATGGTATTCTCTGTGAAATTATGCAGCAGTTGCGACACGACGAGCGGAGTAACAGGTAAACTCCGTCCCGCCCCGTGATGGAATATCTAAAAGAAAGTCTGGCGGGAGGTGGTTTTAGTCGGTAAAAACCCGGCATGCCTCTGGATCGGTCCAGAGGTATCTTTTGAAGATTTCCACCTTCCTACCGAAACCAAAAAAAAAAAAAGAACCCTGGATAGCTACTTTGGCACCCTCCAAGTAGTGAACCAATGCGTGAGCGACTACCTGAGAAAGGTTGGCGCAAGTCTAATAACCTTGCCCGGAACAACAAATTATTATGGACAATTTAACAAGTCTCAGATATAAACCAGATACCGGTGGAGTGACTTGCTAAATAAGGCCAAGACCAGATCCCGGGTCTAGTGTCGATGATTTTTTATTTTTTTTTAATTTATTACACTTCTCTCGGTTGAGGCGAACCTATTGCGCCGAGTGGGCGCCCCGAGATGCCACCAAATAACTGTTCCAGTTCTTTTTGAACAGTTGCAGGTTGTAACGCTCCGGAACACTCGCGTGGGAAGGGAGTTCAACAGCTTCCCCGCTCTGTGACGGAACGAGATCTGATGCAGGGATGTTTTCGCCATCGGGATATGAACCGCAAACTGGTGCGATCTGTCGGATTGTCTTGTAGAGCGCATATAAGACGAATTGCGTGGAACGATACCACAAATCTACGAAGAACAGTACACGTGATAATATCTGTGATAATATCTGTAAAACAGACAGAGAGCAATATTCGAGCGCGGGTCTAATTTGGGATTTATATAGGAGAAGAAGTTGGGCCGGAGTAAAATATTTCTTGGCTCTAAAAAGATAGCTCAGTTTTCCTGAGGCTGACTTGGCGATACTCGGCACGCGTTTATGCCATGATACAAGCTTTCCCCACCCTCGAGAGCCCGGGCATTCATCATCAGCTGTGGAACCGATGATCCACTTTTCTTTGTGAACGTTGTATATTGTGGCTTCGCTGCATTGAAGTCTACGATATTGGCCCTTCCCCACTGCAGGACCATATCTAGATCCTGATTCAGAGAGTCAATCTGTTTACATCTCTTGATACTAGAGTATATTTCGTTAACAGTAAGAGTAAGTAGGAGGGGTCCAAGATAGCTACCCTGGGGAACCCCCGGCGTGGGAGAAAGAGAATTGGAAAGGGTGGATCTAAATCGGACATGGTAGGTAAAATCGTTACGATAAAAAGATATCCATTTAATCAGTAGGTGTTCGAAACCAAGGGAGGATAACTTAAAAAGGATGAGATTATGGGAGATTATGTCGAATGCCTTCGCTGCCATTCTCTAAAGCACGGAGAGTATGGGATGAGAACTCAACTAGATTAGTGTTGGTCGACCCAACCGTAAGGAAACCATGCTGGTTGAGTGAGATGAAGGATTTGCAGCGGAAAAATGACGCGTTATAAAGAACGCCTTCGAACGGTTTTGGAATATCTGACAGTCCGGCGATGGGACGGTAGATACTAATATCGTTTTTAGGGATAACGTTTTATCAGGATTGCCCCTGGCTGAGACGAAATTGCCATCGACTATTGCGGTGTGTCCCAGCATCGCTCAGCTTCTCCACACAAATTCGCCTTCAGGTAGTGCCGCCTTTGCACATCAGAGACGGACGTGTTTTTGATGATGAGGCTCTCGAATAAGCCTTTGAAAACCGACCAAGTCTGACATGACCCGGAGAAGGTTGGTATATTTATTGGCAGAAGCTTCGACTCCAATTAAATGTGCTGGAATGTACTGGAGAAATCTAGTACATTCGCATGTATACCAGTTGCGCAGCAGCTGGCACCAACTGGCCATCATTGTCACCACGATGATGTCATAGCGTCGCTTTTTGAATTGGCAGTTATGCCAATTAGTCAGTCTGCAATCAACCTTCAACGGGCTCGTTACAATCGTCTACAATCAACATTCACAGAAGAAACACCATCGGTCATCAATTTTCCTTCAACACGTGTATTAATAAAGCTGGCTTCAAGTTAACTTCTGCCTTTTGTGGTTCTGTCACCATACGACAGGGTTTTATCGGTGCACACGTACTACGTAAAGCTATCAATAAACATTTCTGGTCCTTCGAAACGGATCCAGTGCCTAATTGGATTTTCATCATCGCCGCCCAGTTCGCGGCACATCGACAACTGCCAGCTACCTCGACACAAATCAAGGATCTGAAGGTATTACTAAACGTTATTCATAATCAAGCAAGCAGCAGCATTTGCTGAAGCATCAATTTAATTTCAATCCAATCGTCTGTGAAACAAACACAAGATGTCTGACTGGGACACAGTTACGGTTCTACGTAAACGGGCTCCGAAATCACCTGCCCTCAAAACGAAAAGTGCTATTAATCAGGCACGTCGTCAGGACGTTCAAGCGGATACTCAACAGAAATTTGGTGTCGGTACTAAAAAGCAGCACATCAACACTAAAAGCACGGCTAAATTGGACAGGGAAACTGATGAACCTAAACATGAGAAAATACCTTTAGAAGTCGGCAAGATCATTCAACAGGGACGTCAAGGGAAAGGATTGAGTCAAAAGAACTTGGCAACAAAAATATGTGAAAGGAAACCACAGGCAAAGGTAGAAGCCGATCTACCGAAGCCAAGCTCAGTACAGCAGCGAATGATGGCAAATACATCGAAAAGGCAACACAACGGTTCCCCGACGACATTCCTCTGTCGGCGGAACAACAAAGATCTCGACCGACGACATTCCTCGCTCGGAAGAGATCATACGTTTTCTCACTACACTATGCGCAACGGAGCCGACAATGGTAACGACAGTGGTGGCGGCGGCCACGGCGACAACTTTGACAACGGTTCCCCGATGACATTCCTCAATCGGCGGAACACCAAAGATCTCGTCCAACGACATTCCTCGGCCGGCAGAGATCATACATCTGGTCATCACCAACCTGAGTCGAGTACAAATGTAAGGACATGCATAAAAGAAGATTACAGTTCCAAGGATTCCTTAAGTCGTGGATCGGAGGACAGCGGCCGCCAGATGATCATTGCAAATCAAACGCTAGGTGATTTGTTGGAGAAAAATTCAATGAAAACCGCTGTTGATGCAAAACGAAAGAGGATGACGAACTTTCTACAACGATAGTTCAAACCAACGTGTCTTTGACAGTTGCTCCAATACAACAACCGACCACGATTGAGGATCTCATCGCAGCTCAGTTTGCGGCACAGGCCACCATCTCTGGCACTTTCCTCAACATACAGGAAAAGGGACAACCAAATCCGACAGCAATCGGGGCAACCAAACATGCACTCCGCGCCGAATGGGCCTTCTCCAAGCGGCACCACGACATCTTCGTTACGGCGACACCGGAATATCTACAGCACATATACTTCGCGGAGGATTGTTTCGGCGAAACCGAAGAAATATACCTGGAGGAACAGACGAAGCTCCTCGAGGCTCAGTACGCGCTCAAGTCAGCCTCCCCAACCATGGTCAACAGCACCAATCGCCTTCACCCTAGCGAGCTGCCCCCAGTGCAGCTGCCAATGGCCGACATCAAGCCACCAGAAACGGAACCGCACCCCAGAACAGTGGATAAGAGTGAGCAGGCCGCCGACCAGAGCGCCGCCTGCCCAAAGCCCAACCTATTCAAGGTCCCGATGATCGACCAGCCGAAACCCCCACAGAAGACGATGCCGCGCACGCATTGTGGGGCACAACATGACATGGCCGTTCCTCGTGGGTTGCGAACTTACAACTCCGACCCAGAGGAACTGGCTACCATCACACGGACTCCAGAGCAAGCAGTGGGCACGGCGTACATAGGATCCGTGTCAGATCCAACGCCAATGCCTTCCACGAATTCGACTGTTCCAGCAACAGTAGCCGGCCCGATGACTAACCAGCCCAGTTTCCCGATGCACAAAGCACCGCCGACACCCGTAAAGCAACAGGGCGCTTGCACATTCTGCAGGGCCGCACACACGATCTACGCTTGCGAGGGCTTTCGATCACTCATACCTCGCCGTCGGAAGTCCTTCGCGCACAAAAGAAACCTGTGCACCAACTGCTTGGGTCGCCACCGCCTGCGCGACTGCCACTCCAACAAGACGTGCCGTCGATGCCAGCGGAGACATCACACCCTGCTGCATGTCCGGTCTACCGCCATCGACGGGACAACATCACCGCCGCAACGAGCCAAAGGATCCGCCCCCCGGATCGACCGTCAGGAAGGGGTCTGCGCACATACAATCAGCACCCCTTCACAACAGTAGGCGTTGCTGCCAACAGCCAGAGTCATCGTGGCATCGGAGAAAAACCAGAAGATTGAAGTCCGTGCTCTGCTCCAGCGGCACCTTCATTTCAGCATCACTCGCCCGAAGATTAAACCTCCGGCGCCAAGCTTCATCCATCCCCACCTACGGTGTTGGGGGCACTCGTGGCCATGCCACCAGGACTCAGGCCGCCATCAGCATTACTCCTCGCCTCCACGGCTCGAGCCAATGGACACTAAGGCCCTTCATCCTGTCAGGGCTCTCGGTGTATACACCACCACCACAATCAACGACAAGGGATCTCTCGTTCGTGGCGGCTCTGGAACTTGCAGATCCGAACATCGCCTCCGCCGAGAAGGTGGACATCATCCTTGGGGCAGACGTGTACCCCAACATCATCCTGGGATGGGTGCTAACAGGCCCAGCACCCACCACATCATCCAGCGCAAAGGTGACAAGGCCTGTCACCAGCCATCATATGGCCATTCCTCGTGGGTTGCGAATTTACAACTCCGACCCAGAGGAACTGGTCGACCTTCCGACAGACGGCCGCGGCTTCCATCAGAGAACCCAGAGGACATCTCGCCGGCATCGGCCCCAGTGGCCACATACGAAGCTCACTCAACTACCAGCCACCGACCACGTGCGCGACCCAGCTACAAGACATACCCCCCGCCCACTGAACCATTGCAGGGGCAAGGGGCAATCGAGGAACCAGGAGCTTACCCACTCGAACACTTCAAGGCATCCCACCACACCCAGGACACCACGTGGTCAAGCTCCTGCCCAGGTCCAAAGCTACCCAGGCCAACCGCTACCACCTGTAGCCACCACAACAGGACCAGGAGCGCGCAATGCCCCGCTTGGCGGGCGGCGCTACCCAGCAACCAGCGGTCCCTCGAACTCCAGCAAGAAAGCACGCCCCTCTGTGCATCCACAGAGGCTGCATTCCGACGACCCCGGGAGGCACTTGGCCCGTGACTGCCACTACGAAAGGACACGCGGACAGTGCCAGGGTAGACACCGCACCCGACTCCACGTTACAGCACACACCCCCAACGGTCGCAACCTGCCGGCCACTCACTCCAGACGGGCGCCAACGTGCGCAGTACATGGCACCACCACCGGTCTCGACATAGCTAGACCCATCACCAGTCATCACGTGGTCATTGATCGTGGGTTGCGACCTTACAACTCTAACCCAGATCAACTGGCCGGTCCCGCGACCACAAAAGGCAACGGACATCAGCGATGGGAAAGAGGTTCCTGTCGCCATCGATCATACGGGCCATCCCAGACCCTCAAGCCTCCAGCGCTCCTCAGGGCGGGCGGTCCCCTCTCAACCGATCATCCACGTGAAAGTGGACAGCCGACCAAGACCAACCGCCACCAGCAGACCGCACACTCCCGGCCCCTAGCCACCGTCCCCTGGAACAAAATGATTCGCCAATGATTGGCGAAGGCGGGCGGAATGTTGCGGATTCGCAATTAAATGTGCTGGAATGTACTGGAGAAATCTAGTACATTCGCATGTATACCAGTTGCGCAGCAGCTGGCACCAACTGGCCATCATTGTCACCACGATGATGTCATAGCGTCGCTTTTTGAATTGGCAGTTATGCCAATTAGTCAGTCTGCAATCAACCTTCAACGGGCTCGTTACAATCGTCTACAATCAACATTCACAGAAGAAACACCATCGGTCATCAATTTTCCTTCAACACGTGTATTAATAAAGCTGGCTTCAAGTTAACTTCTGCCTTTTGTGGTTCTGTCACCATACGACAGAGTTTTATCGGTGCACACGTACTACGTAAAGCTATCAATAAACAGAATTACAATAGCACATACAAAAACAAATAAACTAAATCAATGTAATCACATAGTAATTCCATTTAACAAGTGTTCTCTTAAGCCAGAAATCCCTAGTATACTTTACACTTAACTATAACCTGCTCCCACCTCTCGCCGCTACTCATTCCATCTTAATTTGTAACTTAGGTTAAGTATAGTTAAAATAGTTCTTAAACTCTCTAGTTTGTAACTTATATATACTTTAGTTGTAGGTAATTATGTGGCATTAAGCCAATAAATGGGGTGGTAGCCCCACTAAACTCTAATTTTCAATTTTCAATTCAATTTTTATTTGGTAGATAATTACATTTATGGTATATTTTACAACTAATACTTAAGAGATTTAGGATAGCAATTCCTTTACAACTATAATCTTAAATCCATATAACGACAATAGAACAATTTTAATGAATAGCAAATAATAAATTAAGGGAAAACTACAATAAAAAACCCTTATTTGAATCTTAAGACTAATATTGCACGAGCTTCCGGTTATTTTATATAATAATAACCTCGATATAATTTTCATAGACAGAGTACATATGTAGTGATTTAGGATAACGCAAGACGGGAAACGAGAATATTGTCAGAAAAAGAACAATTGACGAAGCAGTTTCGATTGAATTTGTCAATGTAGAACTCTACCTGTTCAACGTTAGCGTTTTCATGTAGTTCATGTGTCGAATAATGCCATGGCAAATTCAGCAACATTTTCAATACTTTATTTTGACACCTTTGCAATTTTATTTTGTGTGTGCGAGCACAATTACACCATACAGGGGCCCCGTACAGGAGTATCGCTTGAAAAATGGTTTTATATATTATAATTTTATTTTCGATGCTAAGCTTTGACTTTCTACACACTAATGGATACATAACTCTTACGACTTTGTTTATTTTGTCAATTGTGGTAGTGATGTGTTTTTGAAAGATAAGTTTTTTATCTCGAATAATACCTAGATATCTACAGTCTTCGGACCAATCAATATCAACTGCACACATACTGAGTTTAGTGCCATTTGGTAGGTAGCAGTGTTTCCTACATCTCGAAAACCAGACAGCTTGTGTTTTATTACCATTTATTTTTATTTTCCATTTCCTGTAATACACTGCTAGTTTGTCAAGAGCTGCTTGCAAAGAGTTGTAGACATTAGTGAATAAAGCACCCGAAGAGAAAATGGCCGTATCATCGGCAAACATAGCTACCTGAATGTTTTCACCTAGATATGGTAAATCTGCGACAAACAATGTAAATAATATGGGACCAAGAACCGAGCCTTGGGGTACACCATGGTGGATTTGGTGAGTAGAGGATATGTCGGTTCCTATACTCACAACATATTTTCTCGAACAAAGAAAGCTCTGGATAATTTTGATAAGCGGTATTGGCAGCTTAAGTTTTAGTAGCTTATAAATCAAGGCATCGTGCCATACCGTATCAAAAGCTTTTTCGATGTCTAGAATAACCAGTCCCGTTGACTCCTTGTCGATGAATTTACCAGCTATGTGGTTTTTAATGCGCAAGACTTGGTGGATTGTGCTGTGACCACTACGGAAACCGAACTGAAAGTTTGGTAAGATGTTATTGTCTTCCACAAAACGATCAATCCTTTCCTTAATGATTTTTTCTAAGAGCTTACTTAGACAGCTAAGTAGACTAATAGGTCTGTAGCTTTCGGGGCTGTTCTTCGGTTTGCCGGTTTTCGGGATAGCTATTACCTTTGCTGTTTTCCAACAGTCCGGAAAATAACAATTCTTAAGACAAGCGTTGAAAATGAACGTTAAATAGTTACTTGCAGCAGGTGGAAGTGCTTTGATTAATTTGTTATTAATATTATCGAGACCCGCAGCCTTTTTTGATTTCGATTTTTTTATTAATTCTTTAACTTTGCTGATATTAGTTGCGTAAGTGCTTTCAGCTGGTGTTTGAGAAAGTACATGGATAGTGTTAGAAACTTCAGCCTCAGTATACGCGTCGCTTAGATGCATAGATATGGAGTGGTTCTTACTAAACGTGTTAGCAAGTAGGTTCGATTTCTCCACTGAAGAAATAAACAACTTGTCGTGAACTTTAAACGGAATAATTGAGCCTCTTTTTTTTCATAATTTTTGATATTTTCCAGACCGGTTTGCTAGCTTTGTCAAGAGAGGAAAGGTGTTTATTCCAACACTTGTTCCTATATGTTGAGATTTCGTTTTTAATTATATTATTTAAGACTTTAACATTAACTAGAAAACAATCGATTCTATAACGCAGCCATTTTCTTCTTTCAGAGTTTCGTAGCCTAATCAGATGTAAGATATTTTCAGGAAGCGGTGCCTTATCAACTGGAGCAGTGGAACATTTAGGTATCGCAAGATCGGCCGCTCTATTGATAACAGAAACAAAATTGTTACATAGGATATCAATTTGCTCGCTGCAGGTTATAGAATTTAGGCTGGTATCACCTAGAACCAAGTTCGTGTTTATATATGATTTATAACAATTCCAGTTGGCGGTGGAATAGTTGTGGTATAAACTGGTACGATTTACAACTACTGTATGATTCACTGTAAGGCTGATCGGAAGGAGGTCTGAACTTAACGCATTTAGAGTTAATGGCACTGTGCAGTAATTTGGAATATTGGTGATATATAGATCAAGAGTTGAGGGGTTCTTGTTAGCACTCGCTGGGATATAGGTGGGGAGAAGTGGATAAAGTATGGAAAAACTTGGGCTGGATTCAGTGACATCTAGTAAAATGTTACCCCAGCAGTTTGCCCTAAGACAATTCCACGACTGATGTCTGCAGTTTAGATCACCACCAATAATTACCTTGTTTCGAGTGTTGACTCTATACAATTTTTGCAAATCCCGCTTAAAGTAAGTAGATTTCTCTAGGTTTCTATTTCCTCCAGGGAAATAGACCGAAAAAAGACTCACCTTGGAGTTGTCACTTAATGTTACATCTATACTAATTTCCTCAATTAACTTAAGGCGCAATGAAGGACGCAAGGAATGTTCTATACATTTTTTCACAACAATGGCGACACCTCCACCACTAGCATGTACCCTGTCTAGGCGATAGCATATGTAATTTTGATGTGAGAAAGAAATGTCTCGTTTGAGCCAGGTTTCTGAAACAAGTGCAATGTCAATATTAAAATTTATCAAGAAACTAAAAAATTCATACTTTTTGTTTTTGATGCTTCTCGCATTCCGAGTTATGATGTTAAGAGAGTTTCTTAACATGTTTTTTCCGAGTATATGTACTTAATAGCTAATGAAGTAATGACGTTAAATTGGTCAGCTTTGGTTTGACAAGCACTAAGCTTGGTTACAACTTCATTAAGAAGAGAGTTTATCTCGCTAAATGAGAACAGGTTATCATTAGTTAATGTTTCTGACGGATTTTTCTTCGTGTGTGTCGTATCACTGTTGGAAGGTTGCTGGGTTTGATGGAGGCCAGAAGCCCATGTGGATGAAGGAAGTGAAGGTTGACGCACAGATCGGGGTAGTGGAGGAAAATTATCAATGGATAATCGGTCGGGCACTGGGTGCTGTTTGTCACTCGGAGGCTGTAGGAACGTTGTATTTCCTGTACCACGTCCACGTGGGGATAATTTGCGGCGAATGTCTATGTACTGCTTTCGGCTTATGCATTCTGGATCGGTGGATTTATGTGGCCCACTACAATTTGCACACTTGATGACTTCATTCGTTTTGCAGTCGGATGTTTTATGGTTTCCCGAACATATTGCACAGAAGCTATTTATACGACAATGCATCGAGCCGTGACCATAAAGCTGGCAATTGTGACATTGTGTGACCTTACCTGGATTATGTTTTTTAAAGTCCCAGCGAACGATGGTTTTGAACAAGGTGGAGTAGTTCCGTTTTAGTTCGTTTAATTTAACAGTACCGCGTTGAATGTAGACGATGTACAAGTAGTGTTTGTACAGGGCTTTTGTTGACGGATTTAATGTGATGGTTTTAACATCTAGGCACTTAATCCCGAGTGCAATTAGCTCATTTTTCACTACATCGTTGCTAATTAAATCTAGCCCGGATAACACTACCTTTAATGGACGATTTTCCTTACGCGAGTGGGTGAAAAACTCTATGTCCATTGTTGGGGCACATATTTTTTGCCCAAGCGAAATGTTTTTGATTAAGTATTTGTCTATCTTAATGTTGCTCAAAATATCACGCACTTGAGCACTAGTTGTTTTTAATACCACAATTGGCGGAACGGTTTCCTTAGGAAGTTCTGCGCACTGTTCGTCATTGGTCGGATCCATTTCGGGAGAGTCTTCCATCAGACTTTGAAGTGGTTGAAAAAAGTTAGTGTTTGAACACATTTTAGATTTTTCTAGAACTCTATTGTTCACTTTTGAAAGTTTATCGGGAAGAGTTTGGCCTCCAATAACGGGGTCGTAACGTAACCGTTTGCGCTTAATTTTGTTTAACACACGTGGCCCAGGGGCCATAACTTAACGGTTTTAACACTTGTTCAAATTTTTGTATGCGGAAAATGAGGCAAAGAAAACAAGATAATGATAATTAAATTGTGAAAATTATTGTGAAAATAACGGTTGATTAAGATAAATAGCACGAGCAAAACTGTGAGACAAGTTGTCTGTTTGAAAGTCAGCCAGGTACTGACTAAACTCTAAGCTCTAAAACTCTATAAATGAAAAGTAAAGACCTATCAACGTTATGTAGTAAAGTGATATACAACGATGAAATTATTAACCTTATTATAACACTTTGCAATATTCGTATAAAACTTTTCACAGTCGATGACATACGACATGTAACCCGAACCTTAAACAAGCAATTAAACTAATAGTCGGTATTTTTTGACAGATGAAAATATTTAACAGACATTAAGGACACGAACATTTTGCGGACAGAGGTCCTTCGTTCAGTGTATACCGTGAAGAAAATTTTCATTCAAATGAACGATAGGCCCACTTGTTCTTCGCCTCATTCAGAATTTCTCGAGACCACCGAGAAATCCTCTAACAAGGCCAGCACCTCGACTGGAGGTGCTAAATCCAAGAAGCTAACTCAATACACCCGGAATCAAATAATGAACCATCTTTTTACCAACGGATGCAAACCGGACGTCTGCAAAACTATGGTGCTCAAATTCAAAGTGGACGAGAAAGAAGCTGCTAGTAAAGAACCCCGATTATTAGTGTTACTTAAAATATCTAAAAACTAATTTTAATCTCTAGAATTCATCAATGAGAAGGCACGAGCGGCACAGAATCACGTCCATGAAGAATGTGACTTTGACAATTTTAAAAACATCAGCAATTGGCTGGATTACTTCAAGGAGAAGAACTACCACAGGGACTCTCGGTATGAAAGCGCGTTTATAATGATTGCCATATCCGACATGGAAAATCATCCTGATCCAAAAGACTTTGGAGGAGTAGATTTCAGGTGAGTGATCTAGATTCAATGTCTGCTCAATTATTTAATTGCTTATAATTACGATTTCAGGAAAATATACAGATTCCTCGGAGAAGTCATGCTCGGAAATCCAACAACAGAATTAAATTTAGAGTCAAAGGAGTTTTTAAGTCGCGAATTTGAGGTATGATTGTAAGAACTAGTAAACGAATCTCCATCTTGATATTTTCTACTCCATAGAATCTCATTTCGTCGGCAAACTCACAACAAGGCGCAGATGATGCAAAGGAACTGAAGAAAACAATTTGCATGAAAGCCCTGCGCGTCTTCACTAGTGTAACTGCACCGGAAAAGAAGCGGCGTCATAATTACGACAGTGTTGATCCAATGGGCATACACGAGTTTCTCAATGTCATGGATTTGGACGAAAAGTCCGCTTAGTTTAAGACTTATAGTCAGTTAAGATTCTTGTGAAGTCGAATTTCATTCGAATATAAATAAATAAATTTTAAATCAAATCATTTAAAACGGAAAATTCTCGTCGTTGTTTTTGTAGAAAAATTGTTATGAACTGTTTAAGCCAAATGCTGACATTGCAAATCACTGTCTTTTTTGTTTTTATTCTGCATTAGCCATTAACTTAAAAAAAAAAAAGGGAATTGCTGTCAAATTCAAGATTGGATGTTAAAAAACATCAATCCTATAATGAGGAACTGTGGATTTATGAATCGGACAAAAATGTATAAAGACCAATGAGTCCGTATTAAATTTTGTTTCATATGGTCCTGCATATCTTCGGCTCAAATGGAAAGACTTCGGGTTTTCGAAAGGAAACTCCTCAGAAGATGCACCAATCATTCTAGAAAACCCTGACGGTTGTCATTACCCCAACTCTCACCTATACGAAGGTGCCTCCATTGCCCCTATCGAGGAGTACTTGCTTCAATTAGCATATAAGTACCTCGAAAACATTCAGAACAGCGAGAACCTACTTGTACGGCACTCTTGCGTTCTTGACCCTACTCTCTCTCGATCTCTTCGGATCAAACCCCCACAATTTCTTTTTCAGTACAAAACTGAAGAAAGCACCCTTCCCAACAACATTCCCCTCTATAATAGAGGATTCCTCGACCCATCCCATAGGGTCTACTATTAACAAACCACACACACGAACGCACAGTACAAGACGGCACAAACACAAACATACACGCCGACCAAAGCGCAGATTATCAGACGCCAAAGACGTGATCTGCGTTTACTACCGCACCCAAGACCTACCGGTCTTGTACGATTTCTTTCCCACCATCCCTCTATACAAGTAGTTAGAGAACACCTGGACTAACACAGTCCGCACTATCCTTGGATACCCCCACTTTTTTTCTTTTCTTTCCAGATATCGCGAGACCGAGCACAACATCCTCACGGATGTGGGTAATTCTGGTTATCGCAAGAGTGTGAGGAGAGTGGGAGGAAATACAAGGCTGTTGTGGGGGTTCCATTTTTTAAACATTTTTTTTATTTTCTTTCTATATTCTTAGTTTCTAAATTAAAGGCTAGACAAAAAATGCTTAAATTCTAGCTTAAATAGCTTATATAATAACTTACTGGTCCTTCGCAGACGCTCTAAGCTAAACATTACTTAATATTTGTATAATTTGCCTTTCGGCGACAGAACTTTGTGGAAATACTTATAATTATTTGAAAGACAAAGAAAAATTTGAAAAACTTTGTCAATTTTTTTTGTTTTTTTTTTTCTTAAAATTTAACTTACTTAACTTACCTAAACTTATCTACTTTGTTTTTATTTTTTTTTTTATTTTATGTAAAATCACTTAGCTTAACTTAACTTAAATCTTATACTACCCTAATTCTAGAAAAGCTAAGTCTATGTAAGCTAGCTGATGATAGTGTGATTCTATACCGACTTTGGTATCCAGGTCTTTATATGCCATTCAACCACCAGAACTGTTGACGCTGTCTAATACTATCGTCCCGGTCTCTGTGGGAGGTAGCCCTACTGAAGCGCAGGAGCTCTTCTTCGGTGCGCGTTACTTCCCGGTCGTAGCACAATCGCCCGTCTACGGATGATCTACTTACATGATAGATCAGCGGAATTCCGGATCCATCCTGTATAAGCCCTTTCATGTCCAAATCAAGGAACGCCTCTGGTGGAACAAAACCGTTGCGACGCACGTTCTCATAGTACAGGGTATTTGGATAATAAGCCCCGAAAATTAGGTCATTGGACGAGCATATTGCTCTCGCAATATGTCCTCTGATTAATTTAATCATAAAATTATCCACCCTATTTATGCAGGCTTCATTATATAAAGTCTCATTTGCGTAGTACTTTTTGTATTCCGATTCCGGTGTTCGATATAATCTGAGACAGGTTCTCAGACACTTCCTTTCGAACACCCGAATCTTTTCCATCAAATTTGGACCTATGTTAAACCATACTGGACAGCCATATATGAGCATTGGCCTGATTAGCGTCATGTAGCATATGACTTTTACCCTGCTGTCAAGTTGGCTACTGTGAAATAGCCTCCTTGTCATAGCAAACGTTTTTCTAGCCTTGATCAGAGCAGCCTCTACATGTCTGTTGAAATACAGATATTGGTCTAGCCAGATGCCAAGGTATTTAACTAAACTCTTGGTTTCCAGTTTATCTCCATGCGGTCCCACGATAACTAGCTTTCGCCAGTTTTTTCTTGTCTCGTTCGTGGCTTTATATAATGGCGTTCTAAATAGGATGGCTTCACATTTCTGGAAGTTGATCTTAAGTTTCCAGTCATCGCAATAGCGCTGCACGTTGTTGAAGTCTCGCTGTATTAAACTATTTATGATCTCAACTTTCGGAGCTGTTCTGTAAATTATGAGATCGTCTGCGTTCGCAATAGCCTGCGGGAGTGCATCTAATAAGTCGCTAATGTAAATGTTAAAAAGAATCGGAGAGAGTACCGCACCCTGTTGCAAGCCATTCTTGTTATTATACGTTTTATTAGAGGTCACATTACCACTTTTGACCACGAACCTCCTGTCCTTTGACATATCGTAAAGTACATATAGTAAAGGCTTATGTATGCCATGTCTGACCAGTTTGTAATACAACCCTTCGATCCAGACGGTATCAAAGGCTTTTTCCAAGTCGATCAGACAGGCACCTGTGCATTGGTTCCTACATTTATTCCATTGTATGTCGGAGACCAGTTTAGCTGCGGCATGTGCGGTTTCATGACCCGCCCTAAAGCCAAACTGGTTGTTTGGAATAATGCTATTGTCGTCTACCCATTTTAGCAGAGCTTTGTTAATGATTTTTTCAAATACTTTACTGATGCTTGGGAGTAAACTTATCGAACGCATGTTCATTGGGTTTGTACAGTCTTTGCCCTTTTTTGCGATGGGCTGAATGATAGCCGTTTTCCAATGCGCGGGATAATATGCATTATTCAACGCGTTGTTAAACAGGACCGTGTATATATCTATTGCCTTTGGGGGCAGGTTCTTGAGTACGATGTTAGGTACTCCATCTATTCCCACTGACTTTTTGCTTTTTAATGAGTGGAAGATACTCTGGATTCCTTCCCTGGTGATTAAAAGGCTATTAGCCCCACCATTGGCATTAATGTCAATTGACAGATTATCGTCACTGAATTCCGTAAAACCCGGATTCTCCGATTGCCAATGTGAAATTTCATTCCGGAGGTGCAGGTGATTCAGTCGAATTCTGTCCTCCAGGTCATGGTTTCGGCGAATGCTTTCATTCACCTTGTACATTTCCTGAAAGACAGCTCCCACAGCGTTCGCCTTCTCCAAAGGATCTTCGATCACGAAGAGCTCACTATTGAGGATAGCGTTCTCTGTATCTATGCCAATGTTGGTTAGCAGCTGCTTGTTTACCTCGGTACGTGGAATTTGGAGACACTGAATCTCGTTTTGATTATTTCTCCTGAATATTTTATTTATTTGTGGGAACATATTCGGGTTATTAGTTTTTATAGCTCGAATTCTGTTGTTCCAATACAAATTTGTTGCTAATCTATAATTAGCTTTAAGTAATTGTTGGAGGTTTTTTAATTGAGATTTCAGTGATATTATCTCCTGGTCTTGTCTGTCTGTAAACTGTCTGTGTAATTGTTTTAATTTCGATACCAGTCTGCTCTTTTTCTTGTGGAGTGCGTTTATTGTTGCGTTTCTGTACATGTTAATGTGATCTGTAACTGTTGTTATGGGAATTGTTTTGTCCATTGTTCGTTTTACGGTTTCGTCCATTTGTTGAATGTATTTGTCGATTTCGTCATTTGTCAGGTTTCTGTTTACTGGCAGATTAAAGTCATTCGAACAAAGTTCTCTTGTTAATGATCTGGTGAACCGCGGCCATCGCATTGCCCTGTAGTTATAGGGTTGCGGGATCACCAATTCCTCCAGATCTGCGAGCTCGTTCGGAAGCTCTATTACTGCCGTGAATGCACAGTGGTCGCTGTCGTATTCAATTGTCCGTAAACAGTTTGTGTTTCGTCTGTTGGTGCTAAGTAATCTCAGTCGTGAGTCGATTAGCAAGATATCTAAGAACGATCTACCTCTGGGGAACGATGGATATTTCGTGGCTAGCAGGTCAGTTCTATATTCAATATAATACTGATCTAACCAACCAGCCAACTGATTTCCTCTGGCATTAGATATATAATTTCCCCAATTTCTATGCTTGGCGTTCATATCTCCCCCTAGGATAAAGTAATTTTTGTCCAGGTGCAATTGTAAGCATCGAAAGAGTGTCTCGAGCTCCGCTATAAATAGGTTTTGTTGGTGCTCCTCAGGTGCGTAGACCGCAATCGCATACAAACCCCTTCCTTGCTGAAGGGGTATGCGGACGATACAGGCTTCCAGCACCCGGAACCTGCGCACTTCTCCACTATATATTACTTTATGATTGATCCCTTTTCTAATAAATATTGCGACACCCCCCCCCCCCCCCCCCCTTGAGAGGAGTTAGGCCGATCTCTTCGTATAATATCGTAGTTTTTATGTCCTATCTTATGTCTCTGGTTTAACTTTGTTTCCCCCGCCAGAAGTACATCAGGTTGTTCCTCTTGCAACAGGTTAAAAAGATTGGCTCTTCTCTCAGTTCTTATTAGTGAATTTACATTCACGACAAGAGCTTTTATTGATGTTGTGGTTAGAGGGTTTATATCGACTTGTTATTTAGACTGGGCAAATGCGAGTAGATCTCGTTTATTTGGCTTTGTAGCTGTGTCATCTGTTTCTGCAGATTGAGCAGGATTGCGAACACGTCTGCTTGCGGTGTTGTTTCAGTCCGTGTGGGAGTATTTGTGGCTACCTGTGATGTAGCCTGATTTGGTGTTCTCCCACCCGAAGCAACTTGTGCGTACGACCGCTGCGATGTTACGGGCATTGTTGTAGTACGAGCTGGCTCTGTGTTTTTTTGCCGGGCCACACTTCTTGCCATTATTTCTCGGAATTTAGGACATCCTCGATAGTTAGCGGGGTGTCCCTCATTCCGACACACTGCGCACTTTAGAAGGGCTTTGTCTTCTACCCTTTCTTTTCCCAGAGGGCATTCTGCTGCCTTATGGTCCTTTCCGCATTTTACGCAACGGCGCTGCATTTCACAGTTAGCCGCCGCGTGACCAAACCTTTGGCAATGGACACATTGCAGGATGTCTCTGCCTTTTTTTAATTTGTCCCATGTGACCATTTGATGATCCAAGACTGTAATTTTTCTTAGACCACCAATTCTACTGCTGGGTGTTAATTGCACCAAAAAGAAGGGTAGCTTGCGGTTTTCCCTTCTTGCCTTGGGTGTGGTGAATGGTTTTACCGCGGTAAACTCGAGATCTTCGTGCTTCAGGTTTTGAAGCATTTCGAGCAGAGCCTCCGGTTCCGTTTCAGGGTCGACACCCTTTAATAGAACCGTTACGCTCTTCGTTTGTTTCGGCGTGAACGAGTAAAATTCCGCGGTGGCTCTTTTTAAGACCTCTTTAATTTTGTCGTGGTCTGCCACCGTATATGTTTGAATGGCGCGCCTGTTACCCGTCAGTCTTTTAACTGCAAAATTGTTACCTATGGCTAGCTTACAAAGACTTATCAATTCCTTACAGTCAACATCTATGGTGTTGATTGGTGGCATCTTTATTTTTCCGCTGATATTGTTGTTTTGCTGCTGCTGTGTTGCTTGCTGGTTCGTTGATCGCTTTTGTGTTGGTAGTTGCTGTTGATGTTGCTGTTGATGCTGCTGCTGTTGAAGTTGATGTTGCTGTTGATGGTGAAATTGTTGCTGTTGGCCGACTTTTGGCTTTAGCTTATGTAGTTGTTGCGGGTTTTGTTCTTGTTCGAGCGCCGCTATTTTTTTCTTTCGGCGTCTCTCTTGTAATCGGGCTCTTGCCATCGCCAGTTTCGCCTCCAATTCACTTATCTCTTCCTCTTCATCCCCAGACTCTGAGGATGCAAGAGAAGCGAATGAATTATTTGCCCCATATATGTTAAAATTGGAGGGGAAGGGGAGCTCACTGTCGTCCGCCAATTGTTGATCTCCTTTATCCATCGTCAATTTCGCGGTTTTGCTTCGCGTCACAATGGAGTTTTTCGGGGCGCCTTTTCGTTTGTGCGTTGTCGTGTTTTTATCGTCCTCCGTGTTCATTCTGGTTCTTTCCTGTTTGTTTTCATTAAAAAAAAACAAAGGCGACCTTTTGAACCACGGCAAGTTGATTTCCCCCGCAGGCTGAGTTCAACTCGCCTACCGTCGGCTAAGAGTCGGTAAGCTTACACTTGCGCCAAACGATGATTTAAAAATTGCTTTCTTAACAAGCAATATATTATTTGTTTTAATTTTCGCGTTTGCGACCGAAGTGTTATCTTTTTATTGTTTTTGTTTTTATTGTCTGGAACACTTTTTGCGCCTCACTCAACTATTTTTATATGCACTTCTTTTTGATTATTAATGCACTGCGAGATACTGATTTGTCACTTTTAGCTTTCGTTTTTGTTGTTTTATTGATTTATTGTACTTTATGTTTATAGTAATTTGTGTTTATATTAATCTTTAAAACTCAGTACAGACATTCACTGAGAACATAATTGTGCACGAAACTGTTTCTTGAGATATTAAAATAACTTTTATTTAATGTGTTCTATTTGTTAACACTGGGTTGTCCGTTTGACGGCATTTCTAGGCTGTTGTGGGGGTTGTAAGTATGTTGTGGGGGTTATAAGTATGTTGTGCCAAAACACGGGCACTGATTCACTTAACACCCACCACGTCACTGGATAAATAATACCACAAATCCAAGCACCAAGGAAAGAGCAAAAGTAACAAATACACTGCGGGAGTTGTTTATTTGAATACTTTGTTTTTATTGTTTTGTGTTTCTTCACTTAGAACTTATTATTAATATTATTATTTTGAATTTTATACGAGATGAAACACTTCTTTTACTGTGACAATGTGACCACAGTAATTGAAATTTAGACTCGACTTATTATGTGACTGTAGATTGCACAGCGACTCAGAAGACGTGTGCTCCGTTTGGATGATGATTATTGACTTCATTAAAAATCGAAGAAATTAAATTCAGCTTCGAGCGGCGGCGTGACCGACCGCGATAGTGGTTGAGTAATTACTGATCCCAATTAGGGATGAAATTTGGATTTTGCATTTGCACGGCTATTAGCCAATTATCATCGCACTCTCTCATGAATCTTTTCAGTTGCATTTGTCAGCGAGGTGAATAATACTTGCACATCATTCGACGTCGATGGGCGTAGAAAGGATGAAGAAATCCAAAGGAAAGTACAATAACCCGGGGTTGATCTGGCTTAGTGTGTGTGTATTAATGCAGCCTCTGAGAATGATCCACTGACCTAGTGCGGTGACTGTGGTGATCTCAGAGTACATTGAACTATGGAAAGACAGAATTGTGTAGGAGAGGAAAATGTAGTTTGCGATTTTCACCTGTAAGAGGAGATCATTGATCCCCAGCGGATAGATTGTCTGGGGAAAGCCGATAGGACGCTGCATCGGCTAGGGAAATCTGATCGTGGGAACTAAATTAAATATTTTGATAATTTCCCCAGCGATTGCATGATTATGCAACCGCGTCGTTTGTTCAGACTATGCCGTTTCTAACCGACATGATGCGATTTCCGGTGGAAATCTCATGGGTTAGCGAAATGGAGTTGCCGTATCGGAAAAAGATAGCTTAACTCAATTATGCATTGTCTGCATAGAATAATGTGTTTAGCTATGCGCCCTTTTGGAAAACAATGATTTTCAGGTGAATAGGTTAGTAGGAGGAATTGGGGTTGATTTGACACACTGTTTGCGGTCGAAATTAGGTTGAAATTGTGGGTTGGTTCTCCATGTAGTATAGAGAACCCCCACAATGTTTTAGTATGTGGGAGCATCTTTTGCCAAAACCATTGTAAAAAAAAGATAGAAAAGGGTCAATGGTGGTTACCACAACAAGTAAATCCAAAAAAAAAACGCGTCATCTCTTTTTTTTTAGATTTCTCGCCAATTCGAAAGAATTCGTTCCAAGAGTGACAACCAGCCATGTTGAGTATTATCGAAGCGTTCGTTAAGACATATTTGTTGTTTCATTAAATATCGAGAAACAGATAGTGGGAGATTATTGAATGGTGCGACAATTACCACCGATTTTTTTTTACTAAAAATTGAATTTTTTTTTGGTTTATTTCCTCTTTCGTAAACTGGATCAATTGGAGACATTTGCCGAACGACGACCGCCGTCGCCAACAATATCCCAATCAACGACAGACAAAAGTAATTTGAGAATATACATTAGTTCAGGGAGATTTTTTCCTAATAAGTAAAATGGTTTTTGTTAAAATTAACCAACTATTTATGTTGGACATATGGTATACAGCTTTGCTTGAAGCTCGAGACAATTACAAATTCAGGCATTCTTGTTACGACGGCCAACCCCGCTTCCTTAATACTAAAGGTTCGCAGAGAATTAATAGTAAAAAGCAAACATTCTTCTTTCTTTTACCTTCACTACTTTATTTAACGACTCTATGTACCAATGCAAAGCTGCAACCTTTTCTCTGTTTGATTAATTCTGCTTCCATTCCCTTTGAAACCACTTCTTTTATATCCAAAATTATGGGGGCAGAATCGCAGACGATTCTTCCTATTACTATTCTACTATTACTATTATATACTATTCTTCCCCACGTGGCATGACCTCAAACGCATGACCCACATTGAGCCGAATTGCCTGGTACGAGTCATTTGCGTAGCTTAACTGCTATCGACACTTGATTGATCCACTTAAGGTGCAGTGGCTTTGGTTTAAGCCATTGCATCGTTTAGTTGATATTCGCACTTGATCGATTCATTTCAAGTACAATGGCCCTCGTTCAAGCCATTCGTATCGCATAATTGATTTCACCACTTTGAATTACCGGTGGCAATTCGTCATTATTCATGTGCCTTTCTTTTGTAGACATTTTTTGTTGTTGGGAATTTCAGCATTTTTTTTGTTGAGAATTCCCTTTTGGGGTACCCCAATTGTCATTATTCGTTGCATTTTTGTAGGTGTTTCATTTTTACCGGTACCAGCAATTAACATGGTATCCTCTATGCCAGATGTTTGCTTTTGGATATGGATGACGATATACGATACGGCGCACAAAATGTACTCGTAATTCGATAGCGTGTAGCTTGAGTAGGAATGACTTCTGAAAGTACGCCAATTGGGAAGGAGCTCCAGAGTATTGCACTATAAAATGTATGATTCAGTGCCATCGAGGAAAACTTCAGATTGGTTGGACTTATGGCATATTTTGAGGGCGCAAGTAGACCACTTATTTTGGAATGATATCGCAAATCTCCAAAAATTGTTTCCTAGTAGCACCACGTACAATGCTATTAAATAATGAGCCTACGCATAACGATTAATCAATCATTGTATTATCTGCAACTGAACAGTTTCCTTTCGATTACCATTCTTTTCATATCTGTACTGTGCGGTGCACTTCTATAAGGGTATTAATTACGAAATTAGTATTTTATAGCTGAACGCATAAACCCACACTATATACATTTGAGCTTATTGTATTTTTAACCGTAATAAAGGTTTAGAGGTTTATTATGTATTTGGATTCTAGCCGTAAAAGACTATCAATCAAATCGAGACGAGGTGAATGAATCAGCAGACAGGAACGTTTAAATAAAATATATACAAACGTTTCTATGATAGTTACCATATTAGGTAAACAATTATAATGTTTACCTAATGTTTACCTCTCATAGTGAGTGACAGATTAACCCTTCTGATGACTGTTAATATTTATTTTGAGACTTCAGAGACTGAGAAAAACAGATTCAACACAATGCTCTTACATTATTTTGCGACGAAATGAAAATTGCGGTTCAAACCAACGTTATGACGGCCAGAATCACTGCAGTGCTTATAACCGAAGTCCCAGCATATTAGACCACGGCCGCATGTAAAAATTTAAATGCGGTTTCCTGAAGAGTTTTGATCGTGCAAAAAACAAAAAATCCTAAATCTAAATCTTAAACTAGATGAAAATTTTGAAAATATTGATTTTTGACAAAAACCGATTTGTTTTTGCAAAAAATGACATTTGCTTGTTAATAACTTTTATAATTTTTAATATTTGGTAAAATCCGTACGGCGGAATTTAATTAAGAAGCCACAGTTAAAGGTTGAACTCAATCGAATGACAATTGAGAGATCCTGCAACCCATTTTAAAAAACATAACAATATCCCGTTTAAAATTTTGCGTTCTGATTTCTGTGTTATAAAGTTGAAAATTTATATATAAAAAAAAAAATTCTCGTTAGTCAGCCATGCCAGCACCATACAAACTGCCTTCGAAATGTGTATTTACTTCATCTTCCAATCGACGACGACTCGGATGGACTGATTTTTGTTTCATTGTTTTCTATGCGATAATTGTAACACGTCAAGCCTATCAGCAATTGCAGCACTTCCATTATCTTCAAATACCTTCGTACATTGAAAAATCCTTCCATCCAATCTAGTTTTGAAAAGTAATGGTGCTTCGGAGGAGGCAAAATACGGACGTAAATGTAAAGGCTAAGCGCCTTAGAACAAATGACAACAAGGATGCAGACATGTTGATTGTCAACAGTGACGACGAAGACAACACCCATGGTGCCCAGTACTCAGGGGCTGGAAACCAATTTCAAGAACTAGCTGTCAGCGAAACAAATGCAGACGTTAGCAATCAGATCGAGGTCCTCAACAGACTCATCCATGAGATTAGTCTTAAAAAACAAGAACTGGATAAACAAAATGCAGGAAGTTGTTAAACTAAAAAACAACATGAGTCAGAACGAGCGAAAAACGAAAATGGTACAAAAACAGCAGCAAGAACAAAGACAACAGCAACCCACGAAGACAAAGAAAACACAACAAGATAAGGAAACTCTACAGTAGGAATCACATCAACAACAACAGCAGGAACCACATCAACAGCAGGAAACATGTCAGCAGGTGCCAGTCAAAAAAGGGAGAAAGTACCTCCTGTCTACATCAGCTACATGGAGACAAAGGATCTCTTTACTCCCGAAGAGGTGCTCGAAAAACTAAAAAGCTTCGAAAACGATACCTTGAAATTTACAGGTGTGAAGCCATTTTCTACAGCAAATTCTATAAATCGCAACCGTAAGCTGCCTTTCTTCATTGTGTCACTAAGCCCCAATAGTAAAATTGATGGACTTAGATATATTAAATACATTAATCACCAAACAATAAGTTGGGAGAGAATAAAGAAGTCCGACCGCGTATTGCAGTGTATGCGCTGTCAAGGCTTCGGCCATGTGGCAGCGAATTGCAATATGCATTTCAGATGCGTCAAATGCCTAAATAAGCATATCATTGGGGAATACCAATTGGGCAAAGAAAAACTCCGGTATAGAAATGAACTATCCTGTGTCCTCTGTAACAACACAGGTCATCCTGCCAACTTCAGAGGTTGCCCCCAAGTACGCCGTCATATCCAAGAGGAAATTCTTTCTTGGATTTACTGTTGCAGGACGAGCAAATACAATTATTAGATTATTAACTCAAAATTGTCTTCGTACAATCGAGTACGATAGCGATCTTATGGACTTGGTGCTGTAATACATCTCCCAAACGAACATTCACTACTTGAGCAGTACAAACAGATACATTCTTTTAATTTCGGAAATGCACAGTGGTCGCACTTTGATGGAATAATAAAAAAAAGAGTTACACTTCAATGGGATAGATCCACCAACTAACAGAAATCTTCATAATGACAAAATTGATCATTATCTTTCGACGATGAACAATATTGTTACTAATACAATGAATCTATCCCAAAACTGTCTCACATGGAGAGCCATACAAATCGATAAAGAAACGCAACGATTGACGATCTGTATAGGCAAAATAGTATTCTGCTCTCTAAGTTAAAACTGCTCTACAGACAGTTCAGCGATCCAGACAGCCAGGAAATAAAAACAATGAAGTCATTAATTAAAAATCTTCAAAAACTGATCCGTGACAACTATAGATCAGTAATTAATGAAGATTGGAATAAGAGAATTCAAGCCATTAAAGCGAGTGGACCGAATATGTTCCCTCAAATAAATAAAGTCTTTCGAAGGAAAGATTATAATGACATCCCTTGTCTGCAAGTTCCGCGGACTCCCGAGAATTGTCAAACTCTGCTGCACGCAGGACTTACCCCAGAACACATCAACTCTAACGAAGAGTTTATAATAGTCGAGGATCCGCAAAAAAAAGCGAACTCAATTGGTGCTTGTTTGGAAGCAGTGTATAGATTGAACGAACCGGCTCATTCTAACCTTGAGCTGGAAAATAGGGCTCTCCGAAAACACATTTCGCTATGCAATGAACTTAACAATTGACGTCTCTTAAGTCGAAGTTTCATTATCTTTAGTGAAAATAATAGAGCGGATTCCCCACTTAGAAATCTAAACACTGGTATATTTGTACACAAGGATGAACTGACGGACAGTCTTAGATCGATTAACAACACAAAATCTGCGGGAATAGATAGTATTCCAAACATTGTTCTAAAGCATTTACCTCTTGAAGTAGTGAAGGCTTACACTATTTTGTTCAATAACGCTCTAAATAATGCATACTTTCCAAGACGTTGGAAAATAGCAGTAGTCCATCCCATCCCCAAAAAGGGCAAGGACAGGAGCAATCCAGCCAATCTTCGATCGATTAGTTTGCTTCCGAACATCAGCAAGATATTCGAGAAAGTTATATATAAAGCATTGACTAACTGGTGTGAGGAAAATGGTATTATTCCGAACAACCAGTTTGGAATCGGAACATGACACAGTTCATGCTGCGACAAAACTTGTTTCCGACATACAGTGGAACAAGGCGAACAGACAATGCACAGGGGCCTGATTGGTTGACGTTGAAAAGGCGTTCGACACCGTATGGTTAGAGGGGCTTGTATACGAGTTATCAAATCTAAGTATGCCCGAATATATATTATACATTATCTACGATATGATAATGGGTAAACAATTTGTGGTGAAATGTGGAGATATAATCTCTAACAAGACTTTCCACATCAAAAACGGCCATTTTATTTAACATTTACACTAGTGATCTAGTGGGTTCTCTCAACCAAGCAATTGCGTATGCCGACGACATTGTGGTGTATAGATCTGGAGAAAAGATTGATGTCATCAACAGACTTCTGCAAAATGATTTCAACAAAATCAAACGTTTTTGCGACGACTGGAAATTAAAAATAAATTTCCAAAAGACAGAGACTATCCTTTTCAGTACGCCGCTCTCCAGTACATCAATGGATACAAAACGGAATTGAAATGCAATGAAAATGATCTCATTTCGGGAGCATTCTATCCCAATGATATGTATATGGAGAGTACTCTCCAGAATGGGTTTGTGGCGGTTCCGCCAAACCCCACTGTCTACTTACCGTAAAACCCCCATAACATTCAGCCAATTTCCTAACTTCGCTAACGCAACAGCATTAGCACCTGTAAATGCTTCACGCATTATATAGATCAAATCTATAATCTAAAAGGTCCCTGTGAAAGAAAACTTACCTTCATGTATCTCTTCACATATAATTTCCTGCAAGAATTTCTTTCTATATTTTCAAGAGTCCCAGGCAAATTTTAATTTCCCACACCTGCACCGCAATCTCCATCCAGCATAGCTGAAACATTTCCTTTTGCAAAGACATTAATGCATGCAACGCGTTAGATAAGGTTCCTGGATTATTTATTCTTTAAAGTGCATATGGCATCATGAATCCCAAGCCAGTCGGCACCCTTTGTCTGTGTTAAAATCCTATGTCGGACAGCTTGTTTTTACAGCTGTAATAAACCGACCCGTGATTTGTTTGTACAATCGACACAAAATCACCGCATCTTAGGCATTATCAACGAAGCCAAATTTTCTAGCATTTCCTAATGCAAACACGAACCCGGTTTCTACTGCAGACAGAGATGCCATAAACATCCAATTTGCTTTTAGCACCATTTCCCGGATGAATAGCGGTTTATTTATTCAACTGCAATGCACATTTTCCCTTTCCTTGTTTCAGGTTCATTCCCATGGCCTAGTGTATGAAAAAAACCAATGTGATCTTCACTCACGCATACACATACATTGCCAAGTTCTTCTTTCTTGGGAAAACTCGCCCCAAAACGATGAAATATCGTTTAGTCAAATTACATCCGCCGACCACGCTGGTCGTGCGACCCGCGCTGTCCGTAGGGCTGCGGACACGCGTATATCCAGAGTCGCGGATTTAAACCCCCTAGTTTATAGAAAGTTAGTTTCGAATCGTGTGCGTCGACCTACTTACCTTACCTACCCCCGTTTAATTGTACAATTAAGTAGTCAAAAAGTATTCCGTGAATGTGTCTGCACCAGTGTTAAAGTGAATTTAAATGCTTTAGTTTTCATCAAATAGTTCAGATAAACAATAACCACAACCCTTTAAATTGTTAACGAAATGTGCTGTGTTTTAAACTGACTGTAAACGCGACTTACAATAGACATAAACCTATCAGTAAAAACAATAAAATATTGTACACCAAACCAGTGCGTTTCATTTCCTTTTCCTTTGCGAATAGTTTTTTTTTGTTACTTGTCGGCGGAACTGTTAACAGTCGGATGTGAACCGTGTCCGTGTTTGGCACAACACTCCTAATCCCCACAGGTTCATTCCCCAGTGGCGTTCCCTTTCTTGTATAAAAAAGGACATATCCAAGACAAACGTGGAGTCCATATTATTTACCACACTTTCCGTGGTGCCAGGGATAAACGAATTCTCCACGATAACGATATCTCTAATTTTCCAGATCGCCTGCGTTTTAGTATGGTGATCGGTGAAAGAGATAAATCAATAAAAGGTCGAGCCCATCCCAACTGGTGGTGGATCAGTGATGAAGAAAGGACTACACGTCCCCAAACATAGTATGCCTCTCAGGCGCACTGCTTTCTTTCCCCCTATCCCCAATTCCCAAATATTTTGATTTAATTTTTTTAATTTTGTTTTGGATTATTTTTTTAAATTTAATTTTAAGTTTTTATATATATGTAATTACAAAAAAAAAAAAAATTATGTACTACATGATATAGAAGAAATAGAATACATTTTAAAAAGGAAACATCAATTATTGTGGTATGTTAAAACAACAGTACGACGAAAGGCATAAGAAAAATGATAATGTATAATTTAGAGTGCTTGCGAAGAGCCAGTAAGTTAATGTACGAATGATATTTGTAAAATAGAAGTTATTATTTAGTCTTAATTAAAATATGTAATTAATTTGTTAAATAAATGTGGATAAAAAACAAAAAAAAAAAAAAACAAGGGGTTTACTTAAACGAAAAATAATATATTAAAATTTATGTAAGCTCCTTCAGAGCACGAAGCACACGCGTGTCCGCTTGTTTAATTGGCTTAACCTTGAGAAGTTTTGAAGTCAAGGAATCTGGTTCTTTCCTTCTAAGTTCCAAATTAGCAGCTACATATACATACATGCCGCTTGCGAAGTTAATAAGTTCTCCTTGCTTTGAAGGAATTGTCAAGATCGTTGATGCCATGTTATAAATTCAACGACGCAATTGGGAAGCAGTATTTTAATTAATTAATTTTATTTCGGGGTCATTTGAAATTTACCTGCATGGTTTTTTTTGTTGCAATCCAATTGTTAAGAAAATTTAATACCAAGATAATGCGTCAACTAAGTGTACACTCATTTCTAATTAATATACAAAGCAATCAGCAACCCTTTGTACATCGAAATGCAGAGATCATTAAAAGCAGATATAAATTGTTCATCGGTAGGATTAAGTAAATAATTAGCTATGGAAAATTTCTTAGAAATGGGTATAAAAGCGTGTACTCGTATATTGAAAATCAGTTAAATATCAGTCGCATTTCGTATCATGTTGAAAACAACCATTCTGTTGGCAGTTTTAGCTGTCTTTGTTTTACCTACAACTTACGGTGAATTCTTTTTCTACTTCAAAATTTTAAATAATAACTTTTATTCGTTCTTCAGCTTTCTCACCATGCAATGCCGGAAATACCAGTTGTATTAGCGACGCTATCAACGACATTTTTATCAACTATTTTACTGGTACTTTAAACTTTTTATTCAGATCCTTGAATATATTTAACGATAGGATTTTATTGCACTAGGTTACCCTAGCATCGGACTACCTTCTATTGACCCCCTCATTATTCCTTCCATGTTCTTTGAGGCAAAATCCGGCGGTGAACTTAATATTACTGTTGATTGCAGCCCATTCCATATAATCGGCTATAAAACTAATAGGGTTATATCTGTAAGGTAACTACAAAACATATTATAGTTGCTTAACAGATCACGACAAACGTGATATTGATACTTGGCAGTGGATTCAACTCTGACCCGACTGGAGTACACACCATTGTTTTTTCGCTCTCCATCGCAGTGTTCACTGGCAATTATAACCTCACAGGCGACTGGAACGGTACAAATGTTAACGAGCAGGGAACATTTACCATTATGCCAGGTATATTTTTAGCTTTTATGTTTAATTTCAAAACTCAATCAAACAATTGTAAATTAACAGTTGACGTAACCTGGGTGTTAGTGTTAAATGCCACTTCAGTAACAGAAACCGACGGTGTCCACCTACATTTGGAATCTATAGACTTTTCATTCATTGCTTCTGACGTCGTTTTCTACTTTAATAATCCCGACAGTGCTTCTGAAGCTGATCCACTCCTTGTAACTAAATACATCAACAAATCATGGTTAAATTTTGTTCTTCAAATATTGCCTTCTGTTAATATCGCATTTGGAAACTCATTCTCCCCTATAATCGCCAGTGTTTTCGAAGCAAAGCCATATAGCCAGCTGCTTATTGGTGGAAATTGAGTACAACTCACCTAAAAATAAAGCTAAATAAAAACCTATTAAACTGATATGTAATTTATTTTTTTTAGCGAATTATATAATTTTGGACCTTATCTATAAACGGTGTTGGTTTGTTTGAATAGTATTTTCACTGAATTGGTATTGTCTCATCGCCTAAGGACGATGGAGGAGAAAGAGTTTTTGGTGTGCTCGTAAAATGCCCAAAAATGAGTCAGTGTAGTAATTTTTGTGTCCTTTTCTAAATATGGAAGACCATGGGCATTGCAAATACTTCTAAATCTTTTTAACTCTATTCAGTTTTTCTCTAAGTTGTTTGATTTATAAAAACGCATAAATGACCCCAAGATAGTTCATCCTCTGCTGGGGTCTAATCGTAGTATCTCCCATTTGTATTCGAATATTCTGTGAATACCAAGAAGTAGGTTGGGAGTGTTTACTACTTAGAATTATGGCTACTGCTCTGGAGAGATTAAGTCGATTTTTCCATCGATTGTAATACTGATTCAGTTCATACAGGTGAAAATTGAGTCGATTTGTTGCGAGTTTAAGCCTTTAGGATGACGTGTACACCAGGACGTCATCCACATAGCATATCTGGTTTACTCTCTCACCCACATGGCGAGAAATATCGAAGGTGTAGATATATTAAATATGATTGGGCCTAGTTGGAGCCCTGTGGTACGCCTGCGACCGCGTTGAAAGATCGGGATAGTTTCCCATTCACCCGAACTTGAAAGGTTTTGTTTCGAACGAAGTGGTAGACGATACTGTTATATAATTATCAGCCCCCCTTTAAGCCATTAAAATAAATACCACTAATTGTGGTGTCCTTATCCCATAAAATACATATCATATCCTAAAACAACATTCTTCTTCATTGCTTTAGCAGAAGGACGACTCTATCCTCGAAGGAAGACCAATCCTCGAAGGAAGACCGATCCACGAAGACTAGTGGAATCCTCGAAGGAAGACCACTCATCGAAGGAAGACCGATCCACGAAGACGGGTGGACTCCCCGAAGGAAGACCAATCCCCGAAGGACGACTCAATCCTCGAAGGAAGACTTAATCCTCGAAGGAAGACCAATCCCCGAAGGACGACTTAATCCTCGAAGGAGGTCTCGATCCCAGAGGAAGATTAGTGCAAGATAAAACCCTAAAGAGGGAAGGAAGGTCCTCATTTTCGACTTGGATGGCGGAACATTCGATGTATCGAGTGTAAATAACTTCGTACTTTCCTTTGCCGATGAGTTCCAGAGGAATTCTAAATTAACCTCAGTGGCAGCAGATGAAAAAAAAAACCAAGAAGACAACACCTCAGAAAAAAAAAAAATAACAAAACATTAATCAAAAAAAAAAATTTTTTTTATAAAAAAGGAGAACAAAACATCAATCAACATATATTAGTAGTAAGAATCGTAGCGAAATATCAATTTTTCTGTTCATTTTTCCGTAGGAATATTTTTACCTTGGAACTTTTAACTTTTCCTTTTTACTAACAATTTTGTCCGATAGAAATTATTTCGAATATTCACTTTTCAGTATTTCGACGACATTTCCGTTTTGTCTTTTTCGCCGAATTTTCTTTCTCTACAGCTTTGAGACCAAATTAACTTTCTTTTTCATATATATTGAATAACTAAAAGAAAGGCCATTTTTATATACCGTATTTTTAAGAAGTGATTTTGCCATACATTGATTTCAGAGTTTTCAAGATTACGAGTCCGTATTACACGAGACAGGCGGCTAGGCAGGGGGAAGAACAAATCCACTCTCTACAAATACACCATAACCCCCCTGAAATGGCTCTTTCTGTCGGAATTTCTGATGTTTTCAGAATCGTCCCTACCTTTGACGGAAAACCCTGCGACCTAGATAAATTTATTTCCGGGGGAGACGTTTTATTTAGATCTATAAAAAGGGCAGACCCGGAGATATATGAAACATTTTTGGAGCTAGTCAAAAATAGACTAGAGGGTCCTGCCTATGATCTAATTAGGTATAGCACAATTGCTAAATGGGAGGATTTAAAGGATACACTTGAATCAGAATATAAAGAGGAGCAATCTCGGTCAACGGCACACAATGAGTTGATATCCTTGAAACAAAACTTCAGAGAAACCGTTCGGGAATACGGAGATAGAGTTGCGAATGCTCTGAGGACGCTGAACTCTGCTACGTGTGAAATAACAGCAGACGCGGTGGTTAGAGAATTCTTGATAGAAGAAAACTCAAAATTGGCAGTGCAAATATTTGAGGATGGTCTCAAGAATGAACAACTGAAAATCCTAGCCAAAGCCCATGGGGGAAGTAGTTTAAAACAGTCTATTGCACATGTAGTATCACATGCTGCTCGAATGGACAACTCTCCCAGGCCATATAACTATAATGACAGATTTAATCGAATAGTCTGCCAAACCTGCGGTAAGCCAGGTCATTCTCAGGACACTTGTTATCGGAACATGCAGTCCAACAATTTTCCGAATAGACAACCAATAAAAAGAGAATATAACATTATATGCAATTTCTGTGGACGGAATAATCACACAGAGAACGAGTGTAGATACAAGACATCTAGGAATGGACCATCCTTAACAAATTACCAACAAGGTACAACAACGCGTAATCCATTCCGAAATAATCCTGCAAACACCGAAAATCGTTTTAATGAATATCCTAGAATCACCAATAGACAAAACGATAGGCAAAATGTACACTTTTCTCGGGTGCAAGAGTCGGAAAACGAGGCCTGACGCCAACCCAATTTTGTGGAAGACAGACAAAATTTTTCTATTTATAACATTAGATCTTTGGCAATAGATAACGACAATTTTAATGAAGCTCCTAACCAAATAACTAAAGCGATACAGATAAACGAAGAGAAAACAAGCACTAATATAAATATTCCGACTTATACTCCAATTTTGGAAAATAATTCAGCAACACAGACTGAAAATTCGAAATTTTCAGCAGTAGTAAAGACTGAAATCCCTAATATTTCGGATATCCCTATTGACAACACAGACACTTCAGCAACCAAGACTGAAAACTCAGCAATATTAAAGACTGAAAATTCAGAACTTGCAGAAAATACACTAACAAAAATCCCTCACCTTTCGGCTATCCCTATAGACCAGTGGTTCTTAACCTTTTTAGCTACCGGCACCCCTAAAATTTTCAAACAATATTCTCGCACCCCTTACTAGAAATTATTGAGTTATATAAATTAAAAAACAAACATTATGCAAAACATATTTTTTATTAATTTTATGTGCGTAACAAATTTTTTATAAATTTTAATTGTTAGCTGAAATAATCAATTATAAATTATCAAAGTTTTTATTAATGGCTTTTTTGTTGTTGCTTTTCCTCAATTATTTTTGAAAACCGGGGGATCTTTTTTGAAATAGCTACACGCATATCATTACTAACACTAAGTCTATTTCTAGCTTTTGTTTTTATATGCACAAGTGACGAAAATCCCATCTCACACAAATATGTTGTGGCAAATGGAACAAGATGCTGAAGCGCTATTTTAGCTAATCGTGGATATGACATTACTTGAGCACACCAGAAATTTTCCAAATTCTCTGCTTCAAATTCCATTTGATTATGTCCATTTGTCCGTAGTTCAACAAGGTCATCTTTCAATAAATTACTGTCATCCATTGAGTCCAGATTATAAATAAATGGATCTAATATCCATTTTTCTGATATATCTATATCTCCAGTAGCAAAATATCCCTCAAAAGATTCGCTCAACTTTTGCAAATGATCTTTAATTTCGGTGGTAATATTGTTTCTTTCATCATCTGAAACAAGAACTTCTTCAAGCAAAGGAAAGTTAGCATAATTTATCTTGTCAACACGGTTAATCCAAATTGAAAGTTTTCGACTAAACGCAGTCAACTTCTCTTTCGCTGTTATAGTGTTCACTCCAAATCCTTGGATTGAAATATTTAATTCATTAAGGTGCGTGAATATGTCTGCCAAATACGCTAGCTGAATTATAGCATCTCTATTGCTGAATTCATCAGCTAAACTACTGCCTTGATTATTAAGAAACTGCATTATTTCACTTCGCAATTCGTACACACGATTTAGCATACGTCCACGCGATAGCCATCTTACTTCTGTGTGAAATAAAAGGACAGTATGCTCGGCACCAAGTTCTTCGCATAAAGCACGGAAGAGACGATGATTTAAAGCTCGACCTCTGATAAAATTTACAACTTTGACTGAAGTGATTAATGTTTTCTTTAATTTTTCAGGCAATGTCTTTGTAGCTAGCGCATGTCTATGTAAAATACAATGGGTAATTGTAACGTGAGGCACTTCCTTTTTTACATACGCTACAAATCCAGAATTTTTGCCTAACATGGAAGGAGCTCCATCAGTACAAATTGATCCTATTTTGTTCATCGGTATCTCATATTGTAATAAAAAGTCTTTGACTTTATTAAATATATCAATTCCTTTTGTAGTCAATTCTAATGGTTCACAAAACAAAAATTCTTCAACAATTTCTTTTTCTTTTACATATCGTACAAACACCATCAGCTGAGAACAATTTTCAACATCTGTAGATTCATCCAATTGAATACCCACTGGGACATTACTAGCTTTAATATCTTCAATTACTTGTTGTAAGATGTCTTTACTTATATCAGAAATTCTAGTACGGATTACGTCATTTGACAAAGGAATTTGTTGAAGCTTTTGTTGTGCTTCAGTACCCAACACTATTTTTGCCATTTCTAATGCACAAGGCTTTACAAGTTCTTCAGCTATTGTATGTGGTTTCTTCTTCTTGGCACAGATATATGCAACTTGATAAGACGCTTGCAACAGCGGCTTTTCGTGTGATATAAATCCAAAAGTTGTGATAGTTCCACTTTTATCAAATCGAACTCGTTTAGATTTCAAACTTTCAAAATCATAGCCAGCATCTACACCACCATGCTGTTTGGTAAAATGCTCATTTAGTTTCGACGGCTTGAGATTGGCGTTTGAAAATTTATTGCAGCACAGAATACATTGTGGTCGCTGCGTTCCATCCTTCTCCGTTGTAAATGTAAAACCATAACGAACATAATCGTCATTCCAACATCGTTTCTTTGACATGGCGCCTTTTGAATTTGACTTTAATGTACCAAATTATATTCTAATAATTAGAATATAAATATTCAACTAAACTTGTAAAATTAACTTGTATTAATTATTTTATTATTAATATTTAACTTTTAATATTCAACACGAAAATTCAAACTTGTAATAGTCGACACTAAAATTCAATTATTTTTAAATTTTTATTCAATGTAATGTGCGCATCAACAGTATTTATATTTCTAAGAATAATCGCAACAATCAACTGAAATTTCGAGGAAATATAAAAATTAGTATAGAAACTAGAAACGCATTTGAATTTTTGTAATTGTAGAAAAAATACAAAAATTAATTTGTCTCGATGGTTTATAATTTACAAACATATTTAAAAAATGTTTAGGGAATAAAAAATTTACTAACCAAAATGAATTTTTAAGATTAGTTTTTTATTTTGCTAGCTACACGTGAATTTGTAAAATTACAATTTCGCACCCCAAAATATTCAAGCTCGCACCCCTAAGGGGTGCGTGCACCACCGGTTAAGAACCACTGCTATAGACAACCCCGACACTTCAGCAACAAAGACTGAAAATTCAGCAGTGGTAAAGACTGAAGATCCAAAAGGTGCAATAATAATCGAAACCCAGGTCAGTTCAGTAGTTAACACTGAAGAACACCATGTTTCAGCAGCAAAGTCTGAAGGATTGAAGGTTTCTACAGCAGATATAACTGAAGAAATAGTTCAAACAGCTAATAAGACTGGGAACCAAGATGTTCTAACAGCAAATAAGTCTGAAGAACTATACGAATCAGTAAATGAGACTGAGAAACTAAACGATCCATCAGCAATGAGTAAGACTGAACAGGTAAACGTTCCGACAGAAGTTAAAGCTATAGAAAATGATGATATTGAGCCGAAAACACTAAACATTTTAAATAACGATACTGAACAGCAACACGAAGTAATGAAAATTGAAAATAATAATTCAATTAAAGAAGTTAAAGCTATAGAAAATGATGACAATGAGTCGAAAACACTAAACATTTTAAATAACGATACTAAACACCAACACGAAGTTATGAAAATTGAAAATAATAATTCAATTAAAATAGGTATTGAAAAGAAAAACCTTATAAATACCTTACAAATTAAATTTTACAACAATAAACATGTATTCGAACACAAAATAAGAAAAAATAAAAAGGTACACAGTCATTTAGGACAACTGAGATCATTTCTTAAGAAAATGTTTGGTATTATGCAATTCTATGCAGTCATCATAATAATAGGCCCAAAAAAGTTTTGGAAAATTTTCCATAAATTTAAGGAAAAGATAGACACTTAACAAATGGCCTTTGTTTTTATTCAATATATAAAACAATTGTAAGAAATGACGGAAACGAAAGAAAAAAAAAAAAAAAAAAAAAAAAAAAAGTTAAAAAAGGGGAAGAAAGAAAGAAAATTTTAGAAAAAAAAAAAAAAAAAATTTTTATTATATACTAGGATATAATACATTTTAAAATATATATTGGGATATAATTCGAACGAAAAAGAGAATTTTGAGAAATAGTATTAATTATATATATAGAAAAAAAAAAAAAAAGTTGTTGGATAATAAAAGAAAAGGTTCCAAGTGGAAATATTAAGTTAGTTAGAAATATTTAAAGTTAGTTAAAAGATAATGTAAGTAGACTATAAGTAAACTTTTAGATTATTGTAACCTATTTTTCTAGTATTAAGAACTTTTGGATTTTTGTAACTTTTGATATAAGATTAACTTTGAACGCCATTGTAATTGAACGAAAATCCAAGTCGGTAATTAAACCTAATCCAAGCAATAGTTAACAGAAAATTATTCTCTTCAAGGATAATTTTCTTTCTCGAAGAAGGGTGGGATGTTGTATTCCAGAATACTACCCTTATTCGCTTTAACACTAACTAATGTCCTTTCAAACACAACCCTTAAAAACACAACCCTTAAAACTACATCCTCACATATTCTACATTCTCAGTTAATACAATTCATAAATAAACAGACACAATATTCTATATCCAGTCACTTACAGCACATTTCATAAATAAACAGACACTATATTCTATATCCAGTCACTTACAGCACATTTCATAAATATGCCCCTTTTCATAACAAGCACATTTTACATTTCAAAACATGGCCACTTTGATTTTCGTTCAAAGTTTATTCAAAATTCTAAGTCACAGAGACTTCTAGATTGTTTTGTTCAGTTTATACGCCACAGTCAGTTAGAACAAAATGTTCTATATAAACAAGTAAATTTATATGAAAAAAATAGAAAGAAGAGAGCTCAGCTTGAGATAGCTGAGTTCAATAAAATAAAAATAAAACAAAATAAAATATAAAAATAAATAAGAACTATAATTGTTTTAATAATAAAAGAAAAGATTATAATAACCTCCACGCTCTTCCCTCGAAAGAGGAAGCACGGCGTTGGAGCACAACCACATTTTTCATTTCAAAACATGGCCACTTTGATTTTCGTTCAAAGTTTTGTTAAAGCGAATAAGGGTAGTATTCTGGATTACAACACCTAATAGGAATTACAAAATGCTCTCAACGGGCACCCCAAATATCATATTACACAAAATTCCTAACACTTCTCTCTACATTCAGCATTTATCGCTACAGCTACCGTACACTTAAAGATTTTTTGTATAGCATTGGATTTGGCGAAATCCAACCCCAAACTTAACGAATCGGTGGACGGTAAAGCGGGGGTAAATGAAATCCTGATGTATAACCTCACAGGCGACTGGAACGGTACAAATGTTAACGAGCAGGGAACATTTACCATTATGCCAGGTATATTTTTAGCTTTTATGTTTAATTTCAAAACTCAATCAAACAATTGTAAATTAACAGTTGACGTAACCTGGGTGTTAGTGTTAAATGCCACTTCAGTAACAGAAACCGACGGTGTCCACCTACATTTGGAATCTATAGACTTTTCATTCATTGCTTCTGACGTCGTTTTCTACTTTAATAATCCCGACAGTGCTTCTGAAGCTGATCCACTCCTTGTAACTAAATACATCAACAAATCATGGTTAAATTTTGTTCTTCAAATATTGCCTTCTGTTAATATCGCATTTGGAAACTCATTCTCCCCTATAATCGCCAGTGTTTTCGAAGCAAAGCCATATAGCCAGCTGCTTATTGGTGGAAATTGAGTACAACTCACCTAAAAATAAAGCTAAATAAAAACCTATTAAACTGATATGTAATTTATTTTTTTTAGCGAATTATATAATTTTGGACCTTATCTATAAACGGTGTTGGTTTGTTTGAATAGTATTTTCACTGAATTGGTATTGTCTCATCGCCTAAGGACGATGGAGGAGAAAGAGTTTTTGGTGTGCTCGTAAAATGCCCAAAAATGAGTCAGTGTAGTAATTTTTGTGTCCTTTTCTAATTATGGAAGACCATGGGCCTGTGAGTAGGGCGTTAGAATATACTCACAGCTAGGCCAGCTTGTCGTAAGAGGCGACTAAAGGCCGAGTGGTAGCCGGGGTCCCAACGCCCTGTGCGCCCGGTGAAATACCACCCCATCAAGCTTTAGGCTCCGTGAAATGGTCGTGAGAAATCCCTGGCCATCTTTCGGAGCTTGGCTGATGGACCGGTTCGAGAAAAGGTTGGTTAGGTGGTAGTCGGTCCCAAGGTGAGATACCACCCCGTCACGCTGTACATTCCGCGATATCGCCGAGAGAAATCTTCGGCGGTGTTTCGAATGTGTGGCTGATGGCCCGGACTGACGCGGGGATAAGTCATGATGGTGTCTTCTGATATAAAGAATTCCGGAGGTAAACTAGTCTCCCATTCGGATCTCCGGGGGGGACTATGTCGGGGGGAACATCATGCAGATATCATGATAAATAATGGAACTTTGAGAGGTTCGTCATCGCAAAACCGGGCTAGCTCTCGAGGCTCGGCCCACGCTCGACTGGTGACGGCATTTTGTAACATCAGGGGCATCGGTTTCACCAATACTAATGTAAACGCCGTCCACCAATATTTGCAAACAACGAAACCTGATATCCTTGCCCTAACTGAGACCCAGGTCGATTCGTCAACTGATTCGACATATCTTCGTTGCTCAGGATACGACTTACATTCGAGACTCCGTTTTAAGGGCGGTGTCTGTGTCTTCGCACGGTCCGATCTGGCTTGCCAGAGGATGGAGGCGTTGGAACCCAATAATATGGACATCATATGGTTGAGGGTCGTACTGAGGAATTCCGTTAAATTTCTTTGTTGTCCCGCTCCCCGAATGACGATCGACCGGCGACATTTTTCGAACATCGTTCATATACTGTCGACTGGATACAGATCAACCACCCAACTTCTGAAATTATTGTCCTTGGCGATTTTAATGTGCACAATTCCGACTGGTTGTTACATTCTAACAGAACCGACGAGGCTGGGAGGCTGGCGGAGATGTTTGCTGTAAGCCACAACTTGACTCAACTCGTGGGGGAGCCAACGCGAATACCGGATGCCCGAGGCGATTATGCGAACACCCTGGATCTGTTTTTGACATCCGAACTGAGTATTTATACCGTAGAGGTTTCTGCGCCACTGGGAAACTCAGATCACTGCTTGGTATCTGTCGCGCAAGCACTTGCATACCAAGCGAATAACCCGCCTAGGCAGCTTCGCCATGTATGGAAGTATGGGGCCGCTAACTGGGACGATATGCGAGATTTCTTCGCATCCTTTCCATGGTCCGAGATGTGCTTCGGAAACTCCGATGTTAACGCTTGCGCGGAGTCGGTGTCAGAGATTATTCTTCTGGGGATGGAGATGTATATTCCACATTCCATCAAACGAAGTTCGTCTGATAAACCTTGGTTTGACAAAAAATGCGAGCTGATTACAGCGGCAAAAAATAGAGCTTTTAAGCAATGGCGCTCCAATCCCACCGATGTTAACCGAACGAATTTTGTTAGAATCAGAAACGTGTGCAACAAGGCGATTGATACCGCGAAGAAAGCTCACAACGACAGGGTGATCAATAAGCTCCTTCGGTGCCCAACTGGTTCGCGCTCCTTCTGGTCAATGGCAAAGGCTGTCAGCAGTAACTTTGCTTCCTCCACTTTCCCTCCGTTGGTGACAGACAGCGGGACGTTAGTCACGAATCCAAAGGATAAAGCTAATGTGTTCGCGAATTTATTTTCGGCGAATTCAAACCTCGATCCCGGCCTTTTGCAGCCACCTGTGATCTCGCCGATACAGTCTTCCATGCGGGATGTGAGATTTCGTCCGCGCACTATTCAGCGCATTTTACGTGAACTGGATTGTAGGAAGGCAACCGGCTCGGACGGAATACCAGCAATAGTCCTTAAGAACTGTGCTCCAGAACTATCGCCGGTTCTTGGCAGACTCTTCCGCTTATCTTATGCACGCAGGACCTTTCCTGCCTGCTGGAAAATCGCTCGAGTTCAGCCAATCCCAAAGACGGGAAAAAAGTGTCTCCCACAAAATTACCGTCCGATAGCATTACTGTCTATTTTATCTAAGGTAATGGAAAAAGTCATCAATACAGAGTTGGTTAAGTATTTGGAGTGCAACGGTCTTCTGAATGATCGTCAATACGGATTCCGTGGCAGGCGGTCCACAGGAGACCTTTTGACACTTATAACCGATATATGGGCATCTGCGATTGAACGGCATGGTGAGTCAAGGGCGGTCGCATTAGGTATTTCCAAGGCTTTTGACCGCGTCTGGCACGGGGCATTGCTGAGCAAACTTCTTTCATATGGACTTTCCCAACAGCTTTGCGACTGGACGAGGAGCTTCCTCGAGAATCGATCGATCCGGGTTGTTGTGGACGGCGAGTGTTCGGATCTGTATCCTGTTAATTCGGGGGTGCCCCAGGGTTCTATTTTGGCTCAAACCTTGTTCTTGCTTCACATAAACGATTTGTTGGAGACAACGGATAACAAAGTGTTCAGTTTTGCGGATGATAGTACGCTTGTTTCCTCCTTTTCGAGCGATCGGCCGATTGGTGCATCAACGTCGCACCAGCTGAGATGTAGACAGATTGACTCTCTGAACCAGGATCTAGATAAAGTCCTGCGGTGGGGAAAGGCCAATCTTGTCGACTTCAACGCAACGAAGACCCAGTATACAACATTCACAAAGAAAACCGGATCATCGGTTCCACAGCTGATGATGAATGGCCGGGCCCTCGAGGCTGGGGAAAGTTTGAGATTGCTCGGCGTCACGGTCTGTGGGAATGTATCATGGCATAAACACGTATCGGGTATCGCCAGATCAGCCTCAGGAAAACTGAGTTATCTTTTTAGAGCCAAGAAATATTTTACTCCGGCCCAACTTCTTCTCCTATATAAATCTCAAATTAGACCCGCGCTCGAATATGGCTCTCATGTTTGGAGCTCGGCTCCTAAACATACCCTCGACCTACTTGAGAGCGTACAAAGACGAGCGATCCGCCTGATCGGGGACTCGGCGCTGACGTCGGGACTACAGTCGCTGTCACATCGAAGGCGCGTAGCCGACCTCTGTCTGTTCTACAGATATTATCACGGGTGCTGTTCTTCGGAGATTCTTGGCATTGTTCCACGCAATTCGGTCTATATGCGCTCCACAAGACAATCCGACGGATCGCACCCGTTTGTGGTTCATCTCCCGACAGCGCGAACATCCCTGTATCAGAACTCGTTCCGTTACAGAGCGGGGAAGCTGTGGAACTCCCTTCCCACGCGAGTGTTCCCGGAGCGTTACAACCTGCAACTGTTCAAAAAGAACTGCAACAGTTATTTGATGGCATCTCGGGGCGCCCACTCGACGCTATAGGTTCGCCTCTCCCGAGAGAAGTCTAATAAAAAAAATGGGCGTTGCAAATACTTCTAAATCTTTTTAACTCTATTCAGTTTTTCTCTAAGTTGTTTGATTTATAAAAACGCATAAATGACCCCTAGATAGTTCATCCTCTGCTGCGGTCTAATCGTAGTATCTCCCATTTGTATTCGAATATTCTGTGAATACCAAGAAGTAGGTTGGGAGTGTTTACTACTTAGAATTATGACTACTGCTTTGGATGGATGAAGTCGATTTTCCCATCGATTGTAATACTGATTCAGTTCATACAGGTGAAAATTGAGTCGATTTGTTGCGAGTTTAAGGCTTTAGGATGACGTGTACACCAGGACGTCATCCACATAGCATATCTGGTTTACTCTCTCACCCACATGGCGAGAAATATCGAAGGTGTAGATATATTAAATATGATTGGGCCTAGTTGGAGCCCTGTGGTACGCCTGCGACCGCGTTGAAAGATCGGGATAGTTTCCCATTCACCCGAACTTGAAAGGTTTTGTTTCGAACGAAGTGGTAGACGATACTGTTATATAATTATCAGCCCCCCTTTAAGCCATTAAAATAAATACCGCTAATTCGTCTCCTTATCCCATAAAATACATATCATATCCTAAAACAACATTCTTCTACATTGCTTTAGCACATTTTTAAAATCACATCATCCCTTACAACACATAATCCTATCCCAACAATGATAATTTGTGGTCAAAACTTTCCATCGTGTTTTAGATACAAAAACTTTCCACCCTTCATCCATAAATTCGCATGTGTCGCAATTCCTACCCTAACAGGAATTACAAAATGCTCTCAACGGGCACCCCAAATATCATATTGTGGGTATGTGGGGCTTTTCAGGACCCGAAAAGCCGCACATCGCTCGAACTCCACCATAATCATCAAATACAGCTTACCTTTTTATGGGCTGTTCCAAGCCCCCTTCGAGCGGTCATACCTGAAAACTTAAAATTCATGACAAGATTATCATCTTGCCATGACCATTGCATCAACCGAGCTACCTCGGTGCATCCGCTATGAATTGACAGATCAATGGACGACACATGTCCACCAAATGCACGCCAATCTTTCAGTGTGTTATCTTTCCACCCCTCTATGGTGCAAGAAGACATTTCGGGCTGCTTGCTGGCTTGCACATCTGCAAGCCAGATTTCCAACGGCATATCCTACAATCTTTTTTCCAAAAAAGAAGAGAAGATCAAATTCAACATTGGCCTTCAAGTGAGCATATTTGTTTTCTTATCAGCATGACTGATTTTACGACCCGTTGCCGTATCTAGGAACGATCACCGGCATCGGTCATGTCCAAGAACATTTACCTAAGCGGCGAGTAGCCACGATTCACACGCTGGCTATCGAAACGGCTTTCGTTTACACAAGTAAACACCAAGGAAATGTTTTCGCCTTGACGGCAACATCTTCCATAGCATGTTATCTAAAATCAACATGCAGCCAAGCATCGAATTGAACATGACCGAAATGTGTTTACTTTAAGTAAACTAGCAACGGTTACATCCCATGTTTAGTTCGCTAACCCAAAACCAATTCCTGCCTTCGGCAAGAGTTTTATTGACTCACGTCAATCAAGGAATCTATCCCTTGCGGATGGCGGCAGTATATCCTGCCCATACATGGAGCAGCAGTTTTGACCTGCGACATGTGCTTCTTTTTTCCCTTTCGTCTGACCTTCGCAATGGTACGTCATGCGCTTGCCTTCCAGGGTGGATCTTTCCAATTTTCTTGGACGATCTCCATGGCAGCGATCCAATGGAATCCAGGCGCTGATTGGCTACCCTTCGGCGGGGAATCCATTAGGATCGGTTTTGTTGGATGCCGGTGAACAGACATCTGGGGGTCAGATTTGTATCGCCCAACAGCGCACACGTGCCCAAGGATCGCTTCGTCAAAGTCTTTGTCGGTAGTGAAATAACCGTGTCTGAGAAAATCTCGTTTGTTACCTTCCTCGTGTAATCGGTGTTAAGACGGTGTCTACTTAAATTCGTGTGATCAGAAAACAAAAAAACCTAAAAGACAAATCAATAAATGAAATTTAAAAATCGCGTCTAAATCAGTAGTTTGTGATACACCAATGAATGTAAGAGTTACGTTGTAGGGTTCTCGCTTTGTCGATTCGAGACGATAGGTCAATTATACCTTCAACAATATTTAAATATAATCAGATGTGAAAACCTCTCCGTACACCACAATTGGATTATACATAGACAGTTTACAATAAAGATCATCTATTAAACCAAATTCTCTCGTTTCGTGTTTGATTTACTTCCCGGACATTTTGCCGACTGTGTGCTGCTGCGGAACGACAACATCCGCGTTGTAATTGATCATCATTCTGCAGGTGATAATTTCTAGTGTTCTATCCGTGGTGTTTTTATCAAACTCGCATCCTTGCTGATGCCAACATAAAAACAACCCCACAGGTAAATTTAGCCAGTGCACCAACATGGGCGCAAGATTCGCTAAACTTCCACGATTCCACGGCCACAGTCAATAGAATTTGACCACGACAGGGACCAAGCACCAAGAGAAAAGAGAAGTAACAAAAACACTCGAGCTTTGTTGAACATAGACTTATTATTCACAACCCAAACTCCAACTCGGTTGATATAAACGATGGGACATAAATTACATTCTTATTTGGTAGCAAAGTACAATTTTGATGAAGAAGGTTTAGTACCAGTAGGGAACTGTTTTTACACGTACAAATGTTATCAACTCTCATTTAACTTTAACTGGCTTTACAAGTTCAAATGTTATTAATTTACATATCGTTTTTGCTGACGGTACTCTTTCAAAAGTTATTAATTCACATTTAATTTTAGCTGGCCTTACGAGTTCCAAAGTTATTAATTTGCACTTAGTTTAGCTCTTTATACACAACGGTGTTAACAATTACAAAAAGACAACTGTGTCTGCACGCAACTCCCAGACTCCACTCTGGATAAGACTCGAATTTTATCGCGACGGCAGTGACGCGTGTGTCTCCTTAGACGGTAAAAATCTGACTCCCTGATGACCGTTTCACTCCACATCCGCTAGCGGCCATCGTGATGGAATTTTCTATCGATCGCGTGGTAGCCAATCCGCTATTCTCCTTGGTAGTCACCAATGTGCGATCGAATTAGAGCTTTCACCAGCGGAATTTCCCCTATGTCATGGTGGTCAGGTACAAATACCCGTTGCTAGAAGTGCAGACGTCGATCGATCCTGCACTTGTTCAAACAAAGGAACAAGCATTAGGGCGGTCAGCATCGTTGTTGTAAATAAATCACGACAGTTGCCGGAGGAGGAAATAGGTTTCAGTGTCTTAAGTAAACAGAAACACTATTTCGCGGTTCGTCGCGGCGATGCGCATTGTTTAGTTTAACCAAGGTTTATTTAATTTATGAGGGATTTTACCAGATTGAGATAATGTATTTCTGGATTTTGAATTTAGATTATGCCGTAGGGCAAATGCAAAGCAGTAAACGAATATTTGATTCGTTTATTGCAAATTTTTGGATTTAGTTTAGATTTTTTTTTTTTGGATTTTGATTAGATGTATGAATGGGGGCCTTTCAAAAACAAAAATGTCATGACAGCTCGATACTCAATTTTGTCCATTTTCACGAAAACACTCACATCGACTCACTTAAACGGCTGTCAAATAAAAACTACGCGTCCGAAATGGCTTAAATTTTGTTGAGTAACTGTCAAAAAATGAAGAACCACATTCATTAGCCTTTATTGACGAGTACTGCTATCTTCACGTCGAGGTCGAAAAGTTTTCAGCCCACCCTCGTCCGTGGTCAGACAAATGCCAGGAGGTATTTGAAACAATAAACACAATGTTGATTTCGCCGCCACTGTGGGTCATACCAAACCCTTTAATCTGAGGACGGCTACGAGCAAAGAAGTACTGTGTTATCTCAAGGCGAAATAAGTAAACACCCGCCTACTGCCTACGCCAGTCGCACCTTGAATAGGGTGGTTAAATAGGTTATGACTTTCCACTATTATTCAGAAGGTCGTAGATGGACGGTACACTGCGCTATCAAAATAGAGAAAAAGACAGTGATAATAATAACCGTCTAAAGCCCTATGATGAACAAGACCTCCCGGTGTACAAGGTGGTAACCAAAAAACGTTGGCGGTGTCATCCCCCGTCGCCAAAGAGGGGTACCTGGCAGGTTTAGGGACGATCCGATAAGAAGGAAGTACAGGAAATACCAATTTTTGTTGTTGTTGTTTTATTTTGCATATTTTCCCAAGTCAAACTTCGGAAAACATGCCACACAAAATTCCATGCGAAATGGATTTACATTCGCCGATATGCTTAAAGGACCACAAACAAAGAATGTGAAAACTCGCCCGACAATTCTCCCACCAGAACATATTCAAGTCCCTAAGCGAATCCCCGTACAGGCCAACATAACGCCACAAATCCAACCGGCGGTACGAAAGCCTCCAAAGTGGCAATCTTCAATGCACGAGAAACAATTTAGTCTCTCCCGCTTGATTAAGGACATTCGACCACGATATGAAAACTGAAAAAGTGGGACTGAGAGGTTTGCACTCCTTTTCACGGCATATGTAAGACATACCATCGAACATGGATCCGAAAATTAAAGTTATTCTTATAAATATCAACTCCTTTGTTTCGGTACCAGATCGTAAGATAGTCTCTGACTTCATAAAGGAAAAGCAGGCATACGTGGTTCTTGTAACCGAAAGTAGATTGCACCCATGTCACCGTCCGCCGTATTCTCAAACTTCTCCATGATTCGAATAGATCGAACCCTCAGTGGCGGTCCTTTGGCAGATTTTGGGATCACGTGGAATGTTTGATGACGACGGTGAAGTGTTCCGCCGAACAGTGTTCACACGAAGACAAAACGGAGCGATGCGGCACGTTAATAAAAACACAGCGCAAGGTTTGTTTATAGGTTTCTTTATTTTAGCGTTGTTAAAACCAGGATTCACTACACTGGAATGCCCGTGGCGATTTTACAAAGGTATTCGCTAATATAACACTTAAGTACTCGCCGACACATTACGCTCGACACACTCGCGACCTTTTGGTAGTTCATTTACTTTTCGTTTTACAATTGCGACGACACACAAAACGGCTCTCGTGGTAATGGAGGATCTGACCTCTGTGAATGCTACTTGATGACTGACTATCGCGACGGTTGCGTGGCGCAGATCCTGAATCTCGAATGTTCTCTCTGGTTGATCTATTAGCATGTGTGCTAATAGATCTATTGTTTTCTCCTGCAGCGAAGGTCATGTCAAGAGGGAATTGAGAAAAGAGGAAGGAACAAAGGGGCATCATAGGATCATTGTGTAGCTGCTTAATAGCCTGCAATGCAGGACAATGGTGCTATAAGGGATTTCGGTATACAATGGTAATTGTGTTCCGTATCTTAGCTGGCGGCTAGGATTATATTTGCACATTTGCAGGTAACGCTGGCTAACAGGGGCGCCGATCAGGTTTTCGAATTTACGATGCCTGTATGATGTATATAATTATTTTCAGGAATTTAAGACGATGCGTTAAATGTCCTTAGTAAGGCAATGTCTGTCCGTTTGTTGTGTCCTTCGATCGCCGTGCAGGCGTAGGACGATTGATCGGACTTGTGACCCACATGTCTGTGGGCACGTAGGGTAGTTGCCTCCCAGATGTATGTTACCTTCGTTTCAGGTATGGTGGAGGACTTTTAAGGACACGTGTCTGTGGGCACGTGTAATTTACCTATAGGTGAGTGTGTTCCTTGGTGGAACGACGACAGCTCGACCAATAGTGAATTACGTGGATCGTAGAACCGCCACAGTCCCACCATCAACGGAGGTGGCAGCTGGCTCGCCGGGCTTGAACGGCATCTGACTAATAATGGTAGAATGAATATATACTCCGAACCAGTCACAAAAAACCATTAATCCCGAAGATATCAGCAAATTAGTACAGTCTTCGGAGCATACACCCTTCATGATAGGCCACGATTTTAACTCAAGACACTCAGACATTAGAAGAGCCCACAGTACCAGTATGGCTATCAACATATTTCAAAACCACGTCTGTGTGCGCCTCTTTAATAACTTTAGTAAGGAGCCCGCCATTGCGGTGAGCGTGGACAAAAGGCTTTTGACACGACGTGGATAGCAAGTCTCGTCTTTAAATTATTGACCCCCGGTCTCAGTAGAATGCTGTGTAGTATTATTGCAATTTTCTTTGCATGCAATTAAACTTATTGTTTTTTCACGAGGGTACTCACGGTTTCCTTAAGGACATTGGGTCATATGGAATCCAATATACGCTTGCGTGGTTGGGCCGTCCTTCCGGTGCCTTTTGTTGTTGTTCACTAAATCTGCACGGCACTGTTTATATTGGGAAGACTCTTCTTTAGTTAAGCCACTGGTCTCTAACTTTTATATAGTATTTTATTTTTTATAAAATGTTAGATGTTAAGTTTTTGTTCAAATCTATTATTGCTCACAATTAAGTTTTTTCAATTTTAATGTTACTATTTTAATGGTACTCATTCTTTTTTTTTTTTTGGCAAATCCAAACTGCTCACACCGAATTTTATTTCAACAACTGCTTTCTCGCCAATTCGTGAGCTTATACATCAGGATTTCATTTACCCCCGCTTTACCGTCCACCGATTCGTTAAGTTTGGGGTTGGATTTCGCCAAATCCAATGCTATACAAAAAATCGTTAAGTGTACGGTAGCTGTAGCGATAAATGCTGGATGTAGAGAGAAGTGTTAGGAATTTTGTGTAATATGATATTTGGGGTGCCCGTTGAGAGCATTTTGTAATTCCTATTAGGGTAGGAATTGCGACACGTGCGAATTTATGGATGAAGGGTGGAAAGTTTTTGTATGTAAAAGACCATGGAAAGTTTTGACCACAAATTATCATTGTAGGGATGGGATTATGTGTTGTAAGGGATGATGTGATTTTAAAAATATGCTAAAGCAATGAAGAAGAATGTTGTTTTAGGATATGATATGTATTTAATGGGATAAGGACACGAATTAGCGGTATTTATTTTAATGACTTAAAGGGGGGCTGATAATTATATAACAGTATCGTCTACCACTTCGTTCGAAACAAAACCTTTCAAGTTCGGGTGAATGGGAAACTATCCCGATCTTTCAACGCGGTCGCAGGCGTACCACAGGGCTCCAACTAGGCCCAATCATATTTAATATATCTACACCTTCGATATTTCTCGTCATGTGGGTGAGAGAGTAAACCAGATATGCTATGTGGATGACGTCCTGGTGTACACGTCATCCTAAAGGCTTAAACTCGCAACAAATCGACTCAATTTTCACCTGTATGAACTGAATCAGTATTACAATCGATGGAAAAATCGACTTAATCTCTCCAGAGCAGTAGCCATAATTCTAAGTAGTAAACACTCCCAACCTACTTCTTGGTATTCACAGAATATTCGAATACAAATGGGAGATACTACGATTAGACCCCAGCAGAGGATGAACTATCTTGGGGTCATTTATGCGTTTTTATAAATCAAACAACTTAGAGAAAAACTGAATAGAGTTAAAAAGATTTAGAAGTATTTGCAATGCCCATGGTCTTCCATAATTAGAAAAGGACACAAAAATTACTACACTGACTCATTTTTGGGCATTTTACGAGCACACCAAAAACTCTTTCTCCTCCATCGTCCTTAGGCGATGAGACAATACCAATTCAGTGAAAATACTATTCAAACAAACCAACACCGTTTATAGATAAGGTCCAAAATTATATAATTCGCTAAAAAAAATAAATTACATATCAGTTTAATAGCTTTTTATTTAGCTTTATTTTTAGGTGAGTTGTACTCAATTTCCACCAATAAGCAGCTGGCTATATGGCTTTGCTTCGAAAACACTGGCGATTATAGGGAAGAATGAGTTTCCAAATGCGATATTAACAGAAGGCAATATTTGAAGAACAAAATTTAACCATGATTTGTTGATGTATTTAGTTACAAGGAGTGGATCAGCTTCAGAAGCACTGTCGGGATTATTAAAGTAGAAAACGACGTCAGAAGCAATGAATGAAAAGTCTATAGATTCCAAATGTAGGTGGACACCGTCGGTTTCTGTTACTGAAGTGGCATTTAACACTAACACCCAGGTTACGTCAACTGTTAATTTACAATTGTTTGATTGAGTTTTGAAATTAAACATAAAAGCTAAAAATATACCTGGCATAATGGTAAATGTTCCCTGCTCGTTAACATTTGTACCGTTCCAGTCGCCTGTGAGGTTATAATTGCCAGTGAACACTGCGATGGAGAGCGAAAAAACAATGGTGTGTACTCCAGTCGGGTCAGAGTTGAATCCACTGCCAAGTATCAATATCACGTTTGTCGTGATCTGTTAAGCAACTATAATATGTTTTGTAGTTACCTTACAGATATAACCCTATTAGTTTTATAGCCGATTATATGGAATGGGCTGCAATCAACAGTAATATTAAGTTCACCGCCGGATTTTGCCTCAAAGAACATGGAAGGAATAATGAGGGGGTCAATAGAAGGTAGTCCGATGCTAGGGTAACCTAGTGCAATAAAATCCTATCGTTAAATATATTCAAGGATCTGAATAAAAAGTTTAAAGTACCAGTAAAATAGTTGATAAAAATGTCGTTGATAGCGTCGCTAATACAACTGGTATTTCCGGCATTGCATGGTGAGAAAGCTGAAGAACGAATAAAAGTTATTATTTAAAATGTTGAAGTAGAAAAAGAATTCACCGTAAGTTGTAGGTAAAACAATGACAGGTAAAACTGCCAACAGAATGATTGTTTTCAACATGATACGAAATGCGACTGATATTCAATTGATTTTCAATATACGAGTACACGCTTTTATACCAATTTCTAGTAAATTTTCAATAGCTAATTATTTACTTAGCTCCTGATGAAGCATTTAGATGTACAAAGGGTTGCTGATAGCTTTGTATATTAATTAGAATTGAATGTACACTTAGTTGACGTATTATCTTGGTATTCAATTTTCTTAACTAATTCTTCTTATTGTGAATTTTGCAAAACATGAGGTGGATTGCAACAAAAAAAATCGTGCAGGTAAATTTCAAATGAACCTCAAATAAAAGAAATTAATTAACATAGTGCTTACTAATTGCGTCGTTGAATTTATAACATGGTATCATCGCTCTTGACAATTACTTCAAAGCAAGGAGAACTTATTAACTTCGCAAGCGGCATATATGTATATGTAGCTGGTAATTTGGAACTTAGAAGGAAAGAGCTAGATTCTAGGTTAAGCCATTTAAACAAGCGGACGCGCGTGTGCTTCGTGCTCTGAAGGAGGTTACAACAATTTTAATATATCATTTTTCGTTTAAGTAAACCCCTTGTTCGCCCGTTGGGCAGCCAGACCAACTTCAGCAGTTACATTGACAGCGTGTTTGCCCACGGGGAATAGCCAGACCGGAATCCACTCGTTGGTTTGATACAGCCGGAACCCTTTCCTTTGCAACAGCAACCCTTTGTTTTACGTCTGCGCCCAGGAGTTGAATCGTCGTAGAATCTGCCTAGAGGTGAAGATCCTGATAATGGACCACAGTTGTTGTTTGTCCTAATCACTTTCGGACCTTACGAAACCGAAGTTAAATGATGAACACCAAAGAATAAAAACAACAAAAAGATGGCAAGTTTTTTCTACTACTTAAATTATATTCAAAATGTTTAACTTCGACAATGATTATTTTGGTTCGACAAAAACTGAAAAACTAACTCTTCATTTGTTCAAAAACACAAAACTACCGCAGGTAACAGAAATAATAGGTCACATCGAGGTTTCAAAACACCGGTCCTTTCCAATCAAAACAACAGGTTGTTCCTCGTCTTGTTGAACCGTTGTTGAGGTCAACAACCAGAGTCCGTTTTCTTTCGAAGGTACTGAAGACCAGAAGTTGCTGTTTTCTGCCAGATGACGCTGATCGCTGATGTAGGTTATGATTATCAGGTTGTTGGATTGGATTTGGTTTGTTGGTGTTCTTGTTGGGATTGATTCTGATGTTGATGATTATCGGAATTATGTCAGTTTCGGGGTCGCATTCATTTTCGGTTATTTTTAAATGAATGGACGTGAACTCATTTTCTTTTAATTGTTGTTTGGCTCATGTTGGTTGGACTGCAACAATCTCCCGGGCCGACGCCAATGGACCCTTAGTAGTACTTTTCATTTGATGTCACCAACGTATGCATGTCAGCGCCGTGGGAAGTCGTGGTGCGCACGGATACCTGTGGTTGAGAACAGAGGCTTCAATGATTGTTCTGTTCCTGACCCGATACGGTGCAACGGTAGGTTGGCAATAATTAATTATATTGGTATGATTTAAATTATAATTCATTATTGTTTATTAGTTATATTTATTGCAATTCATATTTTAGTTATTAGGGTTAGTGTGTGTGTGTGTGTGTGTCTTATTCCCTTGTCATCGGAATGGGGCAGAGCTTAGATATGGGGCGCTTTAGTGTTGTCGTTGCTGTCCGGATTGTCACAACACGAATTTTGCCGTCAGTGCCTGGGTGTGTTGTTTCAACTCGGCCTAGCCGCCAAAGGGTGGGAGGCGTCTGTTCATCCAGCAGGAGTACAAGGTGTCCCACTTTCAGTTGATGGTTGGAGGCAAGCCATTTTGGGCGCTGTTGGAAACGCGCGAGATATTCGGACTTCCATTTCTTCCAGAAGTCTTGCTGGATTTTTTGCATGAGCTGCCATCTATCCAAGTAGTTTGCTTTGGTGTCGGTTACATTCCTTTCCGGGGCAGCGCTTAATGTTGTGCCGATTAAAAAATGTCCCGGCGTCAGAATAGACAGATCGTCTGGATCCTCGGTTATTGGACAAAGTGGCCTTGAGTTCAGGCAGGCTTCTATTTGGGCTATCACTGTCGAATACTCTTCAAAGGTTAGAGTGTAGTGGCCGATGACTCGCCTTAAGTGATGATTCATCGATTTTACTCCAGCTTCTCAAAGCCCTCCGAAATGAGGCGCCGCGGGAGGGCTGAAATGCCAAGTTGGCTTGTAACTGCGTCACTATGTCCTCAGTCCAGTGATTCGTCGCATGGTTTTTGTCCCATTCCAACATCCTTGCAGCTCCTTGGAACGTTATTCCGCAATCGCTATAGAGGTGCGCACAATGCTCGCGTCGCGCAATGAATCCTTTGAAAGCTGCGAGGAAAGCAGATGAACTATAGTCCCCGACCAGCTCCAGATGGACTGCCTTTGTGCAGAAACACCCGAAGATCGCAATATACGACCCTTCCATGCTTTTAGTTGCACAGGGCCCGCATAATCTATTCCGGCCGTCTGAAATGGACGGGATTGATTCACTCGTCCAGTGGGTAAATTCCCCATTTTCTGCTCCATGCGTGTGGCTGTGTGTCTGTAACATTTTAGACACTTGTGGATGCAATTCTTAACATTGGACTTCAATCGTAAGATCCAATAATTGTTTCGCAGAGTTGCCATTCTAAGTTGTTGTCCCCCATGTAGTGACCTTATGTGTGCATCCTGTACTATAAGGGAAGATAATGCGTTGTGTGAGGGCAGTATAATTAGATGTCGCTGTGAGTAGGGCAGGTCCGCGTTTTTTAATCGAACCCCGGCTCGCAATATGCCGTCGCTGTCAATGACCGGCGATAGTTTTGCCAACCTGCTACTCCTCGATACCACATCACCTTTGGCGATCATCAATATTTCTTTCGCAAACACTTCTCGTTGAATCATCGCGATTAAACGTGTGCGAGCCGCAGAAATTTCATTTACGGATAGCGCTCCTGCCATCCGTGCCGTTTTTGTCCTGGTGTTATGCACGAACCGAAGCCCGTACGCTGTCACTCGTAGAAGCCGTTGTAGCGTGTAGAATCTCCCGAGAAATTCGTTTCCTCCGAGAGTACCGACGTGCCCGCAGTGTTGAAACATGTTCGTGATGGGGTCCCCGGATGCGAGAGACTCACGTTTTGGCTTAACGACTGCCGCTATCTTTCCTTCGACTGCCGTGGCTGGGATGTCAGCTGCTGTATATGTCTGTTCATTGAAGGTTCGCAGAAAGGTAGGGCCATACCACCACTGCTATTGTTCGATAAGCTTCTTTGGGGTGAGCCCCCTAGTCGCTACATCCACTGGATTATCCTTGGATGCAATATAGTTCCACCGCCTGGGGTCGGTTAACTCCTGAATTTCTGCCACCCGGTTGGCAACGAAAGTTGTCCGCAGGTGTGGTTCTGACTTTATCCATGCAAGCGTTATTTGGGAATCACACCATGCAAACACCTTTGCCTCCTTAAATTGCATAGTCTCCGTGATGTGCCCCAGTAGGTGTGCCAGCAATACGGCCCCACACAACTCTAACCGAGCCAGTGATTTCTTTTTGAGGGGTGCCACTCTTGTCTTTGCCAAAAGAAGATATGTATGGCATCTATTCTGCTCAGTGGTTTTCACATAGACGGCCGCTGCGTATGACCTTTCAGATTCATCGCAAAACCCATGTACCTCGATTGGCAAGTTCGCGGCGAGCCTTATCCAGTGAGGAATTTCGATTAGGTTGAGTGCATCTAACTCTAGTTTGAATTTGTGTCATTCTGTGACGATTGTTGGTGGGAGTTCGCCGTCCCACGTTTGCTTCTCCTCCCAGACCTCCTGAGAGGATTGTTCTTTTAGTAGTGCTCCGGGACTCTAGATAGTTGAATTTAAATTTGAAGATGTCCCGTCCAGGATGCCACTGAATTCTCAATGTCTTGACAGTGGTGGTCTCGTCAAATGAGTGTGGCACTGCACCTCTCTATCTTCCACAATAACTGCTGCGAGTATCTTCTCACTGTTGCTGGCCCACTTTCGTAGTGGGAACCCTCCACGTCTTAACATGGTGATGAGCTGGCGTTGCATCTCGATTGTTTCCTCCTCTGAGTCTGCGCCGTAAATGACATCGTCCACGTAGAAGTTCTTCTTCGCAATGGTGGGCGCCATTAGGTAGTCATCCCGTACATCGGCAACGAGCTGATGAAGAGTGCGGATCGCTAGATAAGGTGCCTCAGCGGTGCCAAATGTGACTGGCACTGGTCACAGATTTGTCGGTACATTTTAGTGATGTCAGCCACGAACGCGATTTTATGCTTCCTAAATCGAAGGATATGGTCAACGATTTCATCTTGCAGCCGTGGGCCGACTAATTGATGATCGTTGAGCGATGTACTACGAGGGTTGCCTCTTATGTTTCGGGATTTGGCAACCCTAGTGTTGCAATCCGGCAATTGACAGCTCTGTCGTAAAGTTGGACATTCTTGAGGTTATACCCACTCAGACCGTTTTGACATACGAGCGCTATTTGTGTTGTTTACAGTAACTTAAAAGATTCATCTCGGCCCAAAAATGGAATTAAATCGTCAACATTTTCGTGCGATTATTTTTTACAACTTTCGGCGTGGAATAACTCAGCAACAGTGCATGGATGAACTTAATTCAATTTTTGGCGATGAAGCTCCATCAAGGACCAGTGTTTATCGATGGTATGGTGAATTCAATCGTGGTCGTAGTTCACTCCAAGATGAATTTCGTGAAGGTCGTCCAAAATCAGTTGTTGTTCCGAAAACCATTGAAGCTGTGCGCGAACTGATATTGGAAGATCGTCATGTGACCTATCGTGAGATTGAGACAACCTTAGGCGTTAGTGGGACCAGCATACATTCAATATTGCATAAACATTTGACTGTCGAAAAAATTTGTCCGCGTTGGATCCCACACAATTTGTCAATCGGCCAAAAAAAGGCTCGTGTCAATTGGTCGAAAGAAATGCTCAAAAAAAACGGTCGGGGTGCTTCGAAACACGTCTATGACATCGTGACAGGTGATGAATCATGAATTTACGCGTATGAGTAAACAGCGGTCGTCTGTCTGGGTGTTTCAAGATGAGCCAAATCCAATAAAAGTTGTTCGCGCACGAAGCACTTCCAAGCAAATGGTCGCCTGTTTTTTCGGAAAAACTGGACATGTCGCAACCGTACCACTAGAACAACGCAGAACAGTCAATTCTGAGTGGTACACAACCATTTGTTTGCCAGTTATCTTCCAAGAAATCAGGAAAACCAACCGCCGAAGACGGATCACTCTTCACCACGACAATGCGAGCTCTCACAGATCGGCTGCGACAACTGCATTTTTGAGCACCCGAAACATCGATTTGATGGGTCATCCGCCGTATAGTCCTGGCTTGGCACCGAATGACTTCTTTTTATTCCCGTACGTAAAAAAAAAACTGAGAGGTCAACGTTTTTCGACACCTGAAGAAGCGGTTGCTGCATTCAGAATGCCTGTGTTGGAGATACCTCAATCAGAGTGGCAAAAGTGCTTCGACAATTGGTTCAAATGCATGCAAAAGTGTATAGATCTTCATGGGGAATATTTTGAAAAACAATAAAGTGATTTTCGATGATCAATATTTGTTTTTGTTCTCTAATCCCGAAATATAAAAGGCAGCCCTCGTACTGACTCATTACGGATTAGGCCCGTTCATAAAGCTATATGGCTTTCCTCGATGCTCACTATCATTGCCCGAGGACAATGACTCCCTTTCCTCTGTATGACTCGAACGAATACTATAACATGAAAAATTAGGGTGGTGTTCAGTGTGATTCTTTTGGCGTCAGGCCTCATTTTCCGATTCTTGTACCGATTTTGTACTTGAAAATCGAACATTTTGGTTGTCTTGTTGCTTCGCAATATTTGCAGGTCTTAAACTTTCAAAACGATTGTTCGTAGATGCAGTAGAGTTATCTTTAAAGGGGATCCTCGTACCTTGATGGTAATTCGGAAATGAACCATTTCTTGATAGCCTCAATCTACATTCGTTTTGAGTGTGATTATTTTTCCCACAGTAGCTACACACAATGTTTTGTATTTCCCCTTTTATGGGTTGCGAAAAACTCGGGATTTGCATGTTTCGATAACATGTTTCCTGCGAGTGACCTAACTTACCGCAAGTTTGACAGACTATTCTATTAGGATGAGTGAATCTATTCGGATATTTATTATAAGTTTGGGGAGTGTTGTCCATTCGTGCCGCATGGGCTTCTGCATGTGCTATCGATTGCTTTAAATTCGTCCCCCCATGGACTTTGGCAATTATCTTGAGTTGGTCATTTTTCAGACCGTCCTCAAGTATTTCTACTGCTAATTTGGTGTTCTCTGCAATTAGACAATTTCTAACTACTTCGTCACTAGTCATGCTACATGTAGCGGAGTTCAAATTCCTCAGAGCTGTCCCGACTCTGTCTCCGAATTCTCGAATCGTTTCCCTAAACTGCTATTTTAGTGAAATTAACTCGTTATGTGCCACTGAACGAGACTGTTCTTCCTTATATTCCGATTCTAATATATCGTTTAAAGTTTCCCAATTGGTTATTATGCGATATTGAATTAAGTCAAAGCCATTTAATCTATTTTTAACTAACTCAAGAAATGTAGTGAATATATTCGGGCTGCGTCTTTTATGGAATTAAATAAAATATCTCCGCCTGAAATAAATTTATTTAATTCCGACGGCTTTCCGTTGAAACTTGGAACAATTTTGAAAACATCAGAAATTCCAATCGTGAGTGGCATTTTGAGCGAATCTTGATCTACCGATTGAGGTGAATTTTCCTTTAAAATGACTTTAACTTCCCTCTGCCTAGCTGCCTGGGGTGAATCCTGAGCTAACGAATTCTGAAAAGAAATTTCCTGTAACCGCCTAGCTGCCCGTCTAGTAAAATAGTGTCGCGAAATTTTGGGACGGTATAGCAAAGAGAAAGAAGTGGGTGAAAAAGAGGACAAAGCGCTATAGAGAACCGAGAGATTTCTCCACAAATTTCAAAAAAGTTCTTTTTTCCTTTATATATATTTTTTTTCTTTTATATGTTTTCAAAAAAATTATGAATAGTAAGAGAGAAATTGGAACCAAAAAAAATTCTAATAATAATAAACTTATCCTGTTTTACATTTTAAATATATAGTAAAAATTTCGTAATATTATAAAAACTTTTTTTTTTGTTTATTTTTATATTTTAAAATGTGGGAAATTTAGTTGTTTAGTTTTATATTTAAAAATGAAGAACACTTTTTTATAAAGAAAAATTGTTAAAAAATTTGTAATAATAAAAAAAAATTATTAAAAAATTTTGTTTTCTTTTATTTTGTCGCTTTTTTTTATATCTAACTTACGATTTCTTAATTTTGTTGTTTGTAGCTTTTTTTTCTTTTGTTGATTGTTGTTTATTAATTTTTTTTTGTCTTTTTTTTTTCTTTTCTTCCTGCCAGGTAGGCTTCGCGCCCTAGAGTTGAATTATTACCCTGGTCTTTGCAGCAACTTTAATAAATACATTTTTTATTTTTTTTATTTTTTTTAAAACAATTTCTTTTGTTTATTTTAGTTTATTTTATTTTTTGTTTCACTATTTGTTTATTGTCTCTGTTTAGTTTTTTTTTTGGTTTGTTTTTTTTCTATTGTTTTGTTCGAAACACTTTTTTTTTCTTTATTTAATTTTTGAAAATATTATATTTTTTTTTATTTTATTGTTGAAAAAAGTTAAAAAAAAATTTTTTTGCTATTGTTTTGTTTTTATTGTTGAAAAAAAAGTTAAACATGTTTTATTTTTTTCTATTGTTTTCTTCAAAACAATTATTTTTATTAATTTTTTTATTCTTTCTCACACACCACCAAATGTTTAGTTTTCGTTATTCGCCTTTGTTTTTTTTCTTTTTGTTTATTTATTTGAAAAAATTTGTTTCTTATTTTTTTTCCATTTTCACCCTTTTGTTTGTTTTTTTTTCTTTTTTCACACACCCCACCAAATGTTTATTTTTCGTTATTTGCTGTTGTTTTTTTTCTTTTTGGTTATTTATTTAAAAAAAAAATTGTTTCTTTTTTTTTTTTCACTTTCACCCTTTCGTTTTTTTTTCACACTCCACCAAATGTCATTAATTTCATTTTTCTTCTTCTTCTATTTTATTTATTTATTTAAAGTTTTTTTTCACTTTTTTTTTCACTAATATGTAGTGGAGACCCATCGGTTGGATCCCACCGCTGCCACCAAATGTTATATTCGAACGCCGTGCTTCCTCGTCATGACCAAGGGAAGAGCGTGGAATTTATTTTAAATAATTAATTAACACTTCTTTATATAAAAAAACTTTTCTTCAATCCACCGAACACAAGACGTCCGCACATACCTATGTTTATTTAATTAATTAATTTAATTTTTTCAATTTCAATTTCTCCTCTTTTACATTTTTGATTTCGTATGAACGAAATCATTCAGTTGTCACTAGTTACTTAATGGGGGTGATTCGTTGTTTTTCGTTAACCGAAACAATGCAGCTGCTTAGGATAACGGAAATTGTATTAACTGTTGTTATGAAATGTATGGCTGGAAATTTGGTATGTGTGTGTTATATTATGTTATGCAAATTTGAGAATTAGGGATTGTTGGCACGATGCGCTTATAGCGATAAGAATAATGAATCACGAAACGACACAATAATAAGGAACGAACTGAAATTGTTTGTATTATGGATATTTTAGAGTATCCTTTAATACCGAAATGTCGAAACGTACAGAAAAAATACAAGGTTTAGTTTTATTACATTTATTCTGTACCGAAAAGGACACGATGTGGACTGTATAACTACAATAAATTTTGAAGAAAAAAAACCAGAACGCAAATTGCTTTTATAGCGCTATAAGAGGGCGGTCCAGTTTTACATGTATGTGTACTATATTTAGGAAACTTAATGGGAATGAAACATTTCACATTAGTAATGAAATAGGCGGAGCACTTGCATCCACATGGTTTTGCATGCTGTTAAAACAGGTGGAAAACAGTCGGTACAAAAATAATAACATTTTAATGAGGTAATTAAACTAGGTTACAGAATGCAAAGTGTCTAGAAGAGACCTGTACGAAATACAAAACAATGGATGGTGTAATATTATGATGATGATGGGTATGGTAACTACTATATAGTACGTGCCTTGCACTTCTGCTGTGGATATCTAGTTGGAAAATATTAGATTTGTTACCTAGTTATTCAGCTCGACGTCCCGTTGAGCCACGATCTATCGGCTCCCGGTTCCAACCGGTTTAGAGAACTCTTGTTTTTGCTGCAGAGGGATCCTTATGTGCCGTCTTTTTTTTTCGAAATGTGTTTTAATTTCCCATTTGTTGAATTTGCACCACCATTTGCACACAATCTCGTAAACACTGAGTTGTATATCCACTGAGATCGTCCATTAGGTAACACAACGTTAAAGGTCTTCTTGTTCAAATCCAGCAATGTTTTCTTTGAATTCTCTCAATGTAAATACTGCTTCTAGTTGAATGAGCTGTTGTTAAGTTCAAAATCAGATCCAATACAAAACAATTCGCAAAACAAGTCCACACTTTATTAGGTACACATTAAAATTACGACCGAAGAAAATTATATACGGTAACAAAACGGTTAACAAAGTTCGGTTTCCGTCGGCTTTTCTGCCCTTTCATCCACACAATTTACAGGAATTTTTCGATTCTTCTACCAAGTCCGATCTTTTTACTCTCCTGCCAACGGAACGTCAACAAAAAAACCGTACATCAAAAACATTGACCCTTTGTCTCTCTCGCTCCCCATTCACGTCCACTTCGAAAACCGAATTCGAACTCGAAGAACTGCACGATCCACACCCGAATCGGGGCGTGTTCAAAAACTCACTTCTGGATCGTGCATTCCTCCACCACCTTACCATCACACCACCTTAAAACAAATTACATTAAAATTACAAAATGATTAATTGATGGGGTGGCGGACGCACGTAACAATGGAATAAGAATGAATAAATTCTGGGTAACGCGTATCCTTGTAACGATAGATTAATGTCATCTTTTGCCTGGACTTGGGTTGTTGTTCAATTTGAATTTGTCTTCATAAAATAGGGAAAGACCCCAGCATGACGCGACAGGGATGATGAATGTATTTCTAATGTATGAAGTATTGTATTTCTTATGTAATGGAAATTGAATTGATTAGTATGCAAATGTATGAACTATGGAAATTGAATGGATATGCAAATGTGTGGGGCTTTTCAGGGCCCGAAGAGCCATGCATCGCTCGATCCCCACTTTTCCAGGCGAACGACTTACCTCTTGGTCGAACTTCAGCAAGGTTGCGTAACCTTGCTACGGCATTTACCCCCAGCCAAATCGCTGGAATTAATACGGTTACCCAATCGGATAACTGTTTCGAATATCCGTTAGGCAGCTTACCTATTCTGTGGGGGGTTTTCCTTCCAAACCCCTTTTTCTCCAACACCACCCCTGAAAGACATTAAGTCCACGGCAAAGCTTATCACCTTGCCGTGGCATCAAAAACCCACCCTCGGGCAGGCATTAATTCCTAAAAGACATTAAGTCCACGGCAAAGCTTATCACCTTGCCGTGGCATCGAAAACTCACCCTCGGGCAGGCATTAATTCCTAAAAAAACATTAAATCCACGGCAAAGCTTATCACCTTGCCGTGGCATCGAAAATCCACCCCCGGGCATACATTATTTCCTAAAAAAAAAGCATAAGTCCACGGCAAAATCATCACATTGCCGTGGCATTTGAAATCCTATCTTTAGGCATACATTCTGGCAGGGCAGCTTGTTTCCATAGCCTTATGCTATGGAAACAACATCAACAAGGAGTTCCTTGTTGACTCGTTTTATTTGTTTGCCCTTGGCACTTCTTGCATGCGGCTATTTGCTCCCATTGGTTTGATACCGCCGACAAGGTTTCGGCTGACGCAAACCAAACATTTCCCTAATTACCAGCAATCGCTGGTTTCCAATTATCGGTCCCCACGTTCAGGGACCGCAATCAAGCAACGAACAAGATGCAGCCAGAAAATGTTTACTTTCAACATCTGGCAATGGTTGCACCCTATGTTCGTTGCAATATTTAAACATCGTCAACCGAAATGTTGATTTATGGCCTCCCATTAGGATGACCAAATCTTCGGTTTGGGTCTTTCGCACCCCAGATGTTAGTGTTTACATTCATGGAAAATGCATTAGCGATGTTGGCCTCCATCCACGGTCGCCGAACGATCGTATGCATGGCATACGCACACATGCATAATGTATGCCTATCTCACCCGGCCCAATCACGATTAACTACCTCGAGTTAATCGTGTAACTCCTCCCCTTTTTCAGTTTCTTTGAGGTTCCCTTTTCTTTGATGAGTTCCAATGAGTCAGTCAGCCTTTTCCTTGGAGTCGACTTGTGTGTGGCGAGTCTCGACATTTTATTCCGTCAGCAGTTTATTTACCAGTTTGCTATTATTTCTAATCACGCCGTATCGCTTAAGTTAATTTTAAAGGGAACATTCGATTAAAACCGTTTTCAGTGGACTTGCGTCATTCAGTGTTTTTATTATATTGTACCTTTAATATTAACGAATTCATAAGACTATCGTGACTTTTGATGTTGTTGAAGGTGCCTAATAGTGAATGCTGTGAAAACTAATTTAAATAAACATTGTTCCAGTCAGATAAATAAAGAGACAAAAGAAGATTAAGCGAAGGTGTTTCATTTTAAAAAATCAGCTGCCGTGAATCAAGTAGTGGGTGTTAAGTGAATCCGTGTCGTGCCAGACACACTACATAACACCACCACATTGGTGACCGCGACAGTTTTTGTTCGCGTTTTATTAAAGAAGTGAACACGCCACCTTTCTAACACCTGTGACTCTTACCACTCCGGAATTAGCGAAATCTCGGTGACGCGACAACCTTGCTCTATCGAGTTTGTAAAAGTGGACACGCGCCTCGACGTAACTTTTGAGTGTTGTGCCTATGAACAGTGACCAGATGAGGCAAAAACAGTGCCAGTGAATTTTGTATACCCAAATTAAGAGCACTATAAGGGCAAGTAGAGCCCCAACTCATCGGTACCCAGCTAACCATCGCACCTTTAACCATCCGGACGTTAATCCAACTGCAGACCCTTTCTACATTGGGACTCCCCAAATTCAACCCAACGTTAGACCACAGGTAATATAACTCGAAAAACGTTTAATAATCTAAGAGTGTAATTGGTCTAAAAGAAAATTTTGCTTGTAACCTTCAAAGAAAAACTAGATGTTAAAATTGTAAATTAAAATTCATGTAATACTGACAATATTTGAAACGTTTTTTTTTTTTTTAATTCATGTCTCGTTTCTTGCTTTTTATCGAACTCCTTACACATCGTAGCATACTCAAATATACAATAAGAGTTTAATAATTTCATTCTGTTTTTAAATTTGCTTAAGTATAACAAGTTAAATATAGTTACAGAGTTCATAAAAGAAGAATTGAGTATAAGTACACTTTTTCCAACTTACCAATAAATATCCTTCTGTCAAATAATGTATATAGAATAAGATTTATAGTGACAAAACACACAAAGACAAAAGTTATAATCCTTTTAAACACAGTGATACTATTAACGGCCAAGCTCCTCAAGCGAAGCATACGTTCATATAAATATAAATTTATTCAGTTTTTACCTTTTCCTCCTTTCGTTTATGTCATTGCATGGAGAATTGCACTCTAAATTCGTTAGTCGAACGCATTACGAAATACTTTAAGAAAGCCGGGCAAAATACAAATCTTTACTTACTTAACATTCGGCACACTAAACGAACTTTGGCCACTAAAATAATAACAATTGTAAACCCCTTCAGGGTATTGACCGGCAAACATTTTCACCAGGTGACAACAGCACACACATGTCACATTTAATAATAAACCACAAATAAATAAAGATAACATTAAGCGTCGAATTGTAAATAATTGTTAAAATTCTACTTCGAATTAGCACAATATATTTCAGGATCGTACCAGAATTACGTAACTGTATTAAGTAAGAAAAACGATCGGAACAACTGGATAAATCCACGAATTTTCATTTGGCAGACACTTGATTTACTTTTGTTAATTATTAAAAAATATAGAAACGATCCGGAAATAAATTAACAAATATTATAAACATTTGTAAACCCCTTCAGGGTACTAAGTATAGGCAATATACGCCCCTTTTGACGAAATTGCTGCGACAATTCCGAACTTCTTTCTCTTTTGATGTTAAAAAAGAGCCTAAAATTTACAGAAAACAAATACGTAATCCAGAAAGTCACACACATACACTGGCAATCGTAATATTTGTAATTTTTCATTCTTGTTTTTGTTTAAGGGATTCGACTTGGTCCCTTTCGTTGTTCTTATTTTGGCATAAAGCGGAATTATCATTTTATATAAATTTTCAAATAACACAAAGGCACACTCATATCACGACTCCACACGACCACTTATTCGCGACTCGAAGTAAGCCCACGGCTCGATTCCCTTTTGGCTCCTCTTGACTCCACTTCCGACCTTCGCTCGGCTTATTTTGGTTAGGGAAAACCATTGTTTTAAGACATCCGTGGTTCTCTCAACTTCCTGCGACTCCTTTTCACCCATTGGCCTCCTTTCACCCTTCTTCGCGTTCTCTTACGCCTTTGACTCCCGTTTCGCGTCACTATCCATTATGGTCAACACGAGAAACACCATGGCCAAAAAGGCTCAGGAACAATCCGAGCCTCTCGAATTCCACGACGCCTCCAGCGTCGATTTCCCTGCTGAGCAAGTCGATGCTGACCTAGACTTGCCCGGACAATCTACCCCCCTGGCACCACCGGTTGCCCCCAGTGTTGTTAATCGACCCCAACCTGTTTCTTCTAACACACTCCCGACTTCCTCTAACGCCCCTAGTGCCGGCCAATTGATGGATTCTGGCATTATGATGCCCACATCTCGTGCCGGCACCTCACAGCAAGCCCATAGACCTTCAGAGTCCCAAGAATTCCACGATGCTTCCAGCCTCGGGAATGGGACTCGTCCTTCAAATATAGGGCTTCCCCCCTTCGATGAGGAGGACCCAGACCTTTGGTTTGCAGTAGCAGACCGCATTTTCCAAGCTTCTGCCTTGCACGACGAACAACTTCGTGCAGTCGAGCTGTTGAAAGTGCTTGACCGCACTCAGCGACCGCATGTTGCACACATAATAAGGTCGGCCGGCCGCAACCCGTATAGCAACATGCGTGAGGCTCTGCTCGACGCTTTGGACGAACCTGGAAGTATGCGGCAACAACGTTTAGCCGCTGTAACCAACCTTTCTGGGATGAGACCATCTCTTTTCCTGACCCATTTACGCTCTATAGCGGGGACCAGGATTGGGGACGACCTAATAAAGCCTCACTTTTTGAGGTGTCTTCCCCAGCATGCCCGTTCGGCACTTATAGCCCAACCCAATCAGAGTTTGGGCTATTTATCCAAAATTGCGGACGCAATCATGGAAAGCTCAGATCAGTATTCTGAGCCTCCAGCGTACCAGGTAGCGGCGGTTTCTCAACACGCCGCCCAGCCTGCACGGCACCCTCGTCTGCCTTTCACAGCCCCTCAATTGGTCCCGACTCCCCATTATCCTCAAGCTCAATTACCTCTTAGAAGGCCCGCCTCAACCAATTTCCCTCAGGGGAATCCAGAGGCAGGCCCCAACGTATTTAACCAGAGAGGTCCGCCACCACAATTAACCCCTGCTGACCTTCGGGCGCTCCAAACGTCACTCCTCCGCGAGATAACTCAATTGCGTGCGGAGGTGAGGAACAATCCTCGAAGCGCCCAGAACCGAGCCATGCCGAGCCGTCCTATTAATCGGCAAAATTTCTCCCAAAATGCCCCTCAGAGGGCCTATATCCCTCAAAATGCCCCACAGAGGGCCAATCCCACCCAAAATGGCCCTCACCGGGCCAATTCCCAGCGAGCTCCGGCTCGACCTCCCCGTAACGGCAATGCCAATAGGCAGAATATACCGGATAATGCCGTTACTCTGCCTTGGTGCGCCAATCACCAACGATATGGTGATCGCGCATTTAACTGCAAGGCGCCTTGTGGTTGGACGCAACCTTCCACCAACCAAAGGCGCTCTTTAAACTAATTTTGCCGACCGACACCCTTGCGCAATCGGCCGGCACCCATACGATAAGTCGCCTAACCATCCGGGATTCGAAACTGAATATCGCTTTTACTGTCGATACCGGCGCCGATATTTCAGTTCTCCCGCGATCGTTTGCTCCGCGTAACCGCGTGCCAGCCGCACTTAAATTGTCAGCTGCAAATAATACGCCGATACTTACGTACGGACGTAAAAAGCTGACACTTCAATTGGGTCTTTGTCGTCCGATCACTTGGCGTTTCGTCATTGCGGACGTGAATGAACCCCTGATAGGTTCCGACCTATTAGGCGCACATAATCTGTTGGTCGATTCGACCCATAACAGACTAGTGGCTCCAACCGCACCCCTCTTGCCCATGACGGCATCTCCAGCGGCAACTTCAGGAGCCACAGAGTGCATAGACCCATTCCAGGTTATGGTACAGGAATTTGTGAGTACAACAATTCCTCTACCTAACCAACGCCGACATAAAGCCACGGTGTTTCATCATATAGAAACACGTGGTCCCCCGGTGAGCCAGCGTCCACGTCGACTGGCTCCGGAAAAATTACGTGCGGCGCGCGCGGAGTTCGAGCATATGATCGAACTAGGTATCTGCCAACCGTCGGACAGTCCCTGGGCAAGCCCACTCCACTTAGTGAAGAAACGTTCTGGTGAGTGGCGCCCATGTGGCGATTACAGGCTGTTGAACGCAGCAACTGTCCCGGACAGATACCCAATTGCACACCTCTACGATTTTTCGTACAAGTTACGAGGGTGCAATGTCTTCACTACCCTGGATCTCACCAGGGCATACCATCAAATTCCGGTGGCACCAGAAGACATCCCCAAGACCGCAGTCATTACACCTTTCGGACTCTTCGAGTTCAAAGTGATGACTTTCGGCCTCAGGAATGCCGCACAGACATTCCAACGTTATATCGACACGGCTTTACGTGGTCTTAATTGCTGCCATGCTTATCTTGATGACATTCTCATCGCCTCCAAAGACCACGCCGAACATAAGCGCCACTTACGTCAGGTCCTAGAGCGCCTCCGTGAATTCGGTCTTGTCATCAACCCAGATAAGTGTCAATACGCCAAGGAGCAAATCACCTATCTGGGTTATGTCGTTGACAACCAGGGCATTCGCCCACTAGCAGACCGTGTGGAGGCCCTCATGAAGTATCCCCGGCCTACTAACGTGAGTGAGCTTCGTCGATTTTTGGGCATGCTTAACTTCTATCGTCCAACACTGAAGAACGCTGCCCAAGTTCAAGCTCCCCTAAATGAGTTTTTAAAAGGAGCTAAGCGCAATGATAAGCGCCCCATTAATTGGACAGAAGTCTCTGATAGAGCATTCCAACTGTCCAAAGAACAATTGGCAAATGCCACCTTACTCCGATACCCTCTCGAGGGAGCGGCACTTTCTATCCAATGCGACGCATCGGATACCGCAATCGGAGCCGTCCTTGAACAGGACATTGAAGGCCGACCGGAACCACTTGGTTTCTTTTCAAGGAAACTGAGTCCCACTGAGCGACGTTACAGCGCCTACGACCGTGAATTGCTCGCGATCTACAGCGCTGTTAAGTACTTCCGTCATATGATAGAAGGACGTTCGCTCTCTATTTTAACAGACCACAAGCCATTGGTCTATGCGTTCCGGAAGAAGTCGGGAAACGCCTCCCCCCGACAAGAGCGTCAATTAGACCTCATTGGGCAATATTCTACGGAGATAAGGCATATCTCCGGTAAACAGAATGTCACGGCGGACGCCCTTTCTCGAATCGATACGATTCATTTGCGTACCGCCTTGAATAACACTGACCTCGCCCTAGCTCAAGAGGAGGACGAACAGCTCAAGTCCCTCCTAACTGCCGATATGGCACTAGAGCTTAAGAAAATTACCCTTCGCGACCCTTTGGGCGAAATCTGGTGTGATGTCTCCACTGGAACCGCTAGACCTTACATTCCCGAGAAACTTCGTAAGGGCGTGTTCCAGGTTTACCACAACCCTGCCCACCCCAGCGGCCGAGCAACAGCCGCTGCTGTCCGTCGCAAATTCATTTGGCCCCGGATGAACAAAGATCTCACCGGTTGGGCCCGTGCTTGTCTCCAGTGCCAACGCTGCAAGGTAGCGCGACATAACGTACTGGGGCCAGCGCAATTCAAGCTTCCCACGGCACGCTTCGCCCATGTCCACATAGACATAGTGGGACCGCTTACTCCATCAAGAGGATTTTCTTATATCCTCACTATGATGGATCGCTGCACGCGATGGCCAGAGGCGACACCTCTCCGGGCAGTTACTGCCGAATCAGTCGCCAAGGCCTTTTACTCAACTTGGGTCACACGTTTCGGTGTACCAACCACCATAACTTCGGATCGAGGTCCACAATTCGAGGCGACAATTTTTAGGCAGCTAACAAATCTTCTCGGCTGCCAAAGAAGTCGTACCACCGCCTACCACCCGCAATCAAATGGGATGATAGAGCGCTGGCACAGATCTCTTAAAGCCTCACTCATGTGTCATAATGACACACAATGGTTTGACGCCCTTCCAACTGTCCTCCTCGGCCTGAGGACAAGCATTAAGGAGGACCTGGGTGCTTCGGCAGCAGAGCTTACCTATGGTACCAACCTCCTTCTTCCAGGAGAACTTTTCCTGAATGGCGAAACACCGCGTGACCAACTTCGTGAATTGGGACATCTCCGTGACCTGCTACGTAAGATTAGGGCAACCCCTGTAACCAGGCACGGCTCCAAAAAACTTTTCGTCCACCCTGAACTGCACAGCTGCACGCACGTCTTTGTCAGGGTGGATAAGGTCAAAAAACCCTCGACCCACCTTATGATGGCCCATTCAAAGTCTTCCGCCGCATCAGTGACCGCGTCTTAGAGATCGACATTAGAGGCAAGCGATCCACGGTCAGCGTCGAAAGGCTTAAGCCCTGTTTTCTGGAAGCTTCCGCTCCAGAACCACCCCCATCTGCTGATACCACTCCTACACCACCGGCACAACCTCCCCGTACTCGCGCTCAAGCGCGCGCCCATAACCAACTAACCACCCCCTAACCTGCCTTACCTGTTTCGTGACTACGTCACTGGGGAGGGAGTGATGTGGGGCTTTTCAGGGCCCGAAGAGCCATGCATCGCTCGATCCCCACTTTTCCAGGCGAACGACTTACCTCTTGGTCGAACTTCAGCAAGGTTGCGTAACCTTGCTACGGCATTTACCCCCAGCCAAATCGCTGGAATTAATACGGTTACCCAATCGGATAACTGTTTCGAATATCCGTTAGGCAGCTTACCTATTCTGTGGGGGGTTTTCCTTCCAAACCCCTTTTTCTCCAACACCACCCCTGAAAGACATTAAGTCCACGGCAAAGCTTATCACCTTGCCGTGGCATCAAAAACCCACCCTCGGGCAGGCATTAATTCCTAAAAGACATTAAGTCCACGGCAAAGCTTATCACCTTGCCGTGGCATCGAAAACTCACCCTCGGGCAGGCATTAATTCCTAAAAAAACATTAAATCCACGGCAAAGCTTATCACCTTGCCGTGGCATCGAAAATCCACCCCCGGGCATACATTATTTCCTAAAAAAAAAGCATAAGTCCACGGCAAAATCATCACATTGCCGTGGCATTTGAAATCCTATCTTTAGGCATACATTCTGGCAGGGCAGCTTGTTTCCATAGCCTTATGCTATGGAAACAACATCAACAAGGAGTTCCTTGTTGACTCGTTTTATTTGTTTGCCCTTGGCACTTCTTGCATGCGGCTATTTGCTCCCATTGGTTTGATACCGCCGACAAGGTTTCGGCTGACGCAAACCAAACATTTCCCTAATTACCAGCAATCGCTGGTTTCCAATTATCGGTCCCCACGTTCAGGGACCGCAATCAAGCAACGAACAAGATGCAGCCAGAAAATGTTTACTTTCAACATCTGGCAATGGTTGCACCCTATGTTCGTTGCAATATTTAAACATCGTCAACCGAAATGTTGATTTATGGCCTCCCATTAGGATGACCAAATCTTCGGTTTGGGTCTTTCGCACCCCAGATGTTAGTGTTTACATTCATGGAAAATGCATTAGCGATGTTGGCCTCCATCCACGGTCGCCGAACGATCGTATGCATGGCATACGCACACATGCATAATGTATGCCTATCTCACCCGGCCCAATCACGATTAACTACCTCGAGTTAATCGTGTAACTCCTCCCCTTTTTCAGTTTCTTTGAGGTTCCCTTTTCTTTGATGAGTTCCAATGAGTCAGTCAGCCTTTTCCTTGGAGTCGACTTGTGTGTGGCGAGTCTCGACATTTTATTCCGTCAGCAGTTTATTTACCAGTTTGCTATTATTTCTAATCACGCCGTATCGCTTAAGTTAATTTTAAAGGGAACATTCGATTAAAACCGTTTTCAGTGGACTTGCGTCATTCAGTGTTTTTATTATATTGTACCTTTAATATTAACGAATTCATAAGACTATCGTGACTTTTGATGTTGTTGAAGGTGCCTAATAGTGAATGCTGTGAAAACTAATTTAAATAAACATTGTTCCAGTCAGATAAATAAAGAGACAAAAGAAGATTAAGCGAAGGTGTTTCATTTTAAAAAATCAGCTGCCGTGAATCAAGTAGTGGGTGTTAAGTGAATCCGTGTCGTGCCAGACACACTACATAACACCACCACAAATGTGTTTGAGGTAAAAAGATATTAGAGGATATATTTACTATATTAAGTGTATAAATGTATATTATGGGATTTATTTATGGTTAAATGGATATGTTAGGATTGAGGATTTATGGAAGACGGTAGGGCTGCGAGCACTACACTATATATATATATATATATATATATATATATATATATATATATATATATATATATATATATATATGTATGTGTATATATATATATATATATATATATATATATATATATATATATATATATATATATATATATATATATATATATATAGAAATATATCAAACATTCGTTTATTGCCTAACATTTGCCCCCACGGCATAATTAAATCCAAAATCAAAATTAAAATTAAAATTCACAATAAACAAATCCAATATTCGTTTATTGTTCTACATTCGCCCCACGGCATCAACGGAAACCAAAACCCAGAGATGATTTTCTCTATCTGGAAATTTTCCATTGAGAAAAACAAACAGAAAACCAAAAGCACATACATTCCAACATCTGCGCAATAGTTTCGTAAGAATTCCAAAAATTGAATTCTTATCTTATGTAAACACTGAGCATCTCAGTCAGGATACCAAAAATCGAGATTGTTGTACATAAATGTGTATTTTCGGGATACAATTTCTCGATTTGCTTTCCTTTATAAAGGAATGGTAAAAGAATAAGGGGGCTTTTAACACCCGTGCTCACTTGAGTAGAACTTCACTTTTAACACCCGTGCTCACTTGAGTAGGACTTCACTTTAACACCCGTGCTCACTGGAGTAGCACACAATTTATTGAAGCATTCGAGCAAGTATCCCGCTCGCAGTATCAAGTATCCCGCTCTCAGCATCCAGTATCCCGCGCCCAGCATCCAGGCCAAATAAAAACTGTACAGGATCCAACCGATATTCGAGCTGAACAATAAAATTATACCGTAAGAAAAATTGATCTTTTATTTCTTTCCCAAAACCTCCAAATATTCAGGAGAATCCCAGCGGAGACGAGGGCTTGGTAAGGCCAGAGTAATCACTACCGACGACAGGACGTTGCTCTTCCCCCTGGATCAGAGGAAGCACGGTGACGGCCCCTTTGTAGGTCGACTTTTCTCAGGAGCAGTATAACAAAGAGTCCTTTTAAGGACTAGAAGACGCTTCCTGAAAATAAAAACCCCTACAAGAAGCAAAACAATCTGGTAGCCTGACTGTTGGTAGGTGGCCTGAATCGAACACACATAAATTCTCCATTCGTTGTGCGGATCAATGCACATGCCACAACTATTTTCTTATTCATTAGTCCACCTTTCATTTGATTCATAAATGTACATCAAAGTATTAAGTACAGTTAATTTTCTGATGTTTGTGAAGTCCGCTTCTTTAAATGGTTTAACCTTAAGCAGTTTTGAAGTCAAGTGAATCTGTTTCTTTCCTTCTCAGTTCCAAATTAGCAGCTACATATACTATGGTATATGTGGCTTGCGAAGCTAATACATTTTTTTGCTTTGAAGTAATTGTCAAGAGCGATGATACCATGTTATAAATAGAATGACGCAATTAGTACGCAGTATTTTTCCATTACTTTCTTTTATTTCAGGTTCGTTTGAAATTTACCTGCGTGGTCTTTCTGTTGCAATCCACCTTACTTTTTGAAAAATTCACACTAAGAACAATTAGTTAAGAAAATTGAATACCAAGGTAATGCGTCAACTAAGTGTACATTCAGTTCTAATTAACATACAAAGTTATCGGCAACCCTTTGTACTTCCAAATGCCGAGATCATTAAAAGCACATATAAATTGTTCATCACTAGGATTAAGTAAATAATTAGCTATTGAAAATTTACTAGAAATGGGTATAAAAGCGTATGATCGTATGTTGAAAATCAGTTGAAAATCATTCGTATTTCGTATCATGTTAAAAATAACCATTCTGTTGGCAGTTTTAGCTGTCGTTGTTTTACCTACAACTTACGGTGAATTCTTTTTCTACTTCAACATTTTAAATAATAACTTTTATTCGTTCTTCAGCTTTCTCACCGTGCAATGCCGGAAATACCAGTTGTATTAGCGACGCTATCAACGACATTTTTATCAACTATTTTACTGGTATTTTAAACTTTTTATTCAGAACGTTGAATATATTTAACGATAGGATTTGATTGCACTAGGTTACCCTAGCATCGGACTACCTTCTATCGACCCCCTTATTGTTCCTTCCATGTTATTTGAGGCAAAATCCGGCGGTGAACTTAATATTACTTGGCATTGCAGTCCATTCAATATAATCGGCTATAAAAATAATAGGGTTATATCTGTAAGGTAATTACAAAACATACTATAGTTGCTTAACAGATCATGACAAACGTGATATTGATACTTGGCGGTGGATTTAATGCTGACCCGGCTGGATTACACACCATTGTTTTTTCGAGCCCCATTGCAGTGTTCACTGGTAATTATAACCTCACAGGCGACTGGAACGGTACAAATGTTAACGAGCATGGAACATTTACCATTATGCCAGGTATATTTTTAGCTTTTATGTTTAATTTCAAAACTCAATCAAACAATTGTAAATTAACAGTTGACGTAACCAAGATACTAGTCTTGAATGCCACTTCAGTAACACAAGCCGACGGTGTCCACTTACATCTGGAATCTATCGATTTTTCATACATTGCTTCTGACGTCGTTTTCTACTTTAATAATCCCAACAGTGCTTCTGAAGCTGATCCACTCCTTGTAACTAAATACATCAACAAATCATGGTTAAATTTTGTTCTTCAAATATTGCCTTCTGTTAACACCGCGTTTGCAAATGCATACTTCCCTCCAATTGCCAGTGTTTGTACTATTTTGGGTGCACCACCGTGCTTCCGGTTTACCGGGAAGAGTTGGCTACCGTGGTTGTCCTTCATGGATATGTTGAACTCGTGTATATTTGTTTTTCCGAGACGTAAGTGTATTTACACGCGCGAGAAAAACACTGTTTGGTAAAGAAACTTTTGTTGAGCCGTAAATGAAAGGGCAGAATGATACTTTTTAAAAACGAATTTATTTTTAAGTTTAATTCTTATATTAGTTTTGATGAGGTCTTCTCCTCACGCGCGCTACTGACTGACTCCCTCAAGCGACTTCTTCAACTCTCGAAAATTCAAATCCTCAAATATCTTTATCTTCTTTCGAAGGTCAAGATGCATCGCCACTTATCGTTTGATCCTTTATTGGGGTTTTTATTTGTATTAGCCACCTGGCTAATGCAAACAAGAATTTTCGTGCATTTCAAATAGGTAGCACAAGATCCGTGGAAATTGGTTGTTAGTTTAGGATCTGGGAATCCGTGTCTATTAGCTAGTCATAAAACATCTGGTATCCGTTTGGATGTTTATTATTGCAAGAATTGTGTGTCGGCGTATCGAATAGATATGCCATTGTTTGGACACATGCACTTTTAGGTTTTGGATCTTGTAGGTTTTTTAGGTGCTAGTTGCTTTTAGCATACCTGAGAAAATAATGCATTATGCTGTTTGATTTTAGGAAATTGAATCGAACAAAGGCATTAAATTGAATAAATAAATGTGAATTCAATAAATGAGAATTTGAACGTTTAGTTCGATTTGGTTACAATGTTATGTTTGGAATATCAAATGGATTTTCTTATGGGTGGGAGGCAAATGTAATGTGGGTGGAAATGTAATGTGGGTGGAAATGTAATTTGGGTGGAAATGTAATGTGAAGGAAAACAGTAGGGCTTCTTGGAGCACTACATGTTTTCGATGCATATCCATATAGCCAACTGCTTATTGGTGGAAATTGAAATTACAAAATACAACACACCTAAAAATAAAGCTAAATAAAAAGCTATTAAACTGATATGTAATTTATTTTTATTAATAGAATTATACAATTTTGGATTCTATCTATAAACGGTTTTGGTTTCTATGAGTAGTATTACGACTGGCGTAGACAATAGGCGGGTGTTTGCTTCTTTGCTCGCACCCGTGGTCAGATTAAAGGGTCTGGTATGATTTGGGTAGACCCACAGTGGCAGTGAAATCAACATTCCTTTTATTGTCTCAAATGCCTGTTGGCATTTGTGTGTCCACGTACATTTCAAAGGTATTTCCTGCGGGCTAGCACTGATGCACGAAAGGAAGTGGCCTTTAAGATGTGTAGATTCATCTGCCGACTTGCCATCTGAGAACAGAGGTTTAATGTATTGGAGATGTTTTTCCTCTGAAGATTTGATCTCGGATATGGGATCACTCGAATCGTCATCAGAGTGGAGTCCCGTTGGGGTGTTAACTCGCAACTCCAGGAGACGGACTATTCTCTGTCCAATTATCTTTCGTAACCGCCCTGGTTGTGCCCCTGCGTTTTTGGGGCTATGGGTTGCACCCATAGTTTGTGCCTATAGCTTGAACCTGTAGTTTGCGCCCATAGTTTGCGTCTTGAGTTGGCGCCTATAGTTTGCGCCTATTCTGTAGTACTATGTCTCATTAGCTTGTATATACATTTTCAGGTCGACTGCTTTGTTAGTATACATTTTTCAATTCGTCATCAGAGTGGAGTCCTGTTAACGTGTTACCTCGCAACTTCAGGGGATTAAGGAATATTCCCTGGGCGGCGGCAACTCCACTGCCCAATTATCTTTCGTGAGCGCCCTGGTTTGCGCTTATAGTTATGCCCCATCGTTTTGGGCCTATAGGTTGCGTCTATAGCTTGGACCTATAATTTGCGCCTGTAGTTTGTGCTGCGTCCGGCCTTATACAAATTTTCATTTAGACTCAGACGGAATACTTATTCGACACTGAACAGAAACCCGAGTTTGACTGGTTCTGTGGGGAGGAAGTATGTACCTGCATGGGTAATCCGTTCCCTTCCTCCGCCAACATCTGATTACTGCCGTCCATTTCGCCGCCGTAAACTAAACTGTTCGTCGAGAAAACGGAAGCACACATAAACACTCAAGAAACAAATAAAATGTAACGCGGTTTGGTTGTCTGTATAAAAGTTCTATTATTTAATTTAACTGTTGCAACTGGTTCACAATTATTTAACTTGAAAACTGTCTTATACTGGGGGGCACAAGAAAAATTATATTTTTGTTTTCGACGCGCTCGACTCTAACTCTTCGTTTCACACCGTACCGGCGCCGCTACGGTGGATGGCGGAGCGACCGTCTCCGTCAGTGGATGAAATTTGACTCAACGATAATTACCTCGTGCCGAGATCACTCGCTAATCTTGATGATGGTGGTATGTGTGCATGGTCCTTTCATGGATGAAAAACGAACCTAGAACAAGGAAAGGGAATAGAGAGCATTCATGGGATACGAGTCTGGTAAAGCAAACAAAACCGAAACTCGTCGGATCCTAATTGCATCTTTGTTTGAGATGTGCGTCGCGGCTAAATAAATAAACGCGGCGCAACGAAGAAATGGTGTTAATAGGTTTTGTCTAGATTACCAGGAAATGGTGTTTATGGCATCACTGGTAAGGGTAAGTATTGATTTGTAGGATTTAATTGGTGCCAAGAGTAGCGTGTATTTGTTTTAGTCCTTTGGGTGTAGGTCGCCAGCCAATGTATTTGTCTGATGATTTATGATACACATGATGCAGTTGCTAAAACAACTCAAGGGTAAGGTTTCCTGATTATGCGGTTGTATTATATATGAACCGATGAATTTTCTTTCAGGTAATTTAAGATAAGATAAAGAACTCTTATAGGGGGTTTTACATGCAAAGTTATGCTTGCAGGTAAGAATTCTTTTGCAGAAGCTTGAAAATAAATATATTCGGTAAGCTTAATGCGTGCAGTATTTACAGGTGCTAATGCTGTTGCATTAGTGGAAACTGATGTAGATTGGGTCGTAATAATGGGGGTTCTGCCTGATAAGGTAATGAAAGGATTCTTACGGGAAATTATATGCGAAGAGCGTGCATCAAAGGTAAGTTTCCTTTAACAGGGACTTTAAGATAATTGATTAATATCTATATGATGCGTGAAGCATTTTCAGGTACTAATGCGATTGAATTAGTGAAGTTAGGAAATTGGATAGCAGTTATGGGGTTTTTAGGTAAGTGAACCGTGAGGTTTGGCGGCACCGCCACAGTCCGCTTAAAAAGATTTCGTCGTCTCTCCAGCGGTCTACCAACACTTTTCTTTCTTTAACGCCTATCGGGGTTTTCGGGTTTGGCTTTGTTAGAATGACGAAGTGCGGCAGTTTTTCGCAGCCGTTCCCCTGTGTGGGTAGGGTCTTCAGGCGACTGCCGAGCGCGGCCCCCTTGGTACGGTTCCCCGTTCGGCTGCCCTAAGCCCAATCTTTCCCATCTTATTATGTGCAAACTAAACGGAAAAGCTTTCGGGATTTACGTTTGTTTTCGGAAATTCCAAATAACCGCCCGGTCCATCAACCCTGCAATTTTTCGACAGGAAGTCTTTACCCAATAACTCGTCTTCCGATAGCCCCGATAAGGAGTCTATTACCTGGAAGCTACGGGGAATTTCTTGGTGTAACTTGAAATTCCCATAGCAGCATACCCTAGACTTACCTTTGGTAAAAAGTGTTTGGGGAGTCGTTGATTTTTGGGCATCCACAACATATTTCGAGTGGAGTGCCTCAGCTTTAACCAGTTAACTGTTTCGATCTTATTGGAAAATGCGTATAAATTTTTATTAGTTCTTTTTATTTCGACATGGCCCCAAAATATTCCAAACTTCTTGCAGTTCAGGAATATATTTTAGTTTTAACTAAACTTGCTAAATTAACTGCCAATGGTCACTACTGAAGACGCATGACGAATATATTCGTCATAACACGAATTTTCACAATTTTTTCATGACGTATATCTCCGTCATAAACAGCTAACTGGTTAAGAGGCTGATCTTCTGTTGGAACTCCTTCTGTTGGTCACGACACGTGGAAGTAGGGGATTACGTTGTGGTGGCGTATGGCGAGCACAGCAATCCTTAATATTGTGTCCATATTATCTGCAATCGCGATAGAGGGGAGTTTTTCAACGTATAGATTCCCCATTTTGTTGCAAATGCTGCAAAACATACGCCCAGCTAAATGCAGCATCGAACGAGTGCTTGGGACCTGGTTTTTTGGCCATTGTGGAACTGGTCAGCGTCGCCCTTTTGTGGTATGGAGGTTCCAGGTCGTGCCGTTGGGAACTCACCCTGCGGTTGGAACAGGGCCGAAGTCACCACAGCCTGGGGGTGCTGTGTATAAGCTCCCAGTGCATACTGGGGTTCTAGGGTTGACCTATTTTGGTGTGGGCGGCGTGAACGTGCTACCAAGCATATCTCCAGTAGCATAATTCTCTTCAGTCTCCGGCAGCTATACCCAGTGAAGCGACAACTGCTGTGGCACGAGTAAAGGATAGCCACATTACCACAATACACACGGCACCATGATCCAAATATCAAACAATCATCATGGGTCAAAACTTATCTCCGCACACGGCACCAACCTCATGAGTCAACGCCGAACGCTTATCTACGACCGAGACATTGCATAGATGCTCTAAAGCCATCATAGGTAGGTTAACAATGACCTAAGACAATTATCTTCGCACAAGTTAAGGCTAGTCACATTATCATAATACACACGGTACCATGATCCAAACATCAAACAATCATCATGGGTCAAAACTTATCTTCGCACACGGCACCAACCTCATGAGACAACGCTGAACGCTTATCTACGACCGAGATAATGCATAGACGCTCTAAAAGCATCATAGATAGGTAAACAATGACCTAAGACAATTATCTTCGCACACGACACCATTCTCATGGGTCAACACGGGACGCTTATCTGTGACCCAGCAATTGGATAATATCGATAACGTATTTGGGGGATGAGAGTCGAGTAGGTACTCAGTGGAGCGAGTGTCGCTAGGGTTTAACGCTATGGTTGAACGCTATGGTTGAATGCTAGAGTTGAACGCTGTGGAACTGAGTGTAATATTTCCAACTTCAGCCGAGCGTCTTAAGAGAAGGGAGTCGCGTTGTCGCAACATATTCTTCTGCACCCTTGCCACCTGAAGGAACCTGTTTAGTATGTTATCGAGAGGACCATCACCAAAAGCCAGCAAATAGTACCGGAAGTGGCCCTCTCTGACACCTACCATTATAGCGGACTTCGCCAATATCTATCTATCTGGATCGGAGAAATGGCACCGTTTGCTTGTCAGTAGGAACGCTCCGCTGGAAGCCCGGTATGGTTTAACATAGCCGTATACTATATGAAAGTATTTGGTGTATAGTATTTGAAAGACAATGTTTGCGTTCCCATCTCCGAATGTACAGAGCGCCAGAATCCCAGTATATAAACTATTATTCTAATAAAGACCTGTATAACAAGGGACGCTTAAATAGGATAGATTGTGGCGGTTACCTTGAACGCCACTACTCACCTTCCCATTAACCATTCGAAAACTACCAACCTAGAGCATCCAAAAACAGTATAAAACAAGTATTGTGGCAGTTCCATTGAACGCCACTATTTACCTTACAACCTATGACGAAGAAACAGTTTCCTGAAACACATAAACCCTGGAAAACATGTACTTACCTTCCTATAGTTGTACCAACTATCTCCTGAAATGCTTTAGAACTAAAATTTCGCTGATGCAAAATCCATCAGCAACAAATAGGTATTTTTCCACAAGGGCATGGTCGCATAAAACGCATCATGTGCATTAAAAGCAATCTGGTTGCACCACCAAGCAACCAACATTACCCGAACCACATCGATGAAATATTTCCTGATGAGGCTGCTACACACGTGCAGGAGATATTTCTTCTTTTCCTTTCTTTTACCCATGTTCACATCGGTCGGTCACCCGATCGACAAATACATTATGGCATACGGCTGACCGCCAAAGGAAGTCGAGTTCTCAAAAATGGAAAATTACCAGCGAGCATTCGACTACTTCGAGATGCCGCCAAGATGTGCACGATCAGCATAAATGCTGTACGCAGTTGCTGATCGTGTAAACACTAAATATCTACTTTAAGATAATTGCACCAGCTGCAACCATGCCATCTGATGTTCCCCTTATGGATTCGGTCGATCCACGGTCCGCATACTTGTGGACACATACACCATGAACAGAGGTAATCATCGTGTATGTTTCGCGCCATTTGTGCTGATGCAAAGTAAATCATACCTTGTTGGGCACCGAGGCGATGGATGATTTTCGCTATGCTGTCGTCTTCGGTGACCTAACCAATCTTAAAACTGATTCCGTGGAGGCAAGTCGGCATTCCACGTTAAGCTAACCGGGAGTCTTGTTTCAACAGACACCTAGTCAACGCGAGCTTTAACACCAGGAGTCGGTTTTTCTTTCATAGAATCGTTTGTGAGTCACCCGGTCGGGCTAGTAGTCGCGAAACACAACCAATTGGTAAAATGAATTCCCGTATACGTGGGCTTAAGTTAAAGTGAATTACAGCTTAAAAATCCTTATGTGTTAAATGATAGTGTGCTGGATAAATGGAATGTATACCTTACGTATGACTGAACAATATTTGGAAGTTAACTTAAGTTACGATGAATTACATCCTGATAATCCTTATGTGTTAAATGGCAGTATTATTTCTTATGTGGTAAATGACAGTGTCCTGAATAAATTAAATGCATATACAAAATCTTATATCTTTTGGTTGAAGCAGAAAAATAAAATAAGAACGAAGGGAGTGGTTATTTCATTAACTATATAGTGAACAGTTTCGACGACACAGATTTTGTGCAGAAGAGAAGTTGGGGAGGAATGCGAATCAGTGTCCGTGTAGGCACGACGGCATTATGAAACCCCCCACAAAATAACTTTGTATTTAAAAGTATATGGTCCCACATTACAATGGGCAATGAGAACAATTTGGTCTCGGCACTTTCTATCCAAACGATGCATACTCGGAGAATGTAGATTCATTTACCCAGAAGCATTTGTCTTATTACACAAAAGTGGCCTTATACAAGACATTAATGGAATGCCGTTCATATACCATGCTTTCACAGCCTCCTAAACCATGCCCACCACACCAATCTTAAGTGGCGCTTCTACACTTTACTATAGCCTGCCCCCACCTCTTGCCCATACTTCTGCCCTATTAATTTGTCAGGCACCTGTGCATTGTCTCTTCGCCTTGTTCCACTGTATGTCGGAAACAAGTTTTGTCGCAGCATGAACTGTGTCATGTTGCGATCGAAAACCAAATTGGTTGTTCAGGATAATACCATTTTCCTCACACCAGTTAGTCAATGCTTTATTTATAATTTTCTCGAATACCTTGCTGATGTTCGGAAGCAAACTAATCGAGCGAAGATTGGCTGGATTGCTCCTGTCCTTGCCCTTTTTGGTGATGGGAGAGACTACTGCAGATTTCCATTGGATTGGATAATATGCATTATTTAGAGCGTTATTGAACAAAATAGTGTAAACCTTCACTACTTCAAGAGGTAAATGCTTTAGAACAATGTTTGGAATACTATCTATTCCAGAAGATTTTTTGTTGTTAATCGATCTAAGAATGTCCGTCAGTTCATCCTTGTGTACAAATATACTAGTGCTTAGATCTCTGAGCGGTGAATCCGCTCTATTATTTTCACTAAAGATAGTGAAACTTCGCCTTAAGAGACGCCAATTGTTAAGTTCATTGCTTAACGAAATATGTTTTTGGAGAGCCCTATTTTCCAGGTCAAGGTTAGAATGAGCCGATTCGTTCAATCTATACACTGCTTCGAAACATGCGCCAATTGAGTTCTCTTCGTTAGAGCTGATGTGTTCCAAGGTAAGTCCTGCGTTCAGCAGCGTTTGACAATTCTCGGGAGTCCGCGGAACTCGCAGACATAGGATGTCATTATAATCTTTCCTTCGAAAGACTTTATTTATTTGCGGGAACATATTCGGTCCACTAGCTTTAATCGCTTGAATTCTCTTGTTCCAGTCTTCATTGATTACTGATCTATAGTTGTCACGGATCAGTTTTTGAAGATTTTTAATTAATGACTTAATTGTTTTTATTTCCTGGCTATTTGGATCTCTGAATTGTCTGTAGAGCAGTTTTAACTTAGAGAGCAGAGTACTCTTTTGCCTATACAGCTCGTCGATCGTTGCGTTTCTGTACCGGTTTGTATGGCTCTCGGAGTGAGACACTTTTGGGATAGAACGATTCATTGTATTAGTAACAATGTTGTTCATCGTCGAAAGATAATGATCAATTTCGTCATTATGAAGATTTCTGTCAGTTGGTGGATCTATGCCATTGGAGCGTAATTCTTTTTTTTTATCCGATCAAAGCGCGACCAGTGTGTTTTTCCGAAATTAAAAGAATGTATCTGTTTGTACTGCTCAAGTAGTGAATGTTCGTTTGGGACATGTATTACAGCACCAAGTCCATAATGATCGCTATCGTACTCGATTGTACGAAGACAATTTCGAGTAGTTAGATCCGTATCTAATAGTTGTATTCGCTCGTCCAGCAACAGTAAATCCAAGAAGGAATTTCCTCTTGGATACGACGGGGTACTTGTAGCGTACAATTCTAGTTTATGTTCGATAGCGGTTGTTCGCCACTAGTCGAACAACGCATTGCCTCTTGTGTTTGTGATAAGGTTACCCCAAGTACTGTGCTTGGAATTGAGATCTCCCGCCATAAAGAAATAATTATTTTCCGAGTCTAACTTGAGACTTCGAAAAAGGGTATCAAGTTCATTGATAAACTGTATACACTGTGGCGCTTCGGGAGCATAAGCAGAGATAACATATAGATGCTTTTGACTTTTCAAAGGAATATCTATAACGCTGGCTTCTAGTACCTGGAACTTGTATACATCTCTACTGTAGACGAATTTGTGTTGTAGACCATTTTTAACTAAGACAGCGACCCCGCCCCCCTGAGTGGAATTTGGCCGATCTCGTCTAATTACTTTATAATTTGGGTAGCCCAATTTGTGCCTTTGATTTAGCTTAGTTTCGCTAGCCAAAAGCACATCTGGGCGTTCAGCTTCCAGCATATTGTTGAGATTATCCCTTCTTTCCATGCGGATTAGTGAATTAACATTCACAGCAATAATTTTTAGGGTTAATTCAGTCGCAGTGAACGTTATGATTAGAGTGTGGGTTCGTCTGGAAACAGGGTCGAATAGATAATGTCCGTTCGAGCCACTTGTTCCGTCAGTTTTTTTTCGATCTTTTCGAGTTTTTTATCAAACGCAGCAAACTGTCCTTGTATGGACAGTAATATTGCTGTTATATCAGTTTGTGCCTCTGGAGCAGGCGTTTTAATGATATTACGTGATTGTTCTATAATTGGTGCATTTTTTACTCCACCTGCCATTTGGGCGTATGACACACTTGGTGCCACGAAGTTGCTGTAAGAGCGAGTTTTCATCTTTTTCTCTCCTTCAAATTGTTTTTTTTTGGCTTCCAACTTTGATTTTAGTTGCTGATACTTAGGGCAACCTCTAAAGTTAGCAGGATGTCCTGAGTTGTTACAGAGGACACAAGATAGTTTACTTCTATCCGGAAGCTGTTCTTTGCCCAATGGACATTCTCCAATGATATGTTTGTTTAGGCATTTGACGCATCTGAAATGCATATTGCAATTTGCTGCCACATGCCCGAAGCGTTGACAGCGCATACACTGCAATACGCGGTCGCACTTCTTTATTCTCTCCCAACTTATTGTTTGGTGATTAATGTATTTAATATATCTAAGTCCATCAATTTTACTATTGGGGCTTAGCGACACAATGAAGAAAGGCAACTTACGGTTGCGATTTCTAGAATTTGCTGTGGAAAATGGTTTCACACCTGTAAACGTCAGGCTATCGTTTTCGAAGTTTTTTAGCTCTTCGAGCACCTCTTCGGGAGTAAGGGAAGGGTCAACTCCTTTGAGGAGCATGGAGACAGTTTTCTCCGATTTAGAGGTGTACGTGTAGTACTCGCTTTTCGATTTCCCTAATGCCGATTTAATTTTGTTATACCCTTCTAAATCCTCACATGTTAAACTTATCTTAAAATCATTTATTCGTTTTGTTTTAAAAGTTTTGCATATCAACTCACCCAATTTTATGACATCCTTTGTCTCCATGTAGCTAATGTAAATAGGAGGTACTTTCTCCTTTTTTTTGACTGGCACCTGCTGAGATGTTTCCTGCTGTTGATTTGGTTCCTGCTGTTGTTGTTGATGTGATTCCTTCTGTTTAGTTTCCTTATCTAGCCGTGTTTTCTCTGCCTTCGTGGGTTGCTGTTGTCTTTGTTCTTGCTGTTGTTGTTCTAGCATTTTCGTTTTTCGCTCGTTGTGGCTCAGGTTGTTTTTTAGTTTAACATCATCATCATCATCATCATCGGCACTACAACCGGGAAGCGGTCTTGGCCTTATTTAGCAAGCCCTGAGGCTTGTTAAATTTTCCATAATTATTTATTTTTTTGGGCAAGGTCATTAGTCTTGCGCCAGAGGCTCCCCGACGGGGAATCGAACCCCGGTCTCCCGGGTGTCAGGCGGGTGTACTAACCACTATACTATCGAGGAGTTTAACAACTTCCTCCATTTGTCTATCCAGTTCTTCTTTTTTACGACTAATCTCATGGATGAGTCTTTTGAGGACCTCGATTTGATTGCTAGCGTCTGCATTTGTTTCGCTGACAGCTAGTTCTTTGAATTGGTTTCCAGCCCCTGAGTACTGGGCACATGTCTGTTGTCTTTGTCATCGTTGGTTACAATCGACGTGTCTGTATTCTTATTTTCATTTGTTTTAACGCGCTTAGTCTTTAGGTTTAGGTCCGTATTTTGCCTTCTCCGATTTGCCATTTTGGCATCATTTTGTTTTACGTCCATATTATGGACTCTCCCTTTTATTTTTTATTTTTTTATTTTATTCTTTTTTTTCCACTTTTTTTGTGACAAACAGATTGTGGCCTCGCGCACACACTCACAATGTTCGCGCACTCACACGTAGATACCGTTAACGTGTTACTCACACACTTTTTGTATTAAACTGTGTTCTTCGTTTTAACTGTCACAACACGTGGCTTCGTTCTCTTTTAATTGATTTTATTTATTTACATTTACTTTGGTTTCACTGTTTTTATCACTGTAATTTATTTGTCCACAAATAGTCTCTTTATAATACTTCAGCCACTCGCGACACATAAAAGCAACTTTTTTTCGTTTAATTCGACCGCCGAACCGAAAACACGTCCGCACTCGTTCACTGTGTATCGTTGTATGATCCTCCGTTGTGTGTTGGATTTTCGTTGCCGTAGTGGGTCATCGTCCGGCACCGGTACTAGCTATCTACAAAAGCTTCAACAGCTGACAGTGTTTACCTTGGCGTTGGTTTCAATACCTCCGTAGCATCCTAAAAGCACACTTCAAATCTGTTTTGATTTTATAATCGACGTGTAAGCTCAAGCTTGTTAAAGTTGGCTTTCCTTTGCATACTTCTAGGTCCGATGCAGTCATTTGGTCTCTATATCATTGGCATGATTTACATTTAAATTTATTGGTGGAAGTTATGATTGATTATGATGTTTTGTTGCTTCTTGTTCCGCAACATAGACAAACTAGACAAAATAATCACAACACATACGGAAACAATTCCAGCCAAATGAGTCAACGTAATAACAATAATTACAATACCAACAACACATAACATCACAATACAAACCGCAACCAACGTTTTCCGAATAACTCTAGTCAAACAAGACGAAATCAGACAAACTATACCGGCAGAAATTATACCCAGACAAGAAACAATTCGGTTGAACCAATGCAAGTGGACCATATCTACAACACAAATCCAAACTTGGACCATGAACATTTTCAAGTGACCAGCTTAACAGGAACTTTACCAGTAATCGAATTGACAATAGGTAATGACAAATTAATATGCCTAATAGACACAGAGTCAACAACCACACTTTTAAACTCAGACAAACTGCCCCATTACAGAAGAATAAAATTAGAAAACACAATCCCCTGTAGCACCCTTAACGGACAAATCTCAATAAACACTGAGATAATCACATCACTACCAAACGAATTCAACGAGAAGAGATATATGCTTTGGAAATTAACTCCTTTTTATAATAAACCATTCGATGGACTTATAGGTCAAAACCTACTCAAACCTTTACAAGCAATAATCAATTTAGAAGAAGAATACATAGAAATAAATTACACAAAAACGAAATTCATTAACTCTTGCCCACTCGGATACGAGGAAATACATACATTGGAAGAACCTAAACTAAAACTAGAAAAATTCGAACACGAAGACATGAATAGGGAAGAAAAAAGGTAATTACGAAAATTAATTAACAAAAATAGAGATATCTTTTACCAAGAAGAACAAAAACTTTCACATACTCACGTAATCCAACATGAAATTATAACCTCAATAAAAAACCAATATACTCAAAAATATATAGATATCCCCAAATACATGAAACAGAAATAAATAGACAAATAAAAGAAATGTTGTCACAACGTATCATAAAGGAAAGTAATTCACCATTATGGATTGTTCCGAAGAAAATCGATAATTCTGGTGAAAAGAAATGGAGAACAGTGATTGATTATAGAAAACTTAACGAAATTTCTATATCAGACAAATACCTAATTCCTAACATAGAAACTATATTGGAAAAATTAGGGCGATCACAATACTTCACTACCTTGGACCTTGCCAAAGGATTTCATCAAGTATTAGTCAAAGAAGATGACAGAAAGAAAACCGCATTTTCAACGCCTCTCGGACATTATGAGTTTATACGAATGCCGTTTGGACTAAAAAATTCCCCTGCAACTTTCCAAAGATTAATAAACGCAGTTTTAAGAGAACACATTAATCGAATTTGCGTAGTTTATCTGGAGGATATTCTCATTTTTAGTACGAACTTAGAGGAACACACTGTACATATACAAAATGTGTTCAATAAACTTAGAGAACATAATCTGAAGATTAAAGTTGATAAGTGTAATTTCTTTAGTCGAACTATAGAATATCTGGGTCACACTCTGCCAACAGAAGGTATTAAGCCAAATATGAATACAATTGAACATATACAGAAGTTTAAATTACCAGAAACCCAAAAACAAATAAAGTCATTCCTGGGAATGACCGGATACTATCGCAAGTTTATTAAAGACTATGCAGAGGTTGCCCTGTATGTATGATAAAGTATTTGAAGAAAAATTCTAAAATCGATAAAAAATACCCTCAATATACAGATTTATTTCAGAAGCTTAAAAAATTGCTCATGGAAGCACCAATTTTAAAATATCCGGATTTCAACAAAAGATTTAAGTTAATAACGGACGCCAGCGATTTTGCTTTAGGCGCAGTCCTTACACAGGACAACCACCCACTAAGCTTTGCAAGTAGAACTCTAAACGACCATGTGAAAAAATACTCCACAACGGAAAAAGAACTTCTTGGTATCGTTTGGGCCGTTAATTACTTTCGCCCATATATTTATGGTAGAACTTTCGATCTACTCACGGATCATCAACCTCTCAAATGGCTCCAAAGTAAACATAAAGGGAAAGATATAAACCCTAGATTACAAAGATGGTTGCTTAAACTTGGAGAATACGACATAAATATAAATTACATTAAGGGCACAGAAAACAAAGTTGCAGACTTTCTATCCAGAATAAATGCAAATACAGGAGAAATAAATGCCATAGATTTAGAAGAAGAGAATGATAACATTCAAACACAGCTTCGCAGATTTATAAAATCAGGGAAAATAGGAATTTTTTCAGAACTTTCTGACCATGTATATAACAGAGTACAACAAACACTAATCGAACTATTTAATACAAAATTGAAATTTTATAAATGCACCTGTGGGGGTAGAAGTATGGATGCCGACGTACGGCAAGTATTCCTTTAATTCCCCCAACGATGATCCGCAGAAAGAGACTTGTTCATTCGAGAAGAATGTAAAATATGTGAAAACGCACAGGGGGTTCTTTTATAGATAATGTTTTGTTATTATATTTTAACCGGAATACCCTTTATTTAGCTTTGGGTGGTGATATCTGTCTATTTTTGTTACAAGTGAATTTATTTTTATAGTGCACAATTTAATAGGAAGCTTTAGTGATCACTTAATTACTTTATGGCGTTTATACCGGACGGAACTAATTCCTACCAGAGACTCGTGAGGCAGCGTGTCTGACCGCGATGGAGATTGAATAGCGACTGACTCAATTAGGGTGGAAATCGTAATTTCTGCCTTCTACACATTGATCTGCCAATGGTAATCATGCTCTCCTGTGTGTTCCCCAACTCACCACACTCATCCAGGTCGAAACGTACTTGTGTATTCGTTCGACGTCGATGGGCGTAGCCAGAATGGAGAAACCAAAAGGGAAACCACAATAACTCAGGGTTGATCTGGCTAGGTGTGTGTGCGTCAATGCCGTGTATACGGCTGGTCTACTGACCTAGTGTGATCTCTTAGGTCAACGCACTATAGCAAGACAGAAATACGAGAGAGCGGAAAACCTAGCTAAGGTTATTCACCAGCAAAAAGAGATCATTGATCCCAAGCGAATGGGTGATCTGGGAAAAGTCAATAGGACACCGCATCGGCTGGGGATATAATACCATTCTGTGGAATGTTCGATAAATACCCAAGCCTATGGACTATGACGCAACCGCGTCGCTTGATTTGACTTGGTTGTTGCTAACCAAAACGAATGGAATTTCCGGTGGAAATCCCATGGTTAGCACAATAGTGTTGCCGTATGTCGTTGATTGTAGCTAAACTCAATTATGCATTATCTGCATAGAATAATGAGTTTAGCAATGCGTCCCTTTGACATGTTTTACAGGTAATTAACTTATCAAGGAAATGGGTAGGTATTGTGGTTGGAATTGTGGGCTGTTTCTCCTATAGAATAGAGAAACCCCTACACACCCACCATGCAAAAGACATGACGAACGAAGACGAAACATATAAATACATTGCAAAATATCATAGGAATGAAACAGGACATACAGGAATTAATGAAAATTACAAAGGATTAAGAAAACTTATATATTTTAAAAATTTAAAAACACATATCCAAAAGTATATTAACAATTGCGACACTTGCAATAAAGCAAAATATGATAGGAAACCAATAAAGCCAAAGTTCCATATAACTGAAACCCCCAATAACGTAAATCAGATAGTTCACCTCGATGTATACATAAACAAGAGACATAGCTTTTTATCATTTATCGACAAATTCTCAAAACATGCAGTAATACTAAATTTAGAAGACAGAAATAGCGTTACAATCATTGAAAAAATACGACTATACTTTTCCATTAAAGGCAAACCCAAATTAATCAATTTCGACAACCAATTCAATTCAGTTAGCATTAAGGAATTTTTAAGATTAGAAGAAGTAGAAACATACTTCACAAAACCAAATAGGCATACAGGCAATTCCAGATATTGAAAGATTTCATACTACATTAGGAGTAAAACTTAGAGTTTTGGAAACCGAAAAATCCGAATTATCAATTCAAGAAAAACTTTTTAAATGTGTAGAATGGTACAATAAGTCTATTCACTCCGTCATTAAAGCAAAGCCAATAGACGTAATAGAAGGGAAAGTCGATAGAAAATAAATAGAAACACTTTTAAAAGATTACAAAGAAAAAACCATTAACAAACGCAATGAAAAACGAGAAACCTATAGACCAAACCAAGATGAAGGCTACGTAAAAAACTATAAAGCATTAAGGCACAAAGACCAACCTAAATATAGAAAACTCAAACTAGAAAATATACACCCGACAAATATAAAACGACCCACAAAATTTTTAGATCAACTAGACGCTACCACTTACAATAATGACAGTAACAACACTGACCCACACAACGATAGGAACATTTAGGAACAATTGACGAAAATAACCATAACATAATCACCAACCTTAATAAATATAGATATTAATAATCATTTCAACAGAACTTTCAATAAGATTACAGAAACATTAGGAATAGACACAAAAGAAATTATAAATAAAAATCCCAAAAGACATGATAAGAGCTAAACATTCAATTATAATTAAACCAATGAAAAAAAAAAAAAAAAGATTACGATAAAGAAGAAGAATTTGTACAGAATATTCTAATACAGACTAATTTTAATCAAATATATAAATATAATACCACACTATCATTCGATGAACTTGTAATTAAGCAAATAGAAAGTATAGAAACAATAGAAGAACTAAAAAATTTAATAAAACACAATTAGGCAACTATAATTGTAATCCTAATCGTCATAAGCATTTTTAAATTAAATTAAAAACAAAACTCAGGACAGTTTCGAATTAAAAGGGGGAGGTGTTACGTCAAAGAATCCTTCGACGACACCAAAAAAACCATCTATCGAAATGTGTAACCTAATTACACATTTCCTCTAAATAGAAACATTAAAATATAAAATAAGCAAATTGCAATGTAATGTCTATCGCAACATATGTTACGACAATACCTTATTTCTCTAGATGGAAATACAGCTGTGGCGGTTCTTTTATACATTCCCAAAGAACCGCCCGTCATCTTTAATTAACCACGTTCCAAACCCATAGTACTTACCTGCAATTAGGGGCAGCGTAAGCTCCCCGTCAGCATCACACCTGAAAGTTAAACCCCATAAAGGCATGCATCACATTGAATTATTATCTGAACCGTACCATATCTCCATCGGCTCGGCTTGTCAGCAATTATAATAGATAAACACTTGCTGGCCAGCGTAATTGTTGACACAGTTTTAGCCGATGGGTTTTGCTACGGTTCATAACCATTTATTGTCCCAGTCCCGAGGTTCGCAACACTTGCGACCAATTTTCTTTATCGGTTATCTACCGATCATGGGACTTGGGCACTAATATGATTCACCATAAACAATCATACCCCAGCCATGCCTACGATGACCCGCCTGAGATCTAAAGTAAACATACAGTATCTCACTGTGCGTTTTGCTTACCCGCATATTTATCAAACATATAGCCATCCAGCCTGACCCTTTGCCGCCATCGCGTCGATGAGGTTTCTGCTGACGTATGTCAACAAAATAATTTGCCTCCTTGTGCACGGGAGCTATAAGGCTAGGTTGGATATTGCCTACATCAGTGTTTCCAAGGAATCTTAGGCAAATACCATGACGACCCCTTTTGTATCATAGGCACATCATATACATCATCTGTGCCACCATTGATCTGTGAAATAGCGTTTTTGTTTACTTTGAAACCGGCATACATCACCAACAATGTATGGGTACATCGCCCCCGACGAGGGCATTTCTGTTTGATCAGGTGTCCACCGATCACCGTCCTCATCGCAGGGCATTGTACTTGTCCTATACAGACACATACAGAATCCTCCCTTATCTATGCAATTCGCGGCCATCGAACTGATGGATGTGAGATTGTGTGGCGGTTCTCCTGAACGCCACCAACCATCTTCCCATTACCCTACCCCATCTAGGGCATACAACCTGAATTAAAAACAAGTACCGTGGCAGTTACATTGAACGCCACTACTTACCTTACAGGTACAAAAGGTAACAGTTTCCTAAAATACATTAAAGCGTGTACTTGCCTCCTATGCCGTACCCTGTAACATTAGATAAACTGGTGAAACATTGATTCTCGCTGACAATGAGATGCCAGCGGAAGCAAATCCTATATCCTTAGAGCAATTTGGTTTAACAACCGGGCAACCAATATTGCCGTCCAATATCTACACGATATTCTTTTGCGCACCAGCCGTACATCTGCAGAAATGTGTATCTGCCCTCAGCATAGCATGCCCACATCGATCGGTCGCTCGACCAACCGATTCATGAGGGCATCCGGCTGGCGCCCAAGCGGTCGAGTTCGCAAATGGAAATTTACCATTAGAATTCGATTGCGAGGATATATCAGCGAAGTGTGCACGATCAGCAATAATGCTTTGCGCAGTCGTTGATCGTGTAAACATTTCAACCCCTTTTTTTGGCTGAGATACTCGCACCTGCTGCGAACTTTAAATGGGATGTATGCTGTGTCTGCATATTTGCGGATACACACGATGAACAGCAAAAGCAATCGTCGTGTGTGAATTTCAACCCCTTTTTGTGTGGAACAAAATGCAAAAGGGATACCTTACCATATATGGTCATCGAAGCGATGATCGAATGTGTGGTATTCTATCGCTTCGATGAACGTAATTTAATCGCATCTTGGATTCCGTGAGGGCAGGTTGTGCCCTCACGTTAAATTACACATCTTTCGCGGGGCGTCCCAAGAGATTCTAATCTTAAAACAGAGTTGCAAGGGACCAGTCATATAGTCAAAATGGAAGGCTCATTGAGAGTTAACATTTACAATTCTCCCTTACGTTAATCGGTGACGAAAGTGCGGTGGTGCGATCATTTCATTCTGTATATAAATTGTAATTCGAAACTTTTCATTATGGAAAATTACATTGTAACCTCAAGTGAAGTGCGAACATTTTATTCTATATATAAATAGTATTTCGAACCTTTTAGTTATTACAAATTACATTGTAACCTCAAGGAAGTGCGATCATTTCATTCTGTATATAAATTGTAATTCGAAACTTTTCATTATGGAAAATTACATTGTAACCTCAAGTGAAGTGCGAATATTTTATTCTATATATAAATTGTATTTCCAACCTTTTAGTTATTACAAATTACATTGTCACCCCAAGTGAAGTGCGATCATTTCATTCTGTATGTAAACCGTAATTCGAAACTTTTAGTTATTAAAATAAATCATACAACTAGCGATTCGAGCCTTTCATTTGCGTAAAAAAGGAACTGTGACACTATGACGTGACGTAGGTTAGATGGGGTTGGCGTCGCGTTACAACGACGCGCCGAGAAGTTTAGTGAACCAGTGCCACTGTGGCATACTACTAAAAGACAAAAATTTTACCCAAACATATTTTTCTACCCCATAATTGCATCCCTTGTCGCGAGCACTTGTGCTTCGAGTCAGATTTAAACTTCGTAGGCGTACACACGCTTCTCTTCGTGCGAGTCACAGCCGTCGTGATTGAGGATACTCGCTTAAAGTTATTTCGAAGAGTGTCCTTATTAATATTATCTATTGTCACCTTGTGAATTGAAAAATTGAACACGGTCGGTGCGCGGTATTGTGTCATTATTAATATTATCTACGCGCTATTGTCATCTAGTGAATTAGGAAATTGAACACGGTCGGAGCGCGATATTGATCTGATTTCACCAGTGTCATATATGTAATATACAACGAAACAATTAAATAAAGAAACATTTTGCCAACTAAACCAAACCAGTGAGTTATTATTTCGTATACCTTAGTGGTCGGAGAACAATTTTCAGTGACATGCAGTGGAGTTTTGTTTGGAGACATTAATAAAAGAACTTTGTAAGTGTTTCTATTTCCGGCATCGTTTCTCTGGTGCAATTAGTGTTTTGACATTTCAGTAGGTGGGGTTTTTGTTGAACCCGCATCCCTGTTGATGTCAAATAGAAACCACCACACAAACTATTAAGAACTAATTAAAAGGTAATTAACAAGACTTCGAGGAATCACGAAAAAGGTAATTAAGCAAATTGCAATATAATATCTATTATGTAGAAGGATAAGCCTAAGGATAAGATTTGGTGTAAAAATAAATTTAGTTTAAGAAGCGACTCTCTAAAGAGCAGACATTCTGAACAAAATTAAATAAAAATGTAAATTTTTATTTAAAAAATGATTTTTTATTTTTGTACTTAAGTGCGATTAAGAATAAACATAACTCGCGCGAAGCAAAACGAAGGATGTGTCTGTCGGCAGTTTGTGTATCAACAATCATTCCCATTAAAGAGTTAAAAAGAGTTTGATTTTAAATTACATCCATTCCAATTCTGTTCGGCCAGCAAGTTTTTATTGTTCAATTTTATAATGCACACAGTTTTAACTCGTGGAAATGCCACCGTGGTGTACTCACTTAGTGTGTTGGCGTGCCTTATATTCTCAACTGTATTATTGTCTTATCTCAACTGTATTATTGGATTATCGCACGCAAATACGGTTCAATCACCACAAATGTGAATATATACAAGGGGAAAATAACAATAGACATAAAAACAGTTAAAAAAAAGTAACAAATAATAAATTAAAGAAAACAATTAAGCTACACAAGAAGTGCATTTCATTTCATCATTTTGGGTGCTGGAATTTTCAATGGCTATTCGTCAAACAACATCGTTGGGGAAGAAGGAAACCGCGCGCCCGTGTCTGGCGGAAATTCATCTTCATACCCCACACTATAACTGCACCGAAAGTATTCAATTACGCACATGCGAACTGGTACATGCGAACTTCACACGACACGAAACAATAAATCGAATTGAACGAGCTTAACTACGAGAGAATAAGAGAGACTTGCAAAAAACACAATTGCTTCAAAAGTTGATTTTAAAAAGAAAGTCCTCATTTACATATTAAAATATAAAACAAAAATGGTGGTTGTAAAGGATGTTACAAGGATGTACTAGAATTTTAACGCTGGATTACAAACAGGCGATACCAGACATAAAGGCGATACTGAATACAGGACTAGAAGAATTATAAGGAATTGAATTATAACAGCTAGGATGGTAGATGAAATGAACATCCACAGAACAGGAAATGTGGTAAAATCAAGCATGCTGCGACACCGGGGATTTGATGTTTGTCGACATCTGGCGCAGCTGTGCCAACCACTTGTGTATGTATATCCAGCTAATGGATTGGTACACATTTTCCATACTGGTCGTGTCCTTTGATCGCCGTGCAGACAACAAAATCATCTGTGGATGCGTGGGGTTGTTGACCCGGTATGGATGTCCCCTTTGGTCAGGTGAAAAGGTGGACTTTGGGGGCACGTATCTGTGGGCACGTGAAGTTTAGTCATAGGTGAGTATGTTCTTTGGTGGAACGAAAGTACCTCAGCGTATGGTGATTTGTGGGGTTCGTGGAACCGCCACAAGCTGACTGCAAAATAAGCAGCGATTAGATTCGCATTCTTTATTGTGTTGATGAATAGCTCCTCATCATGATCTGAAGGAGGACGTGATAGAGTTTTTGATGCACTTCCCAAATGTCCAGAAATATGACAGTGTATTATTTTTTCGCTAATAACCTTGCCCGGAAACACAAATTATTATGGAACATTTAACAAGTCTCGGGATTTGCTGAATAAGGCCAAGACCAGATCCCGGTGGTAGTGCCGATTATGATGATGATGATGATTATTATTTTTTCGTTTCATTTTCTGTTCAAGGGATAACTTTTCGCGTAGAATATCTACATTGTCGTTATTTCCAGACCTTCTCAATGCTATCCGGTGTTATAGCACATTTGCCCTAATACTCATCATTTTCAGTCGCGTATTACGAGCGTTGCCTCTTATGTTTCGGGATTTGGCAACCCTAGCGTTGCAATCCGGCAATTGACAGCTCTGTCGTGAAGTTGGACATTTTTGAGGTTATACGCACTCAGAACGTTTTGACATACGAGCGCTATTTGTGTTGTTTACAGTAACTTAAAAGATTTATCTCGGCCCAAAAATGGAATTAAATCGTCAACATTTTCGTGCGATTATTTTTTACAACTTTCGGCGTGGATTAACTCAGCAACAGTGCATGGATGAACTTAATTCAATTTTTGGCGATGAAGCTCCATCAAGGACCAGTGTTTATCGATGGTATGGTGAATTCAATCGTGGTCGTAGTTCACTCCAAGATGAATTTCGTGAAGGTCGTCCAAAATCAGTTGTTGTTCCGAAAACCATTGAAGCTGTGCGCGAACTGATATTGGAAGATCGTCATGTGACCTATCGTGAGATTGAGACAACCTTAGGCGTTAGTGCGACCAGCATACATTCAATATTGCATAAACATTTGACTGTCAAAAAAATTTGTCCGCGTTGGATCCCACACAATTTGTCAATCGCCCAAAAAAAGGCTCGTGTCAATTGGTCGAAAGAAATGCTCAAAAAATACGGTCGGGGTGCTTCGAAACACGTCTATGACATCGTGACAGGTGATGAATCATGAATTTACGCGTATGAGCCCGAAAGTAAACAGCGGTCGTCTGTCTGGGTGTTTCAAGATCAGCCAAATCCAACAAAAGTTGTTCGCGCACGAAGCACTTCCAAGCAAATGGTCGCCTGTTTTTTCGGATAAACTGGATATGTCGCAACCGTACCACTAGAACAACGCAGAACAGTCAATTCTGAGTGGTACACAACCATTTGTTTGCCAGTTGTCTTCCAAGAAATCAGGAAAACCAACCGCCGAAGACGGATCACTCTTCACCACGACAATGCGAGCTCTCACACATCGGCTGCGACAACTGCATTTTTGAGCACCCGAAACATCGATTTGATGGGTCATCCGCCGTATAGTCCTGACTTGGCACCGAATGACTTCTTTTTATTCCCGTACGTAAAAAACAAACTGAGAGGTCAACGTTTTTCGACACCTGAAGAAGCGGTTGCTGCATTCAGAATGCATGTGTTGGAGATACCTCAATCAGAGTGGCAAAAGTGCTTCGACAATTGGTTCAAACGCATGCAAAAGTGTATAGATCTTCATGGGGAATATTATGAAAAACAATAAAGTGATTTTCGATGATCGATATTTGTTTTTGTTCTCTAATCCCGAAATATAAAAGGAAACCCTCGTATAATCATTACAGGCGCATCAATAGTATAGTGGTTAGCATACCCGCCTGTCACGCGGGAGACCGGGGCTCGACACCCCGTCGGGGAGCCTCTGGTGCAAGACTAATGACCTTGCCCGGATATCATTATGAGAAATTTAACAAGCCCCAGGGCTTCCTAAATAAGGCCAAGACCGGCTCCCGATTGTAGTGCCGATGATGATGATGATTACAATCACTTGCAATCAAATCACGTAAGTATTTGAGCTTTTGGACCATATAAAATCCAGTTACTGAAGGAATTGAAGGGACGAGGCCATCATGCGCGACGAGTTTTCGCCGATCGGACTGCAGAGCACAACCATGGTTGATAAACAGCACCAATTAACATCTTGTAAACCAAGAAGTGTTTTTGTTATTTTCGAACAGTACTATTTATTACACGGCTTACATAATGTCATTATCATGTTTAGTGAATCCCGAATAAAACAATAGACAATGTACAACGGGTTGAGGAAAACCAAAATGTATAAATGGAGGACTAATAAGTCGCACTAACACAACACAAAAAAGAACATGAATTAACATAAAATCCGATTGATGTGTGTGAATCGACCAGTTGGATCCATATGTCGCTCGTTCGTACCCGGGTCGAGCTGGAAGGACCAAAAATAATATTACATTGCTTAGCTAAGTCAGGAGGATCAGTTAGAAGTTGTAGATGAATGACTCCCTGGTCTATCCGCTATGTCACGTCATCCTCTCGACCATGAAAAAGGCTTTTTTGAATTTAAGTCAGCTCACATCAATTCTTGCTCTTAAATAAATGTCCGTCTGGGAATTAGAAAAGTTGGAAATTGAGATGAGCAAACTCCTTGTAGATCGTATCAACTGGCTAGGATCAATTCGTAAATTTCACCACAAATATGCACACAAACACGAACGCACGAGTTAACCGTGCCGGCGCCGGCACGGTGTGACACAAAAGTCGGAGAGTTAGAGTCGAGCGCGTCGAAAATAAAAAAATAATTTTTCTTGTGCCCCCCAGTATAAGGCAGTTTTAAGTTAAACAATAGTGAACCAGTTAAATTACAATATATTAAATAAAATAATAGAACTTTTAGACAGACAACCAAACCGCGTTACATTTTATTTGTTTCCTGAGTGTTTATGTGTTCTTCCGTTTTATCGACGAACAGTTTAGTTTACGGCGACGAAATGGACAACGATAATCAGATGTTGGCGGAGGAAGGGAACGGAGTACCCATGCTGGTACATACTTCCTCCCCACATATGTGTTAAATTTTACGTTTAATTTCAACATTTTGCTAATCAATTGTCAATTAACAGTTGACACAAACGAGACATGCGTATTGAATGCCACTTCAGTAACAAAAGACGACGGTGTCCACCTTCATCTGGAATCTGTAGACTTTTCATTCGTCGTTTCTGATGTGGTTTTCTACTTCAATAATCCCAACAGTGCCTCTGAAGCAGATCCACTCCTTGTAACTAAATACATCAACGAACCGTGGTTACGTTTTGTTGGGCAATTATCGCCTTCTATTCGGACCGCATTTGCAAATGCTTACATAAGTTTAATTTCCAGTGCGTTTGATACAAGTCCCTATAGGCACCTTCTTATTGGTGGTAATTGAGTGAATTAAATCTAGTTAGAGGGTTATACAAAATTGGACTCTAAGGCAGGCGTCATTCGTTTTATTTCTAATTGTACTTCCACGTATCACACCTCTCCATACATTTCCTTAGGAATTGAATAGTACATTGAGCTGGCTGCGAAATAAGCAGCAATTAGATTTGCATTCTTTATTGTATTGATGAGTAGCTCCTCATCACGATCTGATGGAGGACGTGATCGAATTTTTGATGCACTTCCCAAATGTCCAGAAATATGACAGAGTATTATTTTTTTGCCTCATTTTCTGTTAAAGGGATAACTTTCCGCGTAGAATATCTATATATAAATAAGTTATTTCGAAAAAGGAATCATGACGACATTCCCTGATTAAAAATCACCCGAACTCCAGGGAATTGTCAAATACTGATAAACGCAGGTGGGGTATGGGAACGAAGATACAGGGCAAAGTTACCGATTGCTTTCAACATGGCGAAGGAAGGACGATTCTTGTCCCTTTTCAATACAAGTTGACATGCAGTTTCCACGTGACACCCCTGGATAGCTACTTTGGCACCCGCCAAGTAATGAATCAATGCATGCAGCAACATACTGAGAAAAGTTGGCGCAATGCTAGCAACCTTCCCCGGAAAAACAAATTATTACGGACAATTTAACAAGTCTCGGATATGAACCGGATACACGACGGAAACGAAAATGGATCAACGATTTGAGAATTTTCTCATGGAACGTGCGCTCACTATACAGAGCTCGAGCTGCACAGCAGGTAGCCGATGTCATGTCCGAATATAAGGCTGACATAACTGCATTACGAGAAATAAGATGGAAGGGAGTGATGTTCTTCAAAGAAACGAGTACATTTATTACAGCTGTCACGCAAAACACCATTTGCTCGTGGTAGGCTTTCTAGTCAGCCAAAAAGTGAAGCCTCCATTGCTGTGGTCCTTCTCTCAGTGAGAGTGTCTTGTCCTGAAAAGGACGAGGGATCTCTTTAAGACCGCTCCTGAGGGGACCCGTTGCGGTCGCCACCGTGCTTCCGGGGCCTCCGGGAAGAGTGGCAACCGATCGTTTAATATGGGTCCTGCGAATTTGCCAGGCCCAATAAAAATACTTTTTATTTTATGATATTTGTATTTTTATTTGTATATTCATTTTCTGGCGTCCTTACACCTAGAACGCCAATTGAGACTGCTCCTCGAATAGGTTTTTTTTTTTTTTAATATACTGCATTTATTTGACCAAAAATTAATAGTTACAATAAGTAATACAGCTAACTTATAATAGATTGGTTACATAATAAGTGTTTACATGCTATTTGTTAACATTTTTCAAACAATTCTTTTTAGATGTGCTTAAGATTTAATGTGATTATATATATTGTTAATTTTGTTTTTCCTGGAAAAGGTCAGAAGAAAAACCAGGAACTCTGTTTATTTTAACTTAGCCTACTTAAAATTACTTAACATAACTTAATCTAACTTAGTCTAATCTTATATACAATTTACAATATTTGATATTGCAATGATAGTGACAATTTGATATGACTTAAAAATAATATTTACAATTTTTAGTTATGGATGTGGGATTTCTCGTTGGGATTGAGGATACTAAGGGATAGGATCAGGTAAGTTCTTGAAGGAGGGGAGAGCCATTCGGTTCTGTGTCAAAGGTAAGGATCTTGGAGAATGGTTGGATGTTGCTGTATTTGAAATGATTGGGTGGCATTTCGGTGTTGTGGTACACGACCTCGTTTAGATCGTTAACCAGTCTGCCTGCGGCAAAGAGGGTCCTGATTTGGAGACAATTACGGTAGTGAACTCCCGTATTGGAGGAGGGTGATGGTAGGTCCGTTATTATCGGGTTGGGATTGTTAGGAAGGTTTTCTATGAAATTTATCGACAGTTCTAGGATCCGTCTATCCAGTCGTTCGTTGCCTGCGGTGTTGTAAAGGTCGTTGTTACAATGGTATCTATATGAGTTGGTTTTGCGGTGTAAGCCAGTGATAAACCGGAAACATTTTCGTTCAAACACTCGTAATTTCTCCATTTGGGAGGGTGAGATGTGGTACCATAATGGGCAGGCGTATGTAAGAGTAGGTCTGATTATCTGTTTGTAGATGAGCTGTGTGACCTTAAGAGAGAGGCCTTTAGGCTTCCATAACACTCGTCTGCACAGGTTAAGCTATATTAAGGCTTTTTGAAGAGAATTTTTGATGTGGGTTGAGAATGACCAGTTGTTGGAAAGGGTTATTCCCAAATATTTAGGGTTTTGGAAGGTTTTATGAGGTTGTTATTAAGATTTAGTTTAACTTTGTTGTGGCAACGTTTAGTGTTGTTTGTGCAGTGAGCGTTTTTGCCCTTAAACACTGTTAGCTGGGTTTTGGTTGGGTTGAGGCGAATTTTCCATTTGTTAAAGTATGCTGAGATGAGCGGGAGGAAGTTGTTAACGCGGTTTCTTGCCGCTTTGACAAATCTACTGCTAGAGTAGATTAAAGTATCATCAGCATAATTTAGCATTACATACTAGGTGGAGGTTGGGGGATATCGGATGTGTATAGAAGATATAAAAGTGGTCCAAGAATGGATCCTTGGGGAACTCCTGTGGTTATGTTGTGAATTTGTGAGAGGGAAGAATTTATTCTGACCATAAATTTCCTCCCAGAAAGATAAGATGCTAGGAGCTTTGTGATATTGGAATTCAGACCAAATAAGCAGTGCAGCTTATAAAGAAGTCCTGAGATCCAGACACAATCAAATGCTTTGGAGATATCGAGAGATATGCATACGGTAGGGCATTGGTTTTCTAGACCAGTTGTGACATCGTGTGTAAGTTTTAGTAGCGCATGGCAAGTAGAGTGTCGCTCACGAAAGCCAAACTGAGAATTAGGGATGAGAGCGTTATCACTGGCAAACGAGAGAAGGTTTTGGTAGATCTTACATTCCAATATTTTGCTTAGGGTGTTCAATAAAGATATCGGACGATAGTTGGAGGTGTTATTGGAACTGCCGGACTTTTTAACGGGAATTACTACCGCAGTTTTCCAGTTCTCTGGGAAATGTGAAGCATTTATGACATGGTTAAGAAGGACTAGAATGGGAAGTCGATTTGGCGGGTGAAGTCTTTTAAATAGAAGGTGTGGTATTCCATCTATACCGGTAGATTTTTTGTTGGGTCGTGATTTTATGAACTTGATGAGTTGATCTCTGGTTAGAAATGTGCTGGTGTGACGCTTTGTTTGTGTCGTTAAATTCTCCGATGAAAGGAGTATAAGATGCGGGTAACCTGTGTGAAGTATATTCGTTGACAGTATTTCGAAAATTAGGGACTGATGGATTTTTGAGAAGTGATCAGCCAGGCTCCTCGATAGTATAGTGGTTAGTATACCCGCCTGTCACCCGGGAGACCGGGGTTCGATTCCCCGTCGGGGAGCCCCTGGCGCAAGACTAATGACCTTGCCCAGACAAAATAAATCATTATGGAACATTTAACAAGCCTCAGGACTTGCTAAATAAGGCCAAGACCGGTTCCCGGTTGTAGTGCCGATGATGATGATGATCAGCCAGGCAATTGGCTATGTCCGTGTCCGATTGGATAAGATTGTTGTTGAATGGGTTGATGAGGTGATCGATTCGCAGTTTAAACTTCCGACCAGTTAGTCGGTTGATGTTTTTGAAGAGATCACGATTGGGTTTAATATTGTTAAGTGTTGAGGTATAAGTCTGATCCACGAACTTTTTTAAATGTTCATTTATTAGGGTGGTCAGGAGTTGGATCTGACTTTTAATAAAGGGACAGAATCTTATATGAAGTTTTCGGCGGAGTTGTTTTTTGAGACGCAGCAATTTAGTTAAGATGCTGGGTAATGGTTTTCCTAAATGATTATGGGGGATGCCCTCGAATACGAATTTCATCACCCTTATAAGTGAAACCAAATCGAGATTTTGTATCTCGAAGAGATCGAATTCAACGCAAAATCTCGATTTAGATACTTTGGCTGGAGTTGTGTGTATGTTTTTGGAGATAAGAATCCGGTTAGGCGAATTCTCGGACACATGAGAGTGAGTATGGAAATTGAATATCTGGTTCTATTTACCATATTTGCTTCTGTTTGAGGATCTGGGGAAATTAATGTATATGGATTATAAACGAATATTTAATTCGTTTACCAGGAATTTTGCTCGATAGGGATAACGTATTTCTGTATTAGTTGGATGATTATGGGGAGTTGGGTGCAAGGGCGATAGACGAATATTTGATTCGTTTATCGCGAATTTTCAATTTATATGATTGGTTTTTTAATTTTAGTTAAGGATTATGGGATTTGGATGTATGTGTGGGGGAAGGAGTTGGTAGGGCTTTTCAGAGCACTACACCATCATCGGCTTTAATGCAATAAACGAAAGGCTATGCACTCTTCGCGTGAGTTATGTCGGAGTCAGCGACCGCCAACACAACGATCCCTGACGTAATTTTAAGAAGCAATTTCCAGAAAGCAAACTGCAACGTAGTCTTGCGAAACTGTGAAATGCACCTTTCCCAGGCACTGAACTTGACACGCCATGAGGTGCAATGTTCTCCCACCGTATCAAGGTCAGTATAAATAACGGCATTTCCCAGTTCTAGATTTCAGACTTAGAGTCAGTTCGTTTTTAGTCGTTGAAGTACAAAGTTAAGATACATAGAAAATAAAAGTTCTTAGTTCGTTAATTTGAATAAAGTATAAGTTTAAAAGTCGAAGTTGTGTTATATTGAAAATCAAAGTTTTTGTTGATGAAAATAAAGTGGTTAATAAAGAAAACAAAAGTTTATTGTACACGTTTTAAAAAGGGTACGAGCTGAAGACTCCATTTAACTGGCGCAGTCGGTAATTCTGAAGTCTAAAGATATTAGAAGTGAACAATAGACACTAAAGAGACAATAAGTGGATTAACAAGAAACACTAAAGTGAAAATTAAAAGTGTGTTGGGTATACCCGGTCGTGATGCCGGTACCCACCAATATTTAATTTATTTATTAATTGTTGCTTACCTTCCTGGGGCGAATTAAAAGTCTATTTTGTAATTTTGTTATTATTCCTAGAAGAGGTTAATTTTCTAGAAGGAGTGGAAACGCGAAGGGCGGTGGCGTGCTGATTTCGCGTTAGTTTACAAGTGTCGTTTTAACAATTTTGTTTATTTTAATTTTAACAAGAGGTGTATCTATATATATATATATACTTTAGTCTTAATATTTTCGTTTCTGGTGCTTAATTTTTAATTTAACATTAAATATCTATATATATTTTAGTTTTAGTAATTTCATTTTTGGTGCTTAACTTTTTAGTTTAACAATTGGTATATATTTCAATAGTTTCATTTTTGGTGCTTAAGTTTTTAGTTTTAACAATTGGTATAGTTTTTAGTTTTAATATTTTCGTTTTTGGTATGACGCATGGAAATAATTTTAACGGATGGATATTCGTCACTATAGAAACAGTTTGAATTTAGTATTGCAATAGTTTTAATGGTTTTGATTAGAAATTAAGTGTACATTCATAGTTTTGGATCGTATTGATACCAGTAGTGGTGTTTATTTTACGTTGGGATGTGTATACTAATTTTGCCCGTGTTTCATTTCTATGGTGCTTACTGGAATTGTAGCAGTAGTGCTTGATATGATATGTATGTAAGTTTTAACAATCTATGAATTTATTTAGTGGTAATACTAGTTTTAAATTTTAGGAGTATTACTTTATGTATAGAACTAGTTTTAATGATTTGGTGAACTGATTTAGCTTACGTAATTTTTGTTTTTAGTGGTAAATAGTTTTTCTCCTATGGTATGATAATTAATATCCATTAGTTTGTTTGTACTAGAAATAGTTTTGCTTTAATGCTATGTGGTATTATCCATCAGAAAATTTCATTTACAGTTAGGCTCTAGTTTTGATAATTTTGTGTGCTTTAGTTTAATATAAATTTACATTAGTTTGAGGAATTGCTTTTCTCCTATTTTCTTTTTGTGTTTATTGTATTTAATTTTAATTTGTTTCTATATCCGGTCATATTGTAAACTTTTTATATAGTTGCGTTGTTCGAAATAACAAATGTTTGAGATTGGAAGAGATATAGATTTAAGCTACCATTTTTGATTATTATTAATTCTTGGAAGGTCTGTTATATTTTTCCACACCACCCCGTTAACACACATTTGAAGTAAAACACTTTTTGTTCTTTATATAAGCTGGTCTTTATTAAGAAACCATTTTACTTGGTCGAATAGGAATTATTTTCAAGAAAAGCACACTTCTTAATGTTTTGTATTTACAACTTAGTTTAATTCACCACTGTTTACTGGGTCGAATAGGACTTATTTTCAAAAAAGCACACTTCTTAATGTTTTGTATTTTTCAAATTAATTTAATACACCACTGCTTGTACAAACTATTATTTTATATATCGAAATAATAAGCACACACCGGAACGCTCCTAAAGTTAGTTAAACACGAAGCAATACTCTTAGTAAGCACACTCAACACATAACAACTCGAAACCCAAACTCTGAACGGACCGTTCTCGTCCAGATTCCAAAACCAACTCTCAAAACCAAACTTACGTCCGTTCTGGACTTGACCCGAAACACAACTCGCATGTCCTTTTTTGGACTTGATCCCAAAACCAGCCTCGTCTTCAACAATGGCCCGAACAACAACTCTCATCCCACTATCGTTGTTCGTTTTCCATTGTACTTTTTCCTAGGTGTGAAACCTGTTTTTTTTTCACGAGATCAAAGCATCTTTCCTTTTTGCCTGGTCCCCTTTTTTTTGTGTTAAACTCAAAGAAAAATCAATAGCGCGTTTATTTCGCCTATTGTTTTTCTTTTGCCTAATGAAATTTTCCCGTGGGAAACTCATGAAGGAGGATCAATGGTGGCGAGGCGCATGTTTATTTTGCTTTATTGCCTTTTCGTTTGTTCTAACTTAATTTGGTTAGAACGAACACTGGACGACGGCATCTGGTCCGCACATTTGCCTTTTAGAAGTTTATGTTGGGTGAATCCTTGGTTCAATGATTATCTTTCAGCTTTTATGTGAGTAAATTTAGCGTTCAGCTCAATTTACTTGGCATTTAATTGATTAGCGCAAATTGCACGTTTTAGCTTGATTTGCTTGCTATCAATTTATGCGGGACGAGGTGTATATGGTAATACTTTGATTTAGCTAAATGTCATATTCTTTTAAGTGGAATGTTTTTAGCGTGTATCGCCGTTAGTGGTGGAGACTAGCTCCAAAGGAATAAGTATTATGGGATGGGTGGTTGTGGCCGTAACAGGTCGCTTTGTCTGGCCTTGTTACGTATTTAGCGAGATAGTGTAACACATGATACGTCTTTGCGTTTGATTCCTTTCTGCTATAGGTTGTAGCCTTAATTACGCGGCATTGAGTTTGGGACCGCACAGGCACGAAGACAGTTTTCCCTAACATTTCTTCCAGTGGTATGTGGCGTAACCCTATCGCTAAGGTTTCGCAGACAGGTTCCCGGGTTCGAGAACCCTTGGAGACGTTACAAGCGGCATTTTCGACCACTTCAGGTCCCGCTGTCACTTGCCACTCTTCGATCGCCCGTGGGCGATTAGGGTTTTCGGCCTTAGATTTCAGGGACGTGTTAAATTCTTCGGAATTTGGTTTAATGCACGGAAGGGTTTGGTTAATGCTTTTCACGAGCTCAGGTGGACCTTCATCACCTATGTCTTGATAAGGGGGAAGCGTGTCGATGTGCTTTTGGGTGGCCCTTGTCCATTGGTGGCTTGTTGGTACAGAGGCAGTTTTCCCGGAAGTTTCCTCTCCTGGTGTGTGGTATATCTCCATCGCTGGGGTTCTGCAGCCAGGTTCCCGAGGTCGAGAACCCTTGGAGACATCACATGCGGCATTTTCGACCTCTTCAGGTCCCGCTGTGACTTGTCCCACTTCGACTGCCCGTGGGCGATTTTGGCTTACCTCTTTAGACTCCAGGGGAATACCCAATTCTTCCGAATTCTGCTCCGTGCGTGGAACGGTTATAACTTGGTTGGGTTTCAAGGCGCATGTATCACTGTTGTTGATATTGACTTCGTTGAGTGCTTGCTCAGTGATAAGGCCTTCCTCAGCGCCGGTGTCCATCACTAATTGGTCGTTTGGACCTATACCTAAAGGTAGACCAACTGTGGGTACACTTGTTTGTGGCGGCTGAGGGCATTCCAAGTGGTGAATAGTTCGCAACACTGTCGGGCCGGGCTTTTTGACACGGCATTCTTGTTGACCACAAAAGTCACAAATTAAGGTTATGTTGTAGACCCTAGGCGTGTTATTAATGCGAGCGCCTTTCGGGAAATTTAAGGAGGTGGCCCTGTGATGATCTCGTTCGGTAAAATGGTTTAAATTTGGGATTGAGTTAGTTATATGCGTGGGTTTTTCCCATTTCTGGCAGTCCCTACTGTCATGATTATAACTCCTACAGTTTGTGCAAAACGGGGTGTTTTTCCTTGTGAGGCATTCGCTGTATGTGTGCCCCCTTTTTCGGCAGAAACTACAAACTATGTTATTAATTGATTGGAGATCAGTAGGGTCTATTTGTGGGTGTAGGGGACTTTCGTTCTGAAAAACAGAAATTGCGAAAAACATCGAAATTGGGCCCAAACGGTGTGAAACTTTTATGGTCCGCTATCGGCCCAGGAGTCTGGAAACTAGGGGTGTTAGGCAAAGCGTTAGGGAGGTTTGTATACATTGGGATATGGTACGGTTGCGTGTAGAAAGCTGCCTGTTGGAGCCTCTCCATATCCAATATTTTTTGTATGAGGTCGTCTAACGTGCCTTCCCCTAGGGTTAATAAATATATGGCGAAGGAGAGGATTGCTGACACCACCTTTTAGTGAGGACTTGGCAAGGTCCTCCAGTTGTACTTTCACAGCTGAAGCTACCTTTATGCCGTATTGGTGATCCGCAACATCCCTGCATAGCATCAACGCCTGCTTTATCCGTGTGGTAAAAGCGATGAGTGCCTTCAAGGGGTGCTGCCGAACCGTTATTAATTTACTTACCAACGTTTGGTAAGTTTCCTTGGGCAGGTACGTTTGTTTGAGGGGCCTTTCGGCTTCCTCGAAGGTGTTAGGTGGGTTTGAGGCAATTAGAGAGTATGCCTCACCTCGCAATCGCGTAGGGAATAAGATAAAGAATGCGGAATGCTCCTCTGCAGGCAGGCATTCAATTACTGTCCTACAGCATCCCAAAAACGTTTGGGGTTCATTGCCTACCAGAGGGTCTTGTCCGCCGGAAAAGATCTGAACAAGCTGGGAGATGAGCTTGGCGATTTTGTCGAAATCAACAGACATGTTCTTAAAGGGGGACTCAAATTTAGCTTAACAGACAGTGTGGCTGTTAGGTGATTATCTGCCAGTAAGGGGAGCGGTTGGCCGACGCGGGGGTGTTGATAAACGAAAAAGTGTGAAAAGCCTATTAAATTTTAGGACAGTTGCTATCGCGTATATGGGTTTTAGAAAGGGTATTTGAGTAATGGTTTTTATTTTTTTAAATGTAATTGGTCAATATAAGATAGAATATTTGAAAGGTTTCCCGATTATGATAGTATTAATGTGATTTTATCAAGGAAGGTGTTTAATAGGGTATAGAATATTTGAACATTTTTTAGCTAATGTAACATTATTAATATTTTAGTGTTTTTAGTTAAAGATTATATTTCAATTTTAATATAAAGTATTTGGAAAATGGTATTGTTTTCGTTTTGTATATAATAATATTATTGTATATAATTTAATGGAAAATAATGTCAAGTGTTCACACAGTTTTTGTTGATTAAGGCTTGTAATTAATGATAAAAATTAAAGAAAAAGTCAATATGAGGTATTTGAAAATGTTCTCAGGACATAAAGATATTTTATTGAAGACACTATTCAATATGATATTTAGGGTTTAAATGACTATTATAGAATATTTGAAGTTTTCAGTTGATATAAGTTAATCGATCAAGATGATATTGGTATTTAATTTAAGGTAATTTTAGCTATAGAGTATTTAAAAATTTTCTGATGGCATAATGGTATAATGTTATTCTATACAATGGCCGAAGGTTCTCTGAATGATGTGTAGGGTTATATTTTAGTTAAATTGTTTTCGTACCTCAGAACCAAAGCCTGCCAATTAAAAGGCGATTTGATGCTTTTATATATTTAATTATTTTATTTTATTATTTGTTGTGGCCCTTCTGGCCTCCGAATCCAAAATGCACTCCCCCTTTTATACTCTGTGGCAACAGAGATTTGTTAAAAATATTACTTAAAAATTCCAAGAAGCCCAAACAAAATTTTGTGTGCTTCAATTGGAATAGGATTCCCGGAAGTGTATACGAATTTTATTTGAACAAATTCCCGGAAGGAGAAATCATGAAATGCATTTAGTATTACGCATTTCATAATGTTTAGGATTATTAGGAATTGAATCAATGTACGACAAATGGATTTTGGTTTAATTTGGTCGTGCATATGATTCAATTGGATTATGGGTGAGGTAATTAGGAATTTGAATCAATGTGCGGCAAACCAACTTTTGGTTTAACTTGTCGCTCATATGATTCACTTGGATTGGGATTATAGGTAAGTGGGTGAGAGTAGTGATTTAGGATCACTACATTCTTCCCCCCTTTAGAGAAGAAAATTAATCTGGAAGAGGTTAATTTTCTAGAATGAGTGAAAAGCAAGGGCGGTGGCATTTTGAATTCGTGATAGTTTACAATGTTCGTTTTGGTTTAGCATTTATTGCAATAATTCGTTATGTTTAGAATGTTGCATTTTCTTGTTTGTGGTAATGCTTCTTAAGTTTGTTTGTACAAAGAATGGTATGGTATTTATCAAATAATATTGACTGGTGTCATGTTTACAATTATTGTTTAAGTATATTAATCAAAGTGAGTTTTAAAAATAGACATATGTATTATAAGAATAAGTAAATAAATCTCGAATTAATAAATGTTCTTATTTTACTTCGTGTTTTATAACGTTATTTTTCTAATCTATACTTAAGCCATTAATATTTCTTTTTTTGTTGTTGTTCATTTAATGCTAGATTAATAGAGATAGATGTGTATTTATTTTTAAAGAGCGCCTTACACTAGTTGTAAATATGAATTATATTTTATAATATTATTTAGAATTCTTTATATCTTCATTCTCTGTTTGTATTTTGATTTAATCAATTGATTACATGGCAATTTTAGCTTAGGTCTGGTTTCGTATATCTGTATTGGTTTTATTTACGTATATGTTTTTTCAAATAATTATTTACAATTTAGTATTTATAAATTGTCTTCCTCATTGGGGTCAATGTTTTTTTTGTTTTATTTTTATGTGATTTCTTTTATGTGATTTCTTTTCTTATTTTATTACATATGACATTTATTATTACCACTTTTTTGTCATCTTTGTCAATATTGTGTATCTATTAGTATTTTTAAGTGATAAAGTATTGACTAAACACACTCTTGGGATAGTATATGTCTAAGGTTGATGGTGGAAGGGGAGGTGAAACTAAGGTGGGGATCAGTCCTAATCAAGCTTGGAATATGGTTTCAATCTTTTATGATCGTTCAGATCGTATCCGTAAATAACGATATCATCTACATAGACGAAACATTCTATTCCTTGGAGACCCATGAGTACATTGTTCATAAACCTCTGGAATGTGGCGGGTGCGTTTTTTAGTCCGAAGGGCATTCGATTATATTCGTAATGTCCGAAGGGGGTGCTGAACGCTGTTTTTGCCTTGTCTCTATTGTCCATGCGTATTTGGTGAAAACCATTTGCTATATCTAATGTGCTAAAATATTTTGCTTTTCCTAGCTGGACCAGAATATCAGTAATATTGGGCAATGGATATGCATCTCCGACTGTTAATTTATTGAGTGCTCTAAAATCGACAACTACTCTCCATCGTTTTGTCCCATCAGGTCCTGCCTTCTTGGGTACTAGTAAGAGAGGGGAATTCCAAGGACTGAAACGTTGTTGTACTACTTCGTCCTGAAGCATTTCATTCACCTGTTTGTGAATTTCTTGCTTGGAGCTATATGGTAGGCGATACGGTTTTATATAAAGTGGGGGCTTTCCTTCCTCAGTGATGATCTGATGCTCTATGGCGTCAGTGTGTGTGAGATGGTCGCCCTCTAAGTAAAAGAGATCGTTAAATCTGCGGCAGATGTCTAGGATAGATTTCCTTTCCTCCTGGTTACAATGACGCAACTCTAGGAGTGATTCTAGCCGTTCAAGCCTATTTTTTAGAAGGTTTTCGGTTTCATCCGCCTGTAACACATTGTAGTCATCCAGATCTTCCCATCCGACTTCTATGTCATTGGTGCTTACTTCCTGATCGGCGTCTAATGTGTTCATTAGTAATGCCTTTATTTTGTTGTCCTGTGGGGTTGTCAAAATATTACCCAGATATATCCCTGGCATGATCTCGGATTTTGTTATTATCAGTTCTTTGCTGAGTTTTCCTTTAAATGGAATCTCCATTATTTGTTGAGATCGTGAGTGCAACTTTATGCAGTCAACCGTGGCGTTCAGTTCTATATTTACTGAGGATATTGGAGTTTCTGGTTCATGTTTTCCTGAACTCAGTTTTTCGGCAGTTTCCTTACCTTCTCTGTTACCACAAACTTTATTTAAATGGGGAGAGGAAGATTCAAGGGTGGTTGGTTTCGTTGTGTTTGGCACAGCATCAGATCCGGCCCGTAGACAAACGGATTCGTATGTTGACTCACGAACGGTGTTATCCAATTTTTCAAGAATGCCTGTATTATCCGTGGAAGACACCTCGTAAGGCGTGGCATTCTGAATATTTTCCTTGACCTCATTTTTGTTCCCTAAAGGCTGCTCGAGTTCTACCATGGTTCTCTTCTTCACAGCGAATTTAAGGAATCCCTTTTCAAAGTTAATGTGGCACTGGTGCTTCGCAAGGAAATCGCTTCCTAGTATGCCATCGTGTTGGAAGTTTACATTTTTGCCTATCACAAAAAGGTTATGTTTAAAGGGTATGGAGTGCCTGTCTGTTCTAAATTCGAACTCCCTCAATACCTTTCCGCATGTGCTGACCGTTTTTGCAGGAATGGTGGATATAGTCACTGGGTCTTAATTATCTACAGATTGTCCAATATAAGGTTTATCTAATTTGATCACGCTGACGTCGGCGCCTGTATCGATGAGGAAAGTCGAGTATTGTTTATCCGATGGATTAAATTTTACATGTATTACTGGCTCCTTAAATTCAGGGCAGCAAAATACGCGCATTTCAAAATTTACATCGGGATGGGGTGTATATCGGCGATTGTCTGCACTCGAGAAGGATTGCCGTTGCTCGCTGCCCGAGTGAGTTGGTTTCCCTATTGTTGATTGGATACCCTGTTAATATTTTGATTTTGTCGGGTATTTCGATTTTCAATGCGGGGCGAGTTCGTTATTTTCCTATTTTGAGATTGATTTGGCTGAGTTCTGAAAGGATTTCGACTCGTTGAAGGTTGGTCCTGATTTCGCATATGAGCTAACCTGGTTCTGCACTCTGCCTGAGTGTGATTATACTTCCGACAGTGTGTGCATTGTCAGTCTTAATGCGTTGGGGGACGAAATTAGGAAAATTTGTGTTGCGATAACCAGTCGCAGAAGTATATCCCCTCTTGTTGCATGTTTGACAAACAATTGGTTGGTTATTTCTCCTAAAATTGTTAGTGGAAGTTACCATTGTGTTATCGCTGTTCAATCTTTGAGATTGTTCCAAAGCGTAGCTAATGGCCGCTTTGAGATTTGAAGCCCTATGTGCTTTTACTAAGATTTTGAGGCTGGAATTTCGTATCCCATCCTCAAACGTATTCAAAGCGAGCCTTTGATTTTCAGCCAGAAGATAAGTTCTGACTGCAGGATCAGGTGAACTAGCGTATGTGGCGCTGTCCAATTCATGCAGGTGGTGTGTGAGCCTATTTGAAAATTCTTTCACACCCTCCTTGCTATCCTGTTTTGTTGCCACTAAGTTATTTTGGGCTGCAGACGTAGTGATTAGAGCTTTATATTCTCCCTCCAATTCGGATACCAAATCTTCCCAAGTAGAAATAATTTTATGTTTGATGCAGTCTCGCGCCGGTCCCTGTAATGTGGTTTTGACCACCCTTAGAATAAAGGACTTCTGATTGGCATCTTGTGCTTGTGAGAACAAAATGTCTCCACAAGAGACGAAACCCTCTAATTCGTCAGGATTACCGTTAAATACAGGCACGAATCCTAATATGTCGCTTAATCCTATAGGTGAATTCATTCTTGAACTCTGTTCGCGTGTTTCCATACGTATTGTTTCCGATGTTTCGTCCTCGCGATTTTGTATGAGCTCGGGCTCAGGTCTCTGCGAACGCGTACCCGGTTTATTTTTGTCGCTCACGACATATTTGTGAAACAGACCTTCCCAAATGGTGGTGGAAAGGGGTAGAGAACCAAGAGATGAGATCTTCATTATTGTTGGGTAGGATGGCCAAGAGAAAAGACAAGACCAACGACAAGAGAAGTGTCTTCAAACTCAGTTAGTTTTGATCCTATTAGAAAGCCTTTGTTCTACTTAAGGTGAAAGAATCCACCCTTCCGCCCTATGGAAAATGTGTCTAAAGCTAAAATGGATTTTCGAAGAGCCACAGATGAGTTAAAGGAAGAGATCCAACCCAAAGAAAATTTTCCAAACAAGACGCTAAGGACAAGGGCCAAGAATTTTGATTTGTTCGTTATTGTTTTAGCTTGTCACGTAAGAAAAATCTTTCCAAAAGAAAATGTATGTATATATGTTTATGTGTATATTAAATTAAAATAGATATCAAAAAATAAATAATAAAACCAAATTTGTAGTTAATTTTTGTGTGGGGTTTTTTATTTAGTGCCCTTTTTAAAGAATAAAATGCTGATATTTTTGGAGAAAATTTTTGGAAAAAATTTGTATATGTACATATGCGTGAAAAAAGTTTTGAAAATTGTGAAAAAATATGTGTTTTTTTTCTAAAAATGCGTTCAAGAAAGATACGTTTATTAAGAAAAATGTATTTGAAATGTTTGCCTCTACTAGCCGAAAAGTAAGTGCGTACTTGTATATTGTATATGCTTGTGTGAGAGAAAAATTTCTTTTATTAATTATATTTATCACTTTGGGCTTTTTTTTATGCGTATACTCTTCTTGGAAAATGAGAACAACTTTGTTTATTATTCTTAGAAAAACAAGTTAAATTTAAATGCACTTGAACAAATTATTAATAAGCGTTATCCCCGTGTAAAAGGACAATTAAAATAAATATTCAATTTATTCTTGGCGTCCCCTTTTAGTTAACAATTCACACATTTTAAAAATTTACTTATATGGGAGCCAATTACCAAGACAAAATGACAAAAATGACAAAACTGAATTTAATTTTAGTTCACTTTTTGTTTCAACTAAGTTACCTTTATATCACTTTTCACTTAACAAATAAATAAAAATTTAATACCTGTGTTTTCTGGATCTACTGCAGATTTGTAGGGTGTCCTGTCGTCACTGGGTCTAGCTGCTTGGTCCTGGTGTTGTGCTCCTAGTTGTTTGTCGTCACTGTTGTATAAGGAAAAGATTTTTCCTCTTTTCCACTGGATTGTCGACGGGACTCGTGGCCGTCATACACTTAGCACTTTTGATTTTCTCTACAGCCGGTATCTGAGCCCAGGCAACGCTAGTAAGTTTTACTTTGTTTAAAAAAAAGGATTTTAAATGTCACTATTCATTCCGGTGTTCTAAGTCCCGGAAATACGCTTTAAAAATGTCACTTTGCCGGTGTTCGTTGAGTTCTGGATCTTCGTATCCTCCTGAATCACCTCGTTACTCGACGCTTCAGCAGTTTTTTTCTTCTGCGGTAGGGGATTGTTGGATAATCCACGAGTCTTCTTCTTCTGTGGTAGGCGGATTTTGGGTATCCCACGCACTGCCACCAAAATTGTTGTGTTTCTTGTAGGGATTTTTATTTCCAGGAAGTGTGTCTCCTGGTCCTTAAAAGGACTAGGCGATCTCTTAAAATTTGACCGCTCCTGAAAATGTGTCCTACAAAAGCGGTCGTTGCCGTGCTTCCTCTGAGTTCAAAGGGAAGAGCAACGTCCTTTGATTCGGCCTTCATCCTGATGTCTTCACTTGGTCTTCCGTGGGGGCCAGGTGATATTTAGATATCCGTGGAAATGAAAAGTCTTCTAGTTTCCTTTATGAATATGATAGGGACAAAAGACGAATTTAGACTGCGGCCCGGAGATCACTTGACTATTCCTTTATAAAGGAAAAGGAATCGAAAATTGTATCTCAAAGATACACATTTTTGTGCAACAATCTCGATCTTTTGGATATTTAATAAGATAAAATAAGAAATCAATTTCTTGAATTCTTACGAAACTATTACGCAGATGTGTGAATGTATCTGCTTTTGAGTTTTTGTTTGTTTAACTCAATGGAATTTTTGGGATAGAGATAACGATCTCTGAATTTCTGGATTTGGGTGATGCTGTGGAGCCAATGTAGAACAATAAACGAATATTGGTGTAGTGCTCCAAAAAACCCTACTACCTTTTTCCCCCATTCCTACATCCAAAACCTAGCTATAATACGCTAAGACATTAAATCCTATCAAAATCCTGAAAAACCAAAACTAAATCCAAAATTCGCAATAAACGAATTAAATTATTCGTTTATCGCTTTGCATTTGCCTCCACGGCATAATTTAATCAAAAAAACCTAAACTTAAATCAAAATTCGCAATAAACGAATCAAATATTCGTTTATAGCTTTGCATTTGCCCCACGGCATAATCTCAATTCAAAACCCAGAAATACATTTCAATCTGGTAATTTCCCTAGAAAATTAAATAAACCATATCCATGGCAAATCGCACCAGATGTCCGAATTTGCCACAAGCAAACAATACCCAAATACCATTTCCAATTCTCATATGCAAATAGATTGATGAAGATTCAGAAAACTGAATCTTATCTAAAACAAACATTGAGCATCGCACGAAATGTAGCGAAAATCGAGATTGCTGCATGAAAATGTACATTTTTGAGATAGAAATCTCGATTTGATTTCGTTTAAAAGGTGATGTATCGTGATCTCGAGGAGACAATCAATCAACGTTCATAGTCCCCGGCGGAAGTGCTGGAGGTCCAGTAGAGTCAGTTCTCATCCGGCAGAAGATCAATAAATTTCCGGACCAAAAATATTTACAAAAATAAATGAAACTATTTGAACGAAACCAAAAGTATTTTGATTTATTTTGGTTTGGTGCATTCACTGAGGAACGTTGGCGGCTTTAGGACAGGAGGAGATTTCCAACCAGCAAAAAGAACCGGTGAGTAAAGTGGTGGCAAGCCCACAAACTAAACCCTCGCAGCGTCCACGATTTCGGACATCACCCAAAGGCACCTGGTTCCACGGCACAGGGACGCAATTCCAAGAACGATCGGAAGCTGCTCTTCCCTCGAGGTTCGAGGAAGCACGGCGGCAACCGCAACGGGTCCCCTCGGGAGCGGTCTTTAAGAGATCTTACGTCCTTTTCAGGATAAGAAGACACGCTACCTGAGAGAAGGACCACTACAAAAATGGTGGCAGCGGTAAAATACCAACATCCAATTAAACAAAAGAAAAGAAAAAGGAATGACATCAATGCCTGGTACAGTAACATCACATAAGGTTACAGAGAATCATCGGCAACACCCAAACGCATTTAAAATCAATCAGCAAACACATTTTCAATTAACTCCGAGCAGCCCCGAGATCCTCAGTGACGAGCATCGTATCTCGCTCCGCAGACAAAACAAAATAGAGTGCAACGAAACAGACGTCCTCCGCCAGTCTGGTCAAACGACAATATCCACAGAATCACACAAACGCCACTAAAACCAGGATACTTAAATCATTGAGGTACGTCAACACACACACAATTACATGCCCATATCACAGCATCGCAACAGTACGAGCAGTCGATACTGCTGTAGTAGTCAACAACATCAGCAACAAAACATATTTCACCTATAACATCAGTAACGTGAGCAAGTATTTCCAACATCATCAATAATAAGTTCCGAAATAAGCCAAGATCAGCAATCATAATGATGTCTTCAGCAGGCCAGCAAAGCAATGGTCAAATACCCCTCAACGAAGCCTGCAACGGCAGCGGACAACCCAACAAAAAGAGATCTCAGGTATTTATACACATTTTTTGTTATTAAAAAATTTGCAAGTGGACAAAGAGAACCCCAAAATAAATTTAAATTTATATACACATTTTTACACATTTAAAAATTCATTTAAAAAAAGGGGACCCAGAGAACCCCCAAAACAAATTAAATTATGGGAAAATAAATCAAAGGGGATATTGAGATGTGAAATTTTTCGAAAATTTTATTTTTTTAAGGAAAAAACAAACGTATTCATTTTAAAGGTACAATAACGTAACCGATTTAAACATTTTTTACATACACGTAAATATACATATATTTTTCTATCAACTTATATTACTTGGGGAAGACTCTTCATATCGTTAGCAAAACTTAGGCAGGAAACCCTCGACTCTGTCCTTAGCATCATTTGTGGGTTCTCCACTTGTTAGTTTGTTGGTTTCTTCTTCTTACCTTTGGCGTTTTCCATAGAATCTATCTTGAAACCTGTTTCTCTTCTTGCCCTCTACTTAGGTGTAAAAGGATCTCTTATTTTCTTTCCTTAGTCAGGATTCTTCCATTTTACGATTGTTCCAGTTGGGTTCGAGAAGTCCCTTTTCCTTACCCTTTGCCTTTGTTGCACTTGCGATTGGGAAGCTGCGCACATATGGGAAAAATCTTATCTAAAATGAACACGCGACTCGAATATTTAACGCGCGAAATTATCACGTAGCCAATAATGAATATTACAATCGGATTGAAGGATATCTTAGATTTCGTGCCGGTGTTTAACGGTAACCCGGACGAACTCGATGATTTCATTTCTTGCGGAGATATTATTTTTTCACAGGCACAGGACGACAGTCGGCATGCTTTTTATCTAAGCGTGGTGAAAACCAGACTGAAAGGGCCAGCATACGACCACATCCGGTACAAGGTCATTTCAACCTGGAATGATCTTGCTTCCGAATTAAAGGGAGAATTTAAAATTCTCACCTCAAGGTCAGCGGCACAAAACAGTCTGGTAAAAGCCAAGCAAGATAGCAAGGAAGATGTGAAGGAGTTTGGAAACAGACTCGCACACCTCCTGCATCTGCTGAACAAAGCCACGTTCGAAAGCACTGTCGATCCTGCGGTGCGAACATATCTCCTCGAAGAAAATAAAAAGCTCGCCTTGCATACATTTGAAGATGGTCTTAGGGATTCCCATTTAAAACTCTTAGTTAAAGCACGAGGTAACCCAAGTCTTAGAGCAGCAATCAATTATGCTCTCGAGCAGGCCCCACGACTAGGCGATAGAAACCCTCTTAATTTATGTAATAATTCCAACTATAGCCAGCCACAAATTTGCCAATCGTGCAATAGGTTTGGTCATACTTCTGCGACATGTCGTCGAAATGAAAACGTTTGTAATGCTATTCCCCAACAAATTAAGACAGAGGTTCATCGCATTGAATGCACTTATTGCAGAGTTAATCATTCCCAAGCAGAATGTAGGAGACTGTCCCATTTCAGAAGTCAAAAAGACTCTCCATCAAATAAAAATGATTTTAAAACTCAGTCCACTTCTACCACAAACGTTTGGAGAAGTGGAGTATTAACCAAAACGAACAGGGTACAATTAATAAAAATTGATTCCGAGAAATTAAATACGGGAAAAATTGAACAAGCGACGTTAGAAGCTAAGGATATAAACAGGAAGGTAGAAAATGCCTCACCTTACAAGGTGTCGTCTACGGATGAAATTGGCATTCGAGATAATAGGGATAAAAATCAGAGGCAGGACGATCGAGAGGCCCCCCAAATAGAGGGAGTAGCGACCAAAGATCTTATCCAACAGTCAACATTTGAATCCGTTTGTCTACGGGCCGGATCTGATGATTCGACAAAGACCCCTGATCATACTATTCTATCACGTCCATCTACTTTTATATTCTTAAATGCTCCGACTTCTAGCAACAACACGTGCAAGCTCATAGAGCACAAACAGAAAATTCCGGCAAAATGTAAGCCTGTGGAGCAAGAACTCCCAGCAGATTGTAAGCCCGAGAAACAAGAAATTTCAGCAAAGAGTAAGCCTGCGGTACTAAGAGTCCCAGCAAAATGTAAGATTGAAAAACAACTAATTTTCTCGTTAGAAAAGAGTAAGGTTGTAGATAACAGTCATATCAAAATTGCAGTCGAACACATTCCTCGTTTCAGTAATTTGTTTGTCCACATCGTCTCCCTCGTTTCTCTCGTTATCCAAATTTTAAAATGGATTTTACAAATAGAATCTGACCAAAAAATCGTACCTCCACTTACTAATAAAAGGGAGTTTCAAATCTTAATCTCGAAACTTTATTATTCTTCTAACATATTGTCGCTCGGAAGTTTGAACTATGTTACACAGCCAAACCCGAAGAAAGCGTGGGAAGTCTTCCACAAATTTAAGGAAAAATTTAAAACGAAGCAAATTGACTTCCGATTAGCATTCAAATATATACTTAAACAAGTAAATAAGCACATTCTCTTCTTCTCGAAGATTTGACCACATCAATAATATAAAACCATTTGTGGATTAGGCAATCACAAATAAGAAGCCCAAAATAAATAAAATAAAGGTTGAAGGAAAGTAAATGTATAGATGTATAAATAACAAAAAAAAAAAAATACATAAATGTATATACGTATGGTAAAACCTTAGAGAAAATCATAAAGTGATACTCTACCAAAATACTACGATAATGTATTTAAAATTTGCCAAAAAAAAAAAAATTTCTATCCAAATAATTGTATACGAATAAAATAATTTTGTAAATATCATACATCATTTTAATAACCAGAAAACAAACAAAACAAAAAATTTATATATGAAGACAAATACTAACTCACTTAATAAAATAAGTTTATATGTTAATCAACTACCACTGACTTAAATGAAAAAAAATGTTTGTAATAATAAATAATCTTAAGTTATAAGAAAAAAAAAACACATTATATTTACATATGAAAAAAAAACCAAATATACACAAACGAAACGTACGATATGAAATAACGTTAAAGTAAGAATTTCAAATATCTATATAAGTACAAGACATTTTGCATGAATTAAATCTTAAGAAAATAAGAAAAAAAAATCTTTTGGTGTAACTCAAAACAAATTTAAAAATTTTTAGAATTTAATCTTACGTACAAACTACATGAAAAAAAATTATATAAATAAATAAGGACAATGAAAACTCCTCCAAAAAAAAAAAAAAAAAAAACCGAAATAATATATGTAAATAATGAAAATTTATATGTAAATAATAAAAAAAAAATCTATATAACACACAAATTGTAAGAATAAACCATAAACACCTTACTTATCTATGTATCTTTTTACAAACTATAATAGAACTTTATAAACAAAAACAAAAAACCTCTTCTATAAAAAGAAGAAAAAACATATATATATATTACTCACAATTGTTACTAAATGAAAAAAATAAAATATAACAAAAACACTGTAAATAACACTTTTAATATATGCAACTACAACATAATCGTTGATTATTTTAAATATCAAAACCAAAAAAAAAAAAAAAAAATGTGTACCGTAACCTAAGAAAAATAAATATTGTATACATAAAACTACTATGTTAGAAAATATCACGCCAATGTAACGGAATCACGATACTATCATCCTTTATTCCCAACCACACCATTTCCCAGAAAATTAATCTCATAAAGATAAATTTTCTTTCTTTCAAGGAGGGGAGGATGTAGTGCTCCAAAAAACCCTACTACCTTTTTCCCCCATTCCTACATCCAAAACCTAGCTATAATACGCTAAGACATTAAATCCTATCAAAATCCTGAAAAACCAAAACTAAATCCAAAATTCGCAATAAACGAATTAAATTATTCGTTTATCGCTTTGCATTTGCCTCCACGGCATAATTTAATCAAAAAAACCTAAACTTAAATCAAAATTCGCAATAAACGAATCAAATATTCGTTTATAGCTTTGCATTTGCCCCACGGCATAATCTCAATTCAAAACCCAGAAATACATTTCAATCTGGTAATTTCCCTAGAAAATTAAATAAACCATATCCATGGCAAATCGCACCAGATGTCCGAATTTGCCACAAGCAAACAATACCCAAATACCATTTCCAATTCTCATATGCAAATAGATTGATGAAGATTCAGAAAACTGAATCTTATCTAAAACAAACATTGAGCATCGCACGAAATGTAGCGAAAATCGAGATTGCTGCATGAAAATGTACATTTTTGAGATAGAAATCTCGATTTGATTTCGTTTAAAAGGTGATGTATCGTGATCTCGAGGAGACAATCAATCAACGTTCATAGTCCCCGGCGGAAGTGCTGGAGGTCCAGTAGAGTCAGTTCTCATCCGGCAGAAGATCAATAAATTTCCGGACCAAAAATATTTACAAAAATAAATGAAACTATTTGAACGAAACCAAAAGTATTTTGATTTATTTTGGTTTGGTGCATTCACTGAGGAACGTTGGCGGCTTTAGGACAGGAGGAGATTTCCAACCAGCAAAAAGAACCGGTGAGTAAAGTGGTGGCAAGCCCACAAACTAAACCCTCGCAGCGTCCACGATTTCGGACATCACCCAAAGGCACCTGGTTCCACGGCACAGGGACGCAATTCCAAGAACGATCGGAAGCTGCTCTTCCCTCGAGGTTCGAGGAAGCACGGCGGCAACCGCAACGGGTCCCCTCGGGAGCGGTCTTTAAGAGATCTTACGTCCTTTTCAGGATAAGAAGACACGCTACCTGAGAGAAGGACCACTACATTGGATTCGTTTATTGTGAATTTTAATTTTAATTTTGATTTTGGATTTAATTATGGCGTGGGGGCAAATGTTATGCGATAAACGAATGTTTGATTCGTTTATTGCGAATTTTGGATCATGGTTGGGTTTTTTCAGGTTTTGATAGGATTTTGGGTTTTAGGGTTATATTGCTGGGATTTTGGATAAGGAATGGGAGAAAAAGATGATAGGGCTTTTTGGAGCACTACAAACTTACCTAATTTAATGATGTCTTTAGCTTCCATACCGCTAATGACAATTGGTGGCACTTTTATTTTCTTTTCTTTTGTTTGATTTTCTTGTTGTTATTGCTGCTTCTCAGGTAGTCGTTGATCTCCCGTCGCCTCGTTTGCTGTTTTTCTTGGTTTTTCTCTTTGCTGGTTCTTTTCGGGATTCTCGTTTTTGGTATTTGTGTTTTTTTGCTTCATTGTAGCAATACAATTTTTGTATTCACTGTCCGCGTGGCCTGTTGTTAGGTCCTTAAATTTGTTTCCTAATCCGCTGTAGGAGCATTCACTGTTTATGGCTTCAATGTTTTGCACTTCACTTACATTTGACATTTTGTTTAGTTTAGCTCGTTTATTTTGTTTTTGTGTTTGGGAAATTTTTGTCTTTCCCATTATCTTTGATTGTTTGTTTTTTTTATATTTTGTCTTCTGAATTTTTATCGCGTTTGCATGATGTGCGGATAATGCACATTCGCAAATATCAGCACTCAACTTAGTTTCCAGTTTTCTTTTTTTTTGTTTGGAATATTATTTTCAATCACCTCGTGCTCATAGGCACACACACTTTTACTTCCGTCGCGAAAAACTTGTTTTCAGCCGGTGTTGAGCCAAAAACCATTCTTAGTAACGGCCACAAATTTATTGTTCACACACCGGTACGTGTGTTTTTTTTTTTTTTTTTTCTTTTCCTGCCCTTTTGTCTTCTTCTCTGAAGCGACGAGCGATTGCAAAACGCGCCCTTTCGCTTTGACGATAACAGTACGAATGGATGAGTAGCTCCTCATCACGATCTGATGGAGGACGTGATCGAATTTTTAATGCACTTCCCAAATGTCCAGAAATATGACAGAGTATTATTTTTTCGTCTCATTTTCTGTTCAACGGATAACTTTCCGCGTAGAATATCTATATTGCAGTCATTCCAAGACTTTTTCAATTCTATCCGGAGTTTTAATACATTTGCCCTAATAGTCATAATTTTCAGTGGCGTATTGCAATTAAATCACGTAAGTATTTTATCTTTTGAACCCGTATAAAATCCAGTTACTGCAGGAATTAAAGGGACGAGGCCATCATGCGCGACGTTCTTTCGCCGATCGGACTCCACAGCACTTGTAAATTATCCCATGGTTGATAAATCAGCACCAATTAGCATCTTGTAAGCCAACATATGTTTTTATTTGTACTGAATGTTTCATGTTTTGATTATGTAAATGAATATTTTGCTCTGTTTTATATAAGTATACTTATGCTATGTTATGGTTTCTCAGTGGGACAAATAAGGTGATATAAACTAACTCCTGGAATATGTTCCCTCAGATAAATAAGATATTTCGAAAAAAGAATCAAGACGACATTCCCTGATTAACAATCGCTCGACCTCCAGGGAATTGTCAAATACTGATGAACGCAGGTGGAGTATGGGAACGAAGATACAGCAGATAGCCGATGCCATGTCCGAATATAAGGCTGACATAACAGCATTTAGAGAAATAAGATGGAAGGGAATGATTTTATTCAAAGAAACGAGTATGACATATATTATAGCTGTCATGCAAAACACTATATGCTCGGTGTAGGCTTTCTAGTCAGCCGAAGACTGAAGACTGCCATAATCGGCTTTAATACAATAGACATAAGCCTCATAAACGTTCACGAACTCACAGAGGGTCCCCTGGCGACGAAAAAGAAGAATTCTACGAGAACGTCGAACGGGCCCTCAATGCCTGCCCAAAATACTATGTAAAAATCGTTCTTGGTGATTTGAATGCGAAAATAGGCCGGGAGCTGGTTTTCAGGCACTACGCAGGTTCCCATAGTTTGCATGAGAACACTAATGACAATGGACTACGAGTCATCGAACAAGCAGCATCAAAGAACTTGGTTATTGCGAGTATCAGGTTTCCACAAAGCCACCTGGGTATCGCCTGATGAAGCCACTCGCAACCAAATTGACCATGTGTTGATAGATTGTAGCGTTCTACGAACGCATAATTCCGCGCAGGTAAGGTTCCTACCTTCAAAGAACTTACGTACCTGAGAGCGTTGCACGCGCCCACAGACGCGTGCCCCCAAAGTCCCGCCATAGGGCCTGCGACTCGCAGCCAACGTTGAGACCGACACCAAAAAGCAAGGAACTGAACGTCCCCAAAGCTTTTAATGCCAAGCTCAACATTCGTAAATCATCATACCTGCAACAAAAAAGAAACATTCAATCTGCCTACGCCCAGGAACATTCCGTTGAATCGGCAATTTCAAACGTCTATGCAATGCAAATTAGCCGACCAACGATGCACGTGGGGGTAGATGCCATAAAGACCACCAAGTCTATCGGCAAACACAAAGAAACGGCAACCGTAATTATCTCAACGAGATAATTCAAATTATATGAGGTTGAAAACCTACAAGGAAACTACTCCGATCCCACGGTGTCTGTTTGTATTTCACACCCATTAGAAAAAAAAAAACAACGTCGAGTGTGTAGTCTAGTGGTCAAAAATTAGAAAATGTGCCTAGTGATTGGTTTTGCCACGAACACTAGCTAGTAAACTATATATTGTACTGTCGACCGATCGTGTTAAAGTATAAAACTATTATATTGTGAACATTAGAGCGGTTGGATCATATCACCGTAAATTAGTACATTGTGAACATTCAAACGGTGGTGTACCGGTTGTTAAAGAAAAGTTAAATCAAAAATAAAAGTTCGAAAAGTAGACCAAGGCCTTCTGAGTTTTATGTGTGACAATTCTCGGGGCTGTATTTGTGCTGTTTCCGCTCAGGTGTTCTTCCTTGTAGCAGCAGTGTTCGGCGGATCACTGCACCAGTTATACCCCGGCTATTTAATCCACCAAAAGATCGCCACCACTCCTCGAGCCTGATGACGGTACGAACATACCGAGGTGCCGACATCGACTCTGATCACTATCTTGTTGGTGTAGTTTTCCGAGCGTGAATTGCCTTACGAAGACGTATTGCATCCGCGGATCAACATTCAGATCAACGGGGCTGTCTTAAGCATTGAGAACACCAGGGTCACGTTTGGTCATGCGTTAAGACTCGCCCTCGAAGAGCTCGATGGAAGGAGAGTAAGTCCTGGGCCCAGAATGCCGGGCTTAGAAGAGAAATGGATACGCCTTAAGAATACTGTCATTGGTACTGCCAACTCCATCTTAGGAGCGACTGGTTTGATGATGAGTGCAAACTAGCGACTGAGCGTAAGAATGCTGTATACCGGGTAATGCAGCAGTCGCATAGGACGCGGGTACGCCGGGAGAAATTCAAAGAGCTCAGAAGATCTGAAAAAAAATTCCATGGGCAAAAGAAAAGTGCCTTGGAAAAAAGTAGAGAGCCAGGTCCGCACCAGGCGCGGAATTTCTACCAAATAATCCGCAGTATGACAAGGTAAACACCACGTTGCACTTAAAGCAAAGATAAAGAAGGTAATCTGATCACCATGTAGTGCTCTGAAAAGCCCTACCTTCCCCCATGTGCAATATCTCGGTGCCGAACGAGGAATGTCGTCGGTCGAGATCCTTGTGGTGTTCCGCCGAACGAGGAATGTCGTCGGGGAATATCCAAAGATGGAGCACGTTGCTGATGGGTTGACGCAATGGCGTCCGAACTAACGTTGCCTGAAACCAAATAGGTTTAGATTAAAAAAGGAACAGCAATACCTTTATTGTCAATCTTGCGGTTTGAAGGTCCCGCGTTGAGTGGATGTGTGGCGATTCCGCCAGATCCCACGGCTCGCCTTCCTGAAAAAACCCCCATAACCATAACCCGGGTCTGCACCAGCTTTCGCTAATGCAATTCGCATTAGCATCTTAGATGCTTCACGCATCAAACAGACCCAATTATTATAACCCTAAATTCCCTATAAAGAAAACTTACCTTCATGCATCCCTTCGCATACAATTTTTCATAAGATTTCTTTGTTTGCTTATTTGGTATTCTGAACCAATTCGGTACCAGACAAATTCCATAAATATCGCGCCGTCTATTTTCCTAGCCGCGCCATATACCTTTTCATATACATTGCCTGGCAACCTTTTTTGTTTGTCTTACCAACAAACAACCCAAGCAGCTGCATATAATTAGCGCCATAGACGCTGAAACCAAATTCTCCAGCATTTCCTAATGCAAATATGAACCCGGTTTCTATTGCAGCCAGAGATGCCATAAACATCCAATTTGCTTTTAGCACCTTTTTCTCCTAACGTCGAAAATAGCGACGAGGCATCGTATAAACATGACCCTCATTAAAGAGCGAACCATTTGGTCGCCTTTCCTTTTGTCTTTGCCGCCTCCCTGTTTCGCTGTTCCACTGCACGTGTGAATAGCATTGATCTCAACGATCCCCACACATACCACCATGACCTGTATTACAAGATCTGGTTTCCTATACCACCAAGAGACTCTACGTTTCCCTGGTGGTAGGTAAAAAACGATATCCTTATTGGTGAGGATATCGTTGGAGTCAAATTCCATCCTTCGACCGGAGCAGGTCGTGTCTCCTATCGCTTCCCTGGTGCGCACAGGGAAGCGATAATAAGCGATAATAAGCGATAATCCGCGATAATCGTGTGAGTCGAGAGTCGCGTGTGGTTAATCACAAAATGTATTCGGTGTTTCACTTTTCAAATATTATTTAAACAACACCATTAAAGTTATATCAAATCGTTTTTTTTTGTGTATTTGTATCACCGTCAACGAACAGTGTAACATTAAAATAAAATAAAAGAAAAAGTAGTTACCACAGTGCGTTAGTTTCTTGTTGTTGTTCGTCGGTATTTTTGGCGTTCGGTTGCTTGGCGGAACATTCGAGGAACATCTAGTAATTATGATGGAGGAGGAAGTTAATCAGCGCCGTACGCCGGAGCAATACTTCCTCACCACATTGGTGACCCGCGAGTGTAAAAAGAACACTGCAACCTTCGAACATTCGCGTTTTGTTAACGGTGAAAATAGTTTTTTTTTCTCGAACAGTGACTTTTTAGTGCTGAAAACAAAAATTTCGACTCCTGTTTCATCAACTCTCACTTCGATCTAGAACAGGAATACGTTCGTATAGTTGATCATAGCTGGACGTCCTTTTGTTGTTAACATCGGTCAAATTTCTTGGAGTTTTGTTCGACAAAATTATCTATCGCTTAATATAAATTCAGTGAACAATTGTGGCGGCAATAAACAAAAGACAATTAAAGGGTGTAACAACCTCAAAAATAACCATCGTCCAATAACACCAGTCGACACGCCATCACCAGAATAAATATACAATTAGTGGGCAATTGTGGCGGCAATTGGCGAAAAACATCAATGGGCAAAAGCATCGCCCCAACGCCAGCCCAACAACAGCACCTGGCATAACATCAGTACCAGTAACCATCACCGACCAGCAACCATCGAAACCATCAACAGAACGACAGGTATCCTCTCCTGAATTTTCTTCAATTTTTTTTTTTTTTTTCCTCTCTTCTCGAAATTTTCAATTTTTTCCTGTTTTTTTTTTTCTTTTTCTATTGTAAGCTCCTTCCGGGCGAAATTTAAATTTAAAAAAAAACTGCATTCCGAAAAACTAATCAAGTAGGCTAATCATTAAGCTTGTGTTTTGTGTAAAATTAATTAGTGATTTGAAGTACAAATTTCCATGCACAGTTCTAATTTGCGAAAACGATTTTCTATTGTAAATGTAGACAACTGGTTAGAGGCAGTTATTCTACCAGTGTAAGAAAAGAGTATAACTGATTTAACTATTAAAAAACTATGCTTTCTAATCCAAATACCGAAACAAGGTTTTCAATAAATAAAATTCATTAAATATGTATAAAAGATATTGACACTTATATGAATGGATATATGTCCGGAAATATATACATTTATATAGGTGCGTTTCTTTTTTGTTTTGTAACCTATAAACGTACGAAAAAGACATAATATTTTTTTTTTTTTTATTTTATATTAAATGTTACACGTATTCAGTTCTGCTATTATCTTTTCTTTCAAATTCATACAAAAACATGGTTAACATAATTGGAAATAAATAAATAAACCAAAACAAAACCCTTTACCGAAATAAAGAAAATGATTTCATAGAGAATCTAAGAACGTGCAGTTGTAATGTTTCGTTTATTGTCGTTTTTGTTTTCTTTTCTCTTTTACCATTATATATTGTGTCCATGAAAAAGGAAATCAAGTTTAATTATATTAAAAATACGAGGATATGAATACATATTAATGTATTGTTTTCGCCTTTTTTTTTACTATGCCTTTTTGTTGTACGTATGATTAAATAAAATATTTCATATCCCTAAAAAGGAAACTTTAATCTCTTTTGCTTTTCCTTAGCTATTAAAGTTAGATGAGCAATAATAATAATTGTTTGTGTTCTCACTAAATTGTTTCATTATTTTGAATATCCTCATAAATTTTATGTATGTCAAATGTGTAAAAAAAATATTTTCATTGTTTTCCTAGTTTATTGCTTTAAATATTATTTTAACTGCTTCTCCTTGTTTTTATTCAGGTTTGATTCAAATTAATATAAATATATACACACCACAGATAAATTCTAACTAAATTAATGGAAAGCAGTCTTCAATTTTTACTTTATCCTTTACTTTGTTGTTTAAATCTTATGTTAAGACGAATCCAAATAACAAGAAACATTTTGAATTTTAATCATTATAAGCAAACAAAGACAAATATCTCTAAATACACAAGAAATTGTAAAACATTTAATATATATTCAATTCTACAATTATATTACTCTCTCTCTCTACATATATATATGTGTGTATATATATATGTATATATATATATATATATGTGTGTATATATGTATATATGTGTGTATGTATGTGTGTGTATATGTATATATATATATATATATATATGTTTGCGTATATATATTCATATATTATAAGCAATCTCGATTTTTTTTTCTCTTAGTCTTTATTAAAATGTTTAAAACATATAATTAACATTATTTGTTTTAAGAAAAATTAAAATTCCCAAAATTGATAAGTAGGTTATATCCAGACATGGAATCATGGAATTACTTATTAAAGCAGACATTTTCACACACAGTTCTAATTTAACGAGTTCCTATTGTAAAACTATACCCCATATCGGCTCGGCTCGTCAGCAATTATAATCGATAAACACACGCTGGCCAGCGTAATTGTTGACATAGCTGTAGCCGATATTAATACAATATATTTTTGCAGTCGCCTTGTCTAATCAATTTACTAACTGTTAACCTTACACTTAGTCCTTCTGACCTATCCAACATTTAAACATAATGCATAAAATAAAATAAAGCAAGAAAAACAATAAAAGACTTCAAAAGAGAAATAAAATCTACAGAAATATCACCTTGCAGAGTAATCGGTTTATTGATGGATATATTGATTAATACTAATCTAAACGAAAATAATAATTTAAGCTATCCAAAACGATTTAACAATAAACGTTGATATATAATAATTTTAAACCAAACTACATCATATCTATTTGAATAGAAACGGTTGCTGCAATTTTTTTTTTTTTAAAACAAATAATAAATATTGTAAGCCCCTTCAGGGTACTTAGCAGTGCACAACCGTTTTTACAAGATGCACAGCACTGTTGACTCCACACAAGTTCACATGACTCAATTCGACTACACACGACTCCGCTTCCTACTTCTCTCGACTACTCGCGACAATACCCGACCACCTTCGACTTATTTTTAGCCTCATTGGCCACCTTTCGACTCCACTCGACAGCCTTCGGCTCCCTTTGCCCCCTTAGTCTCGTTTCGTCCCTTTACTCCATCCAACCTCACTCGACCCATTTCAACACCCGTCTGGCTTTTCTCTTACTATTGGCACACAACGCCCCTAGTTAATTCCTTCAAACAGGCTCCTCATCACACTTTAGCTACTCTGCGTAGCACATAATCAATAGGACGCCTGGTTTTGTCTCGCTCGTAATACTTCAACCCCTTTCTGGCCCTCCTTAAATATTGGCATACAATGCCCACTATTTCAACATCTTCTTTTTCGGTCCTTTCCTAAATATTGGCGCACACGTTCGCCATTGCTCAACACCCATTTTCTGCAAACCGGCCCCTTACGTAACAACAGCTACTACGTGTAGCATATAATATATAGGACACCTGGTTTTGCCCCTTTATTTAAATTTCAGGACATTCGTCCTTAGATCTCCTACGTCTCCCAAATGTCTCAGCAACACCGGCCCACAAATCAAACCGATACCATCGGGCTGAGACAACATACCAGTTTCCCCAATCCTTTAGCCACCATGGCTCCCCTTTAGCGGCAACTAAAGGCTATACACGCCCCTCTAAGCCGCTTCAAATACCTAGGTGCATAATACTTCGGAGCGCACTTCTAATAACTCTAGGGCACCCTGGGGTTGGACACAATCAACCACCCACCAGGAGCACCCTAACCAAAATCCCCTATTTTTCTTTTTTTTTAAACAAGAGCGACGGCCGGCACCTCACAGCAAGTTTCCATTCGGTCCAGGTCGCAGCTACCGCTACATTGGCACCAATGTACCGGTCCTCCCTCGATAGGTAAAACGTGCAATTGAGGGCCCGCCCTCCTTTACCAGTCCCAGCGGCAAACAAATCGCCATACAAACGTATCGACAAAAGACACCCGCTCTGGACTTGGTCCCTTTCCATTCCGCACACGGCAACCCGTCACTGCGGATGGGAATTACCCTGGGATAAATCCCCCTCCATCTCGCACACACTATTTCGTCACTGCGGATGTGAGCGGATTTCCGATAGGTTCCGACCTATTCGGGCGATAAGCCTGTTGGTCCACGAGACCCATAACAGACCGATGGACCACGCCGCACACATTTGCCCTTGATGGCATCAAGCGGTAACAACTGTGTCCATCTTATCGATAAAGGCCCAAACAATAACCAGGAACTGGTCACAACGACAGTCCCGTAACATTACCACAGCGCATTCCGAAGCAACCTCCCTATCATCACGGCACCCACCATCGAGCATTCCCTCGCCCCTACCTTTTTTTTCGTGACTACGTCACTGGGAGGGGAGTACTGTGGCGATTCCGCCAGATCCCACGGCTCGCCTTCCTGAAAAAACCCCCATAACCATAACCCGGGTCTGCACCAGCTTTCGCTAATGCAATTCGCATTAGCATCTTAGATGCTTCACGCATCAAACAGACCCAATTATTATAACCCTAAATTCCCTATAAAGAAAACTTACCTTCATGCATCCCTTCGCATACAATTTTTCATAAGATTTCTTTGTTTGCTTATTTGGTATTCTGAACCAATTCGGTACCAGACAAATACCATAAATATCGCGCCGTCTATTTTCCTAGCCGCGCCATATACCTTTTCATATACATTGCCTGGCAACCTTTTTTGTTTGTCTTACCAACAAACAACCCAAGCAGCTGCATATAATTAGCGCAATAGACGCTGAAACCAAATTCTCCAGCATTTCCTAATGCAAATATGAACCCGGTTTCTATTGCAGCCAGAGATGCCATAAACATCCAATTTGCTTTTAGCACCTTTTTCTCCTAACGTCGAAAATAGCGACGAGGCATCGTATAAACATGACCCTCATTAAAGAGCGAACCATTTGGTCGCCTTTCCTTTTGTCTTTGCCGCCTCCCTGTTTCGCTGTTCCACTGCACGTGTGAATAGCATTGATCTCAACGATCCCCACACATACCACCATGACCTGTATTACAAGATCTGGTTTCCTATACCACCAAGAGACTCTACGTTTCCCTGGTGGTAGGTAAAAAACGATATCCTTATTGGTGAGGATATCGTTGGAGTCAAATTCCATCCTTCGACCGGAGCAGGTCGTGTCTCCTATCGCTTCCCTGGTGCGCACAGGGAAGTCCTATTGACTTTTCCCAGATCACCCATTCACTTGGGATCAATGATCTCTTTTTGCAGGTGAATAACCTTAGCTAGGTTTTCCTCTCTCTCGTGTTTCTGCCTTGCTATAGTGCGATGACCTAAGAGACCATCACTAGGTCAGTAGACCAGCCGCATACACGGCACTGGTGCACACACACTTAGCCAGGTCAACCCTGGGTTATTGTGCTTTCCCTTTTGATTTCTCCATTCTGGCTACGCCCATCGACGTCGAACGAATACACAAGTACGTTTCGACCTCGGTGAGTGAGGTGAGTTGGGGAACGCACAAGAGAGCATGATTACCATTGGCGGATCAATGTGTAAAATCAGAAATCACGATTTCCACCCCAATTCACACCAGTCACATCTCAACTGCAATCGCCTGCAGCCACGCTGCCGTTTCATCAAAATTTAAATACACGTTTATTAAAGAGTCACTATTGAATCAATGCAACGGTCAGTCGCCCCGCCGCTCGTCGTTGTAATAAAAGTTTATTGCCAAAAGTTTCTAAGTATAGAAGAAGTTTATTATTTATCTATGAAGCAATTGTGTATCGATATTATAGAGTGATATTTGAATCAATAAAAGCAACAAAACTCTTCTATGAGTTAAATAAATAAAAAAAAAGTGTATTCCTGTCTTTTGCGGATATTTTCACGGAGCAACATCGTTGGGGGAAGTTAATGGAATACTTGCCGTACGTCGGCATCAACACTCTTACCCCCACAAACTTGCTTGTCCCTCTGTATGCAGTGATGATCACGAGGTTGACTTTTATCAGTTCACCTTCTCACACTGAATGTATCGATAATTTGTGTAATTTGATGCAGTGATGAAATAATTTATGGACTTTCAAAATATATCTGCACCGTAAAAATTATAGTAGTAATTATCACAATAAATGTAACTTTGATGGTCGATGGGTTGTATTAAAACCAATTACACCAGAATAATAAATAGAACGTTCCTTGCTTTAGTTAATTATAAATTTAATGCAAACTATCATCTGAATCACAACTATCACAGCAAACGGCCCATGGTTGTTTTTACAAATCCAATTAATGTTCGACAATTTCAAACGCCACATGATGGCGTGCGACAAAACCGAGGAATGTTTTACAATCTAAAAGCCACATGGTGGCGTGCAAATTAAAATCCAATTCAAGTTTTACAACTGATCGTGCACCATTGACAAGTACGCAAGACAGTTGCTGATGCACTGCCATCGTGTTGCTGGCAGGTGTGGTGAATATATTTGTCGGGGAGAGTACTAGATTCTCCCCGCTGCATATAATTGCGAATCCGCAACACCCCACATCTCTACTTCTTAAACTTATATCCACATACCCATTAATTCGATCCAACAAAATTCGCGATAAACGAATCAAACATTCGTTTATAACCCTTGCACCAAGTTCCTCATAACCCTTAACATGAATTCAAAATCATATTCCTCTTGACAAAACAAAATTCCTGATAAACGAATCGAATATTCGGTTATCATCCATACACCCAACTTCCCATGGAAACATTGGATATGGAGAAGCTGCAACAGGCAGCTTTCTACACGCAACCGTATAGCCATATCCCATTGTATACTTGCCTCCCTAACGATTTGCCTAACACCCGTAGTTTTCTTACCTTCTGGGTCGATATCTGACAATAAAAATCTTACGATGTTTAGCCCAAACTTACAAATTTCTGGGCTTCAAAACGCAAACCTCCCACAGCCACGAAAGGAGTCTTTTGAAAAGGCGAAAGACCTTCACTATATTACTACTAACATAGTTTGTAGTTTATGCCGTAAAAAGGGGCGTACCTACAGTGAATACCTCACCAGGAAAAATACCCCATTCTGCACATCGTGCAAAATTTACAACCATGACATTGGGGACTGTCGGAAATTGGAAAACCACACCAATGTCATGAATTCAAACCATTTGAGGGAACGAAACCCCAACAGGGTTGCCCCCATTAATTCCCCCAACAGCACCAATAACACGCCTAGGGCTTTGAGTATAAGAAAAACCTGCGATGTGGGAATCCCGGAACAAGAGAAACTCATCCGGCCCACAAAATTACGGAATACTCACAATGGGGTGCCCTCAGCCGCCACAAACTAGTGTACCCACAATTGACCTCCCCTTAGATATAAGTCTAAACGGCCATGATCAACTAGTGGTAGACACCCGCGCTGAGGTGAGCATTATCACTGAGCAAGCACTCAAAGATATTAATATCAACCAAAATGATGCATGCGCCCTGAAATCCCCATATGGAACAGGAAGAACTCTATGGAGTTGCCAGGAAAACTTCAACCTAAAAAACAAAATTCCCTGCAACTTCCAAGTCGTACGGAATATGCACGGCTTGACCGAAGACGGACTACTAGGGAACGACTTCCTTTCCAAAAATTGTACTATAGAGGGTCCTAACCAACAGCTAAACTTTCCGCGCCCGGAACAAAATTCCGAAGAATTTAGCATTCCCCTGAAGTTTAAAACCGGAAGCCCCAATCGCACATGGGCATGTGGGGCTTTTCAGGGCCCGAAGAGCCATGCATCGCTCGATCCCCACTATTCCAGGCGAACGACTTACCTCTCGGTCGAACTTCAGCAAGGTTGCGTAACCTTGCTACGGCATTTACCCCCAGCCAAATCGCCGGAATTAATACGGTTACCCAATCGGATAACTGTTTTGAATTTCTGTTAGGCAGCTTACCTATTCTGTGGGGGGTTTTTCCTTCCAAACCCCTTTTTTCTCCAACACCATCCCTGAAAAACATTAAATCCACGGCAAAGCTTATCACCTTGCCGTGGCATCGAAAACTCACCCTCGGGCAGGCATTAATTCCTAAAAAACATTAAGTCCACGGCAAAGTTTATCACCTTGCCGTGGCATCGAAAATTCACCCCCGAGGTGTACATTATTTCCTAAAAAACATTAAGTCCACGGCAAAGCTTATCACCTTGCCGTGGCATCGAAAATTCACCCCCGAGGCGTATATTATCTCCTAAATAAAAAGCATAAGTCCACGGCAAAATCATCACATTGCCGTGGCATTTGAAATCCTATCTTTAGGCATACGTTCTGCCAGGGCAGCTTGTTTCCATAGCCTTATGCTATGGAAACAACATCAACAAAGAGTTCCTTGTTGACTCGTTTTATTTGTTTGCCCATGGCACTTCTCGCATGCGGCTATTTGCTCCTATTGGTTTGCTACCGCCGACAAGGTTTCTGCTGACGCAAACCAAACATTTCCCTGATTACCAGCAATCGCTGGCTTCCAATTATCGGTCCCCACGTTCAGGGATCGCAATCAAGCAACGAACATGATGCAGCCAGAAAATGTTTACTTTCAACATCTGGCAATGGCTGCACCCTATGTTCGTTGCAATGTTTAATCATCGGCAACCGAAATGATGATTTATGGCCTCCCATTAGGATGACCAAATCTTCGGTTTGGGTCTTTCACACCCCAGATGCTAGCGTTTGCATTCTTGGAAAATGCACTAGCGATGTTGCCCTCCATCCACGGTCGCCGAACGATCGTATGCATGGCATACGCACACATGCGTAATGTATGCCTATTCTGTCCGGTCCAATCACGATTAACTCCCTCGAGTTAATCGTGTGGCCCCTCCTCCTTTTGCAGTTCTTGTGAGGTTTTCCGTTTCCTTGGTGAGCTCTAGCGACCAGTCGAGTTTCATCCCTGAGGTCGAGTGTGTCACCACGGTGGTAGAGTGTTGTTGTTTGTTGTCGCGCGACTAAAGAAAATTTTATACAACACAATTCGGTGAATAAAGGACTAAAGTAAATTTTATACAACACAGTTCGGTGAATAAATGAAATAAAGAAAATTTTATACAACACAGTTCGGTAAATAAACGAAATAAAGAAAACTTTATACAACATAGTTTGGAGAATAAGTGAAATCAAGAAAACTTTATACAACATAGTTTGGAGAATAAGTGAAATAGAGAAAACTTTATACAACAAAGTTCCCCAGTGCCTTTTATTTATCTTTCCTCTTGGTGCTTGTTTTTTTTTTTGGTGACAATTTTTTGAAGAAATCGTTGGTGAATGATGGGGATGTGAAGTGAACCAGTGCAGTACGCCCGCACCACATACTTCTACCCCACAGGCAGTTGAAGTGAGACAAGTCACAGCGAGACCCCAAGAGGTCAGAAATGCCGCATGTGACGTCTCCAAGGGTTCTGTTACTCTAGAAGCTGGCTGCTGAACCTCAGCGATGGGGGTACACCACCCACCAGTGGAGTTAGTTTTAGGGGAGACTATTTGCGTGCCTGTACGGTCTCACAAGACAGAAGCTGTTCCAGTGGAACCGAAGGAAGAAACGCTCTGTCTAAATCAGAAATCAGGCGATGGAGCCTTCCTATCAGACACATCACTGCCAGTAAGTACCAGCGATAAAAGGATTCTGCATATAGCACAGATTTGCGACCCCCATGACCAACAGGGACACAACATAGAGCCCAGTCATCAGTCGCAAATTCAATACCAGTTTATAAATAATTACCCCCCTTCGAGACCAAGACATGGGACAATGCACTCGGTGATGGTCAGAAGCTACCTCACTAGGACCCCACACTCACCATTAGCCAGCTTCCCAACTGTCCAGCTACTCACAGACGTAGGTGTTGAAGGAAACCCAACTCTGGTAGTAGACACCGGCGCTGAAGGGGATCCAATTGGCAAGCAAGCCCAAAACAAGGGCAAAACCTTCTGGATGAATTCTGACCCTAAAAAGAGGAATCCGAAGACAAGTGGCCAATGTGTGAGCCAAAGAGCTAACACATCTTCACTAAACTCGTGCCCAAACTCCTCTCAGACTAACCAAAGCACAACGCCCGAAAAAATTACAAACCACAATGAGATCGCAACGATATTCAGGGTTTATCACACTTCCCCTTCCGGTAGACATCAAAGCATCATCAAAGCGCATAATAAACTACGACAATTCCCCTGTTGCTGCGTCTTTCCGTCGGTGGCTGCCCTTTTTTCCTTCCCTTCTCAACAAGCTCGTGTTTCATGGGCCACGGATAATTGTTGTCGTCGGGAGGGGGGGGGGGGGGGGGGGGGGGGGTCTGTCGCGCGGTTGACAGCGGCGGTGGTGATATTGTCGCGGGTGTCCCTCGTCTGCTCGAGAGAGCGTCATTCCTCTTCTAAGAATAATGCCCACTTCTGTAGGGAGGGGAGGTATGTTACGTGGTAACCACCTCCATCCCCAGTATCTCACCGAGCGGGGAGTTTAAATTTAAATAAGGATAAATATTCAGAGATGATGGTAGGGATTAGAGTCCACGATCCACATTTTGGATTGTCATCTCAAGCGAGTGCGCTAACCTGCTTTCGTTAAATTCTAACATTACGAATGCGCTATCTTGTTTTCTTCGAATTGTGAATTCCAAAGGAACAGCTGCGGCACGTTTCTCTTCGAAAGATGGGGAGTCGAGAGATAGCCGTGAGTGCGAAAAGACGACAAAAAATCGAAAATCAGGCGCGTCTGGCCCCGAAAGTAAAAGAAGGAAAAAAAAAAGAAAAACGATGAATAACTGCGAGGATTGAACGATGTGGGAGCCGCTTTTTGTTTAATAAATGTATAATGGATTTGTGTAAACGTGTTAATGATTGAATACGTTAAATAACTTTTTCGTGGTTGAAGTTCCATAGTCAGAAATGTTAACTATTCATAAGACATTGTTTCATTGCATGCTGAAGCAAGTGGAAAATAAATTGAAGGGAATCTATGCTGGAAAGTTTTTTATTGTATGTTGTATTCCAGAATACTACCCTTTGTTAAATTTAACACTGATTCTCCTTACACATCCTTAAAAACTTCCCTTAACATATATTATATTCTCACTTAATACATACCATTCATAAACATTCACAATATTGCCAGTTACAGCACATTTAATAACCTGCACCTTTTTATTCATTCAAAACATAGTAACTTTGATTTTCGCCCCAATTTTATTCATGTTAAAAGTCACAGAGACCTTGTTAAAAGTTGTTTTGTTCATGTTATAATTTCCAGTAAATTAGAACACAATGTTCTATAAGAAGAGTAAAAATTGTATTGTAAACACACTTTTGAGTTCAGTTCAGTTTCAGTTTGGCAGTAGAGTTTGAATTTGAGAGTTGAAGAAGTTTGAGTTTAGTTTGAATTGTGATATTAAAGTAACAACCTACAGATTGTGGCGACTAACTTTTATTTCAAAAATAAACATAATAAAAAAATCTATAAACGATAATATAATCAAATGTTTAAAATGGCTGGTAATATGAATTCATCGTAAAACCCTGAACCTCAGTCGTAAATAAAATATCCTTTACCAGAAATAGACTTATAGTTCATCACATTCTGTTTCGGTCTGCCGACGAGACACTTAACGTTATTCATTTGGAAGTGTGTCTGCATCAAAGGAGACAACTAATTGCTTTCGGAGAGTACTTAAATAAGTACTTAGCAAAAGGAACAGCGAGAGTGGATAAGAGTAAGGACAAAAAGGAAAAATAAAAGGTCCCCACTCTTCCCTCGATAGAGGAAGCACGGCGGGACCTCAACACTGGTGGCAGGGGTGGGATGATCCAACCAAAGGATCCCAAATAAAAAAAAAATAAGAAGAAAAAAAAACAAGAAAAAAACATTTAAAAATAAAACAACGAAAAAAAAAGTAAACATAAAACAACGAAAAAAAAAAACACATAAAACCACGAAAACAAAAGACCAGGATATTCAAAGTGAAAAGTGAGAAAAAAAAGAGAAAGAAGAACACACAACAGTAAGAAACTCAAGACAAAGACTTCTATCAACATTACGTATGACAGCAATCTACATTTAGTAGTAGTAAGAAATTTTTTTCAATATTTTGATTTTTCTCTCTTCGTTTTTTTTTTGTAGGAATATTTTTCTTGGAATTTTTCTTTTTTCAAAAAAAAGTGGTTTCTCGATAGAAATTTTGAAAATTTTCTTTTCAGTTTTTTCGACGACATTTCCGTTTCTTTTCTTTCTCGTCGAAAATTTTCTTTCTTTTCAGTTTTGGGTCCAATTTATCATTATTTTCCTGCCTATATATATTGAATAACTAAATAAAGGCCTTTTCTTTTTTTCATAACCATATTTTAAGAATTGATAACAAATTTTCGCCATACAGTATTTTAAACTTTCACTATTACGAGTCCATATTACACGAGACAGGCGGCTAGGCAGGGGGAAGAACAAATCCACTATAAACCGATATACAATAAACCCCCTGAAATGGCTCTCTCTGTCGGAATTTCTGATGTTTTCAGAATCGTCCCCACCTTTGACGGGAAACCCTGCGACTTAGGTAAATTTATTTCCGGGGGAGACGTTCTATTTAGATCTATAAAGAAGGCAGACCCGGATATATACGAAACATTTTTAGAGCTAGTCAAAAATAGACTAGAGGGTCATGCGTACGATCTGATTAGGTATAGCAAAATCGCTAAGTGGGAGGATTTAAAAGATAAACTTGAATCGGAATATAAAAAGGAGCAATATCGGTCGACGGCACACAATGAGTTGATTTCTCTGAAACAACACTACAGAGAAACCGTCCGGGAATACGGCGATAGAGTCGCGAATGCTCTAAGGACTCTAAACTCTCCCACGTGTGAAATAACAGCAGACGCGGTGGTTAGGGAATACTTAATAGAAGAAAACATAAAACTGGCCGTACAAACATTTGAGGATGGACTACAGAACGAACAATTAAAAATACTAGCTAAAGTCCATGGGGGAAACAATTTAAAACAGTCGATTGCACATGTAGTATCACATGCTGCTCGAATGGATAACTCTCCCAGGCCATATAACTATAATGACAGATTTAATCGAATAGTCTGCCAAACCTGTGGTAAGTCAGGGCATACACAGGACACATGTTATCGGAACATGCAGTCTAACAATTTTCCGAATAGACAACCCATAAAGAGAGAATATAACCTTGTATGCAATTTCTGTGGACGGAATAATCACACAGAGAACGAGTGTAGATACAAGATATCTAGGAATGGAGCGTCTTCAACAAATTACCAACAAGGTACAACAACGCGTAACCCATTCCGAAATAATCCTACAAACTCTGAAAATCGTTTTGGTGAAAATTCTAGGACCACCAATAGACAAAACGATAGACAAAATGTTCACTTTTCTCGGGTGCAAGAGTCGGAAAACAAGGCCTGACGCCAACCAATATTTATGGAAGACAGACCAAATTTTTCTATTTACAGCATTAGATCTGTGGAAATAGATAACGACCATTTTAATGAAGCTCCTAGCCAAATTTACCCTGAGCCCACATACTCCTATAAACCTAGACATATAAACAAAGGTAACCCTGCCCCTAATATAAAGACTCCGATTCATACTCCCATTCTGGAAAATAATTCAGCAACACAGACTGAAAATTCGAAATTTTCAGCAGTATTAAAGACTGAAATCCCTAATATCTCAGCTATCCCTATTGACAACGCAGACACTTCAGCAACCAAGACTGAAAACTCAGCAGTATTAAAGACTGAAAATTCGGATCCTGCAGAAAATATACAAACAGAAATGCCTAATATTCCGGGTATCCCAATAGACAACCCCGACACTTCAGCACCAAAGACTGAAAATTCAGCAGTGTTAAAGACTGAAGACCCAAAAATTGCAATAAAAATCGAAACCCAAGTCAGTTCAGCAGCTAATACTGATGAACAAATCTTTTCTGCAACAAAGACTGAAGGATTGAATGTTTCTACAGCAGATATAACTGAAGAAATAGTTCAAACAGCAAATAGGGCTGGGAACCAAGATGTTCTAACAGCTAATAAGTCTGAAGAACTATACGAATCAGTAAATGAGACTGAGAAACTAAACGATCCATCAGCAGTGAGTAAGACTGAAAAGGTAGACGTTCCGACAGCGGTTGAAGCTATGGACAATGACAACACTACGCCGAAAACAATAAATATTTTAAACAACGAAAACAAACACAAACACTTACTCAAACACGATATAATAAATAATGAAAATAATAATTTAACTAAAATAGGTACGGAAAAGCAAAACCATATAAGTACATTACAATTTTTTTTTTACAACAATAAACATTTATTCAAACACAAAATACAAAAAAATAAAGAGTTACACAGTCATTTAGGACATTTGAAATCTTTTCTTAAGAAGATTTTCTATACAATCATCATAATAATAGGCCCAGAAAGGTTTTGGAAAATTTTCCATAAATTTAAGGAAAATATAAACACATAACAAATGGCCTTTGTTTTTTTATTCAATATATATGAACTAATCAAACAATTGTAGGAAATGACGAAAACGGAAAAAAAAAAAAGTAAAAGAGGGGGAATCACGAAAGAAAGTTTTAGAGGTAATATATATTGGAAATTTTGGAATTAATATATATTCGAACGGAAAAGGAGAGAAAGGAAATTTTAGAGGTAATATATATATTGGAAATTTTGGAATTTATATACATATTCGAACGGAAATGAGAATTTTGAAACAATAATATTAATATTATATAATTAATATAATAAGTAATAATAACTTTTGGATAAGAAAAGAAAAGGTTCCAAGGAGAAATATTTAAATTTAGTTAGTTAATATGTAATGTAAATAGACTATTTTTCTAGTATTAAGAACTTATTGATTATTGTAACCTTTGATAAAGATTAATTTTGAAAACCATTGTAATGTAATTGAACGAAAATCCAAGTCTTTCTTAATCTAATATATAGTTACTAGAAAATTATTCTCTTCAAGGATAATTTTCTTTCCCGAAGAAGGGTGGGATGTTGTATTCCAGAATACTACCCTTTATTAAATTTAACACTGATTCTCCTTACACATCCTTAAAAACTTCCCTTAACATATATTACATTCTCACTTAATACATACCATTCATAAACATTCACAATACTGCCAGTTACAGCACATTTAATAACCTGCACCTTTTTATTCATTCAAAACATAGTAACTTTGATTTTCGTCCCAATTTTATTCATGTTAAAAGTCACAGAGACCTTGTTAAAAGTTGTTTTGTTCATGTTATAATTTCCAACCAATTAGAACACAATGTTCTATAAGAAGAGTAAAAATTGTATTGTAAACACACTTTTGAGTTCAGTTCAGCTTCAGTTTGGCAGTAGAGTTTGAATTTGAGAGTTGAAGAAGTTTGAGTTTAGATTGAGTTTAGTTTGAATTGTGATATTAAAGTACCAACCTACAGATTGTGGCGACTAACTTTTATTTCAAAAATAAACATAATAAAAAAAATCTATAAACGATAATATATAAGGACAAAAAGGAAAAATAAAAGGTCCCCGCTCTTCCCTCGATAGAGGAAGCACGGCGGGACTTCAACATGTGTTTTCCTGCTCCGGACTGGAACTTCCATAGACAAGCTGGCGGATCACGGCAGTATTCCCAGGTAACCAGTGACTTTATTAACATTTGGTTCAACAGGAATTAATACGGCCGGCCAATAACGGTGGGTGGCCGCTCTTAAAGAACGGGAAGGTTGCAATAGCTGATTGAAAGCGGACTGAGGCATCACTGTGTGCATTAAAAAAGGGGGTGAAATTTCAGATTCCCGAACTTCTCTGAAATTAAGTGATCACGGTGTGGAGGTCGTCTTCAGCTTATGCTGCAAACCGCATTCTCTTCTGACCACGACTGTATTTGGTAATGGACATCCTGTGGCATTTCTTCGACTAAAACCCTGACAGTCTGCAGCCCAAACATAACATAACAGAGCTATCTATTTGTTACAATTGACTGCCTATTACTCTACAAACTGTTACAATCGGCGCAGCCCCACATCCCCGAACACTTTGCAGCAACGTTATTACCTACGACAACTTGATGCAACATTATTATTACATTACATCTTTATTGCATTGCCTTCTCTAAATACATCATATTAAAATTACATTACATTATATTGCATCTAACACCACATTACATTATACCGTCACATCTATTACCACATCACATTTTAATAGTACGTGGCATTGGCGCAGCCACATCTTAAGTATATCACTAACTATATCCAAATTAAAAATATAGCATTGGCCATTATACCAAATATATCCATATTAAAATATAATATTTAAACAATATCAATAGAAAATTATCACATCTTAAAAACATAACACTCATCAGAAAAATATAACATTTATCAAAAAAAAATGATTCAACACAAGAAAAATATAACAGGAGTCTAGTCGGTGGGGTTGTGGGGGTTCTTTAAGTATTCCCTAAGAACCGCCATTTCCTACCACATTACCTGTCTCCTACTTACCTGCAGTAAGTTGCTCCGCATTACCTCACAGCTGAAAACATAGGTCCACGGCAAGACTTTCATCTAGCCGTGAGATCAGACTTTCACCTCGGGGCATGCGGGCATCCAACGCATCATGTCCCCGAAAGCTAATTCCTCATCACCTCATCAGGTAACCAGCACCAATGTATGCACATGCCAATGCTCTATGAGAAGAAGCATTTTCTCTTACATGTGCATGACATGTTCATCCTCATCACCAAGTCATTGGTCGATTGTATAAACAACAACCTACAGGGCAGCCATTGCTGGCCGCCTATAGAAATTTCCAGTGTTGTGTTAACGCAAACAACACACCCGACACATCGACCGATGGACATTGGCAATCTGCGTACAAGCTAATTGATGTTGTACGCAGTGGCCAATGAGTAAACATGCATTCCTCCTATCCCCTAAGGTTCGCTACAGTTGCGACCGATTTCCTTTTATCGGCGTTCAACCGAGGATGGGATCTGGGCATGAATATAATCGTTGGTTACCCATGTTCATACTGTAGGGTTATATTTTGTTATTTTGTTTTTCTTTTGCTTTTCTTACCTCCTTGGTGAGTCCAAAATGAAAACCCGATTTAATTTTATTTAATTCTATTAAATTATTTATTTCAATTTAATTTTGGCCGTCGCCTCGGCCTCTGGATCCCAACTCATCTAGAATCAAAAAAAAAAAAAAAAAAAAAATGTGGCGAGAAGGCCGAATTTGGCGAGACAGGACATATATGTCCTTCATCTTGTCTCTGACTTCTGGTCATCTTGCGATAACCAGAATCACCCACATCCGTGAGGATATTGGGCTCGGTCTCGCAGCATCTGAAAAGAGAAGAAAAAAGGGGGGGTATCCAAGGATAGTGTGGACAGTGTTAGTCCAAGTGTTCTCTAACTACTTTTATAGCGGGATGGTGGGAAAGAAATCTTACAAGACCGGTGGGTCTTGGGTGCGGTAGTAAACGCAGATCACGTCTTTGGCGTCTGATAATCTGCTCTTTGGTCGGTGTGTATGTTTGTATTTGTGCCGTCTTGTACTGTGCGTTCGTGTGTTTGGTTTGTTAATTGTAGACCCTATGGGATGGGTCCAGAAATCCTCTATTATAGAGGGGAATGTTGTTGGGAAGGGTGCTTTCTTCAGTTTTGTACTGAAGAAGAAATTGTGGGGACTCATCTAGAATCCAAAATGCACTCCCCTTTTATACTCTGTGGCAACAGAGATTTGTTAACGATATTATTTAAAAATTCCAAGAAGCCCAAACAAAATTGTGTGTGCTTCAATTGGAATAGGATTCCCGGAAGTGTACACGAACTCTATCTGAACTAATTCCCGGAAGGAGAAATCATGAAATGCATTTAGTATTACGCATTTCATAATGTTTAGGATTATTAGGAATTGAATCAATGTACGACAAATGGATTTTGGTTTAATTTGGTCGTGCATATGATTCAATTGGATTATGGGTGAGGTAATTAGGAATTTGAATCAATGTGCGGCAAACCAACTTTTGGTTTAACTTGTCGCTCATATGATTCACTTGGATTGGGATTATAGGTAAGTGGGTGAGAGTAGTGATTTAGGATCACTACATTCCTCCCCCCTTTAGAAAAGAAAATTAATCTGGAAGAGGTTAATTTTCTAGAATGAGTGAAAAGCAAGGGGCGGTGGCATTTTGAATTCGCGATAGTTTACATTTTTTGTTTTAGTTTAACATTTAATGCATTAATTCGTTATGTTTAATATGTGTGCTACATGTTGTATTTTCTCTTTTGCGGTAATGCTTCTTAAGTTTGTTTGTATAAAGAATGGTATGGTATTTATCAAATAATTGTGGCTGGTGTCATGTTTACATTTATCATTTAAGTATATTAATGAAAGTGAATTTTAAAAATAGACATATGTATTATAAGAATAAGTAAATAGATTTCTTAAATTAGTAATTGTTTTCATTTTGGTTCGTATTTTACTATGTTATTTTTCTAATCTATACTTAAGCCATTAATATTTATTTTGTTGTTGTTGTTCATTTAATGCTAGATTAATAGATATAGATGTGTATTTATTTTTAAAGAGCGCCTTACACTAGTTGTAAATATGAATTATATTTTATAATATTATTTAGAATTCTTTATATCTTCATTCTTTGTTTGTATTTTGATTTAATCAATTGATTACATGGAAATTTTAGCTTAGGTCTGTTTTCGTATATCTGTATTGATTTTTTTTTGTATTATATGTATTATATATTTCAGTTTGATATTTAGTGTTTTTTTTAATGCTCATATTTTTCATATTTCTAAGTTAGATCTTAATTAGGATTTACATATATTTTTTGAAATAGTTATTTACAATTTTGTTTAGTGTTCATAAATTGTCTTCCTCATTGAGGGTCAATGTTTGTTTTGTTTTATTTGTATGCGATTTCTTTTTTGTATTTTATTCCATTTATTTTAATATTACCACTTTTTTGTCATCTTTGTCAATATTGTGTGTCCATTAGTATTTTTAAGTGATAAAATATCGAACTATAATACACCCTGGGGATAGTATATGTCTGGGGTTGGTAGTGGAAAGGAAGGTGAAACTGGGGCGAAGATCAGAACTAATCAACCTTGGAATACGATTTCAGCCCCCTATTGCTTATTACCATTGACTTCTGACCAATTTTGATGGTCGTATTGTTTGGCTCAGTTATTCCTGTAATGAGGAAAGGGCCCTTCCAGATGGGTGTTTCTTTGTCCTTGCGGTTTTTATACCTTACTAACACCCTGGTTCCCACTTGAAACGATTGCGGTTTCGTTTCACTTCCGCAGCATGCGGTTGCCTTCGAAGAACGGCATTCCTTGCATTGCTTTTTATATTTCCGAATGTCGGAGAGCATGGACGGCCACCAGTATCTTTGTCGTATTTTATTATACGACTTGGTGATGCTCACATGTTCACCGGAAGGGGAATTGTGATAAACCCTGAGTATCGTCGCGATCTCATCGAGGTTTATTATTTTTTCGGGTGTGTTGGGCTTTTGCAAAAAATTTGTATTTTGAGAGGAGCTGGGGCACTGTGGATTAGCTGACGAAGTGTCAGTTATTTGATTAATACTTTTGATGTTACCACTTAGCTCCATGGGGTTCCTCTTTTTATGGTTAAGATTTAACCTGAATATTTTGCACTTACCTTGGGCTTGCTCCTGTTTCCCCTTAGCGTATTTATTTTCAGGTGCCTTTTTCTCGACGTGTGAGAACTTTATTGGCACACTAAATACTTTGGGGTTTATTTCCGTGCGAGGAAAAGTGACGCGTTGTTTGGGGCCTTCCACATTGCAATATTTAGACAAAAAGTCATTTCCAAGCAGACCGTCTTCTGGTAGACCGGGCATACTGCTCACTACTTGGAACTTGCATGGGAGTTTAGACTTACCTTTTAACTGGAAGTTGACCTTGCAGCTTCCCAAGGTCCTAATGCTTCCGAACGGCGTCTCTAAAGTGCAAGCCTCTTGATGATTTATTTTGGCCTCTGATTTTCTAAGGCAATTTTTGTTAATCAGGCTTACTTCCGCACCGGTGTCTACTACTAGTGTTGTGTTTTTGTTAACACCTACATCTATTGGTAGTTGGACGGTGGGGATGCTGGTTATCGGCGAGAGGGGGGTCCTTACATGGTAAGTCCTTTTTGCCACCGAGGGTTTTGAGCTTCTTCGTTTTGGCCTCGAAGTGGGGAAATTCTTTGCAGGTTGGCATTGAACTCGCGACTCCCATTTCAGCTTTTGCTGACAGGTTCCTAGATTGTGACCTTGTTGGCCACAGAAGTCGCAAGTCTGCCTTATGTGCAGAACTCTTTTTACCTCCTTTAATCGCCGGCAATCACGGATATCGTGATTTAATTGCTGGCAGTGTGTGCAAAAGGGTGTGTTTTTCCTTTTGACACAATCCTCATAGACATGCCCCCTTTTGTTGCAGTAACTGCAGGTTATCCTGCTGAGAGGGGCATCATGCTTCAATGACATATTGCGAGGGTCTGATTCCATTACCCCTTCGGTTCCCCTGTATGTTTGGTCAGCTGGCGGTATTTGCGCCTCTAGTTGCGGAGTTCCCTGTGTAGTGAGTTGGATGTGTGGCAACCCTTCTATATTTGGAATATTGGGCATTAAAGTTTGTCCCAATTCGGTACCTAAAGTTGGGTTATAAGCTTCTGGAGGTGCTACTGGTGTATAAGGCGAAGGAGAGTTAAATGAAACCTGCGAAGAGATTAATGGCCGCTGAGGTTGTTGGATTTGTTCCAATTCTAATGTTTTCTCCATTAAGGAATCTATTGGTACATCGCCCATCAGTAATAAAAATTGTCGATGGTACGGATTTAACAACCCCTTTTTGTAGATGCTTTTTGCAAAGTCATCTAATTGTGCCTTTACGGCCTCAGAAAATGTGGGGCCGTATTTTAGTTCCGCGGCTTTCTTACATTCCCTTAACGACTTCTTTAGTCGTAATTGGAATAGGATAATAGCTTCCGCCGGATTTTGCCGAGTAGCTAATAGCCTATTTACCAGGTCCTGATAGTTTTCTACTGGTAGATAAACCTTTCTTAGCACATCCTCGGCTTCCTGAAAAGATGCGAACGGAGTGGACGCGAATAAGGCAGAAGCTTCACCCCGTAGCCTAGTAGGGAATATTTGTAAGAAAGCCCCGTGTTCTTCAGTCCTGAGGCAGTTTAAAACCCTCTTGCAGCAATCCAAAAAGGTTTCCAATTCTGCACCTATATGCGGATTTGGTTCCCCGGAGAAGATGGGGATTAGCTGTGCTGACAGCTTCGCAACCTTTGTGTAATCAATGGCCATTGTTTCAAAGGTTGCGAGATCCGTTTGGTGCTGAGGAGCTGAAATTTCTGATAGGTTTGGACTGGGGTCGCGAGTTTTGATCGGAGGGTCCGCTTCGATTATGGTTCCGCTGCGAAGTTTTTTCGGTGAAGGGGGTACTTGGTCGTGGGATGTTCTAGAGCTTGAGGTGGTTTCTTGTTCCATAGACTGACAGTTTTAATAGTGATAAGGGGTGTTGATACAAGGAGGGAAAACGGTAGTAATAAATATATATATTATATATGTAGGGTAAGGTTGTTAATGTTTAAGACACTTGCTATCCCGTAAGTGTTTTTGTTCATTTTTATTATTTATTATTTGGGGGTAGAAATTCTTCCCTAGGATTACTAGCCACACAATATAGACAAGGTTGAGACGGGATATTTTTGAAATAGCAGCAGGGTTACAATTGGTTTGATAGTAATTTGTTATAATTTTTTGTATGTAAAGGTTATGTTTGTGTTTAACTGGGAGTAGAGCAAATTTGGGTAAGGTGGTGTTAATAGATTAAGCAAATTATTTTGTAATTTTAGTCAAAAATTTCAAAAGAAAGTAGATTATTACCTAAGTCTTTAGTAAATTAAAGAAAAATAAATGGTCACTTAACTGTTCTCTGTTGTTGTAGTTGTTGAGCAAGCTGCTGTCCATTGGTGCTGCTACTGTTGGAGCTCCTGCTGTTTCCCTTGCTGTTCTAGCCGCTAGTGGCGTGCTGGTAGATTACTGCCCGTTTTGTTGACGTTGTTATGAGGTGGTTGGTACTCTGCCATCGTTGTTATTTTTGTTGTTGTTGGGGCTGTTACTGCCCGTGAGCCTTGATGTTGTTTTTTTTTTTTTTTTTTATTATTTTTTTTTTACACTGGTATTTAGCCCCAGGTACGCTGTTAATTATTTTTTGTTTTTTATTATTTTTTTATAGCACTTCCTGGTGTTTAAGCCCCAGGCACGCTTTGAATTATTTTTTTTTTTGTTGGTTTATGATTTTAATTACCAAGTCGTACCTCCGAAGCCAGACTCAGCTCCGGACGCAGGGCTGAAGGTGTCTTGTGCCCAGTACGCTTGGATATATATTATTGTAGTGATCAAGGGTTTTCAAGCACTTACAAGTGTTTAACTTTGGCTTCCTTGATCCTACCGGCTGCGCCAATTATGTAGGGTTATATTTTGTTATTTTGTTTTTCTTTTGCTTTTCTTACCTCCTTGGTGAGTCCAAAATGAAAACCCGATTTAATTTTATTTAATTTTATTAAATTATTTAATTTATTTATTTCAATTTAATTTTGGCCGTCGCCTCGGCCTCTGGATCCCAACTCATCTAGAATCCAAAATGCACTCCCCTTTTATACTCTGTGGCAACAGAGATTTGTTAACGATATTATTTAAAAATTCCAAGAAGCCCAAACAAAATTGTGTGTGCTTCAATTGGAATAGGATTCCCGGAAGTGTACACGAACTCTATCTGAACTAATTCCCGGAAGGAGAAATCATGAAATGCATTTAGTATTACGCATTTCATAATGTTTAGGATTATTAGGAATTGAATCAATGTACGACAAATGGATTTTGGTTTAATTTGGTCGTGCATATGATTCAATTGGATTATGGGTGAGGTAATTAGGAATTTGAATCAATGTGCGGCAAACCAACTTTTGGTTTAACTTGTCGCTCATATGATTCACTTGGATTGGGATTATAGGTAAGTGGGTGAGAGTAGTGATTTAGGATCACTACAATACCCTATGATGACCCATCACCAAATCCAAACAAATACCCATATAGCCACCGTCGATGAGGCTTCTGTTAACTTAACGTCCATGAACGATGTACTTCTCATCATTTGACCCTTGAAATAGCATTTTTGTTTACTTTAAAGCAAAAACCTATTTCGTTCTCAGGCGTGGACCATCGATGATTTACAACCACATTGCCTGCAGTCCCTTATGCTCGTCCCTTTGTTTAAACAGGTGCAGTATCGCTCGTTGTCGATATTTCGACCGAAAGGGTCATCACACTTGACCGTACGGTCATACGGAAAACCCTCCCACGGAATCCCGATTTGATCGCTGATTGGCTACACCTAGATCGGGAAATCCATCGCGATCATCACTAGTGGATGTCGGCGGCAAAATCAAGGAGAGTCGGTTTTCATCATTCTGAGTGTACACACGCATCTCGAGCAGAGAGTCAACATTCATCCCCCTTTGAGTGCGGTTGGGAGTCCAGTGGTTCACCGAAACCCTTTAGTTCGTTACGTACTTAATTTAATAAAGTTAATACAGTCATAATTGGTGTTCAAAATTAAAGTGCGATTTCTTATTAAAATGTCAGACATACGGTGTGCCGCATAAAATAACTTGGACGAGCCGCAGCTGAAGTAGCCCACGATTGCGTGAGATTTAGCAAAGGACAGTACTTGTGTGTACATTTTATTGACATTAAGAGAGAAAGTGGCGCAAGACTAATGACCTTGCCCGGAAAAAACATATCATTATGGAAAATTTAACAAGCCTCAGGACTTGCTAAATAAGGCCAAGATCGGTTCCAGGTTGTAGTGCCGATGATGATGATGATGATGAGAGAAAGTGTAATTGCAAAGTATTAGATATATCTGAATGACTTAAACCAAGTGTGAACTTAGTGTATGTGCTGTCACCAAATTAAGTGAAGAATAAAAATGAACCTTAAATCAACGACTCAACGCTAGCGTTTCTTTTATTTGTTTCATTCTGCTGTTGTGCACAGTTTTGGTGGTCTCCAGGTTGTAGAACAATTAACACTTCTATTCGTGGTGAGATTAGTGATTTGTATCTTCCTCGGTGGTGTTTTTGCCGAATCTGCATCCTTGTTGATGCCATAGTAAAAACATAGCCACAAGGTCATGAACTTTCGGGTTCCTACCCGCCAATAAATAGAAATAGAATAGACCTGAAATTATTATTAGATTTGCATCATCAATAATTCGAGTGTCAATGAAGAACTGTGCGTTCTTGCTTCAATGAATGACATGATCAAAGGCACTGATATTTTTCATCAAGTCCAAAGTTTACTTATTTCAAAAATAGACAATATTGGATCTACAAAGTAAATTGTTTTCAGTAACAACTGATGGTGCTCCATTTGTAAAACTAATGGAAAATGAACTTGGCCGCCCACTTTTATCGTTTCATTGTATCATACATGAAGAAACTTTATTTGCAAATGCATCTACGCAACAAATTAAGGATGTAATGGAAAACGTTGTTAAGATCGTAAACAAGATAATGCGCTGATCAGCATTAATACACATGCGATTCAAAGCTTTTTTGGAGGAAATTGAATCGAAATATGGAGGTTTTCTGTTACATTCTGGAATACGATGGTTAAGTCGAGCCAAAGTTCGTAATAGATTTGTTGGCGATGCAATTTCCCGGAGCACAAGCACTCAGCATCGACACACAAGCACTGGGCACCAGCGCACAAGCACTCAAGAGGGAGGAGCATGGCAGACAGCTGTATACCAGTCGCGATAAATCACTCCACAGAAAACGAGTGATTTATCGAAACCAAGCGAACGAGGAGACAGCTGCTGGCAATAAAAGGCGAGCGCGGCGCTGAAGCGGTAGGAGTAACCTTCCAAGTTAGAATGAATGGAAAGCTTTCCCGAACTTTTCACGCCGCTGCAGGCGTACCACAGGGCTCCATTCTAGGCCCCATCTTATTCAACATTTACACCTCAGATATTCCCCGCCCTGTGGACGGGAGAGTAAACCAAATATGCTATGCGGATGACGTCCTGGTGGATACGTCAACCAAAGGGCCTAACCTTGCAACAAATCGACTCAACCGTCACTTGGACGAACTGTATCAGTATTACAGTCGATGGAAAATCAGACTTAATCCATCCAAAGCAGTAGCCATAATTCTGAGTATTAAAAACTCCCAACCTGCTTCTCGATATTCACAGAATATTCGAATAAAAATGGGAGTATACTACGATTAGACCACAGGACAAGATGAAATATCTCGGGGTCACTTATACCCCAAAAATGAATTTCATCAAACATGTGACCCACATTCTCCAAAGGGGCCTCGGTCGGTCTAAGCAACTGCACAACATCTTGAAGTGGAGGAACAAAGTTGACACCAAAGTTAAGCTTCTCTGCTATAAGCAGCTAATCCGATCTGGCATATCGTACGCCTTTCCCATATGGTCCTGCATATCTTCGGCTCAAATAGAAAGACTTCGGGTTTTCGAAAGGAAACTCCTCAGAAGATGCACCAATCATTCTAGAAGGCCTGCCGGTCGTCATTACCTCAACTCTCACCTATACGAAGGCGCCCCCATTACCCCTATCGACGAGTACTTGCTTCAATTAGCATAGAAGTACCTCGAAAACATTCAGAACAGCGAGAACCTACTTGTACGGGAATCTTGCGTTCTTTACCCTTCTCTCTCACGATCTCTTCGGATCAAACCCCCACAATTTCTTCTTCAGTACAAAACTGAAGAAAGCACCCCTCCCAACAAGATTCCCCTCTATAATAGAGGATTCCTGGACTCATCCCATAGGGTTTACCATTAACAAACCAAACACACGAACGCACAGTACAAGACGGCACAAACACATACATACACACCGACCAAAGCGCAGATTATCAGACGCCAAAGACGTGATCTGCGTTTACTACCGCACCCAAGACCCACCGGTCTTGTATGATTTCTTTCCCACCATCCCTCTATAAAAGTAGTTAGAGAACACTTGGACTAACACTGTCCACACTATCCTTGGATACCCCCCCTTTTTTCTTTTCTTTACAGATTCCGCGAGACCGAGCCCAACATCCTCACGGATGTGGGTGATTCTGGTTATCGCAAGATGACCAGAAGTCAGAGGCAAGATGAAGGACACATATGTCCTGTCTCGCTAAATTCGGCCTTCTCGCCACAATTTTTTTTTAAGCGGTAGGAGTATCTGATATGAGCCCGAGATGCTCGAATGCCGCGAATGAATGTGGTCACAGCGTTGTGGTCAGATACACCCCTGAAACTTGAGGAGGAGTGATTTGTGGAAGTAAGTCTTTGGACACAATAAATATGTCCAGAATTGAGTTACCTCGAATACCAACCGTAGGTGCGACTATTTCGAGGTTGAGGGCATACATGTTTGCGGTGTACCATTGGTACACTTTTGTGCCATTTGGGCAAGAGACAGAGTTGTTCCAGTGGGGATGTCTGGAGTTAAAATCGCCGCCTATGATGAAGAGTGTATGCCCCGAGGTCCTTATTAATTTGCTGATATCTTCGGGATTAATGGGGCCATTATTGGTTTTATGCGAGTGGTATACGGAGTATATATTCACTCTACCATTACTAGCCAGATGCAGTTCAACTCCAGACACCTCTATGGAGTCTAGGTGTGGGAGGTCAATAGCTTCATGGCGAAGTCCGCTATTAACCAGTATACAAGTTCCACCTCCGTTGATGGTGGGACCGCCAGTGAGGGCTCGATCTCTTCGAATCATGGAGAAGTTTGGGAATATGGGACGGTGACATGGATGCAACCTAGTTTCGGTTACAAGTACCACGTCCGCCCGGTTTTCCTTTATGAAGTCAGAGATTATCATACGCTTGGAATGCGAAACAAGGGAGTTGACATTTAAGAGGATAACTTTAATTTTGGAATCCATTGTGGAGGGTATGTCTTGCATATGCAGTGAAAAGGAGTGCCTCCCTCTCTGCCTCGGTTGATAGTTTCTCATATCGGGGTCGGATATCCTCAATTAAGCGGGAGAAACTAAGTAGTTTCTCGTGCATTGAAGATTGCCCCCTCGGAGGCTTTTGCAACGCCGCTTGAATTTGAGGCGTCGTGTTGGCCTTTACCGGGGCTCGCTTAGGGACTTGAATATGTTTTTGAGGGGGAGCAGTTGGAAGAGTTTTTATATTCTTTGCCTGCTGTCCCCCAAGCATGTCGAAGAATGTAAATCGATTTTTGATGAGGTTTTGTGTGGCCTGTTTTCCGAAGTCTGACTTGGCTGCTCGAGTCTCCTTGGATCTTTGTATAATTTCCTTATATTTAGGACAATTCCTGTAACTAGCCGGATGCCCTTTGTTGCCGCAGTTGCAGCAAGTTGGCAGTGTTATTTCATCCTGCACATTTGTTGCGGGATCGTATTTCGCTAGCGGTAGTTCGCACTTGCCAATATCGTGGGATTTTCCGCAACGAACGGAACGGCGACTCATGTTGCAGTTTCGGGAGATATGCCCGAAACGTTGGCAACGTCTGCATTGAGGTATTTCTCTGTTATGAAATACCTCGAAGACAACTTGCTGATGCAAATTTGGAAGCGACTTTGTCCGTATTATGGAATCTATGTCGGTTCATGGGGCAAGGTGAAGCTGCCATATGTTCAGCTTGGTGTATCTTTGCGGTCTGATGTTCACAAACCGCTGTGGGGGAGAGAAATTGTTGACGTCAATGAATTTGACGTTAGGAAATGTTGCCTCAAGAGCAGCTACGATCTCGTGCTTTTCCCAAGAGGCAGCGACTCGTTTTAAGAGGATTGTCCTCGACTTTTCGTCGGCCGGAGTGAAGGTGTAATAATTCACCTCCTTGGCCTTGAGGTTGTCGTTAACCGTGCGATAGGTTTCCCTATCGTAGGCTATGATTTTATTTAGGGATGGACTTAAGGTCTTTGCCTTGAAGTTAGAAATCCTTAGCCGGTTCATGTCACCGACGAACTTTTTTTAATTGAGGTCTCGTGCAAAGACCCCGGGTTGCTGTTTCTTCTTAGAAACAGGTGGGCGTTCTCCGACCTCTGGCTGAACAGTGTTGGGAACACAAGCAGCCTTTGGTTTTGGGTTAATTAATGGAGTTGGCCGTGGTGGGCAAGGCTCCTGCGGAGGTACGACCCTCACATGAGTTGGAGTTATCGCGGGGTTCGACAACAGTTTGGGGTGCGGCGTTGGCGGACAGCCGGTGGCCACACGCTTATTGGAGGGTCCTCCTTCGCTGTTTATTATTGGAAGCGGTGTTTTCCGCTTAGGGGCTCTAGACGAGTTTGGGGTGGGGGTGCGCGAGTCACCGTCGTCCATTGATTCGTCGGAACTCTCAGCGAGACTTTCCAACACGGGCTCGAGCTCCGATTCCGAATCAGAAGCCTCTGAACTGGCACTGGACGGGGATGCGGGTGGTGCGGCTTCCAGTCGCGACAATTTATCTCTCAAGACAGCGTTCTCTGCCTTGAGAGCCTCGAGGTCCTCCCTTAATCTCTTTATGAGAGCCATCATGCCCTGATCGGGCTGATGGCCCACACCACGAGAAGAGCAGGTGTCCATCTATTTCGATTTTTCAAACATCGAGCACAAAAAAGAAACAAGAAACGCGTGGGGCGCAAGGAAAAGAGAAGAGGAACAAACAAAAACCAAGAAGGGAAACAAGCAGACCTAAAAAAATGCTCCTAAATTAAAACAAATATAAATTTGAAAATTTAACCTAATTAAAAATAAACGAACCTAAAGTTGTTTCCTGTTCACTAAGAAAAAAAAAATTTTTACTTTTTCTCCAAACTTTTTTTTTTTTTAAATTTAAATTTTAAATTTTATATTTATTTATTTTGTTTTAAATAAATTTTAAATTGTATGTGTCTTCTATCAGCTCACTGTCCAGGATGTTTTGGCGGATTCGAATGTTGTTGTCGAAGTGTCACCGAAGTGTTCCGCCGAACACCGTTCGCAAACCAAAAAGAAATACGCTGGAGCGAATACAGTCATAAATGATACACGGGGAAGTGGTTTTCGAATTTCTATTTATTGTTTCTATATTTGTTTCGTAAATCACTACATAGGATTTAAAATTAATTTGGGTCGATATTACATTACACACGCGCGATTTACACAATGCACACTCGACCGTCACAATTTATCGGCCTCTAACAATCGCGATTTAATTATATGTACTTTCCTTTTTTTTGGACTACAACGCGCGGATCGACCTCCTCGTAGGGGTTCTCTCTGTTCTCTCCTGGACCGATGCTCGAAGTAGACTATCCGATATGGCTATCAAAATCAGACTGTCTGTCTGCCCACACAGATATCCAGATTCCAAACTGGTATCTGTATCTACACGGAAAAATTTTCCTACTTGCTCTGCTAACAGAACTTCCGAATTTCTGTTAGCAGCATGTTATCACGTCCCAGGGGTGATTTTTCATTCCTGAAAGAAGAAACTCGCTCATCATCGAACATCATGTGGTCGAAATTCAGTTCGACGGTTGTCGATTGTATGCCGCCTTATTTACATAACACATCTGGCGCGAAGGCCGAAAGATATCCTGCAATTTGCATGGATGCATGGTTCATGGGTTTTGTTTGACTTTTGTCAATACACCCGAAATCCATTAGATCTTTCTAATGGGTGTGAAATACAAACAGACACCGTGGGATCGGAGTAGTTTCCTTGTAGGTTTTCAACCTCATACAATTTGAATTATCTCGTTGAGATAATTACGGTTGCCGTTTTTTTGTTTGCCGATAGATTTGGTGGTCTTTATGGCAGCTACCCGCACGTGCATCGTTGGTCGGCTAATTTGCATTGCATAGACGTTTGAAATTGCCGATTCAATGGAATGTTCCTGGGCGCAGGCAGATTGAATGTTTCTTTTTTTTTTCAGGTATGATGACTTACGAATGTTGAGCTTGGCATTAAAATCTTTGGGGACGTTCAGTTCCTTGCTTTTTGGTGTCGGTCTCAACGTTGGCTGCGAGTTGCAGGCCCTATGGTGGGACTTTGGGGGCACGCGTCTGTAAGTAGTAAGCAACTAACTACTTACGATATGAAGTAGTTAGTTGCTTGGGGGGTGTAGTTGAGTTTTAAGGGTGTGCTCCCTTCCGTATTGGGCGGTGTTTGGGTGGTAGGGGAGCGAAAGTTATCGCGTTCGTCGTTCTTTTTCGCTTGTCAGAAGTTGGGGTTTCAGGTTGCCGTACATTGAGAATCTTCGCAGCGTCTTCTTGTGCGCGCAGATCTCGGGCGCGCTGCCGCGTTATCGGTCCGTGTAGGATGTCCGATGCCCCGCGGGCGACCATTTCGCGAGGGTTTGGTTGATTCTCGACTCTTGTCGTGCCTGGTCTTTCGTGGGAGTTTGATGGGTGGTATACGGGGCAGCTTTCGGCTGCCACCGCTGGTTGTTGATGTGCCTCTCCCAGTACGGTATCTGGTGGTAGTTCCAGGTGGCACGGTTTTAGTCTTTCGACACTGACGGTGTACGGCTTGCCGTCGATGTCAACGGAGAAAACTCGGTCGTTTATTCGATCCAGCACCTTGTATGGCCCTTCGTAGGGCGGTTCTAGAGGTTTCCTAAGTTTGTCCACCCTGATGAAGACGTGCGTGCAGCTGTCCATCTCTGGGTGAACAAATATCCTCTTGGAACCGTGTCTGGCGACAGGTGTTGCCCTGATCTTTCGCATGAGTTTGCGTAGGTTTTCCAAATTTTGCAACTGTTCGAGCGGTGGTTCTCCATCGGCGAAGAACTCTCCTGGGAGGCGCAGATTGGTTCCGTAAGTCAGATCTGCTGCTGAGACTCCCAGGTCTTCATTTATGCCTGTGCGCAAGCCTAAAAGAACTGTCGGTAGTGCGTCCAGCCATTGATTATCGTCATGACACATCCGTGAGGCTTTCAGCGAGCGATGCCATCGTTCAATCACCCCATTGGACTGTCGTGTGGCTTTGTTGGCAGCCGAGTAGATCGGTCAGCTGCCTCGAACTGTGGTCCTCGATCAGCTGTGAGAGTGGCTGGGACGCCGAAACGTGTGACCCAAGTCGAATAGAATGCTTTGGCTACATTCTCCGCGGTCACCGTTCGTAGTGGCACTGCTTCTGGCCACCGAGTGAAGCGATCGATCATCGTCAGGAGGTGCATGTAACCTCTCGACGGCGTAAGCGGTCCCACAATGTCGATGTGTACATGGGCGAATCGTGCCTCGGGGAGCTTAAACTGTGCTGGTTGTAGCACGTTGTGTCAATCGACTTTGCAACGTTGACATTGCAAACAATTACGTGCCCAATTTGCGATGTCTTTGGCCATATGTGGCCAGATGAATTTACGTCGGACGGCTGCAGCGGTTGCGCGTTGTGGAATGTTTCGTACACATTCCTTCGAAACTTTTCTGGGATGTAGGGGCGAGCTGTCCCTGTCGATACATCACACCAGACTTCATCGCTTGAGTCGTTGAAAGGAAGTTTACGCAGAACTAGAGCTGTCTCCGCTTTCAATAGGGACTCGAGTTGATGGTCCTCTCCTTGCGCTTGTGCCAAGTCGGCATAATCGATTTGCGCTCGGAGCTTAATTGCATCGATACGCGAAAAAGCGTCTGCAATTACGTTGTTTGCACCTGGAACATATTCGATTTGGGTACTAAATTGTCCGATGAAATCCAGGTGCCGTTCCTGTCGTGGGGTTGAACTTTCCGCTTTCTTTCGGAAAGCGTACACCAGTGGTTTGTGATCAGTTTTGATCGTCAACTGGCGTCCTTCGACCATGTGCCGGAAGTACTTTACTGCGGAGTAAATCGCTAGTAACTCCCTGTCATAGGCACTGTATCGTCGCTGGGTCGGGTTCAATTTTTTTGAGAAGAAGCCCGGCGGTTCCCATTTACCATCGCACTCTTGTTCGAGTACGGCCCCAATTGCAGTGTCGCAAGCGTCACACTGTATGGACAATGGGGCTCCTTCGATGGGATGTCGAAGCAAAGTTGCGTTCGCCAGCTGCTCTTTCGATAAGCGAAAAGCTTGGTCAGCTGACTCGGTCCATTGAATCGGTCGTTTGTCGTTTCGTTTGGCTCCTACTAGGTATTCGTTCAGAGGAGCCTGGACCTGTGCGGCGTTTCGAAGCGTTGGGCGATAAAAGTTTAACATGCCCAGATAACGCCTAAGCTCTCGCACATTCTTGGGGCGAGGAAACTGCATTAGTGCGTCCACCCTGTCTTGTAATGGGCGGACGTCTTGGCCATTTATACAATAGCCAAGGTACTTGACTTCCGATTCTCCGAGGTGGCACTTGTCTGGATTGATTACCAGGCCGAATTCTCGGAGGCGCTCGAACACTTGCTTCAAATGGGAGCGATGTTCGGTTATGTTTTTCGATGCTATGAGTATATCATCGATATACGCATAGCAGAAGTCAAGTCCGCGGAGAGCTGAGTCTATCTAGCGCTGGAACGTTTGCGCTGCATTTCGGAGACCGTATGTCATCACCGTGAACTCGAATAGTCCAAAAGGTGTGGTTACCGCGGTTTTCGGTATATCTTCGGGAGCCACCGGAATTTGGTGGTATGCCCCCGTGAGGTCGAGGGTCGAGAAAACGTCGCACCCCTGCAGCTTATAAGAAAAGTCGTGCAGGTTTGCTATCGGATATCGGTCGGGTGTCGTTACTGCGTTCAGCATTCGATAATCGCCACATGGACGCCACTCGCCGTTACTCTTTTTGACGAGATGAAGTGGGCTCGCCCATGGGCTGTCGGACGGCTGGCAGATTCCTAAGTCGAGCATATACTTGAATTCTGCACGAGCCTCGGGCAATTTTTCGAGAGCCAATCGGCGCAGGCGTTGGCTCACTGGGGGGCCGCGCGTTTCAATGTGATGAAAAACGCCGGCTTTTGCGCGTCGGGGATTGCTAAGCGGAACTGTTATATCCGCAAATTCTCGCAACAGATCGCTGAATGGTCCGTTTGCGACAGTGCACGTTAACGTCAATGCCTCTCCCGCCTTTGCGTTTACTGGCTGAGAGAGAGACGTTAACGGGTCCATCAGTCTGTTGCTGGCTACGTCCACTACTAGTTTGTAGTGTTGCAGCAGGTCCGAACCCATTAGAGGTTCGGTCACATCGGCCACTACGAAGTACCATCGAATTGGTCGACGTAGGCCTATTTTTAGAGATTAATTTTCGTCCGTAGGTTTTAATTGGAGTATTGTTCGCGGCGAACAATCTCAATTTACCCGGCCACCGATTTGCAGGTGCATATGAGCGCGGAAGAACGGAAATATCCGCACCTGTGTCAATAATGAAGTCCATATTTAACTTCGAATCGTATATTGACAAGCGACTTAATTGGGGGTTGCCGGCCGTTTGCGCTTTTTCTACGGTCGGCACTTCTAGTTTAAAGAACTAGCCTGTATTGCTGGCACATGTGACCAGTTGCAGGGTTGCCTGCACTTCTTGGCTTGTGCCCCGAAACGATGGTGAAAGTAACACCTGCCTAAGGTGTTTTCGTTGGTTGGCGTGCGCGATCTGCCACGCCCGCGTCTAAAGTTTTCGCGCGACCTGCTTCGTCGCCGCGATCTGTCACGGCCAGGCCATGAATTGTTCCCCACGCTGAGGTTATTCAGTTGCGCTTGCAACTGCTGGACCTGCCTGCCTAAGCGTTCTATCTCATTGCTCGTCTGTGTTGCATAAGTGCACGTTACCGTGGAGGTTCGTGCTTGGGGCAGAGGTGGATGTTGCGCGGGGTTCGTTCCCGGAAGGAATTGGAGATCCGTTCGGGATCTATCCGTGACCATTACTGCCGCGGCGTGTCGCGCTAGCTCATCGAGACCAGATTCGGCTAAAGGCGCGACGATTGCCTGAACGTATTCTGGCAAAGACTCTCTAAATATAGCCGTTAAGGCTGTTTCGGACATGTCCGTGCCGGCCAGTGCACGGAAATAGGCGGCGCGCTGGGATGGTCGCATCCCAGAGGTGTCGGTCGACCGTAATAAACGTCGCAAGCGATTTTGCGGCGTTTCGCTATGGGCGTTAGTCACCATCTCCTTAAACGCCGTGTACGGTTGCGGAGATGGGGTTTTTATTAGACACTGGCATATGGAAGCGATTTTGGGTCTTGTACCCGTGTTACCACGAGGAATTTCACCTCCTCGTCGGTGATCCCTTCCACACTGAAAACTCTTTCGGCGTAACCGAACCAGTAGTCTGGGTCGTCGGACGTGAAGTCCGGTAATATTGCGTTACGCAGTTGTGGGCGGTGGTCCGCCTGGAATGGAATGGCGGCTTCTTGACGGAGGGCAGGAGCCTGTGATGTCGTTGGTGAAGGTCCGGCGTCGTTTGCCATTATCGTTTTTTGAGCCGGGGTTTTCGACCTAGTAGTTATCGTTAAGTTTGGAAGGTTTCGCGTCGAATTTTTTTCTTGGGGAACGTTTATTTTCCCCCGTAACGTTTTCGTTAGTGAACGCGACGAACGACCTGCTGGCTCCAAAGATTTCTTTTTTAGGGATGGGCCTAGCATAAAGGTTCAATCTAAGTTCCAAAGGCGAATCAGGGATGGGCCTACACCAGAGGATCTTACGTGTAATTCGACTTGCCGGGAGCAGAGAGGAGAGGAGCTTTCCAGTTCAGAGGAGGACGAGAAGAACGACGCGGTGAGAATAATCGAGGATTTTTCTTTCTTAAAACACACTTCCGTTTTTGCGTTGTTTCGTTGCGGAGGTTAATCTCGTATGTTTTTCGCGGTCGTCGAGGAGAAACAAAAGGAGTAGAGGGAAAAAAATGTTGTCGAGAGTGTGTGTCGTCGGTTCGCTGTGTTTCGGACTCTGAAGGAGCTAACAAAAATCTTTAATCACTATGTAATTTCTCTGGGTTTTGCTTCTAGGTTTACTTTTTTTTTTTAATTTTTCTTACGGGTTAGCTTTGCTGTTTTATTTAATAACTACTTATCGAGCACAAATGCAATTATAATTTAGGAAAGAATTTTAGTACTAGATGACATCCGTGCTGTCTCGGAGGTGGTTTTGAAAATAATCTCTATACATCTTAAGAGATGAGCACGTACATTATTGCGATATTATATAATGTAAATTAATTTCGTTGTTGTTTCAAACCCTTCTGTTTCAATACTTTAGTGTTTTTTTTACCTCTGATCGAATTAGACTTGCGTATATTCTTATATGATTTAGTAGTATCGTAAATTGATTTCCTTTGTTTCAAATACAAATTTAAACGGAATGCTTTAAGTTTCTTAAATTTTTGCACCAGACAACAACTTGGATTTCTGCTTTATTCCTACTTATCACAAAAATTGAAATAGAAAGTAAAAACGTTTTGTTTTGTTTTCATTTGGTTATATAAAAGGAAAGGGTCTGTTTAAAGGTTGTATTGGTTTTTTGTAAATTTATGACTATTAATGTTTTAAGTTTTGCTCAGAAGGAGCTTTGTCAATTTAAAAAAAAATGGTTTGGTTTGGCTCAGAAGGAGCTCGCACAAAGAAAATAAATACATGTTTTAAATTTTATTTAAGCAATGAAGCAAAAAAAAAAAAAAAAAAAAAAAAAAGGAAAAGAAAAGAAATATAAAAGAAAATTGCTTTTAAAAACTTGCGGCTTTCTGCTATCGTTATTGTCCTGCATCCAGGGCGTCGTGATGAGTCCTGGTATCCTGTCCGAAAGTGGGCGGCAGTCAGGTGGGCACTGTGGGTGGTCGGGTCACTTTCCACTGTCACATGCACTGGGTGTCACTGCAACTGTTTTTTTTTTTTGTGTCGTAATTGTTAATATCACTGTTTGTATTGTGATCAGTAGCAAGTTCTTTCGTTTCGCGGCACTGGCACTGGAACTGTCTGTATTTGTGTTGAGTTTCCCGAATTGTTTTTATCTAGTTTGGTGTGTTCACCTTTTGTATTTGGTGCGTGCTCACTTATAATTGTTTTTCACGTGTTCTTTTACTCGCGTCGCGTTCACCACTTTGGCGGATTAGAATGTTGTTGTCGAAGTGTCACCGAAGTGTTCCGCCGAACACCGTTCGCAAACCAAAAAGAAATACGCTGGAGCGAATACAGTCATAAATGATACACGGGGAAGTGGTTTTCGAATTTCTATTTATTGTTTCTATATTTGTTTCGTAAATCACTACATAGGATTTAAAATTAATTTGGGTCGATATTACATTACACACGCGCGATTTACACAATGCACACTCGACCGTCACAATTTATCGGCCTCTAACAATCGCGATTTAATTATATGTACTTTCCTTTTTTTTTGGATTACAACGCGAGTTATGGGATCTGGGTATACCCCAGTAATAAAATACCCTCAGAAGTCAAAACAAGTAAACAAATCCTTTTTTCACTTTTCTTTTCCTTTATTTCTTTTCTTTATTTTCTTAGAGTTATTGTTCTTCACGTTACTCTAGTACTAGATTACGCACAGTAATTTACACTATGTTAGATTGACCGCACTCTAACCGGTTCGTTTTTAGAATATCCTTTACATATAACCTTACACAAAAATCTTATACATGCCTTTTCTTTTTATTGTCACCAGTTCTTTCTTTTTGCTCAACTACTTTCCGTTACACATTTACTATGACAATTTTCTTAAGTGCTAAACTCCGATGAGTTGTATTAAGATTAATTTCAACTTTTAATTTTGTCTTTAGATATAGTTAATAATTCAACTTTATTTAATGCACATTTATTCAACTAAGTTTGATTCACTAGGATTAATTTCAACTTTTAATTTTGTCTTTAGATATAGTTAATAATTCAACTTTATTTAATGCACATTTATTCAACTAAGTTTGATTCACTAGGATTAATTTCAACTTTTAATTTTGTCTTTTACATTTCTTCAACTTCCGAAAGAATCCCCTCATATCTTTCACCGATCACTAGTGATGGACCTCTAATTACCGACTCTCCGTCTTTACCTCCAAAAATCAACTGCCTAATTCAATCCCTATCATCATCCAAAACCCCTACCCAACTTGCAGAATTGTCCAATATTTCTTTATTGGTTTGAACTCGCTTCACCTTTTACGGTTGCGAACTGACCCAGTTAATTGCATTTCTGTTGATATGCAATTTGGCTTATGCATATGATAATTGCTTTAGGGAAATGAATTTAATTGTTTTTCTTTTTTTCTCTTCATTTTAATTGTTTGCCAATTGCCCATGAAGTGCTAAGTTGGCTGTAATTGTTTTTTTAGGAAATCGCGATTAATCGTTTTCCGATTGATTCCTATGAAATGATGATTCTGATGCACTCGTTGGACTTTAGGGTTATTGGAGTTCAGAATCTGGTGGTACTTTTTCTATTAAGTGTATCGATGACCCCTTGCATGTTATCTTTGGGTATAACGTCATCGACACACTTAACACCCCCACCGCCAGAGTTTGAATTCTCCGGAATTCTTGAGCTTACCGCCCCTTCCAAGTCAATCACTTTAACCTCGAGATTTCTCTTTCTGTACCTCATGTACATGAACACTACGGCTATTATGATAGCTACAACCAGGGTTGTACTGATACCATATGAGACATTCTTATGCACTTTCAGCTCTTCTATTTGCTTTATGTTCTCAAAGTGGTCTGATATAATCTCCTCGAATGAGATTGGATTCGGTATAGTCTGGTTGATATTTGTACTCGGGTAAAAATATTTTGCATGCTCTATCATCTTTCTGTTGCTGAATTTTTGGTGGCAAATTTCAATAGTACAATTATTAAAACTTATCATGGTGTTGCCGTTCACCATTATTGACCTATCGTCACAGTCTTGATACAATTTCTCCCGCATGGCATTCTTGACTATTACGATATCTTCGTCTACTGGTTCCACTTCTGTGCTGTTGCTGAATTTGTATTTGCAGTTATTTCTCCAAATACAACTAGCGCTAGGCCTCAAGTCCTTCAAGAGTTCACCTTCTTTGTAGGCGAGGTTCTTACCTTTTACCGTTACGACAAATTGTTTGTCTTCGTCTACCTCGTAGGACTTTGAGTTGGGAATTGGCAGAAATAGTTTCAAATCGACTTTTACGTAGTTTTTCGGGATTTTTATCGCTATAACCAGCGATTGGTTTAAGTACATTAATACTCCCATTTTTATCATTTTTAATTTGTAAAAATCTACGTCGTATTTGTCTATTTCTTCTGCCGTCAAAATGCTCGGGTGGAATATATTATTTTTCGCAGCCGCTACGCTGTCTTGTATTTGGTCCACCTTGCTTTCTATATATCTTAGTTTTAGCATTTGGTCCAAATATATCGAGTGTCGTTGCAGAACGTTTTCTTGCCTAGATACCGTATTGACCATGTCTGCTGTTTTGTTTCTACCCTGTTCTATGGCCTCTTTTAATATACCGAACGAATCGCTGAAATGCTTATTAATGGCAATCTGTTTGTTCAGATTCTCTATAGCCTTATGGTTATTATTCTCGTTAACCTCTAAATGCTGTAAGATCTCCTGCCTATCTGCATCGTCCATAGTTCCGAAAAGCCATTTTTGTGCCGACCCTACTATGTTAAGGATCCCTCTTTTTTTTCTAACTTGCCTGGATGTTATCGATCTCAGTTTTGTCTTTATATCTGAGATTACTGCCCTTACTAGTGCTTTGTTATCTAACTCTAAGTTCTCTACATCGTTATTTATTTGCGATAAAATGCTCTCTATACTACTTATATTAATTACGTGTAGGATGGTGTCGGTTTGGTTTACCACGTTTACCTCCTTTGTTTTGATTATGGTGTAGCCTATTTCTTCCTGGATTGGGTTGATCTGTAGCTGCCCATGCACCATCGGTTGCATTAATAGCAACACTACCGTCACGATCATCATCTGAAATTTTGAGAGGTCTTTTAATGTTGGTCGCATGAATATTATTTAGCGGAGCTATTCTATAATATGGTTCATCCTTATGTCTCAGTCTTTTGTAATTTCTTATGTGACCTTCTTTCCTACTCTCCTTATAGCTTTCCCTGTCTAGGTTCCTTTTACTTATCACCCGATGTTTGGTGTCTTCTATCCTTTGACTCAACTTTTGCCTTGCCACTTCTTTTACCGCATGATTAGGGGAGCATTTTATTGTGGAGTGATATCGATTGTTATAGTAACCTATAGCTATCTGTATCTTCATCTCAGCCGAGAGCTCTCTATCCTCAATTCCGGTTATTATCTCTAATAAGGTTGAGTGTAGGCGCTCTATATCCGCATTGCCAGTGTGACTGTTTGGCTTGGTTAGATGAACTTCTACAAGTTCGTTGCGTAGGAATTCTATCAGCTGCTCTGCCCTAAATTCGTTGTTCATTATGATCTTTTTTGGCTTTACGAATTTTGCGAACTGTTCTATCATTATGGCTTTCTTAGCCCTCCAGTTTCTATCGGTTATGCTGTATGCTGTTGCGAACTTTGTTAGTTTGTCTATTGTTGTCACAAAAGCATGCTTTTTGAAGTGAAATATGTCGAGGTGAATAGTTTCATTCTTTTCTTGAGGCGTTTCCGTCCTTTCGAATTTAGCTCTGATGGGTTTCCTATCATACTTTATCTCTCTGCACTTGCTACAATTGCTAATTATGAGGCAAATGTGTTCGCGAAGCTTGGGAAAGTATATTTTCTCTTTCAGACTATGGTAGCTCTCGTTGATTCCGCTGTGCATCGATCCTCTTGTATGATACAGGGACAGTTGCTTATGCAATTCTTCCTCTGTTTTGATTTCTTGGGCCCTTCTGGAGCATCGTATGAATTTGATCTTTTCATCAAACGAGAACAGCGACATTAGGATTAGCTGCACCTTGTGGTAGTCTGCATCTTAAACTTCTGAGTAAATTCCGATGCGGCCTCTTCTGATATACCTTTTCAGCGTTTCTTCTATGCTACTTCTATTTCCCAGCGGATCTATCTCTAGTATTGTTCTTTTATGGACCACTTGAACTTCTTTTATAGGGCTGTAAGTTAGTATGATCTGTGTCCTATACTTGTAGACTATTTCGTCTTTTATCCCTATGTGATCCAATCTCTGCTCATCTGCAGAATGACAAGTTGCGCTGTTAGAGATTGCTAGGTTAGATTCGTGTTCGTTGTTTTCGTTTATTTTCTCTGAGCGCTCTAATCTACTCAGGAAATCTGCTACCTTATTCTCTTTCCCTTGAAGGTACTCGATTTCATAATTGAACTCTTGGAGTTTTAGCAACCATCGTTGATGCCTCTGTGAAAATTCTCTACCTTTGTATTTGCTGTTTAGGTATTTGTTTGGTACGTGGTCTGTTACGATCTTAAATTTGCTCCCGTATAGATATGGCCTGAAGTAAGTGACTGCGTACACTATTGCTAAAAATTCCTTGTCCGTGGTGCTATAGTTTTTCTCATGATTGTTGAGAGTCCTGGATATGAAGCATACTGGGTGTCCTTGTTGCGACAGTACTGCTCCTATGGCATTGTCACTTGCATCTGTTGTTACTACGAACGCTTGGTCGAAATCTGGATATCTTAGAATTGGATGGGAAGATAGCAGACTTTTCAGGTTTTCAAACGCCGCTATGTATTGCGGATCTCTTGGATTAATCTTACATCCTTTCTTCAGATATTTGATCATTGGATATGCTATCTTCGAATAATCCTTAACAAACTTTCTATAGAATCCAGTTGCTCCTAAGAATCCTTTCAGTTGTCTCTCGGTTTTGGGTACCTCTAGCTCTTGTATAACTCTTATCTTTTCCGGATTCGGTTTCATACCTTCCTTGGTCAGAACATGATCTAGAAACTCGGTATCTTTCTTCAAGAAGCTGCATTTGTCTGCCTGAATCTTTAGATTATGCTCTCGAAGCCTGCTAAATACTTTTCTCAGGGAGCTTATGTGTTCTTCTAACGAAGTAGAAAATATCAGAATATCATCAATGTATACGACGCATATCTTATTGATGTATTCGCGAAGAATATTGTTCATCATTCGTTGAAAAGTGGCTGATGCATTTTTTAGTCCGAACGGCATTCGGATAAATTCGTAGAGTCCCCCTGGGGTAACAAAAGCTGTCTTTTCTACGTCTTTCTCTGCCATCTTAATTTGATGATAGCCTTTTGCGAGATCTAATGTACTAAAATACTGTGCTTTTCCTAGCTTATCTAGAATACTATCCATGTTAGGTGTTGGGTATTTGTCGTCTATCGTGACTTGGTTTAATCTCCTGTAATCGACTACAATTCTGAATTTCTGCACTCCTGAATTATCTTTCTTCTTTGGCACTACTATTATCGGTGAGCTATACCTACTTTTACTTTTTCGTATGATTCCTTGTCTCTCCATATCTTCCATTTGCCTTCTAACTTCTGCTTCATGAGCCCTTAGGTACCTGTACAATCTTGAATTTATTTGTTGGTCAGTAGTTGTCCTAATCTCATGAACGATTGTATTTGTTTTTGTTAACATATCCCCTTCTCTGTACAGCAACGTGCTAAATTCCCTAATTAGAGGTTCTACCGCTCTCTTTTCTTGTTCACTCAAGTGATTCAATTGGATATCTCGCACTTCGCTTACTTCGAGTATATTGACTTCCTCATCAATAGATTTTGTCCCGAATGGAAGGCTCACTCCATTTACTAACTGAATCTCTTGGCTTTGCAAGCAAATTTTCTTAACATTTTTACCTATCCAATCCATCCCTATAATAAAATTGTATGGTTTTTCTATCTTCAATGCCACCCATTTTATTCTTGCGTTAATTGGATAATTAAACTCTACTGGGCACACCGATGATACCGTTTTACTCGGCTCGTTCACCTTTCCTTGGATTGTCGTTATTGCTGTCGTATTCGTATCTATTATTATATATTTGAGTCTTGGGGTATTACTTTCGTTCAGGATACTTATCGTAGATCCTGTGTCTAAAAGTGCTAGGTACTTTTCTCCTTCTATAGTCAGGGTTAATACTATTCTATTTTCCGAGGCTAGTTTGTAAAAAATGCATCTGCTACGTCCCTAGATTCCTGCCTATTTATCATGTTCACTGACATGTGGTCTGGCCTTTGCCTGCTCTGTAAACTATTACCTGGGTGTGGATGTCTTTGTACAGATCTCTCGTTGTTTTGCCTAACATTGTTTGGTCCTGACCTCCAATTGTGGTTATCACATATATTTTGTCTTGGTCCCCGGTTTGCTCTGAAGTTATTATGGTTGCCACCTTGTCTTATGACACTGCCTTCGCCCTGCCTATTTTCGTACCTGTTCCGATGTATCACCTGGTTTGGTCTTTGGTTCCTGTTAAAGTGGTTATTTCTCGCGGTTGTTCTGTGTTCGATATTATTGGTAGTATTTAAATTGCTTCTATCCATACCAACAAAAGAGTCTATTATATTTCTTACCTCTGTCAAGTTTGTCATGTTCATTATATTATATGCCAAGGTACCTGAAACTAAGCTCTTAACTTTCTGGACTAGCATCCCACTGAATATATCTATCATTGCATTACCGTCTGTACAAAATACGGAATACTCTGCAATATCATCCACAAGATATTTCAATTTGTTGCTGAGGTCGAGGATCGAGTTTGCCCTTAATAACATAATGTCTCTCGTCAGGGCCATTTGGTCTCTCTTTGGTCTGTAGTGCAGCTTCAATTTTTGCTGGCACTCTTCCCAATTTTGAGGAGGGTTTACTCTTAAAAGGTTCTTTGCTGAGCCCAGTATTTTTTGATCGTAGATCATACTGAAAGCTCTCGCCTTTTCCTCTTCCTGTCCAGCTCTGTATTCGCCCAGCTTTCTCGATACCGCATCTATGAACGAAGGTAAGGTCCCTTTTGCCCCATCGAATTCGCGAATGTGACGAATTTCTTTTTCCAGCCTCTGACTCGTGCTCTGCTGCTGGTTCTGGACCATCAGCTGAGTCAGTGCTGCTATACATTGCTCCATTTGCTGAGCCATTCCTCTTCTTTCGTCTATCAGTCTATTTCGCGCTTCTCTCCGATCAATTTTGTCGGCTAGATATACCCGTACCGAATCTTATCTTCTCGATGAACACGACGACAGTTTCTCTTATTTTACGTACCGTGACTATTGTTTTTTCCGCTGAAATCGATTGCGAATTTCTTCCTCCCTTGGCTCGCTAATACTCTGTACCGACTACTGAACTGTACAACTACCCACAATTATATTTCTGAAACATTAACCAATGTTGCAGGGACTTTTCCTGTATCACACTAATTGGGGGAAATAGAACGGCCATCTACAAGGAAAATAATTTCGATTTTACGACTGCCTTCCCTGGAGTGGTTGGATACTTACTTCCTTTTTCCGTCATGTACTTATAATGGGTACGCTGTCGCAAAACTGCCGACAAGTACCTTTTTGAACTAGCAACCACGTAGCAAGGACTCTCTACGAAACAAAACAACTAGGGCTAATAAAATGATTACTTATACCAGAGAGAAAAAAAAATTCCTTCTTTCCTTTCACGACTCCATTCTGCTTCCGACCGAGTTAAATGTTTCTTCTTTTTTTCTTTGTAGTACCTACCCTAGTAAAATTGTTATTCCTCCCGCAGTTCCAACAATCCCTTTGACTTATTATGCTTATTTAGGAGTCTGTCTTTGGATCATGTCTTTTGACCGAATGATCACCTAGCAAGGAAGAATGTACGGCTGTATCTCTCTACTTATTTTACACCAAAATTATGGCTATATTTGAATAAATGCATCACAGTTACTTTCGTATTTCTTTCTACACTTGCATTGATATTAGTTGTTATTCTTTAAATGGAAGTGGTGGCTATTAGTGCAATATATTTGAACATTGGTGATTGTGTTTTTTTTTTTGACATTTCTACCCTATTCATTATTCAAAAAAGAAATACTTAACAATTGAGCTAATCGCTTATAATAATAACAATACATTATTTTGTTTTCCTTAACACTATTAAATAACAATTACAAACTTACGGTGATTTTATTGTGTTGTTCTGGCCGCTGCTGTTGTTGGTGTTGACTGTTGTCTTCCTGCTGGCTCTCCAATGTTGCTTTTATTTATTCGTTTGTGATGACACTGCTGCCGTTGTTGTCGTTGATGATATCCTCTTTATTTATTTATTATTTTTGGCGGTTCAGTTTTTTATTTCAGTTTTTAACTAGTATTGTCTTTCATTAAGTGTCACTATTAAAACTTCTCTTTTTTTTCAGTTCTCATGGGCTTTATTTTTATTTTAGATCTTTAGTTCGTGTTGTCACTGTCTGTTGCTTAATATCACTATCACTTTTCGTTCCTTGGTCCTGAGGGTTTTTGCTTTTTTTTTTTTTTTTTTTTTGTTTTTTTTTTTTTGGATAGTGGTTTCTACGCGAATCACTAAATTGTGCCTTGATCCGCTACGTGTCCACTTATTTAAAACGTAATTGTCCGATCACTTTCCTCTGTTTCTACCGAATAGAGGAACGCCGACTGCGCCAGTTATGGGATCTGGGTATACCCCAGTAATAAAATACCCTCAGAAGTCAAAACAAGTAAACAAATCCTTTTTTCACTTTTCTTTTCCTTTATTTCTTTTCTTTATTTTCTTAGAGTTATTGTTCTTCACGTTACTCTAGTACTAGATTACGCACAGTAATTTACACTATGTTAGATTGACCGCACTCTAACCGGTTCGTTTTTAGAATATCCTTTACATATAACCTTACACAAAAATCTTATACATGCCTTTTCTTTTTATTGTCACCAGTTCTTTCTTTTTGCTCAACTACTTTCCGTTACACATTTACTATGACAATTTTCTTAAGTGCTAAACTCCGATGAGTTGTATTAAGATTAATTTCAACTTTTAATTTTGTCTTTAGATATAGTTAATAATTCAACTTTATTTAATGCACATTTATTCAACTAAGTTTGATTCACTAGGATTAATTTCAACTTTTAATTTTGTCTTTTACATTTCTTCAACTTCCGAAAGAATCCCCTCATATCCTTCACCGATCACTAGTGATGGACCTCCAATTACCGACTCTCCGTCTTTACCTCCAAAAATCAACTGCCTAATTCAATCCCTATCATCATCCAAAACCCCTACCCAAGTCATTACCTCTTTCGCAACACCTTCCGGGGTTAACGATTTCCTTATTTCACATAGCCTTTCAGTTTCGATTGCCCCAATTATCGTTTACTGGCCTTAGTTCGCAAACTTGCAGAATTGTCCAATATTTCTTTATTGGTTTGAACTCGCTTCACCTTTTACGGTTGCGAACTGACCCAGTTAATTGCATTTCTGGTGATATGCAATTTGGCTTATGCATATGATAATTGCTTTAGGGAAATGAATTTAATTGTTTTTCTTTTTTTCTCTTCATTTTAATTGTTTGCCAATTGCCCATGAAGTGCTAAGTTGGCTGTAATTGTTTTTTTAGGAAATCGCGATTAATCGTTTTCCGATTGATTCCTATGAAATGATGATTCTGATGCACTCGTTGGACTTTAGGGTTATTGGAGTTCAGAATCTGGTGGTACTTTTTCTATTAAGTGTATTGATGGCCCCTTGCATGTTATCTTTGGGTATAACGTCATCGACACACTTAACACGCGCGGATCGACCTCCTCGTAGGGGTTCTCTCTGTTCTCTCCTGGACCGATGCTCGAAGTAGACTATCCGATATGGCTATCAAAATCAGTCTGTCTGTCTGCCCACATAGATATCCAGATTCCAAACTGGTATCTGTATCTACACGGAAAAATTTTCCTACTTGCTCTGCTAACAGAACTTCCGAATTTCTGTTAGCAGCATGTTATCACGTCCCAGGGGTGATTTTTCATTCCTGAAAGAAGAAACTCGCTCATCATCGAACATCATGTGGTCGAAATTCAGTTCGACGGTTGTCGATTGTATGCCGCCTTATTTACATAACACATCTGGCGCGAAGGCCGAAAGATATCCTGCAATTTGCATGGATGCATGGTTCATGGGTTTTGTTTGACTTTTGTCAATACACCCGAAATCCATTAGATCTTTCTAATGGGTGTGAAATACAAACAGACACCGTGGGATCGGAGTAGTTTCCTTGTAGGTTTTCAACCTCATACAATTTGAATTATCTCGTTGAGATAATTACGGTTGCCGTTTCTTTTGTTTGCCGATAGATTTGGTGGTCTTTATGGCAGCTACCCGCACGTGCATCGTTGGTCGGCTAATTTGCATTGCATAGACGTTTGAAATTGCCGATTCAATGGAATGTTCCTGGGCGCAGGCAGATTGAATGTTTCTTTTTGTTTCAGGTATGATGACATACTTCGATGACACACGTGATAATGGTCACGATTTCATCACACCAAATACCCTACAGAGTCTGGTTAAATCTCGACACCCTAAGAAGTCACCTGGTATCGACAACATGTCATACCACTCGTTGCGAAGGCTTTCTGCCTTATTCTTTATAAAGCTCTCCATTCTGTTCAACCATGCTTACAACGTGGGATACTTTCCCCAAGCTTGGAGGCACGCTATTATTTGTCCAATAGCAAAAGTTGGGAAACCAACGTATCACCCCTTAAGCTTTCGCCCTATCTCGCTTCTCACTTGCATCAGCAAAATATATGAAAAATTCATATACGAGAAACTAAATAACTTTGTCAGTGCCAGGCACCTAATACCTGATTTCCAATTCGGATTTCGAAGAGCGCACAGCACCACTATGGCTCTCAACTTATTTCAAAACCACGTCTGCGTGCGGCTCTTTAATAAGGAACCCACCGTTGCGGTAAGCCTAGACATTGAAAAAGCTTTTGATACAACTTGGATCGAAGGTCTCGCTTTTAAACTACTGAATACTGGCCTCAGTAGAACGCTATGTAGTATCATCTACCAGTTCGTTCGAAACCGAACCTTCCAAGTTAGAATGAATGGAAAGCTTTCCCGAACTTTTCACGCCGCTGCAGGCGTACCACAGGGCCCCATTCTAGGCCCCATCTTAAAAATGGGAGATACTACGATTAGACCACAGGACAAGATGAAATATCTCGGGGTCACTTATACCCCAAAAATGAATTTCATCAAACATGTGACCCACATTCTCCAAAGGGGCCTCGGTCGGTCTAAGCAACTGCACAACATCTTGAAGTGGAGGAACAAAGTTGACACCAAAGTTAAGCTTCTCTGCTATAAGCAGCTAATCCGATCTGGAACATCGTACGCCTTTCCCATATGGTCCTGCATATCTTCGGCTCAAATGGAAAGTCTTCTGGTTTTCGAAAGGAAACTCCTCAGAGGATGCACCAATCATTCTAGAAGGCCTGACGGTCGTCATTACCCCAAGTCTCACATATACGAAGGCGCCTCCATTACCCCTATCGACGAGTACTTGCTTCAATTAGCATAGAAGTACCTCGAAAACATTCAGAACAGCGAGAACCTACTTGTACGGGAATCTTGCGTTCTTGACCCTTCTCTCTCACGATCTCTTCGGATCAAACCCCCACAATTTCTTCTTCAGTACAAAACTGAAGAAAGCACCCCTCCCAACAAGATTCCCCTCTATAATAGAGGATTCCTGGACTCATCCCATAGGGTTTACCATTAACAAACCAAACACACGAACGCACAGTACAAGACGGCACAAACACATACATACACACCGACCAAAGCGCAGATTATCAGACGCCAAAGACGTGATCTGCGTTTACTACCGCACCCAAGACCCACCGGTCTTGTATGATTTCTTTCCCACCATCCCTCTATAAAAGTAGTTAGAGAACACTTGGACTAACACTGTCCACACTATCCTTGGATACCCCCCCTTTTTTCTTTTCTTTACAGATTCCGCGAGACCGAGCCCAACATCCTCACGGATGTGGGTGATTCTGGTTATCGCAAGATGACCAGAAGTCAGAGGCAAGATGAAGGACACATATGTCCTGTCTCGCTAAATTCGGCCTTCTCGCCACATTTTTTTTTTTGACGCGGTAGGAGTCGTCGAAGGAACTCCTACCAAATCAGTCTTGATAAAGACTAGCGCTACAAAGAGAAACAGATAATAATATTCATAAAATTCAGCAAATAAAGAATTAGGTAAAGTCTTGTTCTATAAGTACTGGCGTTTGTATTGCAACGCGTTGTTTCGCCCATCTTCTCTCCTTGATCCTGTATTGCTCTTGGTCGTTGGTTGGTTAGGAATCTGTACTGGACAAGACTAAAACGCCTGTCTAATCCAGAGAAGAGTCCGGCTCTGGAGGTACAATTCTTCTAATTTATTGAAAAACCATCGTTGGCCGGCCAGTGCCGGAAGATACAGTCCACTTAAAAGAGAGACTGAGGCGTCGCTGGAATAAGCGCCGTTTGTTCGTTTCAGTCTTTTCGTTTCAGCAACAAGATTTGTAGAGTGTTTTGTTAATATACAAATATTTCTTCACGAAATCGGTGAAAACGACATCGAACTCAATGATAAGCAATGGCTTTTAAGAATTTTGTTTTTAACAGACACAATGAATCATTATAATGATTTCAACGTACGATTCCAAGGAAATAACGATACAATTTTGATAATGTATGAGGAATGGAAGGGTTTTACTTCGAAATTTGTTAAAAAGGGAACATGGAAAAGAAAATATCGATGAAAGCAATCTAAATATGTTCGAAAGCTGGATTTTCGTAATTAAAAATGGATATGAGAGTCGATTTCAAAGTTTTAAGAACTATGGCGAAATGTTTACATTTATAATAAAGCCCGACGAAATAGAAGAAAATGTTTTAAATTTGCAGTATTTTCAATATCTGAAAATTGAGAATTTTGAGTTTAGAAATGATTGATTTTAAAAATTCAACGTTATGGACCGATAAATTCAAGGAATTGCAGAAAGATTTGGAAAAAAACAAAAGATAATCATTTCTTTATGATATCAACGTATTGGGCATCCCTTCCTATGAAGGTTTCATCTTTGAAAAAAAAAGGCTTTGCCATTTTGTCCACATTCGGTTCAACTTATAAATGTGAGCAAATATTTTCACAAATGAAATTTATTTTAAGCAAGAAGAGGAGCAGGTTAACTTCCGAAAATTCAGATGCTTGCATTCGTATAAAACGACGGACTATACACAAGACTTGACTAAATTTACGTCACAAGTTCAACATCAGGGGAGCCATTAATATCGAAGAGAACGTTTATAAATAAAGTTCATTCAACTATGTTTGTTTTTATAATAAATAGAATTTTATTAGTTATTATAATGTTAATTGAAGTTTAATAGCGTATTGTAATTGTTTTCTTAATAAAATGTATCTTATTATTCACTAAAAGACTGTTTTAAAATGAAAATATCACTGACCCAAACATCCATTTAATATTCACATTGTGGTTGATCTTGACCCGCAGCTAAAAAAAGGTGGCCCAACCCTGCTCTAGTAGATGCTCTTATTTAAACTACTTTATATATTTGAAATTTATATGCATGGGTTTTTGTATTGTAGTTCACCATATTTTTTGCAAAATCCACACTAAGAAGTATTAAATAAACATATTAGTATTTAAAATCGAATGAATATACCAATTAAGTCTATATTAACTTCTAATTCTTATACAAACATAATACTAGCAGATTTCTATTTTGTCATTATCTTTGATGTCGGCAACCCTTTGTATTAACCGAACTCTGATTACACAAATGGCACCTGCGAATTGTTCAATTAGCTATACAAGGTTTTTCAAGAAATTAGTATAAAAGCACCGTATACTTATAATGACAACCAGTCGAATAATATCAGCGTTTTAAGGTATATCATGTTTAGAGCAACTATTCTGTTGGCAGTTCTTGCCGTTATTGTTTTGCCTACAACTTGCGGTGAGTTCTACTTTCACTTCAAGATTTTTTTAATAATAACCTATATTCGTTCTTTAGCGTTCTCATCATGTAATGCCGGAAACACCAGTTGTATTAAAGACGTTGCGAACGATATTATTACCAATAATTTCACTGGTATTCACAAGATGAATTTTCTTTTAAGATCTTTGAATATATTTAATAAAAGGATTTTATTTCACTAGGTATCCCTAGTATCGGACTACCTTCTATTGATCCCATTCACCTTCCTTCCATGATCTGGACGTCAATACCCGGTAGTTCTCTTGACATTACTTTCGTTTTAAGCCCGATGAATATAGTCGGTTATAAAAATTGTAGAGTTGAATGCGTAAGGTAATGCATTATACTTAATTGTCTAACTGATAATTCCACTTGACAAACACAATATTCTGATTCCAGTGGGTTCAATGCTGACCCGACCGGGCAACATATACTTGTTATTTCATCTCCCATTACAGTATATACTGGTAATTATAATCTTACAGGCAACTGGAACGGTACAGATGTTAGCGAACAGGGAACATTTACCATTATGGCAAGTATGTGTTAAATTATACGTTTAATTTTTAAAATTTTGCTAATCAATTGTCAATTAACAGCTGGGGTACTCGAGACATTGGAATTGAATGCCACTTCAGTAACAAAGGACGACGGTGTCCACCTTCATCTGGAATCTGTAGACTTTTCATTCGGTGCTTCTGATGTGGTTTTCTACTTCAATAATCCCAACAGTGCCTCTGAAGCAGATCCACTCCTTGTAACTAAATACATCAACGAATCGTGGTTACGTTTTGTTGGGCCAATAATGCCTTCTGTTCGGACCGGATTTGGAAATGCTTACCTCAATATAATTGCCAATGTGTTTGATACAACTCCCTATAGGCACCTGCTTATTGGTGGTAATTGAGTGAATTAAATCTAGTTAGAGGAGTACGAGTATACGAAATTTGACTCTAAAGCAGACGTAATTCGTTTTATTTCTAATTGTATTTCCACGCATCCCACCTCTCCAAATATTTCATAAGGAATCGAATAGTACATTGAGCTGCCTGCGAAATAAGCAGCAATTAGATTCGCATTCTTTATTGTATTGATGAGTAGCTCCTCATCACGATCTGATGGAGGACGTGATCGAATTTTTGATGCACTTCCCAAATGTCCAGAAATATGACAGAGTATTATTTTTTCGTCTCATTTTCTGTTCAACGGATAACTTTCCGCGTAGAATATCTATATTGCAGTCATTCCAAGACCTCTTCAATTCTATCCAGAGTTTTAGCACATTTGCCCTAATAGCCATCATTTTCAGTGGCGTATTGCAATCAAATCACGTAAGTATTTTATCTTTTGAACCAAATCCAGTTACTGCAGGAATTAAAGGGACGAGGCCATCATGCGTGTTACGTCAAAGAATCCTTGACGACACAAAAACCCATCAACCAAAATGTGTAACCTAATTACACATTTTGTCTAGACAGAATTATTATTAAGAACAAAACTCAAAAGGTTACTAACTACAAAAAGTCAAAGAAACGTAAAATATGGAATAACCAAATTAGAATATAATGTATATCACAACATATGTTACCTAATTGCACATTTCATCCAGTTGAACAAACTCAAAGATAATTAGCAAGAACTCGTGGAAACACGAAAATGAATATTACACTAATTGCAATATAATATCCATTGTGATAAAGATATTATATTGCAACGTAGAGAAACAAACCTAGATATAAGATTTTATGTTAGAGTAAGTTTAGTTTACAAAACGGCACTCTGAAGAGCAGACGTTTGTTAAATTCGAAATTAAATAAAATATAAATTTTATTTAAAAGTGTTTTCCTTCATTTCACTTAAGTGGAGTTTAAAAAAACATAATTTGCGCGACGTTCTTTCGCCAATTGGCCTCCAGAGCACTTGTAAATTATGCCATGGTTGATAAATCAGCACCAATTAGCATCTTGTAAGCCAACATATATTTTTGTTTGTACTGAATGTTACATCTTTTGATTATGTAAATGATTGTTTTGCTTTGTTTTATATAAGTATACTTATGTTATGTTATGGTTTCTCAGTAAGACAAATGAGGTGGAGGAGTTACTTCGTAACATAAATTCAAAATTGGAAAAAAAAATTCGAGATATAAATTAACTCCTGGTATATGTTCCCTCAGATAAATAAGGTATTTCGAAAAAGGAATCATGACGACATTCCCTGATTTAAAATCGCTCGAACTCCAGGGAATTGTCAAATACTGATAAACGCAGGTCGGGTATGGGAACGAAGATACAGCAGATAGCCGATGCCATGTCCGAATATAAGGCTGACATAACAGCATTACGAGAAATAAGATGGAAGGGAATGATGTTATTCAAAGAAACGAGTATGACATTTATTATAGCTGTCACGCAAAACACTATGTGCTCGGTGTAGGCTTGCTAGTCAGCCAAAAACTGAAGCCTGCCATCATCGGCTTTAATGCAATAAACGAAAGACTATGCACTCTTCGCGTGCGAGGCAAGTTTAAGAACATAAGCCTCATAAACGTTTGTAAAGGATTTCCTTTACACTCACTTTAAATACCACACACTTTAAATAAAACACTCATTTGTTTGTTTTATAAACATTTAAACTAATTTTTATTCTTAATTCCCATCTATGGGCACAACTTGAACCTACTAATATCGGTCCGGACACTATTTCAACTTAATTCCACGCACCACTTTTACTTAACCATTTTTGTTTCGGACATACTTTTAAAATTAACTCCGCGCACCACTTTTAAACCAACTCCGTCACGAGTCAACAACCAACTCTCTTTTATCTCACCGTCTCGGTCGAGATTCAAAATTCAACTCTCCAAAGTCTCGCCGTCTCCGTCGAGATTCAAAAACCAAACTCTCAAACGAAGACCTGTTTTTTCTTCATCCTGAAGATCGAAGGATTGGCGCTTCTTTCTTTATCTTTCCCGGTTTGGGATCAAACGCGGAAACACAAAGGGAAAAATCAACAGAGGATCGTGCGAATGCACATTTATAATCCTCTATGTTGATATGCGCTAAACGAATGTGCAATTCGTTTTATGATGTCTGTTGTTTGTTCTAGCCGACTCGGCAAGGATCCCTTTTGTAAGGATACGTTAGGGAATACAAATAGAGAATTGTGCTAATGAGCATTTCTGATTCTCTATGTTGTTTATTTTAGCCGAATGGGCAAGGATCTTTTCCGTGGGGAATCGATACAAAGGCGAATATTTTCCTTTTGTTTGTTTTAACTTAATTTTGTTAAAACGAAAACTGGCGTTGGTTGTTTTAATTGTTTTAGATAACCATTTTTCTGAGGTCTCGTAAAATTGCTGGCGCGCAATTTTTTATGATACTCAATGGTTTTGTTTGAAGGACGGCATCTGGCCTGCACATATGGCTCTTAGGGGTTGTTGCGGTGAACCCTTGGTTCAATGATTATATTTCCCAGTTTTTTATGTGAGCAAATTGAACGTTTAGTTCAATTTGCTTGGAGTTTAATTGATTAGCGCAAATCGAAGGTTTAGTTCGATGTGCTTGCCATCAATTTATGCGGGACGAGGTGTATGGGGTAATGCTTTGACTTAGCATTATGTCACATCCTTTAAGTGGATGTTTTTGGCGTGTATCGCCGTTAGTGGTGGAGACTAGCTCCAAAAGGGTAATTTTTATGGGATGGGTGGTTGTGGTCGTAACACGTTCACGGACCTACAGAGGAGTCCCTTGACGAGGAAAAAGAAGAATTCTACGAGAACGTCGAACGGGCCTTTGGCGAGGTAATGTAGCCACTTCGGTGATGCGATTAATTGTCTATGAGAATCCCGAGGAAGTACGTCACACGGTGAATATGATGCACCAGAGCGAATGCCGTCACAAATAAAACATCGGAAATCGCCTTCTACTTTAACTTTGCTTTTATTATATATTTTGCACAAATCGTTAAACATACAATAATGTGTCTTAGGGACATATTAGCGATGACACACACGTTCTAACGCTCTACGTTTTAACACCGGTGTAACGCGATTCAATTCCTCCTATTCGTTCCCTCCTATCCGACCGTCTGTTCTCTCCGCTCGGAAGTCCTATATCGACCCTTTGACGATTCGAATCTCACTAACCAATTATATAGCGTTGAGCGAGGATAGTGAAGAAGGTGAATTGAACACACGATGAAACGGTTGAAAAGCGAAGCAGTGAAGCATCAGACTACTGACCGTGTTTTGAATTTGATTTCCAAACTCGACTATATTCCACTGGTGTGAATTATTTTTATTTTTCGCTTGGTACACGGGTCTGATGTATTTTCTTATTCGATTTTTCGTTCGGTGTTCTTCACTATTTTTGCTTGTGAATTGTGTGTGTATCTGTTAGAATCGCTACACCACTCCCGCCGCAGTAACTTCGTTACGATCAGATTCGTATGCGGACGACGGACGAACGAGAGAAACGAGGAAACATCGGAGGCTGTGCTCTATGCGGAAGTCGTGACCGTGTGTGAAGTTCTGCTTTACTATGGGAAGTGTATGCTATGCTGTGTGTACAGATCACGTCGGGGTCACCAATTATATAGCGTTAAGCGAGGATAGTGAAGAAGGTGAATTGAACACACGATGAAACGGTTGAAAAGCGAAGCAGTGAAGCATCAGACTACTGACCGTGTTTTGAATTTGATTTCCAAACTCGACTATATTCCACTGGTGTGAATTATTTTTATTTTTCGCTTGGTATACGGTTCTGATGTATTTTTCTTATTCGATTTTTCGTTCGGTGTTCTTCAATATTTTTGCTTGTGAATTGTGTGTGTATCTGTTAGAATCGCTACAGGCCCTCACTGCCTGCCCAAAAGACGATGTGAAAATCGTTTTTGGTGATTTGAATGCGAAAATAGGTCGGGAGCTGGTTTTCAGGCATTACGCAGGTTCCCATAGTTTGCATGAGAACACTAATGACAATGGACTTCGAGTCGTCGAACAGGCAGCATCAAAGAACTTGGTTGTTGCGAGTATCACCTTTCCGCGTAAAGATATCCACGAAGCCATCTGGATATCACCTAGGGTTCTGCGAGCCGCCCAAACCACTGTGGGGTTAAATGCCTTTCGCTTAGCCAAAGGGGACATACTTACCGTGTTTTTTTTTTTTTTTTTATATCTTTTTTTTTTTTCCTACTATTATAATTTACTTACTCGCTAGACAAACATGATTAAACTCTAGCTTATGTTATCTTATTTCTTAACTGACTAGTCCCTTTGTCACAGAATGAGTTGAGGTGGGTTGCTGTTCAATCTCGTAATTGTAGCAGAAAGATATATGGATGAATGCTGTTGGCCAATCCTTTGTAACAGAAGATGAAGTTGTTGGTCGGAGTTGTGAGGTAAAAATATGAATGTATATTTGTAGCAGCCGAAGCCGGTGGTAGTGTAACAGAATATAAGGATGATGGGTTATCAAAAATGTGTAGCTGCGCCAGTTGTAGTGTACAACAAGATGGATATTAAATGGTTGTCAGGTGTTGCTTAACGGTGGCACTTTCTTCTCTTATGCAACCGTAATTTTTTTGTTTTTTTTCAGGTACGGTTTTCCAAGTACCGCTCTAACCGTCGAGTGTACCGGTGTTGCGCCGAAACAGTTGTGAGTCTCTACGGTACCAAAAACAATGTTATAGCTTTACTACGGCTTACCCTCAATTTACCGCCCCAACTTCATCTCAAGGAACTTGTAGCGGTTCCGCCAAACCCGTCGGTCTACTTACCTGAAAAAAACCCCCACAAATACTACCCAAGTCCCTTAAGTTTGCTAATGCAACAGTATTAGTACCTGTAAATGCTTCACGCATTATATAGATCACCATCTATAATCTTAAAATCCCTATAAAGAAAACTTACCTTCTCATGCATCCCTTCGCATACAATTTTCCGTAAGATTTCTTTCTTTGTTTATCTGGTATTCTAAACCAATTCGGTACCAGTCAAATTCCTGTAAACAAAATGATTCGGATTGCATTCAATGTAACCGTCATGACAGGGACCATAAATATTGCGCCGTCTATTTTCCCAGCCGCGTCATGTACCTTTTCATACACATTACCTGGCAACCTTTTTTTGTTTGTCTTATCAATAAACAACCCAAGCAGCTGCATATAATTAGCGCAATAGACGCTGAAACCAAATTCTCCAGCATTTCCTAATGCAAACATGAACCCGGTTTCTACTGCCGCCAGAGATGCCATAAACATCCAATTTGCTTTTAGCACCTTTTTTCTCCCAACGTCGATAATAGCGACGAGGCATCGCGTAAACAATGACCCGCATTACCAACGGCGCATTTGGTCATTTTCTTCCTTTTGTCTTTGCCGCCTGCCTGTTTCGTTGTTCCACTGCTAGCGATCTGAACGATCACCACACATACTACCATGACCTTTATCACAAGATCTGGTTTCCTATACCACCAAGAGAGACTTTACGTGTCTCTGGTGTTAGGCAAAAACGATATCCTTATTGGAGAGGATATCGGTTGAGTCTTTATCCAAACACCAAGGAGGTCGGTAGCGGTTGCCATTCACCGTACCGCGCGCGCGGTAATATTTAAACTCAACTTAACAAACGCAAATCCAGTCCTTCATGGCCGTACTTTTACCCCCTTTTTCATCAACTCCTAATTACGACTGTCTAATACGTCTCTTCTTCTTGTCTCCGTCACACAGCTCAGTCTTCTCGACTACTTCTGTCCCTCTCTTCATTCACTCCGACACCACTCTGAAGAGAAACTCGCCGCAGCTGCTTCCGCGGAGTCCATAATCCAACGAAAGCAGGATCGAGCATTCACTTTTAATGAATGTCAGTTCGAAATGTGGATCGCGATCTCCAACTTCCTTATTTGTTGTTTATATTTTGTATCTTTATTATATTTTATATTTTATATTAATATTATATTTAGGTTATATTAATATTATTTTTATATCATAATTATTATTCCAAACCAAACCAGACTTAACCACGTAACACCTTGCGGAATCTCTAAGTTACATGCATACGCTTAAAGCATGAACATTTGTCTTTCGACATTATGATCATTTTGTTTACATGAATTTTTATGGAACTTAATTAGATACAAAGAAAATGAAGGACAGAAAAAACTTTGTTTTTGGTTTTTTTTATCTTATATCTAACTTAAATACTAAACTAATTTTTTTGTTTTTTACCTTAACTCTATCCTAAACCTAATATCAAGACTTCGAAATGCAAAATCTATGTAAGCTTTCCGTTGTTTGTTGGCCTTTTTTATTATTATTACTCATATTATTACTTCCCTTTTTTTGCCAGTTTTATAAGGAAACTGGTTTTTAATTGCCACTCAGCCACCAAAATCTCTGGTGTTGCTTATTCGTGTCTTTTCGAACTTTCTGTGCTACTGCCCTACTGAACTGCAGGTGCTCTTCATCTGTGTGCGAGTTAGTCTTACTGTCGCTACAGAAAGGAAAACAATATTTTTTCTTTGCCAAGAAGAGGTTTAGTTCTTCCTTGACGGTAATTTTATTTTTTCCTTTGCTTATGTAACTATTTACAGAAAAACTTCAAAAACAATGTCCGAACTATGTTCGTGGCTTACAGTAATTGCCATTTTAGTTGTGAATGTTTCGTTTTTATACATTTTCAGTTGATAAGGATGATAGTGAAGATAAAGAAATGCTAATGAGTATTCTATAGATAATAAATGTATCCGTAATGTAGATTGTATGTTGAGTCATCCGTAATGTAGATTGTAATGTATGTTGTGGATTGACTCATTATAGATAATTAGGGTTTTGGGTGTTAACTTGCGCAACCTCCCGATTATAACATATTCCTTTATCTATACCCGACCGACTCACGTGACAAATCAACCGTATAGCGGATTCATTTTGTATAAGGCCGTTCATGTCAAGACTAAGGAATGCTTCTGGTGGAATAAAGCCATTGCGACGTACCCCCTCATAATACATATTGTTTGGGTAATATGCACCAAAAATTAAATCGGATCAGCTTGATCATAAAGTTATCCACTCTGTTTATATTGGCCCCATTGTACGACGCTTCATTGGGATAGTATTTTTTGTGATCGGATTCAGGGGTCCGATGTTAGTTGAGACACGTCCTGAGGCATTGTCTCTCAAAGATCTGAATCTTTTCCACTAAGCTAGGTCCCAGATTAAACCACACTGGACATCCATATATGATCATCGGTCTGATGAGAGCCATGTAGCATATAACTTTAACTCTGCTGTCAAGTTGACTACTATGAAACAGTCTTTTTGTCATAGCATAAGCTTTCTTTGCCCTGGCGAGCGCAGCCTCCAGATGTTTGTTAAAATATAGATACTGATCCAGCCAGATGCCTAAATATTTGACTACATTTATGGTTTGCAATGTTTGTTGGTGTAGTCCCATAATAGCTAGCTTTCGCCAGCTTTTCCTGGTGTCCCTGGTAGCTTCAGCCAGTGGTGTTCTAAAGAGGATGGTTTCACATTTCTGGATATTGATTTTGAGTTTCCAGTTGTCGCAGTATCGCTGAATATCATTGAAATCCCCTTGTAATAAACTGTGGTGTAACAACGTACGCACGACATGACCACAGACAATAATATCAGATGCATTAATTACCCGTGTCACAATTTCCGAATATCGAATAACCAGCATTCGTTGTTGACCATAAATTCAAGGTCAACTCATTTCATTTTCATAAACAAACGAACAGCTCCGGTTTCGAAGAAACGTTCATAAATTTATCTTTGGTAAGCAATTAATGAATTAATTGGGTCAATTCGTATCGTGGTTCTTGCATTGCACACTTAATTGATTGTAAGGAATGAAATAGCTTAAGTAAACAAAATTTGTATGAGTGAAGTTACTATTGAGAACAGAATAGCATATTAAGCAATATTTAAATGAGTGTACAATAAGAATTGTAAATAATTGAGCGATTGATGGGGAGTATAAATACCCCAGCATTTTCGGAAATAAATCAATCAATAACCTAAACTGTTTTTGATTCGAACACTGCGGCGCTTACGCCATAGACTTTTAGCGAGCTGCGCTTCATACAGCACCCATAGAGAAGTAGGTTGTAGATAGTCTCTTCCAGCAATAACACTACATGACGATTCTGTCAAAAATATTACATACCTGCCGATAAACTCCACATGGCGATCCTGTAACTCTACAAAACCCTTAATGATTTCAATTTTTGGAGCTGTTCTATATATTATCAGATTGTCTGCATACGCAATAGCCTGATGAAGAGACCTTATCAGGTCGCTAGTGTAAATATTAAAGGATCGGAGATAACACCGCTCTCGGTTGCAGACCGTTTTTTATTTGGTAAGTAATGTTGGAGGTCACATTGCCACTTTTGACGACGAATTTCCTTTCATTCAACATGTCGTATAGTATATACAGTAGTGGTTGATGAATGCCTAGTCTCATTAGCTTGAAGTATAAGCCTTCTAGCCAAACGGTGTCGAAGGCCCTCTCCAAGTCAATCAAACAGGCACCTGTGCACTGTTTCAGATTGTATTATTATGCCTATATTTATCAGCATTCATTGGTTTTCGTCAGTTCCTGGTATTTAGAGACACTGAATCTCGTTTTCATTACTCCGTCTAAATATTTTATTAATTTGTGGGAACATACTTGGGTTGTTGGTTTTTACCGCCCGAACTTTGTTGTTCCAATACAAATTTGCTGATAGCCTATAGTTGGCTTTTATCAGCTGTTGGAGATTTTTTAATCTGGACTTCAGTGATATTATCTCCTGGTCGTGCCTATCAATAAATCGTCTGAACCGTAGCTTTAGTTGAGACAGACGTCTACTTTTTTTCCTGTGGAGTGCGTTGATTGTGGCGTTTCGGTACATGTTCATGTTGTCCGTAGGTGTGGTTTTTGGTATTGTTTTGTCCATAGTCTGTTTTATGGTTTCGTCCATTTTTTGTATGTATTTGTCGATGTCATCGTTGGGTATGTTTCTGTTGGTAGGAGGGTTAATATCTTTTAAGCGGATTTCTCTTGTTAAGGTTGTCGCGAAACGCGTCCATCGCATACCCCCATAGTTATAGGGTTGCGGTATCATACATTCACCGAGTTCCACAACTTCGCTTGGTGTTTTTATCACGATTGATAATGCACAATGGTCGCTGTCATACTCAATTGTGCGTAGGAAGTTTATATTTTGTCTGTTAGTATGTGTATGTTTAAGTCGTGTGTCAATAAGCATAATATCGAAGAACGACCCCCCTCTGCGGAAAGAAGGATATTCTGTAGCTAGCAGGTCGGCCTTATATTCAATGGGATGTTGATCTAGCCAACCAGCTAGTTGATTTCCTCTCGTGTTGGATATGCTATTTCCCCAGTTTGGGTGTTTAGCATTCAAATCGCCACCTACGATGTAATAGTTCCCTTCCGAGTAAAGTTGTAAAAATCGGAAAAGAGTCTGTAGATCCACCATAAATAGATTTTGTTGATGTGCTTCTGGTGCGTGGGCAGATATCACATACATGCTCCTACCTTGTCGGAGGGGTATGCAGATAATGCACGCTTCATGCACCTGAAATCTGCGCATCTCACCACTGTATATTACCTTATGTTGAAGTTCGTTTTTAACAAAGATTGCCACCCCTCCTCCTTGTGTGGAGTTGGTTCGGTCTCTTCGTATAATGTCGTAGTTTTTATGACATAGCTAATGCCTCTGATTCAGCTTAGTTTCGCTAGCCAGAAGCACGTCAGGACTTTCGTCTTGCAACAGTTTAAAGAGGGCGGCTCTTCTCTCGATTCTGTTAAGTGAATTTACATTCACGACTAGAGCTTTACTTGTGCTTTCTGTTCGGGGGTTTATATTGACGGCTGGCTAGACAACTGCGAATAGACCCAGTCTAGTCTAGTGTCCTGGTCCTTTATTTGTTTTTGCATTTGTGTCATCTGCGTCTGAATAGCGAGCAAGGTTGTGAGCACATCTGCTAGTGTTACTGTTTCTGGAGGGACATTATGTTGCAGCGGTGCCCGTGTGGTGGGTTGTGGCGTGTTTCTCCTACCAGATGTTACTTGGGCATAAGAGAACTGGAGTGTTACATTTAGTGCTGGTCGCGTTCGAACTATCGGCCGTTCTAATTTTCATTGCTGTGAAAACTTTTTTTCCTGAAGTTCGCGGAATTTAGGACAGCCTCGATAATTAGCGGGGTGTCCCTCGCTCTTACAGACTGCACACTTTAGAAGAGATCTGTCGTCTACCCTTTCTTTACCTAACGGGCATTGTTCTGCGCTGTGGTCCTGTCCGCATCTTACGCATCGATACTGCATTTCGCAGTTTGCTGCTGAGTGCCCGAACCTTTGGTAGCGAAGACATCTCCGCCTTTTTCAATTTGTCCCATGTGACAATTTGATGGTTCAGGATAGTGATTTTCCTAAGTCCACCAATTTCGCTACCGGGGCCCAGCTGCACCAGGGAGAATGGTAATTTAAGATTCTCCCGTCTAGCCCTAGCTGTATTGAAGGGTTTTACCGCGATAGACTCAATATCATTACAGTCAAGCTCGCGTAGCGTTTGTAATAGAACGTCTGGTTCTGTTTCAGGGTCGACGGCTTTTAGTAGAACCGTTATATTCTTTATTTCTGCCGGGGTGTACGTGTAAAATTCCGCGGTGGCCCTTTTTAGCACATTTTTCATTTTTTCGAAGTCCTCAGCCGAATTTCTTTGTATGGCAAACTTGTTCCCTGTCAGTCTTTTACTTGAAAAATCCTCCCCAATAGAAAGCTTACATAAACTTACCAGTTCGTTACAGTCCATATCTGTAATGTTGATGGGTGGCATCTTCGCTTTCCTTTTTGCTGCCTGTAGCTCTTGTTGTGGTGGTTGTTGTGTAATCTCTTGCGGTGGATATTCGTCTAGGGGGATTTGCTTGGCACCGAAGGTGCGGAATTGGTTTGAGATTCCTGACAAGGTAAGAAAGAAATCTTACAGGGAATTGTATGCGAAGAGATACATGAAAGGTAAGTTTTCTTTTCCAGAGACTTTTAGATTATATAATTTTGGATCTATTTGATGCGTGAAGCATTTAAGGTACTAATGCGATTGCATTCGCGAAATTAGGAGATTGGGTGAAAGTTATGGGGGTTTTTCAGGAAATCGAACCGTGGGGTTTGGCGGAACCGCCACAAAACCCCTAAGCCCCGCATCGGCTGATACAAAAAAAATGGAAACACTTTTCCATTACTGAACAAAATGATCTTCGTTTGGTGGTGAGATATCTTGGCATCTGGCTCGATCAATTTCTATATTTTGATATAAACATCCGAACAGTTCTCTCTCTATGGCTAAAATTTCTCATGCTATGGCGACCCGATTACTCCGTAATAGTCTTCTTTATTCCGCAGTTAAAATTATATCATACGCGTCACTCATACGACCTATAATGGTGTACGGTTGCCCGGTATGGTTTAACATACCCTTTACTATATGGAAGTATTAGATACATGGTATTTGAAAGACAATGTTTACGATCCTGTCTCCGAATGTACAGAACGCCAGAATCGCAGTATACAAGGTATTATTATTTAATAAAAACCTGTATAACAAGGGACGTTTAAACAGGATAGATAACTTCATAATTAAAAGTACACGGTTCCACATTGCAAGAGCATCGCCAATAAGAACAATTTGTCTAAGGAGCCTTCTATCATAACTATGCATACTCCAATGCCGATTCATTCCCTCTGAATCATTTGTCATCTTGTACAAAAATGGCCTTCTACAAGACTTTTGTGGAGTCCCTATCATATACCATGCTTTCAGTGGAGTTAGGGATAGTACTTCATCACAACAACATATCAAACCACACGGACCGCTTACGTTTGAGCACAGCGCTTGGCGAACAAGATAAATTAAACAGACATGTTTTTCACCCTTCATTGTGGCGGCTTAAAGGCGAGGATAGGACTACATATCCATGCTTTCTGTCCTTATTTTCTTCCTGTTTCTGTCTTTATAGTTGGCATTCCTTGCCCGTAACGAGACCCAATTATTAACTAATACAGATATTTCTGGTTTTACTATGCCCCATTATAACTAAGTGCCTCTATTCTTTACACATCATGGTCTAGGCACATACATACAAAGTGAAATTGCGTGTCACCACAATATAAGCTCTGCTCCAATCCAGAATTTAATTTCTCATGACTAAAACTTCACGTTCGTAGGGATATCATACATCACTGCTTTCTTTATAGAAGCCCAAACTTGTATAGAAACGCATTCTTTAACGAATTTGATGCTCTGTCTGATTCTATAGTTAGGATTTTGACCTTATATCCGCACACTGAAATCGTTATTGCGGGTGAATTCAATGTGCATAACTCTCAGTGGCTTCGCCACTCCGGTTACACAACACCTGAAGGTCAGTATGTTCAGCTCTTTGCTGAGTCAAATAATTTAACTCAACTCGTCAATAAGACAACACGGGTACCAGATACAAATGGTCATTCGGCCAACACACTGGACCTGTTTCTCACCTCCCACCTAAACAAATACACAATTGAAGTCTCTTCGCCTTGGGCACTTCAGACCGCTGTGTCGAGTCAGCTAAATTTCCTCTAACCAACACCAATGCTAACGAGAAAACTCCAAAAAGAACAGTATGGTTCTATGAGAAAGCTAACTGGGAAAGTGTGAACGACCTTTTTGGGAAATTAAATTGGTCGTTATTTTTCTTCAGTAACGACTCTATATGGGACAAAATCACAGACACGATTCTGCTTAACATGCGAACTTTTATTCCACACAAAGTGAAAAATGTCAATCCCAAGAGAAATATGAGGTTCGATTTCGGATGCAGAGAAGGCATTAAGGCTAAAGAGTTGAGCTTCCGGTTGTATAAATCAAACAAAACTGAGGGAAACCGGAAGGGATTCAGGAGAGCTAGAAATGACTGCAATGCGCGTAATCAACGAGCAAATTTCTTACATGACCAGCGAGTGAGACAAAAAATACTACACTCTCCCACTGGTAGTAGAAACTTCTGAGCATTTGTGAAGAACATCCAAAACTCGGTCTCATCATCCATTCCTTCGCTAATTGTCGATGATAGACCAGTCACCAGTGCAATAGAGAAAGGGAATCTACTTGTTGCACATTTTACAGGCAACTCAATTTACAGGCAATGCAATGAAGAACCACCCATTTTCTCAACCCAACTCCCCGTTCCCAACCTGCAACATAACCCACTGCAAGATCATCGTTTTGCCCCTGCAATCAAGCAGCATCAAGTTTCCTTGGAAACGTTTCGGTTCACACCTGTTACACATAACATTGCACTTTGCTGTACGCAAACTGCCAATACCCTCATCAAATCTAACAAATAACCCTAACATTTATTCTGCAAAGAACCATAATAATACATCCATTAATTAATGTTAACACCGAAAGAATTCTCTCAGTGTAGCATCAAATAATTCTTGCTACAACCCATAGAATCCTTTCGGTGTAGCATGTGAAGCCTTTGTTTTATGATTGCTAGAATTGTGTGTCGGCGTATCGAATAGATATGCCTTTTTTCACTTTTAGGTTTTGGATCTTGTAGGTTTTTTAGGTGCTAATTGCTTTTAGCATACATGGGAAAATAATGCATTATGCTGTTTGATTTTAGGAAATAGAATCGAACAAATGCATTGAATTGAATAAATGAATTTGAATTCAATAAATGAGAATTTGAACGTTTAGTTCGATTTGGTTTGACAATGTTATGTTGGGGATATCAAATGGATTTTGTTATAGGTGGGAGGAATGTAAATGTCCTTTACCCACTCGAACAAATACTGAAACCGTGGTCCCATCTGCCGGACCATCGAACCGATCACCACCCCAACCCCAACATACACCAAGTTCACCTATAAAGCTGGCAAATACAGCGAAAAAACAGCACAACGGTTCCCCGATGACATTCCTCAGTCGGCGGAACACCAAAGATCTCGACCGACGACACTCCTCGGTCGGCAGAGATCATACATCTTTTCACCACCTACCTGAGTCGAGTAAAAATGTAAGGATATGCATAATTGAAGATAACAGTTCCAAGGATTCCTTAAGTCGTGGATCGGAGGACAGCGGCCGCCAGATGATCATTGAAAATCAAACGCTAGGTGATTTGTTGGATAAAAATTCACGACGAACTTTCTACAACGATAGTTCAAACCAACGTGCCTTTGACAGCTGCTCCAATACAACAACCGACCACGATTGAGGAACTCATCGCCGCTCAGTTCGCGGCACAGGACACCATCGCTCGCACCTTCCTCAACATGCTGGACAAGGGCCAACCAACCCTGACCAGGATTGAAACAACCAAACGCGCACTCCGCGCCGAATGGGAAGTTGTCTCCAGCCGGCACCACGACATTTTCTACATGGCGGCACCTGAAGATCAACAACACGCATACTTCGCGGATAAATTTTTCGGCGAGACCGAAGAAATATACCTCGAGGAACAGACGAAGCTCCTCGAGGCTGAGTACGCGCTAAATTCAGCCTGCCCAACCATGGCCAACAGCGCCAATCGCCTCCACCCTAGCGAGCTGGCCCCAGTGCAGCTGCCAACGGTCGACATTAAGCCAGCGGAAAAGGAACCGCACCCCAGCCTGCCCAAAGCCCAACCTACTCCAGGTCCCGATGATCGACCCATTGCCGAAGCCCCCCGCAGAATACCATGCCGCGCACGCATTGTGGGACACACCATGACATAGCCGTTCCTCGTGGGTTGCGAACTTCCAACTCCGACCCAGAGGAACTGGTTCCCTTCACACCGCTTCCCGAGCAAGCGGTGGGCACGGCGCACTTAAGATCCGTGCCAGAACTAACGCCAATGCCCCCCACGAACACGCCCTCGGCTGTTCCAGCAACAGCAGCCTGCCCAATAACTAACCAGCCCCGTGTACCGAGACACAAAACACCGCCGGCACCACTAAGGCAACAGGGCCCTTGCACATTCTGCAGGGCCTCACACACCATCTACGCTTGAAAGGGCTTCCGATCACTTACACCTGGCCGTCGGAAGTCCTTCGCACACGAACGGAACTTGTGCGTCAGTTGCTTGGGTCGCCACCGACTACGCGACTGCCACACCAGCAAGGCGTACCGTCGATGCCAGCGGAGACATCACACCTTGATGCATGTCCGGACTACCGCCATCGACGGGACAATCTCACCGCCGCTCCGGGCCAAAAGATCCACCCCCCGGATCGACCGTCATGAAGAGGCCTGCGCACATACAATCAGCACCCCTTCACAGCATTCCGCGTTGCTGCCAACAGCCAAAGTCATCGTGACGTCGGAGAACCAACGAAGGATTGAAGTCCGTGCTCTGCTGGACCCCTGCTCCAGTGGCACCTTTGTGGCGGCTCACCAGGAGCGCCACCAATTAAACTCCCAATTACCCCATTTTTCGAACTCCCACGTAGGGCATATTCTAACCTGCAAATAGGTACTTACCTGTACATCGTGCGAAAACCTCGCCTAAAGCATCTTAAAGCATAATTCTTGCCGATGTAAAATTCATCGGCACCCAACAGATGCTTCCCCTAAAGGCAGGGTTCCCAAAACGCACCATTTACATAAGCCAATTCAGTTGCAACACGAAGCAACTGACACGACCACCACGGTGCACATATAACCCATTGAAATTGCAGCACACAAGCAAGAGATACTTCCGCTTGGCTTCAATGCTGCAATCACATCGGTCGCTAAACCGAGCTACATGAAATGGTAACTCGCACCTGGCCGCAAAAAGGGATCGAGAACTCGTCAGTGTAAATACACACACGACGGCTCGACACTCTGTTGACACCAACAACGTGCGCCCGATCAGCATACAACTTTTACGCGGTACCAATCGGACAAACATTTCCTTTTATGGAAATGTAATATCCACGGTCCGAGTGAGCGTATAACCATCTCAATACCTATGCAAGGATATTGGCACGAGCTGCATCCATGTCGGTTTATGTTCCCCCACGGTTTGGCGGTTTTATACGTTCTTCAAGTGTTCCGCCGAACACTGCTTGCCGGATAGAAAACATAAACACCAGAGCGAACGCGGTTAAAAAGGAAACATCAAGTAAATTGCTCTCGAACTTTACTTTATTGTTAGCGTTTGTTATTGTTCTCACTAATTAAATAGATCCAATATATAGTTTTACAAAATAATATTCGCTTTCACAAAATAATCTAAACCGATCAAAAACGAAAAAGACTTCGTGCGCACTCCACACAAACCCAGACTCGACTTTTCTTTTTTTTCTTCTCGGGCTATCTTAACGCGTATCACCTCCTCGTGGTGTTATCGTATTCCTCCTCGCGTGACGATCAGAATCTCTCTTCGTTGCTCGAAATATACCACCCGATATGGCTATCGAAATCAGACTGTCTGTCTGCCCACACAGATATCCAGATTCCAAACTGGTATCTGTATCTACATGGAAACATTTTCCTACTTGCTCTGCTAACAGAACTTCCGAATTTCTGTTAGCAGCATGTTATCACGTCCCAGGGGTGATTTTTCATTCCTGAAAGAAGAAACTCGCTCATCATCGAAAATCATTATCACCATCCGTGGTGGTGGTCGAAATTCAGTTCGACGGTTGTCAATTTTATGCCGCCTTATTTACATAACACATCTGGCGCGAAGGGCGAAAGATATCCTGCAATTTGCATGGATGCATGGTTCATGGGTTTTGTTTGACTTTTGTCAATACACCCGAAATCCATTAGATCTTTCTAATGGGTGTGAAATACAAACAGACACCGTGGGATCGGAGTAGTTTCCTTGTAGGTTTTCAACCTCATACAATTTGAATTATCTCGTTGAGATAATTACGGTTGCCGTTTCTTTATGTTTGCCGATAGATTTGGTGGTCTTTATGGCAGCTACCCGCACGTGCATCGTTGGTCGGCTAATTTGCATTGCATAGACGTTTGAAATTGCCGATTCAATGGAATGTTCCTGGGCGCAGGCGGATTGAATGTTTCTTTTTTTGTTTCAGGTATGATGACTTACGAATGTTGAGCTTGGCATTAAAAGCTTTGGGGACGTTCAGTTCCTTTCTTTTTTGTGTCGGTCTCAACGTTGGCTGCGTGTTGCAGGCCCTATGGTGGGACTTTGGGGCACGCGTCTGTGGGCGCGTGCAACGCTCTCAGGTAAGTAAGTTCTTTGAAGGTGGGAACCTTACCTGCGCGGAATTGTGCGTTCGTAGAACGCTACAACGGTTCGATTGCTCATGCACAGCTTGAGGGTGCGATGGAACCTCATCTGTGTGTGTGCGCGTCCTCTCGTTGATCGGCATCGGGATCATCCCTTATATGGTCATAGGGACAATAGATGAATATTTCGCAATTCGGTTGCTTCGATGGCAATATTTAATCGCGTCCTAGATTCCGTGGAGGCATGTCGGGCCTCCACGTTAAAATAATCGAAAAACGGAGTCGATTGGTTTAAGAACTTCCCAAGACAGTTCCAAAATTTTGTGTACAATTAACTACCAAGTGAAAGTGTTCAATCAGTGCAATGCATGAGGAAGTTAAACGCAAATGTTCATTTTTTCAAATAACAAATCTCAAATTAAATTTGTCATATCAAATAAACTCCGCATTTATATCCAAACAAACAAGTGAAAGAATGATTTCAAATTTAGTTTAATAGTTGTCAATAGGACGGAGAAAAGGATTTGTATAATTTTGTTTTTTGTCAATCGAAGGCCTTACCTTCCAGTGATATTATTGAAATGCTGAAATAAAATATGTTTTTAATGTTTCATTCGTCAGTTACAATTGCTTCAAGTGCTTTAAATTTTAGAAACACATCTGCTGTCGCCAGAAGAACGCCGACCCGAAGTACACTGTCCTCACCAATCCTAAGTGGTTCCTTGGTTCACCTCGTACACACAATGCGACCTACCTTTTGATTGTTGGTTAATATAAATGTATATATTTGCTACTGGTCCAAGTTGAACGTCGTGACCGGTGTTTCCTTAGTGAACTAATGCTGGAGGAAAGAAGTGAACCGGTGCAGTACGGCTGCACACCATACTTCATCCCCATACCTTCATTTCAACATCACTCGCCCGAAGGTTGCACCTCCGACGTCAAGCATCATCCGTCCCCACCTACGGTGTTGGGGGCACTCGTGGCCTTGCCACCAGAACTCAAGCTACCATAAACATCACTTCTCGCCTCCACGGTTCGAGACAATGGACACTGAGGCCCTTCGTCCTGTCAGGGCTATCAGTGTATGCACCACCACCACAATCAGCGACGAGGGATCTCTCGTTCATAGCGGATCTGGAGCTTGCCGATCCGAACATCGCCTCCACCGACAAGGTGGACATCATCCTTTGGGCAGACATTTACCCCAACATCATCCTCGAAGGTCTAAGGAAGGACCAACGTTCCGGCCTCGCCGTACAGGCCACTGAACTGGGATGGGTGCTAACAGGCGCAGCACCCGCCACGGCATCCAACGTAAAGGTGACAAGGCCCGTCAGCAGCCATCATATGGCCATTCTTCGTGGGTTGCGAATTTACAAATCCGACCCAGAGGACATGGTCGACCTTACGACTCACGATCGCAGCTCCCATCAGAGAACGCAAAGGAAGTATCCTCGGCATCGGCCCCAGGGGCCACCTACGAGGCCCATGAAACTACCAGCCACCGACCATTTGCGTAGCTCAGCTACCAGACATGCCCCCCGCCCGCTGAACCACCGCAAGGGCGAAAGACCACGGAAGAACCAGCAGCCTGCCCACCCAAGGGATTCAAGGCACCACATCACAATAGGGATAGGAGCGTGCAATGCGCCGCCTGGCGGGCGGCGCTCCGCAGCATCCAGGGATAAACAGAATCCGAGCGAACCAGCACGCCTCTCAGTGCATCAACAGAGGCTGCACTCCAACAGCCCCGGGAGACACTTGGCCCGTGACTACCATTCCGCCCGGACACGCGGACAGTGCCAGGGATGACACCGCACCCGACTCCACGCTACAGCGTCATACAGCAACGCCCGCATCCCGCCGGCCACTTACTCCAGACGGGCGCCAACGTGCGCAGTACCTGTCACCACCACCGGTCTCGATGCAGCGAGACCCATCTCCAGCCATCACGTGGTCATTGATCGTGGATTGCGACCTTACAACTCCAACCCAGATCAACTGGCCGGTCCCGCGACCACAAAAGGCAACGGACATCAGCGATGGGAATGAGGTTCCTGTCGCCATCTACCCTACGGGCCATCCCAGACCCTCAAGCCTCCAGCGCTCCTCAGGGCGGGCGGCCCCCTCTCAACCGATCATCCACGTGAAAGTGGACAGCAGACCACGACCACCAGCGGACCGCACACCCCCGCCTCTGGGCCACCATCCCATGGAGCCAGATGGTTCGCCAATGATTGGCGAAGGCGGGCGGTATGTTGCGAATTCACAATTATATGCTCGGGGAGAATCTAGTACATCGTCTAGTACCCTCCCCGACAAATATTCACCACACCTGCCGACAACTCGATGACAGTGCACAAACAACTGTCAATGCATTGTTTACTGTTTTTGGTGCATGATCGTGGATATTTTCTGCAAAATATACATGAATACTGTTTTAGTGCTCAATTGTATTATGAACATTTTATAAGACCTTTAATTGATGTGTCGCACGCCACTATGTGGCTTTTTGGTGTTTAACAAATAAAGTTGTCTCCATCGAGAACTCAGTCGAACTTTATCTATATTCGTCTAAAGGCATTCGCCAGTCGCATCGGCTTTACTTCAAATTTAGTTAATGAAGGTTTAATTTTCCTACTTAAACACAAATTCCAACATAACATCAATACATTCATTCAGCGCGGGAACTTCAAGCCGGAGGATTGGCCAAACAGGTATCAATGTTCCTTTAAACTTATAACACATTTGGTTTCAGGCAACGGTGATCAATTCATCCCCAACGTGCTCCATCGTTCGCTATTCCCCAACGACATTCCTCGTTCGGCGGAACTTCAGCAACGATCTCGGCCGACGACATTCCTCGTGCGGCATCGAGACATCGCACAGTTGTATAGCGATATATAACATTTTGGCGCCCGAGCAGGGACCGGGGAAGTCCAAGTTTAACTGGTGTTAACTTGTAAGTGGTTGAAAAATCCCTGGTCTGTAAAAATAACATAATCCGGACGTACTGGGCAAGACACCCTTACCACTCGTCTGGAGCTGAGTTTGGCTTCGGAGGTACGCTTCGTAAATCAACAAAATCATCAATTATGTTGGTAGTTGCAACAGCACCAACAACAATAGTGGTATAATTGCAGCTATCGCCAATCAAAACAGTAACGGCAGCAACAGCAGTGTGAATAGTTGTAATATCACAAACAACAGTACCATCATACAACGATACACAGTGACCGAGTGCGGACGTGTTTTCGGTTCGGCGATCGAGTTGAATGAAAAAAGTTGCTTCTATGAGTCGCGAGTGGCTAAAGTGTTATAAAAAGACTATTTATAAACAAATAAATTAGAGTGCTAGAAACGGCCAAGGCAAAGTAAATATAAATGAATAGAATAAAATAAAAGAGAACGAAGCCGTGTTGTAACAGTCAAAAGGAACAACAAGTTTAATACAAAAAGTGTGTGAGTAACGCGTTAACGGTGTTTACGTGTGAGTGCGCGAACATTGTGTGTGTGTGCGCGAGGCCACAATCTGTTTGTCCTTCACGCAAAAAAAAAAAAAACGAATGCTTTCCATAATACGGACGTAGATCCAAAAACAAAAAAGCAATAAAAAAAGTGAGAACACGCGGTCCAAAATATGGACGGAAAACAAATGGATGCCAAAATGGTAAATCGGAGAAGGCAAAATACGGACCTAAACCTAAAGGCTAAACGCGTTAAAACAAATGAAAATAAGAACACAGACACGTCGATTGTAACCAGCGATGACAAAGACAACAGCCATGGTGCCCAGTACTCAGGGGCTGGAAACCAATTCAAAGAACTAGCTGTCAGCGAAACAAATGCAGACGCTAGCAATCAGATCGAGGTCCTCAACAAACTCATCCATGAGATTAGTCGCAAAAAAGAAGAACTGGATAGACAAATAGAGGAAGTTGTTAAACTAAAAAACAACCTTTCCCAGAACGAGCGAAAACCGAAAATGGTAGAACAACAACAGCAAGAACAAAGACAACAGCAACTCACGAAGACATAGAAAACACGACAAGATAAGGAAATTCAACAGCAGGAATCACATCAACAACAACAGCAGGAACCACATCAACAGCAGGAACCACATCAACAGCATGAATCACACCAACAGCAGGACACATCTCAGCAAGTGCCAGTCAAAAAAAGGGAGAAAGTACCTCCTATATACGTCAGCTACATGGAGACAAAGGATCTCATAAAATTGGGCGAGTTGACATGCAAAACTTTTAAAACAAAACGAATAAATGATTTTAAGATAAGTTTAACATGTGAGGATTTAGAAGGGTATAACAAAATTAAATCGGCATTAGGGAAATCGAAAAGCGAGTACTACACGTACACCCCTAAATCGGAGAAAACTGTCTCCATGCTCCTCAAAGGAGTTGACCCTTCCTTTACTCCCGAAGAGGTGCTCGAAGAGCTAAAAAACTTCGAAAACGATAGCCTGACGTTTACAGGTGTGAAACCATTTTCTACAGCAAATTCTAGAAATCGCAATCGTAAGTTTTTACTTTGTTCATTGTGTCGCTAGGCCCCAATAGTAAAATTGAAGGACTTAGATATATTAAATACATTAATCACCAAACAATAAGTTGGGAGAGAATAAAGAAGTGCGACCGCGTATTGCAGTGTATGCGCTGTCAACGCTTCGGGCATGTGGCAGCGAATTGCAATAAGATGCGTCAAATGCCTAAACAAACATATCATTGGAGAATGTCCATTGAGCAAAGAAGAGCTTCCGGATAGAAGTAAACTATCTTGTGTCCTCTGTAACAACTCAGGTAATCCTGCTAACTTTAGAGGTTTCTCTAAGTACCAACAACTAAAATCAAAGCTGCAAGCCAAAAAGGAACAAGTTGAAGAAGAGAAAAGGATGAAAACTCGCTCTTACAACAACTTCGTGGCACCAAGTGTGTCATACGCCCCAATGGCAGGTGGAGTAAAAAATGCACCAATTATAGAACGATCACGTAATATCATTAAAACGCCTGCTCCAGAGGCACAAACTGATATAACAGCAATATTACTGTCCATACAAGGACAGTTTGCTGCGTTTGATAAAAAACTCGAAAAGATCGAAAAAAAACTGATGGAACAAGTGGCTCGAACGGACATTATCTATTCAACCCTGTTTCCAGACGAACCCACACTCTAATCATAACGTTCACTGCTACTGAATTAACTCCAAAATTTATTGCTGTGAATGTTAATTCACTAATCCGCATGGAAAGAAGGGATAATCTCAGCAATCTTCTGGAAGCTGAACGCCCAGATGTGCTTTTGGCTAGCGAAACTAAGCTAAATCAAAGGCACGAATTGGGCTACCCAAATTATAAAATAATTAGACGAGATCGTCCAAATTCCACTCAGGGGGGCGGGGTCGCTGTCTTAGTTAAAAATGGTGTACAACACAAAGTCGTCTACAGTAGAGATGTATACAAGTTCCAGGTACTAGAAGCCTGCGTTATAGATATTCCTTTGAAAAGTCAAAGGCATCTATATGTGATCTCTGCGTATGCTCCCGAATCTCCACAATGTCTACAGTTTATCAATGAACTTGATACCCTTTTTCGAAGTCTCAAGTTAGACTCGGAAAATAATTATTTCTTTATGGCGGGAGATCTCAATTCCAAGCACAGTACTTGGGGTAACCTTATCACAAACACAAGAGGCAATGCGTTGTTCGACTGGTGGCAAACAAACGCTATCGAACATAAACTAGAATTGTACGCTACAAGTACGCCGTCATATCCAAGAGGAAATTCCTTTTTGGATTTACTGTTGCTCGACGAGCGAATACAATTATTAGATACGGATCTAACTACTCGAAATTGTCATCGTACAATCGAGTACGATAGCGATCATTACGGACTTGGTGCTGTAATACATCTCCCAAACGAACATTCACTACTTGAGCAGTACAAACAGATACATTCTTTTAATTTCGGAAAAGCACACTGGTCGCGCTTTGATCGGATAATAAAAAAAGAATTACGCTCCAATGGCATAGATCCACCAACTGACAGAAATCTTCATAATGACGAAATTGATCATTATCTTTCGACGATGAACAACATTGTTACTAATACAATGAATCGTTCTATTCCAAAAGTGTCTCACTCCGAGAGCCATACAAACCGGTACAGAAACGCAACGATCGACGAGCTGTATAGGCAAAAGAGTATTCTGCTCTCTAAGTTAAAACTGCTCTACAGACAATTCAGAGATCCTAACAGCCAGGAAATAAAAACAATTAAGTCATTAATTAAAAATCTTCAAAAACTGATCCGTGACAACTATAGATCAGTAATGAATGAAGACTGGAACAAGAGAATTCAAGCCATTAAAGTGAGTGGACCGAATATGTTCCCACAAATAAATAAAGTCTTTCGAAGGAAAGATTATAATGACATCCCATGTCTGCGAGTTCCACGGACTCCCGAGAATTGTCAAAATCTGCTGAACGCAGGACTTACCCTGGAACACATCAACTCTAACGAAGAGTTCATAATAGTCGAGGATCCGAAAAAAAGGCGAACTCAATTGGCACTTGTTTCGAAGCAGTGTATAGATTGAACGAATCGACTCATTTTAACCTTGACCTGGAAAATAGGGCTCTCCAAAAACATATTTCGCTACGCAATAAACTTAACAATTGGCGTCTCTTAAGTCGACGTTTCACTATCTTTAGTGAAAATAATAGAGCGGATTCCCCGCTTAGAGATCTAAACACTAGCATATTTGTACACAAGGATGAACTGACGGATATTCTTAGATCGATTAAGAACAAAAAATCTTCTGGAATAGATAGTATTCCAAACATTGTTCTAAAGCATTTACCTCTTGAAGTAGTGAAGGTTTACACTATTTTGTTCAATAACGCTCTAAATAATGCATATTATCCAACCCAATGGAAATCTGCAGTAGTCCATCCCATCCCCAAAAAGGGCAAGGACAGGAGCAATCCAGCCAATCTTCGATCGATTAGTTTGCTTCCGAACATCAGCAAGATATTCGAGAAAATTATAAATAAAGCATTGATTAACTGGTGTGAGGAAAATGGTATTATTCCAAACAATCAGTTTGGTTTCCTGTCGCAACATGACACAGTTCATGCTGCGACAAAACTTGTTTCCGATATACAATGGAACAAGGCGAAGCGACAATGCACAGCGGCCTGTTTGGCTGACTTTGAAAAGGCTTTCGACACCGTATGGCTAGAAGGTCTGGTATATAAGTTATCAAATCTAGGTATGGCCGAATATTTATTATACATTATCTACGATATGATAATGGGTAAACAATTTGTAGTGAAATGTGGAGATATAATCTCTAACAAGACTTTCCACATCAAAAACGGCCTACAACAGGGAGCAGTGAATTCTCCCATTTTATTTAACATTTACACTAGTGGTCTAGTGGGTTCTCTCAACCATGCAATTGCGTATGCTGACGACATTGTGGTGTATAGATCTGGAGAAAAGATTGGTGTCATCAACAGACTTCTGCAAGATGATGTCAACAAAATCAAACGTTTTTGTGACGACTGGAAATTAAAAATAAATTTCCAGAAAACAGAGACTATCCTTTTCAGAACGCCACTGTCCAGTGCATCAAGGGATACAAAACGGAATTGGAAAACATTTTCCATTGCGGGAAGTAATAATCTTCCCCTACAAGTAAAAACTGTAGTCAGATACCTTGGAATCTGGCTTGATCAGTATCTTTACTTTGATAAGCACACAGCCGCTGCTCTTACAGCATCTAAGAACCCATATGCAATGACACGAAGACTCTTCCGTAGTAGTCTGCTGGACTCCAAGGTGAAAATAATTTCATACTCAGCATTCATCCGACCAATATTGGTGTATGGCTGCCCGGTATGGTACAACATATCCCCATTTTACATGGAGAAGTTTCGAGTGTTCGAGAGGCAGTGTTCGCGTTCCTGCCTCGGAATGTACAGAACCCCAGAGTCGCAGTATAAGAAATACTATCCCAATAAAGTCCTGTATGACAAATCAAGATTAAACAGAATCTATAACTTCATTATTAGGATTTTCGTGGTCACACAACAAGGGCAATGTGCAGTGAAAATGATATCATTTCGGGAGCATTCTATCCCAATGATATGTATATGGAGAGTACTCGCCAGAATGGGTTCATTCCCCCAGAAGCGTTCCCTTTCTTGGATAAAAAGGGACTTATTCAAGACAAACGCGGAGTCCCTATTATTTACCACGCTTTCCGTGGTGCCAGGGATAAACGAATTCTCCACGATAACGATATCTCTAATTTTCCAGAGCGCCTGCGTTTTAGTATGGTGATCGGTGAAAGAGATAAATCAATAAAAGATCGATCCCATCCCAACTGGTGGTGGATCAGTGATGAAGAAAGGACTACACGTCCCCAAACATAGTAGGCGTCTCAGGCGCACCGCTTTCCTTCCCCAATTCCCAATTATTTTTATTCTTTTTTTATTTTCATTTTTAATTTAATTTTAATTTTTATTTGTATTCCTTGTTTGTTTGTCCGTTTTGTTTCATTATTTTATTTTTTAGTTTAGCGTGTAATTAAAAAAAAAAAATAAAATATAGGATGTAGAAAAAATAGAATAAATTTAAACAAGAAAACATATCAATTATTATGATATGTTATAAAAACAGTTATTGTACGCCGAAAGGCATAGGAGGAATAATAGTGTATAATTTAGAGTGGTTGCGAAGAGCCAGTAAGTTAATGTAAGAGTAATATTTGTAAATTAGAAATTAACATTTAGTCTTAAGTAAAATATGTAATTGGTTTGTTAAATAAATGTCGATATAAAACTTTAAAAAAAAGCAAACAACAGTACAACTAGCAACAATAGCACAGGGCCACTAAGTAATAGTAAGATCACAAGTTGTTTGTCATTAGTTGGCCTTTTGACACCGGCATCGCAGTGCAGTGTTGGTCCAGCTAGTGTTGAAGGCGCTGCAAATCCGGCCGATCTGCTGAACACCAATCAAAACAGTAACGACGGCACTAAAAGCAACACAGCCAGTGTTGGCACCAACAGTAGTATTAACAATTGCAGTACTGAATCTCCTGCCGAGGATAGTGTTGTTGATGTCGTGTCCTTGGCGCATTTGAGTCAACAGCATCTTAAGCAAGAGCTCTCTCCAAGAACACCAACCAATGCTAAAGTAGTCGGAGGATGGCATAAACTATTGGTATTCTTGAAGAGATTATGCGTGCCAAATGAATAGTGAAAGCAAGGAAGAGGCAATCATGTTGGCCAATAAATATAAAAACCGTTTTCATTCATTAAACCCAATTTCCAATCGGCAAGGCGTTGAAGTTGATCCCGAATACTTCACTATAAGTCAACACAATATCTGACCGAGTAGGACAACAGAGAGGAAATCAGAAACGAAGGACGAAATATAAAAGTGTGAAGCAGGGAACTGTGGAGTAAAATTAGTCAGTGCGTCGACACGGACGCGGGATTCACTAATTTCCACTACTTCGCAACCGCGGGTCCTCTGGATACACTTGCGATTCTGCGACGCCGTCCCGAGCGGAAAAAGAAAATGAAACACTCTGGTTCTTTTATTGCATTTATTTCTGTTACTTTCTATTACCACTCACACAGTTCTTAATTGCAAAAAAAAAGGAGTAAAGTCTAGTACTAGAGAATAGGTCTTAACTTGTTAGTTAACCACTTATTTCGGTTACAGATAATTTTCCGCGCACAACTTTTTAATAACAACACGAATCAAAACGCCTCGACTCGCGAGAATGGAGCTTCCCGCGCACAGCTCCTTGTATGAAAAAAATATTAAAAAATGTACTTTTTCCTACGCGAACTCCTGCACGTCCTCGCTGGTGGTAACAATCTGACTGACTAATCCCATTGGAAAATGTTAAAGTGAAAGAATCCCGAAAGAAACTGGAAAGAAGGCGGAGTTACACGATTAACTTGATGTAGTTAATCGTGATTGGACCTGACGGAATAGGCATACATTACGCATGTGTGCGTATGCCATGCATACGATCGTTCAGCGACCGTGGATGGCGGGCAACATCGCTAGTGCATTTTCTAGGAATGCAAACACTAGCATGTGAGGTGTGAAAAACTGAAACCGATAATTTGGTCATCCTAATGGAAGGCCATAAATCATCATTTCGGTTGCCGATGATTACATTGCAACGAACATAGGGTGCAGCCGTTGCCAGATGTTGAAAGTAAACATTTTCTGGCTGCATCCTGGTCGTTGCGCGATTACGGTCTCTGAACATGGGGACCGCTAATTGGAAGCCAGCGATTGCTGGTAAACAGGGACATGTTTGATTTGCGTCAACAGAAACCTTGTCGGCGGTAGTAAATCAATAGGGGCAATAGCCGTATGCATGTTATGCCGGGGGTAAACAAATACAACGAGTCACAAGGAACTCTTGTTGATTGTTGTTTCCATAGCTTAAGGCTATGGAAACGAGATGCCCTGGCAGAATGTATGCCTAAAGATAAGATTTCAGATGCCATGGCAATGTGATGATTTTGCCATGGACTTATGTTCTTTTCAGGAAATGATGTACGCCTCGGGGGTAAATTTTCGATGCCACGGCAAGGTGATAAGCTTTGCCGTGGGCTTAATGTTTTTTAGGGAATATGGTCTGGCCGAGGGTGAGTTTTCGATGCCACGGCAAGGTGATAAGCTTTGCCGTGGGCTTAATGTTTTTTAGGGAATATGGTCTGGCCGAGGGTGAGTTTTCGATGCCACGGCAAGGTGATAAGCTTTGCCGTGGGCTTAATGTTTTTTAGGGAATATGGTCTGGCCGAGGGTGAGTTTTCGATGCCACGGCAAGGTGATAAGCTTTGCCGTGGATTTAATGTTTTCAGTGGTGATGCTGGAGAAAAAGGGGTTTGGAAGGAAATCCCCTACAGAATAGGTAAGCTGCCTAACATAAATTCAAAACGGTTATCCGATTGGGTAACCGTATTAATTCCGGCGATTTGGCTGAGGGTAAATGCCGTAGCAAGGTTACGCAACCTTGCTGAAGTTCGACCGAGAGGTAAGTCGTTCGCCTGGAAAGGTGGGGATCGAGCGATGTATGGCTCTTCGGGCCCTGAAAAGCCCCACAGAACAAAACAAAAAAACTTCCAAAAAGAGATTTTTCTGAAGCAACCAAAAAGCGACATTCCAGGGATATAAATTGTATCTATGGGCACATCAGCATCATCAGCATCAGTGGTAACATCATCGAGTGGTAGTAATTCATTATCATCTTCTTCGCTAACTTTACTACTTGGAGGGAACAGCACCACCTCTGTGGTAGGAACAGTTAACACAATTGAACCGGTAACAGCGCAAGGTAGAGGATCACAAGATCAGCAAACTGAGGGTTTAATACCTCAGCAGCAGCAACCACAATAGCACGACACCAGCGGCGAAGTCTAGGAGAGGAACAGCAGCAGTCAACACATCAACACAGACCTGAGTAAGCCAAACATTTTTTCCCCCTTTTATGAATACAAATAAAAAAAAAATTGCCTATAATATTAGTCTGCCCCTTCCCATTAAAATACCAATCTTTGTAAGAAAAACTCTGTCTTTGTCCCTATTGTGCACTTAGCAATCTTAGGGAAGAATTTCCACCCCAAATAAATAAATAACTGGAAATTGAATTAGAACAAAAACAACTTACGGGATAGCAAATGTCGTAAAATTTAATAGGCTTCCCCCCTTTTTTATCACTACTCCCTCGTCTGCCATCAACACCACTTGCTGGCATATAATCGCCTAACCACCCCACTGTCAGTCTATCGAAAACAGGTCATTCAAAACACATATCAAGTCTGTCGATTTCGGTACGATCGCCAAGCTTACCTCCCAGCTTGTGCCCCTATTTTCAGGTTAGCAGGGCCACCTGGTAGGCAGTGAGGTGCAAACGTTTTTGGGATGCTCCAGGAGGGTACTCGAATGCCCACCTGCAGAGGAGTGTAGTATTCCAGAATACTACTGTCCTTATAATTATTAACTTTAACACTGAATCTCATTACTTATCTAACACATCCTTAAAACCTTCTCCTAACATATCTAACATTCTCATTTAATATATATCATAAATAAACATCCACTATATTCTATATCAAAGCAGTTTCAATACACTTCATACATACCCCTTTTTTCATTCGAAACATGGCTCTTTGATTTTCGTTCAAAGTTTATTCAAAATTAAAAGTCGCAGTAGATTAAGTAATACTTTGATTAAATGGATTTTTGTTCAAATTATAATTTACAGTAGATTAGAACACAATGTTCTATAAGAAGAGAGAAAAATTCATTGTAAAGTGAGTTGAGATTGGAAGTTAGTCGAGTTTAGACGGATAGAAGAGAAGACGAGAATAAACACAACTTAACTATTAGAAAAAGATAAAGACTTTTGACAAACAATAAAGTTGAAAATACAACCTTGCAAGAAAAGAAAACAACATTACACGTCATAAACTTTTCTAATTAACAATGTAATATAAACACAAAGTGTTATAAAACGAAACTAGTTGCCAAAGTGATTTCAAATTAAACGCTGTGCAGAAAAAAGGCAGCATGAATAAACAAATACGGAGGGTAAAATGGTTTCAAGTAAAATCTAATTAATATAGACACAACGAAGTTGAGTTATTGTTAGCAAAAAATAAAAGGTCCACGCTCTTCCCTCTAACGAGGAAGCACGGCGTCTCGGACGTATAACACTGGTGGCAGCGGTGGGAACCAACCGAAGGATCCCATAAATAAATAAAAACAAAATAAGTAAGAAGAAACTGAAAAAAAAAATAAGAAGAAAAAAAATTCAAGAAAAAAAAGTAAACAGAAAAGACCAGGATGAGCAACTATAGGGCGTGAAGTCTGCCTGGAGGTAATAAAAAAAATTAAATAAGAAAAAAAAAAGTGAAAAAAAGAACAAGCTGTGGAAAGACAAGAAGGACAACAATAAGAAACAAACAAGACTTCTACATTTAGTAATAGTAAGAAATTTTTTTTTTTTTTACAAAATATCGACTTTTCTCTCTTCCTTTTTAGTACGCATAGGATATTCTCGACTTGGAATTTTTTTTTTTCGATAGACAATTTACTTTGAAAGTTCTCTTTTCAGTTTTTCCGACGACATTTCCTTTTTTTTTCTCTTCGAAAATGTTCTTTCTTTGCAGCTTTTGGGACAGCAATTCATCTTTTCCATGCATATATATTGAATAATAAAATAAAGGCCTTTTATCATAACTAATATTATTAAGAAGTGATAGCAAATTTTCTGCCATACATTCTTCTCAAATTTTCACAATTTCGAGTCCTTATTACACGAGACAGGCGGCTAGGCAGAGGGAAGAACAAATCCATTCTCAACCGATACATAATAACGCCCCTGAAATGGCTCTCTCTGTTGGAATTTCAGATGTTTTCAGAATCGTCCCTACCTTTGACGGGAAACCCTGCGACCTAAACAAATTTATTTCCGGGGGAGAAGTTTTGTTTAGATCCATTACAAAGGCAGACCCGGATATTTATAACATATTTTTAGAGCTAGTCAAAAATAGACTGGAGGGTCCTGCGTATGATCTTATTAGGTATAGCAAAATCACTAAGTGGGAAGACATTAAGGAAAAGCTGGAATCGGAATATAAAGAAGAGCAATCTCGGTCGACGGCACGCAATGAGTTAATTTCTCTGAAACAACACTTCAGAGAAACCGTTCGAGAATATGGAGGTAGAGTTGCAAATGCGCTGAGGACTCTGAACTCTGCCACTTGCGAAATAACAGCAGACGCGGTAGTTAGGGATTTCTTGATTGAAGAAAACACGAAGTTGGCCGTACAAATATTTGAGGACGGATTAAAGAACGAACAACTAAAGATAATAGCTAAAGTCCATGGGGGAAACAATTTAAAGCAGTCGATTGCCCATGTAGTAGCGCATGCTGCTCGAATGGATAACGCTCACAGGTCGTACCATTATAATGAAAATCCCCACAGATTTAATCGAATAGTCTGCCAAACCTGTGGTAAGCCAGGGCATTCACAGGACACATGTTATCGGAACATGCAGTCCAACACTTTTCCGAAAAGACAACCCATAAAAAGGGAATACAACATTACATGCAATTTCTGTGGACGGAATAATCACTCAGATAACGAGTGTAGATACAGGTTATCTAGGAATGGATCGTCTTTACCAAATTACCAACAAGGTACTCGTATTCTATATCAAAGCAGTTTCAATACATTTCATACATGCCCCTTTTTCATTCGAAACATGGCTCTTTGATTTTCGTTCAAAGTTTATTCAAAATTAAAAGTTGCAGTAGATTAAGTAATCATCATCATCATCGGCACTACAACCGGGATCCGGTCTTGGCCTTATTTAACAAATCTCTCCACCGGTCCCGATTTCGAGCCGATGTCATCCAGTTTAGCACTCCCAGGCTTTGGGCGTCCGGGCCTACGCCATCCCTCCATCGCAGACAAGGTCTGTCACGCTGTCTCCTTCCATACATCCTGACACAAAGGACTTTCCGGGCAGGCTCCTCTTCGCTCATTCGAGCTAGGTGTCCCGCCCACCGGAGTCTACCGAGCTTGATTTTTCTTACAATATGAACTTCAATGTAGATTGCGTACAACTCATGGTTGTAGCGTCTCCGGAATCGTCCTCCCTCACATACGGGGCCAACAATTCTCCTTAAGACCTTTCTCTCGAACGCGGCCAAGAGTTCAGAGTGCCTTTTATTAAGCACCCAGGTCTCGGATCCATACATGAGTACTGGTAAGACCATCGTCTTGCACAGTAGTAGCTTGGATGTTCTGGATAAATTTCGGGATTTAAAGAGCCTTGATAGACCATAGTAGGCTTTGTTGGATTTAATCAGCCGTTCGCGTATTTCTTCTTCCATATTGTTATCGGCTGATACTATTGACCCAAGGTAGTTAAAGGATTGCACTACTTCAAATTCGTGCTCCACCACCCTGATAGTTTGACCAACGTTAGGTCTTCTCTTCGCATTAATTGATTAAGTGATACTTTGATAACATGGATTTTTGTTCAAATTATAATTTACAGTAGATTAGAACACAATGTTCTATAAGAAGAGAGAAAAATTCATTGTAAAGTGAGTTGAGATTGGAAGTTAGTCGAGTTTAGACAGATAGAAGAGAAGACGAGAATAAACACAACTTAACTATTAGAAAAAGATAAAGACTTTTGACAAACAATAAAGTTGAAAGTACAACCTTGCAAGAAAAGAAAACAACATTACACGTCATATACTTTTCTAATTAACAATGTAATAAAAACACAAAGTGTTATAAAACGAAACCAGTTGCCAAAGTGATTTCAAATTAAACGCTGTGCAGAAAAACGGCAGCATGAATAAACAAATATGGAGGGCAAAATGGTTTCAAGTAAAATCTAATTAATATAGACACAACGAAGTTGAGTTATTGTTAGCAAAAAATGAAAGGTCCATGCTCTTCCCTCTAACGAGGAAGCACGGCGTCTCGGACGTATAACAGGAGCATTCAGCGTTCTTAAAGATATTCCCCACGCGATTGCGAGGGGAGGCATATCTACTAATAGCCTCAAATCCACTAACCAATTTCGACTACAATGAGATCGCAACGATACTCAGGGTTTATCACACTTCCGCTTACGGTAGACATCAAAGCGTATAATAAGTAATGACATGGTAAGTAGCTTGCTTACACAGCTGCAAGGCTAATTGCATGATTCGTTTGTCCAACCGACAACAATCATCGCAATAGTCAGGTCACATGACCTGGTTGTCTAACTGACAAACAATCACCATTCTCGCGCTTGCGGCCGAAAATCGAATTCTTCTGTATACACAATATGTAAACAGTAGAATCCGATTCGGTCCGCCGGCAGCGATCCTACAACCAAATTTCTTACCAAGCATAGCAATCCCTTTATGTTCCTAATGAGTGGCAGTATGTTTGCTTAGCTGCGCTCTCCGTTATCTTCCCCCTTTATAAAGGACGTTCGTCGAGAGAAACCAGCTTATGAGTCTAACTCAAAAGTTGTTAAGACCAGGCCCAATACTGCAGGCGTATTCCCAGCGCAAAACTGCAGGGGCAAACCTAAGTGCTAGAGGTATGATCAGGCTGTGGAGTTGGTACACCTAGGGGGTAATTCACAATTCCCTTAGGACTGCATAGAAACACGCCAACGGGACGCACTTTCGATGACGAATCGAAGGACCCCGTATCCGAGAAGCAATCTTCGGAGGAAACACCTCCAAGTTTAAACTTCAAGTCTCGGAAGGTAAGTCGTCGGTTGAAGTTACTCAACCTGAGGCGGCTGCCTGGCGTGTACTAATACAGGCTCCCGAAATATGTCCTGAATTTCACGTGGTCGAACAGCTGCTGACAAGCATTGGGGGCTCAGGGGTGGGTTGGTTTGCCGTCAAAACGGGACAACCCCTGAAACTGGCCACGAAAGTGTTAGGAGTCGCGCTAGCGCGAGGCAAATTCGCCTGCCAAGAGGCGGTGAGAGGGGAGCTCCTCACATATGTGAAGGAGGTCCTAACCGGACCGTGTGGGCAGTCAAACTCTCCACTGTATTCTATGGAAGGTCTCCGATGCGCGGCATGCCTCACCCGCAGAAAGGTTTCCCTTGGGGGTGATGGATTGGCCCCGAGTAGCGAGGTTGACGAAGTTCAACGTTGAATGGTGGTTGATTGTGGGCGGGCCCGTTGGGACGATTGTTTTCGGTTGATCCTGTTGTTCTTTCTATTGGGGTGGAGCCCCTGGGGGAAATTAACACAGTCCACACTGATTTTATACTCACATACATTAATGATATTGAAATTAACATCGTCCATATTGATTTTGTGCTAACATACATAAATGATATTGTTATTGTTGACTTGATTAGTACTGATTCTGCATTAGCGGTCATAATTGTAATTGTTATTACTACTGAACTATTATTTGTAGCTGATTTTTTTTTTTTAGAGTGTTCTTGTGTTGTAGGTTAATTGGAGTTTGTCGTCTGTGGTCTCCCACTTCCCCTGTAGCTGCGTCTTTCCGGCGGTGGCTGTTTTTTTTTCCCTTCCCTTCTCACCTTGCTGGTGTTTCATGGGCCCCGGATAATTGTTGTCCTTGGGGGGTGGAGTACGTCGCGGGGGTTGACAGTGGCGGTGGTGATATTGTCGGGGGAGTCCCTCGTCTGCTCGAGAGCGCGTCATTCCTCTTCTAAGAATGACGCGCACCCCTGTAAGGCGGGGGGGGGGGGTATGTTACGTGGTAACCACCCCCATCCCCGAAAGTTAAAGAAGAAAAAACAAAGAAATACGATGAATGACTACAAGGATTGAACGATGCGGGAGTGTTTTGTGTTTAATAAATATATAATGGATTTGTGTAAACGTGTTAATGATAACATTATTCAAAAAAAATAATTCAACCCTGAAACTGGCCACGAAAGTGTTAGGAGTCGCGCTAGCGCGAGGCAAATTCGCCTGCCAAGAGGCGGTGAGAGGGGAGCTCCTCACATATGTGAAGGAGGTCCTAACCGGACCGTGTGGGCAGTCAAACTCTCCACTGTATTCTATGGAAGGTCTCCGATGCGCGGCATCCCTCACCCGCAGAAAGGTTTCCCTTGGGGGTGATGGATTGGCCCCGAGTGGCGAGGTTGACGAAGTTCAACGTTGAATGGTGGTTGATTGTGGGCGGGCCCGTTGGGACGATTGTTTTCGGTTGATCCTGTTGTTCTTTCTATTGGGGTGGAGCCCCTGGGGGAAATTAACACAGTCCACACTGATTTTATACTCACATACATTAATGATATTGAAATTAACATCCTCCATATTGATTTTGTGCTAACATACATAAATGATATTGTTATTGTTGACTTGATTAGTACTGATTCTGCATTAGCGGTCATAATTGTAATTGTTATTACTACTGAACTATTATTTGTAGCTGATTTTTTTTTTTTAGAGTGTTCTTGTGTTGTAGGTTAATTGGGGTTTGTCGTCTGTGGTCTCCCACTTCCCCTGTAGCTGCGTCTTTCCGGCGGTGGCTGTTTTTTTTTCCCTTCCCTTCTCACCTTGCTGGTGTTTCATGGGCCCCGGATAATTGTTGTCCTTGGGGGGTGGAGTACGTCGCGGGGGTTGACAGTGGCGGTGGTGATATTGTCGGGGGAGTCCCTCGTCTGCTCGAGAGCGCGTCATTCCTCTTCTAAGAATGACGCGCACCCCTGTAAGGCGGGGGGGGGGGGGGGTATGTTACGTGGTAACCACCCCCATCCCCGAAAGTTAAAGAAGAAAAAACAAAGAAATACGATGAATGACTACAAGGATTGAACGATGCGGGAGTGTTTTGTGTTTAATAAATATATAATGGATTTGTGTAAACGTGTTAATGATAACATTATTCAAAAAAAATAATTCAACACAAGAGAAATATAACAGGAGTCGAGTCGGTGAGGTCATGAACTTTCGGGTTCCTACCCGCCAATAAATAGAAATAGAATAGACCTGAAACTATTATTAGATTTGCATCATTAATAATTCGAGTGTCAATGAAGAACTGTGCGTTCTTGCTCCAATGAATGACATGATCAAAGGCACTGATATTTTTCATCAAGTCCAAAGTTTACAAATTTCAAAAATGGACAAGTATTGGATTTAAAAAGTAAATTGTTTTCAGTAACAACTGATGGTGCTCCAAGTATGAGAGGAGAAAGTGCTGGATTTGTAAAACTAATGGAAAATGAACTTGGCCGCCCACTTTTATCGTTTCATTGTATCATACATGAACACAATTTATTTGCAAAGGCATCTACGCAACAAATTAAGGATGTAATGGAAAACGTTGTTAAGATCGTAAACAAAATAATGGCTTGATCAGCATTAATACACAGGCGATTCATTGCTTTTTTTGGAGGAAATTGAATATGGAGGTTTTCTGTTACATTCTGGAATACGATGGTTAAGTCGAGCCAAAGTTCCTAATAATGTGTAGAGTGTTTTGTTGATATACAAATATTTCTTCACGAAATCGGTGAAAATGATCTCGAACTCAATGATAAGCAATGGCTTTTAAGACTTTTGTTTTTAACAGACACAATGAATCATTATAATGATTTCAACGTACGATTCCAAGGAAATAACCATACAATTTTGATAATGTATGAGGAATGGAAGGGTTTTACATCGAAATTTGTTAAAAAGGGAACATGAAAAAGAAAATATCGATGAAAGCAATCTAAATATGTTCGAAAGCTGGATTTTCGTAATTAAAAATGGATATGAGAGTCGATTTCAAAGTTTTAAGAACTATGGCGAAATGTTTACATTTATAATAAAGCCCGACGAAATAGAAGAAAATGTTTTAAATTTGCAGTATTTTCAATATCTAAAAATTGAAAATTTGAGTTTAGAAATGATTGATTTTAAAAATTCAACGTTATGGATGAATAAATTCAGAAAGAATTTTGTTAGAATCTGAAACGCGTGCAACCAGGTGATCGATACCGCGAAGAAAGCTCACAACGACAGGGTGATCAATAAGCTCCTTTGGTACCCAACTGGTTCGCGCTCCTTCTGGTCAATGGCTAAAGCTGTCAGCAGCAACTTCGCACCCCCCTCCTTCCCTCTGTTGGTGACAGACAGCGGAACCTTAGTCACGAATTCAGAGGATAAAGAGAATTTATTTTCCACCAATTCAAGCCTCGATCCCGGCCTTTTAGAGCGACCTGTAATATCTCCGGTACGGTCTTCGATGTGGGATGTGAGATTTCGTCCGCGCACAATTCAACGTATTCTACGTGAACTGGATTGTAGGAAGGCAGCCGGCCCGGACGGAATACCAGCAATACTCCTTAAGAACTGCGCTCCAGAACTATCGCCGGTTCTTGGCAGACTCTTCCGCTTATCTTATGCACGGAGGACCTTCCCTGCCTGCTGGAAAATCGCTCGAGTTCAGCCAATCCCAAAGGCGGGGAAAAAGTGTCTCCCACAAAATTATCATCTGATAGCATTACTGTCTATTTTATCTAAAGTGATGGAAAAGGTCATCAATACAGAGTTAGTTAAGTATTTGGAGTACAACGGACTTCTGAATGACTGTCAATGCGGATTCCGTGACAGGCGGTCCACGGGATACCTTTTGACACATATAACCGATATATGGACATCTGCGATTGAACAGCATGGTGAGTCAAGGGCAGTCGCATTGGATATCTCCAAGGCTTTTGACCGCGTCTGGCACGGGGCATTGCTTAGCAAACTCCGTCCATACGGACTTTCCCAACAGCTTTGCAACTGGACGAAAAGCTTCGTTGAGAATCGATCGATGCGGGTTGTTGTGGACGGCGAGTCTTCGGATCTATATCCTGTTAATTCTGGGGTACGGTAGTGCTCCAAAAAGCCCTACCACCCCTTTCCCCCATTCCTACATCCAAATCCAACATGCGAACGAGGGAAAGGAGACAAAAAAGCGAATATAAGCAGCGGCAGTTGTGGAGTTGGTAGCAGGGCCTCAATAGAACGCTATGTAGCATCATCTACCAGTTCGTTCGAAACAGAACCTTCCAAGTTAGAATGAATGGAAAGCTTTCCCGAACTTTTCACGCCGCTGCAGGCGTACCACAGGGCTCCATTCTAGGCCCCATCTTATTCAATATTTACACCTCCGATATTCCCCGCCCTGTGGACGGGAGAGTAAACCAAATATGCTATGCGGATGACGTCCTGGTGTACACGTCAACCAAAGGCCCTAACCTCCCAACAAATCGACTCAACCGTCACTTGGACGAACTGTATCAGTATTACAGTCGATGGAAAATACGACTTAATCCATCCAAAGCAGTAGCCATAATTCTGAGTAGTAAACACTCCCAACATACTTCTCGATATTCACAGAATATTCGAATAAAAATGGGAGATACTACGATTAGACCACAGGACAAGATGAAATATCTCGGGGTCACTTATACCCCAAAAATGAATTTCATCAAACATGTGACCCACATTCTCCAAAGGGGCCTCGGTCGGTCTAAGCAACTGCACAACATCTTGAAGTGGGGGAACAAAGTTGACACCAAAGTTAAGCTTCTCTGCTATAAGCAGCTAATCCGATCTGGAATATCGTACGCCTTTCCCATATGGTCCTGCATATCTTCGGCTCAAATGGAAAGACTTCGGGTTTTCGAAAGGAAACTCCTCAGAAGATGCACCAATCATTCTAGAAGGCCTGACGGTCGTCATTACCCCAACTCTCACCTATACGAAGGCGCCTCCATTACCCCTATCGACGAGTACTTGGTTCAATTAGCATATAAGTACCTCGAAAACATTCAGAACAGCGAGAACCTACTTGTACGGGACTCTTGCGTTCTTGACCCTTCTCTCTCTCGATCTCTTCAGATCAAACCCCCACAATTTCTTCTTCAGTATAAAACTGAAGAAAGCACCCTTCCCAACAACATTCCCCTCTATAATAGAGGATTCCTGGACCCATCCCATAGGGTCTACTATTAACAAACCAAACACACGAACGCACAGTACAAGACGGCACAAATACAAACATACACACCGACCAAAGAGCAGATTATCAGACGCCAAAGACGTGATCTGCGTTTACTACCGCACCCAAGACCTACCGGTCTTGTATGATTTCTTTCCCACCATCCCGCTATAAAAGTAGTTAGAGAACACTAGGACTAACACTGTCCACACTATCCTTGGATATCCCCCCTTTCTTCTTCTCTTTTCAGATGCCGCGAGGCCGAGCCCAACATCCTCACGGATGTGGGTGATTCTGGTTATCGCAAGATGACCAGAAGTCAGAGACAAGATGAAGGACACATATGTCCTGTGTCGCTAAATTCGGCCTTCTCGCCACAATTTTTTTTTTTTTTTTTTTTTTGAGTTGGTAGCAGTACAAGTCAAGCAGTCAAACGCTGCAAATGGATTTACAAAGAGATTTTAACAGATTGTTTTATATTTAAATAAAAATTTCGAAATTAGTAAAGCTCTAGTTTACAAATTACCCAAAATCCCAAAATCCTATTAAAACCCGAAAAAACCCAAACATGATCCAAAATTCGCAATAAACGAATCAAACATTCGTTTATCGCCTGACATTTGCCCCCACGGCATAATTAACTCCAAAATCTTAAATTTAAATCAAATTCATAATAAACGAATCTAATATTCGTTTATCGTTCTACATTTGCCCCACGGCATCAATCGAAAACCAAAATTCAGAGATCGTTATCTCTATCTGAAAATTTTCCATTGAGAAAAACAAATAAAAAACCAACACCAGATACATTCCCACATCTGCGAAATAGTTTCGTAAGAATTCAAGAAATTGAATTCTTATCTAAAGTAACCCCTGAGCATCTCACTCAGGATACCCACAAATCGAGATTGTGGTATGAAAATGTGTATTTTCGGGATACAAAACTCGATTTGTTTTCCTTTATAAAGGAATAGCAAAGTGATCTCCGGGCCGCAGTATCTTAATCCTCGTGCCACAGAGCAGAAATGCTCTAATTTTAATTTTACATCTGCATCTGTAACAAGGAGCAGAAATACTCTAATTTTAATTTTATATCTGCAGAAATACTTTGATTTTAATTTATATCTACATATCCCTCTTGCCTTGGAGGCATCGCCCCCAGGAAAATCAACTTACAATAAAACTAAACTTAAATTAAAACCAACACATCTTTTATTATTTTTGGAAATTGTGCGTCGTCACCAACGTTGGCTGATTCTTTGTGTACCAGGACGACTCCTAAAAATTGGAAAAGGAACCGAGTAGAGTGGTATGAAGACCAAAGTTTTAACCCTTATAGCGTCCACGATTACGGACATCAACAGAATGTACTAAGGTTGCATGGTACAGGGACGCTATTCCCAAAGTGACGTCCCACGAACGATCGGTTGTTTCTCTTCCCTCAAGGTTTGAGGAAGCACGGCGGCGACCGCGACGGGCCCACTCGGGAGTGGTCTTAAAGAGATCTTTAGTCCTTTTCAGGACAAGGAGACACGCTACCTGGAAACATCTACTACTACAACAGTGCCCCAAGGTTCTATTTTGGCTCGAACCTTGTTTTTGCTTCACATAAATGAAGCAATTGGAGACAACGGATGACAAAGTGTTCAGTTTTGCGGATGATAGTACGCTTGTCTCCTCCTTTTCGAGTGTTCGGCCGATTGGTGCATCTGTGTCGCATCAGCTGAGATGTAGACAGATTGACTCACTGAATCAGGATCTAGATAAGGTCTGCAGTGGGGAAGGGCCAATCTCGTCGACTTCAATGCAACGAAGAGACAATATACAACATTCACAAAGAAAAGTGGATCATCGGCGACACAGCTGATGATGAATGGCCGGCCCCTCGAGGCCGGGGAAAGCTTGAAATTGCTCGGCATCACGGTCTGTGGGAATGTGTCATGGCATAAACACGTGTCGACCATCGGTAGGTCAGCCTCAGGAAAACTGAACTATTTTTTTAGAGCCAAGAAATATTTTACTCCGGCCCAACTTCTTCTCCTATATAAATCCCAAATTAGACCCGCGCTCGAATATTGATCTCATGTTTGGAGCTCGGCTCCTAAACATACCCTCGAGCTACTTGAGAGCATACAGAGACGAGCGATCCGCCTGATCGGGGACTCGACGCTGATATCGGGACTACAGTCGCTGTCACCCTTCCGGAGCGTTACAACCTGCAACTGTTCAAAAAGAACTGCAACAGTTATTTGGTGGCATCTCGGGGCGCCCACTCGGCGCTATAGTTTCACCACTCCCGAGAGAAGTCTTAAAAAAAACAAAAAAAAAGGAATTGCGGAAAGATTTGGCAAAAACAAAAGATAGTCATTTCCTCGTGATATCAACGTGTTGGGCATCCCTTCCTACGAAGGTTTCATCTTTGAAAAAAAAAGGCTTTGCCATTTTCTGCACATTCGGTTCAACTTATAAATGTGAGCAAATATTTTCACAAATGAAATTTATTTTAAGCAAGAAGAGGAGCAGGTTAACTTCCGAAAATTCAGATGCTTGCATTCGTATAAAACGACGGACTATACACAAGACTTGACTAAATTTACGTCACAAGTTCAACATCAGGGGAGCCATTAATATCGAAGAGAACGTTTATAAATAAAGTTCATTCAACTATGTTTGTTTTTATAATAAATAGAATTTTATTAGTTATTATAATGTTAATTGAAGTTTAATAGCGTATTGTAATTATTTTCTTAATAAAATGTATCTTATTATTCACTAAAAGACTGTTTTAAAATGAAAATATCACTGACCCAAACATCCCTTCAATATTCACATTGTGGTTGATCTTGACCCGCAGCTAAAAAAAGGTGGCCCAACCCTGCTCTATTAGATGCTCTTATTTAAACTACTTTATATATTTGAAATTTATATGCATGGGTTTTTGTATTGTAGTTCACCATATTTTTTGCAAAATCCACACTAAGAAGCATTAAATAAACAAATTAGTATTTAAAATCGAATGAATATACCAATTAAGTCTATATTCATTTCTAATTCTTATACAAACATAATACTAGCTGATTTCTACTCTGTCATTATCTTTGATGTCGGCAACCCTTTGTATTAACCGAACTCTGATTACACAAATGGCACCTGCGAATTGTTCAATTAGCTATACAAGGTTTTTCAAGAAATTAGTATAAAAGCACCGTATACTTATTATGACAACCAGTCGAATATTATCAGCGTTTTAAGGTATATCATGTTTAGAGCAACTATTCTGTTGGCAGTTCTTGCCGTTATTGTTTTGCCTACAACATGCGGTGAGTTCTACTTTCACTTCAAGATTTTTCAATAATAACCTATATTCGTTCTTCAGCTTTCTCCCCATGCAATGCCGGAAACACCAGTTGTATTAGAGACGTTGCGAACGATATTATTACCAATAATTTCACTGGTATTCACAAGATGAATTTTTTTTTAAGATCTTTGAATATATTTAATAAAAGGATTTTATTTCACTAGGTATGCCTAGTATCGGACTACCTTCTATTGATCCCATTCACGTTCCTTCCATGACCTGGACTACAATACCCGGTAGTTCTCTTGACATTACTTTCGTTTTAAGCCCGTTCAATATATTTTATAAAAATAGTAGAGTTGAATACGTAAGGTAATGCTTTATACTTAATTGTCTAACTGATAATTCCACTTGACAAACATAATATCCTGATTCCAGTGGGTTCAATGCTGACCCGACCGGACAACATACACTTGTTATTTCATCTCCGATTACAATGTATACTGGTTGTTATAATCTTACAGGCAACTGGAACGGTACAGATGTTAACGAACAGGGAACATTTACCATTATGGCAAGTATGTGATAAATTTTACGTTTGATTTCAAAATTTTGCTAATTAATTGTCAATTTACAGCTGGGGTACTCGAGACTTTCGTACTGAATGGCACTTGAGTAACAAAGGACGACGGTGTCCACCTTCATCTGGAATCTGTAGACTTTTCATTCGGTCCTTGTGATGTGGTTTTCTACTTCAATAATCCCAACAGTGCCTCTGAAGCAGATCCACTCCTTGTAACTAAATACATCAACGAATCGTGGTTACGTTTTGTTGGGCAAATATCGCCTTCTGTTCGGACCGGATTTGGAAATGCTTACCTCAATATAATTGCCAATGTGTTTGATACAACTCCCTATAGGTACCTGCTTATTGGTGGTAATTGAGTGAATTAAATCTAGTTAGAGGAGTACGAGTATACGAAATTTGACTCTAAAGCAGACGTAATTCGTTTTATTTCTAATTGTATTTCCACGCATCCCACCTCTCCAAATAGTTTCTTAGGAATCGAATAGTACATTGAGCTGCCTGCGAAATAAGCAGCAATTAGATTCGCATTCTTTATTGTATTGATGAGTAGCTCCTCATCACGATCTGATGGAGGACGTGATCGAATTTTTGATGCACTTCCCAAATGTCCAGAAATATGACAGAGTATTATTTTTTCGTCTCATTTTCTGTTCAACGGATAACTTTCCGCGTAGAATATCTATATTGCAGTCATTCCAAGACCTCTTCAATTCTATCCGGAGTTTTAGCACATTTGCCCTAATAGCCATCATTTGCAGTGGCGTATTGCAATCAAATCACGTAAGTATTTTATCTTTTGAACCAAATCCAGTTACTGCAGGAATTAAAGGGACGAGGCCATCATGCGTGTTACGTTAAAGAATCCTTGACGACACAAAAACCCATCAACCAAAATGTGTAACCTAATTACACATTTTGTCTAGACCGAATTATTATTAAGAACAAAACTCAAAAGGTTACTAACTACAAAAAGTCAAAGAAACGTAAAATATGGAATAACCAAATTAGAATATAATGTATATCACAACATATGTTACCTAATTGCACATTTCATCCAGTTGAACAAACTCAAAGATAATTAGCAAGAACTCGTGGAAACACGAAAATGAATATTACACTAATTGCAATATAATTTCCATTGTGATAAAGATATTATATTGCAACGTAGAGAAACAAACCTAGATATAAGATTTTATGTTAGAGTAAGTTTAGTTTACAAAACGGCACTCTGAAGAGCAGACGTTTGTTAAATTCGAAATTAAATAAAATATAAATTTTATTTAAAAGTGTTTTCCTTCATTTCACTTAAGTGGAGTTTAAAAAAACATAATTTGCGCGACGTTCTTTCGCCAATTGGCCTCCAGAGCACTTGTAAATTATGCCATGGTTGATAAATCAGCAGCAATTAGCATCTTGTAAGCCAACATATGTTTTTGTTTGTACTGAATGTTTCATGTTTTAATTATGTAAATGAATATTTTGCTTTGTTTTGTATAAGTATACTTATGTTATGTTATGGTTTCTCAGTGGGACAAATGAGGTGGAGGAGTTACTTCGTAACAAAAACTCAAAATTGGAAAACAAAATTCGAGATATAAACCCTAACTCCTGGAATATGTTCCCTCAGATAAATAAGATATTTCGAAAAAGGAATCATGACGACATTCCCTGATTTAAAATCGCTCGAACTACAGGGAATTGTCAAATACTGATAAACGCAGGTCGGGTATGGGAACGAAGATACAGCAGATAGCCGATGCCATGTCCGAATATAAGGCTGACATAACAGCATTACGAGAAATAAGATGGAAGGGAATGATGTTATTCAAAGAAACGAGTATGACATTTATTATAGCTGTCACGCAAAACACTATGTGCTCGGTGTAGGCTTTCTAGTCAGCCGAAGACTGAAGACTGCCGTAATCGGCTTTAATGCAATAAACGAAAGACTATGCATCCTTCGCGTGCGAGGCAAGTTTAAGAACATAAGCCTCATAAGCGTTCACGGACCTACAGACGAGTCCCCTGACGAGGAAAAAGAAGAATTCTACGAGAACGTCGAACGAGTCCTCAATGCCTGCCCAAAATACTATGTAAAAATCGTTCTTGGTGATTTGAATACGAAAATAGGCCGGGAGCTGGTTTTCAGGCACTATGCAGGTTCCCATAGTTTGCATGAGAACACTAATGGCAATGGACTACGAGTCATCGAACAGGCAGCATCAAAGAACTTGGTTGTTGCGAGTATCTGGTTTCCGTGTAAAGATATCCACGAAGCCACCTGGATATCACCTGAGGGAGCTGTGGCGGTGCTGCGAACCGCACAAACCACTGTGGGGTTAAATGCCTTTCGCATAGCCAAAGGGGACATACTTACCGTGCCCTCAACCCCACGTGCCCACAGACACGTGGGCCCAAGTCACCTTTGCGCCCAGCTAAAGGGGACATGTATACGGGCGTCCTCGGCCGATTTCTCATGCCTGCACGGCTATCGAAGGACACTACCAAGAAACTTTTTCAATTATGAACATCACATTTACACGGACGATGGTTTCGCACTGTAAAAAAAGGAATTTAATTCAATATAAAAATCAATTGCGAATGATTTCTACGTTATGGTGTATTGATCATTTTACAAATCGAATCTACACAAAGCTTGTGGCGGTTCCGCCAAACCCCACTGCCTACTTACCTGAAGAACCCCCATCCCTACAACCCAATCTGAATAAGTTTTTGCTAATGCAATCGCATTCAGCACCTGTAAATGCTTCACGCATCAAATAGATCAAATTTATAATCTAAAAGTCCTTGTAAAAGAATCCTTACCTTTCATGCATCTCTTCGCATACAAATTCCCTATAAGAATTCTTTCCTAACTTATCATGAATCCCAAACCCAATTCGGCACCTTCGGTGCCAGGCAAATCCCAATCTCACCAAGTGCATTTCCCCCTAGACGAATTCCCGAGAACAAAATGATTTGGTTTACATACAATGTAACCATCATAACAGGGATCATAAACATTGCGTCGCCTATTTCCCGGCCTGACCATGTGTATAATAAATCTCCTTGCATACACATTGACTGGCGACCTATACCCAAGAGAGAAAAACAAATATATGCATCTTGCGTCTTAAGGCATTAATTAAATCCTACAGCATAGGCAATGCAAATAGGAGGTACCTGTACCAGCGTTGCCATAAACACAATTTCTTAATGCATCGTCGTCTATTTATTTAGCCACCATGCACATCATAAACCACGATCTTCCCGATTCCTTTGTATTTGCCGCCTGCCTGCTTTGTTATTCCATTGCCTTCGCCCATGAGTAAACAACACATATATTTCGGTGCAATCAATAAACCACGATAATTGCACAAGAATTAACTAGGTCAGTTCGCAATTGCGGATGTCGAACTGTGGCTCAAATCGATGAAGAAATATCGGGTGACGTCGTACAATGCCGCAGTTCAAAGCCATTGCGAATTGAACTTAAAATGCGGAAATTAGGTCACTGCGAAATAAAATTGCATTATCGTAATCGGGAGGTGTTGACCCCGAGGTAACGTAATGAAGTACGAACAAGATAGGAAGGTAGTCGGTGGTTGATCAGGAAGTCTGGTGGTGAGTCGATAGCTGAGTGAATGGGCCGGAAGAGTCCGAAAGTAGAGTCGTTTATTTATAGTTTTCTGAGAGTCAATAGTTGAGTTTCGATATTAGTGCGGTCCAAAGTAAATTAACGTTCTGAAGAAAGGTTTAGTGAATATTATATGTGAAAAGAAAAGAGACATAAAGAAAAGTCGTAAAAAAATAAATAATGTAAACAAAATAAAGAGTGACACAAGTAGTTAAGTTTAATTAAAGCAAACAAGAAAAATACAAACACTGTAAGACAAAACTAAATAAAGTAAACAAAATAAAGTTTAACACAAAAACTTAAAATTAGTTAACGCAAACCAAAAGGTGTACATATTATAAGCTGAACAAAAGAAAGTGAATAAAGTAAGCTGAAGGCTTTTGAGGTTTGAAGATAATTAAGTTAGATAAGAAAAATTTTACAAACTAACAACCTTCTTAATGGAACGAAAGATACAACAAAAATAAAAAGTGGAAGAAAACAAAAGAAAAACTTCGTGTTTTAACTATTCAACGATTGGTGTCAAATGTTTTGGTCGTTATTCTTTTATGTTGTAATTTTTGTTTCGACGAATATAACGAATATATAATAACTCGTGTGCACGCACCCAAGCTCGACGATGGTTGAGATTTGACTCTGGTGCAGCGTAGCGTGTGTACGCTGCTGTGGTCGGATAGTAACTGGTGAATCAGGGATGAAGAATCTGGATTCTACTTTTGCACAGCTATTAGCCAATCATCATTGCGCTCTTTTCATGAATCTTCCCATTTGCATGTCTCAGTGTGGTGAACAATACTCGTGCATCATTCGACAGTCGCTGGACATGCGAAAGATGAAAATAACAAAAGAAAGAGCGCAATAACTTCAGGGTTGGCTTAGCTTGTTCGCTGGTATCAAATGCAGTCTCTGAGAATGACCTACTGCCCTAGTGTTATGGCTGTGGTGATCTCAGAGTGCACTGAACCGTAGGGAGACAGAATTATGGAGCAGAGGAAATGTCGCCGGTGCTATTCACCTGCGAAAAGAGATCATTGATCCCAAGCGAATGGATGATCTGCGGAAAAACCGAAGTGACGCCAAATTGGCTAGAGTAATTTATCGTGAGAACTAATTACATATTTCGATAAATGCCCCAGCGGTTGGGTGATCTTGCAACAGTGTCGTCTGATTCGACTTGTTGTTGCTAACCGACATGATGTGATTTCTGGTCGAAATCTCATGGGCTAGCAAGATGGAGTTGCCGTATGGCAAAAAGGTAGCTGAATTCAATTAAGCATTATCTGCATAGAAGAATGAATTCAGTTATGCGTCCATTTGAGAAATATGATATTTCACGTGAATAACATGAACGGTGGGATAGGGGTTGATGTGACGCGCTGTTAGCGGTCGAAATTAGGTCAGGATTGTGGGCTGGTTCTCCATGTGATACAAAGAACCCCCACATACGCACCCAGGATGCCGTAGTGAAATTCAATGAAAAGCACTGGGTAGTCTATTGTAAAGGTTCTTTTCATTTCAACAAATTTTTCGATGTTTAATTAGGTTACAGAATACAGATTCGAATTACACCAAACGTTCTTTTATTCACAACGAGCTTTTCGGTATTTAATTATGGTGACAAATCTTATTGCACTTGATTATTTTACAGAAAACAGCTTTTGATTACACTGACGATGAAACTGACGCACCAAAAAAAAAGGAAATGTAAGACAGAGTACTCTATTGTATGACATTGTACGGGGGGCACCAGAAAAATAACTTTTAACTTCATTGCGCGTGTTAAGTGTGTCGATGGTGTCATAGATAAAGATGACATACAAGAGATCATTGACACACCTAAATCTAAAAACGCCATCCGATTTTAAACTCGAATGACCCCCGGGGCGATAAAACTATTAATTGCATATTTTAAACCAATTAACACAAAGCAATTGATTGCATATGCCAAAAGCGATTGCCCAATAAGGCAAAAGCTATTAACTGCATATTCCGGAACAATTAAATTACAGAAACGTTTAAACTGCATGTTCCAGCCCGATAATTGCGATATCGTCATCGGGAGGTATTGACCCCGAAGTGTTGTGAAAGGTTTAGGAAGTAATTAGCAGGTAGTCAGTGGTTGGTCGTGAAGACAGGGAAATCGGTTGTTGGTCGTAGAAGTGGAGTGGAATTACGATCGTGAAAGCGGAATAAAGAGTAACAAATGAATACTAGTTGATGTGAAGTAAAAGTAAATTAAGCAACGTACTAGAATACTATTTTGGAATAAGTTGACAGTGGAATAAAGATGAACAAGTGAAGACTAGTTGATGTTAAGGATAAGCAAATTAAACAAAAGTCCAGAATACTATTTGAAATAAGTTGTAAGTGGAATAAAGATGATCAAGTGAAGACTAATTGATATAAAGCATAAGCAAATCAAACAAAATTCCAGAATACTATTTGAAATAGGTTGTAAGTGGAATAAAGATGATCAAGTGAAGATTAATTGATGTAAAGCAAAAGCAAATTAAGCGAAATACCAGAATGTTATGTGAAATAAGTCGAAAGTGGAATAAAGATGAACAAGTGAAGACTAATTGATGTAAAGCAAAAACAATTTAAGCAGAATACTAGGATACCATTTGAAATAAGTTGAAAGTGGAATAACAATTAACGACTAAATACTAATTAATGTAAAGTAAAAGCAAGGTAGGCGAAATACTAGAATACTATTTGAAATAAATCGAAAGTGGAATAAAGATTAACGAATAAAGACTAGTTGGTGTAATGTAAAAGACAATTTAAGTGGAACACTAGAACACTACTTGAAATATGCTGTAAATAGATAAGGAGTATGTAATAAAGCAATAAAAAATAAAAAACGATTAAAGAACTAAGATTAATTCCGAGTTTTGTTATTTAATGACTTTTGGTGTGTAAATGAAGATTCCGTGTTTTAAACTAAAAGAACAAAGGAAAATCTCTTTGATTGATGTAAAAGAGTTTTGATTCGTGCCATTCTTGGTGTTATGGCCACGGGGTTTCCGATGGTTATTCACAAACTATAACTCGCGCTTACTCGGCTCGGCGGGATATATTCGCGTCAACGTGCGCTCCGGGGAGCGGGAGTGGGACCGGCCGGTTTGGTTGGGTGGTGGAAAACGACTCAGCGATGTTGTTGCGGATTCGCACTGGACACAACCAGCGAATTCGTAACTGAATGTTACCCGTGGCAATGGAATAACAAATGTCAGCGACAAGCTGACATCATCAATTTTCTGGTTGTCAAGCAAGCAAAATTCACAATCTCTTCTTCGTTGGCTATTCATGCGACTTAGATCGCAAAACAACTAATCTCTGTAAATTAACATAATCAGTAATACAAATAAAAGTTATCAATAGTCAACCGTCAATCGAGCTATTAATGGATATTGCAGCTTTACTCTTGAGGTAATCATTTCACATTTAAAAGGCATTTAAATCAATTGATTATAAACAACGGCAAACATCGCTGCACGCCAGGAGCATTTCGGCCCTGACGTAATTCCCCCGGGCTACCAACAAGAAACGTTTGTTAGTAGGCGATTGCTGAACGCAAACAGATGTCAATTCGTTAGGAAAGGAAAAACGGCCGGTGGTACGGGCTCTCTAAATTTAGGGTGTGTTTCCTCTTACAAGAGAAACGTGAAGTCTCTCTTTGGGGTAGGTAACCGGATCTCATAGAGGAGATCATGATGGTATTCATGTATGTGTGAACATTGGTTCTTTCATGGGACAAGGCCATAAGAATGAAGCTGAAAAATCAAAAGGGATAATGGGCATCAATGAGATGTGAGTTCGGCCAAGTAAACAAGCCGTATCTCATTGGGTACTAATGGATTTCTGTTGGCTCATGCCGTGAGGTCATGAGAAGCGGATCCAGAAATATTGAAAGACAAAGAGATCGTGTAGACCATTGTCTATAATGTGTATTGCAGCTGTATTGATAGGCGGCAATGCATCGTGGACATGGCGCTAATTGGTTTTAGCATATTCACTGAGAACTGGTGTTTATGGCATCGCTGCCAAGGGTAAGTACACAACTCCTATTTGAGTATGCTTATGCTATAGGATTTGGTTTATGTCTTTAGACGCAAGATGCGTGTATTTGCTTTTGTCCCTTGGACAAAGGTCGCCAGCCAATGTGTACGTAAGGAAATTTATTGTACACATGGTGAGGTTGGGAATAGGCGACGCAATGATCGTTATCCCTGGTCATGATGGAACCGAGTGGTTTCTTTACAGGAATTCATCTAGGGAAAATGCATATGGTAAGATTAGGATTTGCCTGTCAACCGAAGGTGCCGAATTGGGTTTTGTATTTATGATCCGATAAGATGGACAGAATTCTTGTGGGGAATTTTGAATGCGAATTGGTGCATAAGGGTAAGAATTCTCTTCCAGGAGCTTTCAGGTTATGCGTTAGATAAACTTGATGCGTGACGCATTTACAGGTGCTAATGCAATTGCATGCTATGGAAGTTCGGTTGTAGGTATGGGGGGTTGTACGGATAAGCTAAAAACAACCCCCACAGCGGTATCTAAGGATAGTGTGGACAGGGTTAGTTCAGGTGTTCTCTAACTACTTGGATGGGGGGACCGTGGGAAAGAAATCATACAAGACCGGCAGGTCTTGAGTGCGTTGGAGTAAACGCAGATCACGTCTTTGGCGTCTGATAATCTGCGCTTTGGTAGGTGTGTATGTGTGTGTGTTTGTGTCAGCAGTAGACCCTATGGGATGGGTCAAGGAATCCTCTATTATAAAGGAGAATGTTGTTGGGAAGGGTGCTTTCTTCAGTTTTGTACTGAAGGAGAAATTGTGGTGGTCTGATCCGAAAATATCGAAAGAGAGAAGGGTTAAGAACACAAGACTCCCGTACAAGTGGGTTCTTGCTGGTAGCAACTACTCGTCGATAGGGATAATGGAGGCACCTTCGTATAGGTGAGAGTTCGGGTAGTGGCGGTCGTCAGGCCTTCTGTAGTGGTTGGTGCATCTTCTGAGGAGCTTTCTTTCGAAAACTCGCAGTCTTTCCATTTGGGCCGAAGATATGCAGGGCCATATGGGAAAGGCGTACGATATTCCAGATCGGATTAGCTGCTTATAGCAGAGAAGCTTAACTTTGGTGTCAACTTTGTTGCTCCACTTCAAGATGTTGTGCAGTTACTTAGACCGACCGAGGCGCCTTTGAAGAATGTGGGTCACATGTTTGATGAAATTCATTTTTTGGGTATAGATGACCCCAAGATATTTCATCCTGTCCTGTGGTCTAATCGTAGTACCTCCTATTTGTATTCGAATATTCTGTGAATATCGAGAAGTAGGTTGGGAGTGTTTACTACTCAGAAGTATAGCTACTGCTTTAGATGGGTTAAGTCGAATTTTCCATCGACTGTAATACTGATACAGTTCGTCCAGATGACGGTGGAGCCGGTTTGTTGCGAGTTTTGGGCTTTTAGGTGACGTGTACACTAGGACGTCATCCGCATAGCAAATCTGGTTTACTCTACCACCCACAGGGCGAGGAATATCTGAGGTGTAAATATTAAATAAGATGTGGCCTAGAATGGGGCCCTGTGGTACGCCTGCAGCGGCGTTGAAATTTCGGCTAAGCTTTCCATTCGCTCGAACTTGGAAGGTTCTGTTTAAAACGAACTGGTAGATGATGCTACATAGCGTTCTACTGAGGCCAGTATTCAGTAGTTTAAAAGCGAGACTGTGGGGAAACATGAGAAACAACCCACAATTCCAACCAACATTTCCACCTAATTTCGACCGCTTTCAGTGCGTCATACTTACCAATTTCCATTATATGTATTCCCCTGTAAAACATTTCAAACGGATGTATAGCTTAACTCATCATCCTTTGCAGATAATGCATAATTGAGTTTAGCTACATAAATGTCATACGGCAACTCCATTCTTGCTAATCATGAGTTTTCTATCGGAAATCTCATAATGTCGGTTAGCAACAACAAGTCTAAAAGAACGACGCTGTTGCAACATAGCAAAATAGCTGGGGTAATTTCAGCGTCTTAGAGTCTGGTTCTCACGCGAATTATTTCCCAAACATCAGCGGCGTCCTATCGACTTTCCCTCAGATCACCCATTCGCTTGGGATCAATGATCTCTCTTTGCAGGGGAGTAACATCCGCTAGGGTTCCCTCTCATTCGTATTTCTTTCCACGGTTCAATGCGCTTTAACTACACCATAGCCGTACCACTGGGTCAGTAGGTCGTGTCAGTAGCTGCATCTGATACCAACACACACAACCAAAGCTACCCCGAGATCACAGCATATCATGTTTTCTGTTCTCTCATTCTCCGTGTCCGTCAATTACCCTATTAACAAAAGTTACTCATACTTTGACGGGCGTGAGGTTGAGAGAGCAGAGGCGTGGTCTCTTTTGGTTGTCCTGTGTGTAGAAAGAAATATGAATTTCAACCCTAATTCACACCAGTCACTATTCAATCACCATCGCGTGCAGTCACGCTACCGCAGGAGTTGCTATTTGTATCTGAACCTGGTTGTGTCTGCGGATGAGATAGTTCGTTTAGTTCACGGAACAAAAAGTCCAAGGAGTCGTTCGATAGAGTTGGTGTACAAGTAAAGTTTTTTTTAGTTCCCGAAGCCTATTATTGACGGTTCCCCTATATTCGCGATTTGTGTACGACCGACCAGCTGAACAGTCTGGCGTTTCCGTCGCGTACTGCATTCCCTGCTTGACAGAAGTGAAATAGTAAATCTCTGATTAATCCAGTGAGGCTGTGATTCATGTTGGCAAATACAATTAAGACCAAGTTTTAGCTGTGTAATTAAGTTCAATCGCTATTGTGCCATTCGCCAGAAATAAAATTAAATAAATAAGAACGTGTTTTTTTCATTTCTTCCTTCGGAGTAACAAGTGTCGGGGGTTTTTAAGTGGATCCTGTGCCATACGTTGGCAACATACTCGTACCCCCACAAGACCTTCCATCCAAGTCGTATCAAAAGCTTTTTCAATGTGTAGGCTTACCGCAACGGTGGGTTCCTTATTAAAGAGCCGCACACAAACGTGGTTTTGAAATATATTGAGAGCCCTAGTGGTGCTGTGCGCTCTTCTAAATCCAAATTGGAAGTCAGGTATTAGGTTTCTGACACTGATAAATTTATTTAGCTTCTCGTATATGAACTGTTCATATATTTTGCTGATGCAGGTGAGAAGCGAAATAGGACGAAAGCTTGAGGGGTGATAATTTGGTTTCCCAACTTTTGCTATTGGGCAGACAACAGCCTGCCTCCAAGCTTGGGGAAAATACCCCATGTTGTAGGCATAGTTGAGCAGAATGGAGAGCTTTATAAAGAATAAAGCAGAAAGCCTCCGCAACGAGTGGTAGGACATATTGTCGATACCGGGTCACTTCTTGGGGTTTCGAGATTGAACTAGGTTCTGTAGGGTATTTGGTGCGACGAAGCCGTGACTATTATCATGTGTGTCGTCGAGGTATGCACTGTTAGCTGAGTTAAAGACAACTATTGGCTCGTTAAAGTTGCCTAATCTTTTGTGAACCTCTGAACTAATTATTGCATCCGTTTCCGGGTCGCCATCCTCGAGAGTGAGCTTGTGATTATTTTCAAATCTCTCTCCCATGATGTTTGCTTTATTGGTGTCATTATTGACAACAAGACAAGTTTATAAATGTTCTGGTCCATCTGAATACCCTTCAGTTTGTCTTCCAATTGTCGGGTGCGATTGTTTTGGATTCTTTGTTTTATCAGTGTGCCAATATTGCGAATAATGGCTCGCAATAATGGCTCCCTTTGCGTAAAGCGGTGACGATATATCATTTTGCAGAGCTTTTTACGCTCCCGGATGAGACGAAGAGTGAGGTCGTCAAGGGGAATCTGATAAGTCTTTTCAAGTTTGTACTTCGGGACATGAGTCTCAGAAGTTTCAACTAGAATGTCGTGAAGTCGAGTTGCAACGTTATTTATCTCAAGCGTCGTTATGTTTCTGTGAGTGGGGAGAGAGAGTTGGTGGAGTTTATCGTTCAATGTAATATTGAAGTTGTCCCAATTTGTGCGCCCATAATCGGGTATGTATCTGACATCAGGGGGGGTGGGTGCGAACATACAGGGCAAAGTCTCTGATTGCCTTCAACCCGGCGAAGGCCAGGACGATCCGTGTCCCTGTTCAATCCAAGTTGACATGCAGTCTCCACGTGACACCCCTGGATAGCTACTTTGACACCCGCCAAGTAGCGAACCAATGCATGCAGCGACATCTTGAGAAAGGTTGGCGCAAGGCTAATAACCAGGCCCGTAAAAATGAATTATTATGGCAAATTTAACAAGCCTCGGATATGGACCGGATACGCGACGACGACCACGGAAACGAAAATGGCTAAATGATTTAAGAATTTTTACATGGAACGTACGCTTACTATAAAGAGCTCGAGCTGCACAGCAGCTAGCCGATGCCCTGTCCGAATATAAGGCAGACATAACAGCATTGCAAGAAATAAGATGGACGGGGAGTGGTGTTTTTCAAAGAAAAGAATATGATATTTATTACAGCTGTCACGCAAAACACCATGTGCTGGGGGTAGGCTTTCTAGTCAGCCAAAAACTGAAACCTGCTACAATCGGCTTTAATGCAATAAATGAAAGGCTATGCACTCTTCGCGTGCGAGTCAAGTTTAAGAACATAAGCCCCATAAACGTTCACGGACCTACAGAGGAGGCCCCTGACGACGACAAAAAAGAATACTATGAGAACGTCGAACGGGCCCTCAATGCCTGCCCAAGATACGATGTGAAAGTCGTTCTTGGGGATTCGAATGCAAAAATAGGTCGGGACCCGGGTTTCAGGCACTACACAGGTTCCCATAGTTTGCATGAGAACGCTAATGACAATGGACTACGAGTCATCGAATTGGCAGCATCGAAAAACTTGGTCGTTGCGAGTACCAGGTTTCCGCGTAAAGATATCCACAAAGCCATCTGGGTGTCACCCGATGGAGCCACTCGCAACCAAATTGACCACGTGTTGATAGATTGCCGCCACTCCTCGAGCCTGATGACGGCACGAACGTACAGAGGTCGCAACGTCGACTCGGATCACTATCTTGTTGGTGCAGTTTTCTGAGCGTGGATTGCCTTACGGAGACATATTGCATCCGCGGATAATATTAGAATCAACACGGCTGCCTTATGCAATGAGAATACCAGCAACACCTTTGGTCATGCGCTAAGACTCGCCCTCGAAGAGCTCGACGGAGGGAGAGTAAGTCCTGGGGCTAGAATGCCGGGCGTAGAAGAGAAATGGACACGACTTAAGAATACTGTCATTAGTACTGTCAACTCCATCTTAGGCAGTAGTCGTAGAGATCGGAGAAACTGGTTTGATGATGAGTGCAAACTAGCGACTAAACGTAAGAATGCTGCATACCGGGCAATGCAGCAGTCTCATAGGACGCGGGTACGCGAGGTGAAATAGAAAGAGCTTAGAAGATCTAAAAAGTGACTTCACAGACAAAAGAAAAGTGCCTGGGAAAAAAAACCTTGTCTGTGAAATAGAGAAAAGTAGAGAGCGAGGTCCGCACCAGGCGCGGAAGTTCTACCAAATAATCCGCAGTATGACACGGTACACACCACGCTGCACTTACTGCAAGGATAAAAAGGGTAATTTGATCGCCGATCCCGAAGGCATTCTGGAGCGATGGGAAGTACACTTCAATGAATTGCTAAATGGTCGGCTCACAGAAGAATTGGAGGCTCCACCAATGCAAGATCAAGACCAAATGCTGCCGCCACCAAGCATTGAGGTAATATTAAAAGCCATTAGACAGCTAAAATCAAATAAAGCCCCTGGAGCTGATGGCATACCAGCTGAGCTGATCTAACAAGGAGGGACAGCGTTACATCACGCAATTCACGAGATCGTGGGACACGTATGGGAGCAAGAGGAGATGCCGGAAGATCGGCGTCGTGGTATAATTTGCCCCATACATAAGAAAGGAGATATCACACTTTGCAGCAACTATAGGGGTATAACATTGCTGAGTACTGCCTATAAGATACTCTCCACTATCCTACAAGACCGGATAGCCCCATGCGCTAAAGCCATCATTGGTCAATATCAGTGTGGCTTCATCCCAGGCAAATCAGCAATTGATCAGATATGGATGGAAGGCGATGGAAAAATGTCAGGAATTTAAGCTTCCATTATATCATCTGTTTATAGACTTCAAGGCCGCCTACGACAGCATAGCCAGTGTAGAACTATATAATGCCATGAGGAATTTTTGTAGGTTGACAATGACCAACGTAACTAGTCAAGTAAAAGTAGCGGGATTGTTGTCCAAACCAATAAACATCTATAATGGACTCCGACAAGGGGACGGTCTGGCCTGCCTCCTCTTCAACCTGGCGTTGGAGAAAGCAACCCGTGACTCTGGCGTTACAACAAGAGGGGCTATTGTCAACAAGTCCAGCCAGATACTTGCCTACGCAGATGACATCGACATCATCGGTAGAACCGAATCGGCGGTACAGGAATCCTTCACCCAGATCGAGCAGGTGGCACAAAAACTGGGACTACACATTAATGAGGGAAAAAATAAGTACATGGTGGCAACTTCTGCGAAGAGAAGACCTAACGTTGGTCAAACTATCAGGGTAGTGGAGCACGAATTTGAAGTAGTGCAATCCGTTAACTACCTTGGGTCAATAGTATCAGCCGATAACAATATGGAAGAAGAAATACGCGAACGGCTGATTAAATCCAACAAAGCCTACTATGGTCTATCAAGGGTATTTAAATCTCGAAATTTATCCAGAACATCCAAGCTACTACTGTACAAGACCATGGTCTTACCAGAACTCATGTATGGATCCGAGACCTGGGTGCTCAATAAAAGGTACTCTGCACTCTTAGCCGCGTTCAAGAGGAAGGTCTTAAGGAGAATTGTTGGCCCCGTATGTGAGGGAGGACGATTCCGGAGACGCTACAACCATGAGTTGTACGCAATCTACCTTGAAGCTAATATTGTAAGAAAAGTCAAGCTCCGTAGACTCCGGTGGGCGGGACACCTAGCTCGTATGAGCGAAGAGGAGCCTGCCCGGAAAGTCCTTTGTGGCAGGATGTATGGAAGGAGACAGCGCGGCAGACCTTGTCTGCGATGGAGGGATGGCGTAAACCCGGACGCCCAGAGCCTGGGAGTGCCAAACTGGATGACATCGGCTCGAAATCGGGACCGGTGGAGAGATTTGTTAAATAAGGCCAAGACCGAATCCCGGTTGTAGTGCCGATGACGATGATGATCTGACATCAGCCCGGGATGCTCGATAGCCGCGGATGAACATGGTCACAGGGTTGTGGTCAGGTACACCCGCCGATAGTTGGGGAGGAGTGATTTGGGGAAGTAAGTCTTTGGACACAATAAAGATGTCCAGGGTGGAGTTACCTCGGGTACCACCCGTAGGTGCGACCATTTCGAAGTTGAGGGCATGACAGTTTTCGGTGTACCATTGGAACAACTTTGTGCCGTTTGGGCAAGAGACGGAGTTGTTCCAGTGGGGATGCCTGGAGTTGAAATCGTGCCCTATGATGAATGGTGTATACCACGAGGACGTTATTAATTGGCCGATATCTTCGGGATTAATGGGACCATTACTGGTTTTATGCGAGTGGTATACGGAGTATATGTTCACTCTACCATTATTAGCTAGATGCAGTTCAACCCCGGAGACCTCTATGGACTCGAAATGTGGGAGGTCAATAGCTTCATGGCGAAGTTCGCTATTAACTAGAATACAGGTGCCACCTCTGTTGATGGTGGGGCCGCCAGTGAGGGTTCGATCTCTTCGAAACATTGAAAAGTTTGGAAAAGTGGGACGGTGACATGGATGCAACCTAGTTTCGGTTACAAGAACCACGCCCGCCCAGTTATCCTTTATGAAGTCAGAGACTATCGCACGCTTTGATAGCGAAAGAAGGGAGTTGACATTTATAACGATAACTTTGGCGTATGTCTTACATATTCCGTGAACAGGAGTGCATCCCTCTCAGCCTCAGTTGTTAGTTTTTCATATCGGGGTCGAATATCCCCAATCACGCGAGAGAGACTAAGTAGTTTCTCCAGTATTGAGGGTTTGGAGGCTTTTGTGCCGTCGCTTGGATTTGTGGCATTGTGTTGGCCTGTATAGCGGATCGCTTAGGAACTTGAATATGTTTTTTGGGGGAGAGGTGGTGAGGTTTTCATATTCTTTGTTTGGTTCCCTTTAACCTTATCAGCGAATGTAAATCCATTTTGGATGCAATTTTGTGGGGCCTGTTTTCCGAAGTTTGACTTGGCTACTTGTTTAGCTCGAGTCTCCTTGATACTAATCACGAATCCAAAATGTGCCGCTCTTTTATACTCGGTGGCGACAGAGATTTGTCAATAATTTTATGTACATATTCCAAAAAGCACAAACAAGATTTTGTGTGCTTCAATTAGAATGAGATTCTGGGAAATCAAACGAATTTGTTCAAACAATTTCCCAGAAGGTAAGATCATGAAATGCATTTAGAGTTAGTCATTTCATGATGTTAGGATTAATACGAATTGAATCAATGTGCGACAAATGGACTTTCGGTTAATTTTGTTGTGCACATGATTCAATTGGGGAACATGATTTGGATTATGGGTAAGGGTAAGATAATTGGGGATTGAGCCAATGCGCGACAAATTAACTTTTGGTTTAACCTGTCGCTCATATGATACTCTATGGGAATAAGGTTGGGGTTATAGATAAAAATGGCGATTGGGTAGGAGTAGTGATTTAGGATCACTACATCCCCCCCCCCCCCCCCCCCCCTTTAGAAATAAAATTAATCTGGAAGCGATTAATTTTCTAGAACGGGTGGAATTTAAAATAAAGGGTGGTGGCATTTTGACTTCGTGATTGTTTACATGAGTAATTGAGTTGTTTTTTTTTTGTTTACTCCAAATTGTTTGTTATTTGTATTTTACATTATTTTGACGAAATTTGGTTTCTTGGTTTTTGTTTATTGAATTGATATATAATTTATTGGATTGCTTTTACAATTTATCTTGTTTTTTTTATATTGTTTATTTATTTTATTATTTGACTTAATACTAGTGGTTACAATAATGATAGCCACATAGGCGTGACTTTTAGTTATAACAAACAATTTTTCTTGTCCTAATATATAACTAAGGCGGTAATATATTGATATTTATTTAATTTTTTTTTGTGCAAGTATTGCTAAGCTTATAAGTATGTTTTGAATTATTCATTGTGGTATTTACAAAACAGTTTTATTCTTTAGTTTTCTTTTGTTTTTCCCCCTTGATTTTTAGTAGTTTCTTAATGCTTGAACGTTGAGTTATATATTTAAGTTAGTTGTTAATCTTTTTTTTTTTTTTGAAATAGTTACATTTTTGTTTGGTATTTATAAATTGTCTTCCTCATTGAGGGTCAATGTTTGTTTTATTTTATTTGTATGTGATTTTTTTGTATTTCACTACATTTGTTTTAATATCTTCTTTTAGTATAACATTTATTGGTTTGTTTCTGTTATTGTTTTTATTTATCATACATCTTTTGACATTTTTTTGTGTCATCTGTCATCTTCGTCAATATTGTGTATTAGTATTTTTAGCTACTGTAGTATTAACTGACAGTACACCCTGGGGATAGCATATGTCTACGGTTGATAGTGGAAGTGAAGGTGAAACTAGGGTGAGGACCAGACCTAATCAACCTTGGAATACGGTTTCAATCTCTTATTGTTTATTACCCTTGGTTTCTGACCAATTTTGATGGTTGTATTGTTTGGCTCAGTTATTCCTGTAATGAGGAAAGGGCCTTTCCAGATGGGTGTTTCTTTGCCCTTGCAGTTTTTATACCTTAGTAACACCCTGTTTCCCACTTGAAACGAATGTGGTTTCGTTTCACTTCCGAAGCATGCGGTTGCCTTTACCGAACGACATTCTTCGCATTGCTTTATATATCTCATAATGTCGGAGAGCATGGACAGCCCCCAGTTTCGTTGTCGTATTTTATTATACGATTTGGTGATGATTTGATGTTCACCGGAAGGGAAATTGTGGTAAACCCTGAGTATCGTCGCGACATTGAGTTTGTTATTTTTTCGGGTGTTGTGGGCTTTTGCAATAATTTTGTATTTTGGGAGGGGTTAGGGCACGAATTTGTTGAATTTGCTGACGAAGTGTCAGTTAGTTGATTAATATACTTGTTATTACCACTTGAATCCTTTGGGTTCCTCTTCTTAAAGTTAAAATTTAACCTGAATGTTTTGCGCTCATCTTTTGCTTGCTCCTGTTTCCCTTTGGTGTATTTATTTTCAAGTGGCTTTTTCTCGACGTGTGAGAAATTGATTGGCACGCTAAATACTATAGGGTTTATTTTCATGCGAGGAAAAATGACACGTTGTTTGGGGCCTTCCACATTGCAATTCTCTGACAGGAAGTCGTTTCCAAGCAGACCGTCATCTGGTAGACCGGGCATACTGCTCACTACTTGGAACTTGCATGGGAAGTTTAGATCTACCTTTCAATTGGATGTTCACCTTGCAGCTTCCCAAGGTCCTAATACTTCCGAATGGCGTCTCTAAAGTGCAAGCCTCTTGCCGATTTATTTTGGCGTCTGATTTTCTAAGGCAATTTCTGTTAATCAGACTTATTTCCGCGCCGGTGTCCACTACTAGAGTTGTGCCTTTCTTAACACCTACATCTATAGGTAGCTGGACAGTTGGGACGCTGGTTAACGGCGAGCGTGGGGTCATGATATGGTAGCTCATTTTTGCCACCGAGGGTTTTGGCCTTCTCCGTTCTGGCCTCGAAGTGGGAGAATTTGTTGCAGACTGTCATTGAATTCGCGACTCCCATTTCAGCGTTTGCTGACAGGACCCTAGGTTGTGACCTTGTTGGTCACAGAAGTAGCAAATCTGCCTTATGTGCAGAATCCTTGCTCCCTCCCTTAATCGCCAGCAATCACGGATATCGTGATTTATTTGCTGGCAGGGTTTTTTTTTTTTTTTTTTTTTTGGTTTCGATAGGAGGGTGGAAATCTTCAAAAGATACCTCTGGACCGATCCAGAGGCATGCCAGGTTTTTACCGACTAAAACCTCTTCCCGCCGTGTTTTTCCTATTGACACAATCCTCGTAGACATGCCCCCCTTTGTTGCAGTAACTGCAGGATATCCTGCTGAGAGGGGCATCCTGTGTCAATGATATGCTGGCAGGATCTGCTTCCATTCCCCCTTTGGTTCCCCTATGTGTTTGGCCGCCTAGTGGTGTTTGCGCCTGTAGTTGTGGAGTCCCCTGTGTAATTGATTGCGTGTGTGGTATTATTTCCACATCTGAAGTGTTGGGCATTATTGGTGCCATAATTTGCACTATGTTAGTACTGGAAACCGGATTATTGATCTGTGGAAGTGGTGCTGGTGTAAAGAGGAAAGGTGGGTTTATTGAAGCCTGCGGTAGAACTAATGGCAGCCGAGGTTGTTGGATTTGTTCCCGTTCCAATGTTTTTTCCATTAGGGAATCTATTGGTACATCGCCCATTAGTACTAAAAATTGGCGATGGTATGGATTTATTACACCTTTCTTGTAGATGCTTTTGCAAAGTCATCTAATTGTGCCTTTACGGCCTCAGACAATATGGTACCGTATTTTAGTTCCGCGGCTTACTTACATTCCATTAGAGACTTCTTCAGTCGTAACTGGAACATGATGATTGCTTCTGCAGGATTTTGCCGAGTAGCTAATAGCTTATTTACCAAGTCCTGGTGGTTTTTCACTGGTAAATAAACCTTCCTTAGCACATCCTCTGCTTCCTGGCGGAGTGGACGCGAATAAGGCAGAAGCTTCTCCCCGCAGTTCTTCAGTCTTGACGCAGTTTAAGACTGTGGCGGCTCTTAATACATTCCCAAAGAACCGCCCATCCTCTTAAATGAACCACCTTCCAAACCCACCATACCTACCTGCAATTTTGGGCAGCGTAAGCTACCCTTCATTCTCTTTCACCTGAAAGTTAAATCTCATTAAGGCATGCATCACGTTGAATTTTTCCGTTTATGAACTGTACCATATCTCCATCGGCTCGGCTTGTCAGCAATTATAATAGATAAATACTAGCTGGCCAGCGTAATTGTTGACATAGCCGAAGCCGATGGTTTCTTGCTACGGTTCATATCCATTTATTGCCCCAGTCCCAAGGTTCGCAACACTTGCGACCAATTTCCTTTGTCGGTTATCTACCGATCATGGGATTTGGGCACTAATATGATTGACGTTAGACAATCATAACCCAAATCATGCTAACGATGCTCCGGCCTGTAAAACAAACAATAGCTACCATAGCCTAGGTCATAGGCGAGCAAACCATCGGTTTGCTTATCGCCACGAAAACTCTATAGCCTACAATGGCATTAGCATGAACGCCTAAGTAAACACGATGTGCATATCATCGTGACCCTTGAAATAGCGTTTTTGTGTATCTTGAAGCAAAAACCTATTTCGTTCTCAGGCGCAGGTCATCAAAGATTTATGGCCCTCGAAATAGCGTTTCTGTTTATTTAAGACACAGAAACCTATTTCTCCCTTCGGCGATCTTTTTGCCATCGCATATCTCCATAATAACAATTCATTGCAGCAGCCCATGTTTATTTAGGTGCACTTTCGTCGTCGCCGATATCCAGGCTGAAGGGCAACGTACTTGAGCTATACGCACACAGACACAATCCTCCCCTATCGATGCAATTCGTGGCCATCGAACAGATGGATGTGAGTTGCATCATAATCTGAGTCAGAAGTCAATCTTTATAGAGGACAGTCGCGCCCTTTCAAGTATAATTTTTATCGCTTGCTCCGTCTCAATAATCAGTCAGTTTTTTTTTATCGTCTATCGAAGCACTCACTTCTTAGAGGAGTTGTGCACAGTTTTAAAAATCGAGTCGTTCTATCGGTGGAGTTGGTGTATTTTGAGTCCGCTGGACATCCGGCTAATTACTTTTATTGATGTTTTCGTGTGCACCCTAAGTGTCAATCGTCAATGTACTGTGTGCGTTTATTTATATTAAGTAGCCATATGAATTAAATCACTCTTGTGATTAAGAAAACAAATCTCATTATACATGTAAATAAAATGTCGGAGTGTACCACAGTGTGAAACATGAACAATAAAAGTCAACGTAAAACATCAAGATATCCCGGCGAGTCTTTATTTTCCTGGTCCTTATCGGTCGTTGTAACAATTTCCAGATAACATCGGTGGAGTTTTTATCAACCCGTATCCTTCGGATATCACCATAAAAACTAACCACAAGACCCTCCTGCAGCAATCCAAAAAGGTTTCCAATTCCGCACCTATCTGCGGTTTTGGCTCCCCGGAGAAGATGGGGATTAGCTGTGCTGATAGCTTCGCAACCTTTGTGTAATCACTGGCCATTGTTTCAAGGGTTGCGGGATCCGTTTGGTACTGAGGGACTGTACTTTCCGATAAGGAGGCTAGAGCTGAAAGTCTTGATTTGGGTATTTTCTATCCTTATGGCTCCACTATGAAGCCTTTTTGGTGAAAACCGCGCTAGATCGTGGGGCGTACTAGGGTTTGGAATAGTTCCCTGTTCCATGGACCGACAATGGAATGGTTAGGTTTTCATGGTGGTGAGAGGTGCTGTAAAAACTGAAAATGGTAGGAATAATAATAATATAAACGTGCGGGGGAGGGGGGTTGCTATCCCAAGCGTGAGTTTTTGCTCTTTGTGTCAAAAGAAGTGGAAATCCTTCCCTAAGGCTTAATGGCTACGCAATATAGACAAATAGGCAATTTTTACAAGGGTTAATGATCATAAAAATGTGTGTTGTCATTAACTGATTACTTATAAGTGACAGATTAATAAAAGTAAATTATTCCTATGACTTCAGTAAATTAAAAAAAAAAATGGTCACTTACCTGTTGGTTTCGTTGAAGGGGCTGCGACTGTTTATCTGCTGCTTAATAACTGCTGCTGCTTTGTTAATTTTAAATTATCGTCCTTTATTTTGATTATTTAACTCCTGCGTGCTGCTTTTTTTTGTGTTGAAAAGAATTTTTTTGTTGGTTATGAAGCGTACCTGTGAAGCCAGACTCAGCGCCGGACGCAGGGTAAGGGTGTCTTGCCCAGTACGTTCGAGGTAAGTTATTAAGTTTATTTATTATTTTTTTTATTTGTTTATTGATTAATTAATTTTTTTTTTTGGTTTTTAAATTTTAATTACCAATTCGTACCTCCGGAGACAGACTCAGCTGCGGACGCAGGGTAAAGGTGTTTTGACCAGTACGATTGCAATTATATTATTGTAGTGATCAGGGGTTTTCAAGCACTTACAAGTGTTTAACTTTGGCGCCCCTGATCCTACCGGCTGCGCCAGTTGTTAGGTTATATATTTTTTAAATTGTGGTTTACCTTTACCTTCTAGGGTGGACGTCTGTTCCAGCTGGGGGTGTGAGGGCGGCGTAATGGATGTGCCCGGCCTCTTTAATGGGAGTCTCCCCGATGAGCCTATCTCCTAACGCAGGTTCCTTCCAGCTTGCTTGTTTCCGGATTTTGGTTTTTCTGGCGAACGATGCAATAAAAAAAGCAATGCCTTTATTGGTTTTGAAATATTAGGGCGGAACTTCGACCTTCTGGATTTCGACTGATCACAATTCAAAAAAAAAAAAAAAAAAATGGGTGGCGAGAGGCCGACTTTGACGAGACAAGGACGATGTGTATATATAACCAGAATCACCCACATCCGTGAGGATGTTGGGCTCGGTCTCGAGATATCTGAAAAAGAAAAAGGGGGGGGGGGGGGGGGTATCTAAGGATAGTGTGGACAGGGTTAGTTCTGGTGTTCTCTAACTACTTGGATGGAAGGACGGTAGGAAAGAAATCGTATAAGACCCGTAGATCTTGAGTGCGGTAGTGAACGCAGATCACGTATTCCCTATGGGATGGGTCCAGGAATCCTCTATTATAGAGGGGAATGTTGTTATCAAGGGTACTTTCTTCAGTTTTGTACTGAAGAAGAAATTATGGTGGTCTGATCCGAAAAGATCGGGAGAGAGAAGGATCTAGAACGCAAGACTTCCCGTACAAGTAGATTCTCGCTGTTCTGGATGCTATCGAGATACATGTATGCTAATTGTAGCAAGTACTCGTCGATAGGGATAATGGAGGTACCTTCGTATAGGTGAGAGTTTGGGTAATGGCGACCGTCAGGCCTTCTAAAGAGGTTGATGCATCTTTTGAGGAGGTTTCTTTCGAAGACTCGAAGTCTTTCCATTTGAGCCGAAGATATGGAGGACCATATGGGAAAGGCGTACGATAGTCCAGATCGGATTAGCTGCTTATAGCAGAGAAGCTTAACTTTGGTGTCAACTTTGTGGCTCCACTTCAAGATGTTGTGCAGTTGCTTAGACCGACCTAGGCCCCTTTGAAGAATGTGGGTCACATGTTTGATGAAATTCATTTTTGGTGTATAGATGACCTTAAGATATTTCATCCTGTCCTGTGGTCTAATTGTAGTATTGTGGGGAAGAAGTATGTACCAGCATGGGTACTTGGTTCACTTCTTCCACCATCAGAAATACCGCCGAATACAAAACACGATCACCAGAAACAATGACAGCACATTGGAACACCCAGGGAAGCTGCGGCACGGTAAAAGAAACCCAAGGCTCGTGTACGTTAATGTTTTATTCTCTTGGTGAAAGTTTTTATAACAATGAAACACGCACTTTCCACTCAATTCGACGTGACAGATTTTACAATTTAAAATATTACTTTAAGCGATAACTCACAACAATTCTTTTTACTTAATATGTGCTACCGTACGCGCAACCGACTCACTAGACTCGAATTCCGTCTATCGTTTACACACCGTACCGGCGTCGGTACGGTGGATAGCGGGCAACCCGACCGCCTTTCTGGTTGAATTACGACTCACCGAGGATAGAACTCTGACATGAATTCCATCCTAGGTTAGGGTTAAGAAAAGGGAGGAGAGAGAAAAACTTTTCTCTTAAGGGTGTGGCCGCCACAGAAATGCACTCTTTCAGTGCAATAGTATGCGTAAGTAAATGTATCGCCATTAGGAAGAAGCGCTAATGGTTTTTCTATTTACACAATGGGAAATGTGTATCGCTGGTGATGCTAAAGGGGTCGAATTGTATACATGATTACGTGCGAAGAAATTCGTTTTATGACTCTAGAGTAAGATGAGATTATTTGCTTTTGTCCGATAGTCAAAGAGCTGCCGCGGCTGTGGAAATGCCAGGGACATGTGGTATGCACATGTACGGCGGAAGTGCATTGGTGGAACAAGGGTGCCTAATGGTCGGGAATCCATGGTGCATATGCACGTTAACGAATTGCTTTTGGGAATTTCGAGGTCGATTGCGCTAATTGAATGCAGCTGCTGGTATATTATTGCTGGGAGAAAAAGGTCGCCGGCCAATGTGTACGTTAAGAGATTTATCATACACATGGCGAAGCTGAAAAATAAACAGTGCAATGTTTATGGCCCCTGGTGAAGGTTACATAGTATGTAATTCAAATCATCTTGTTTTCAGGAATTCGTCTAGGGGGATTTGCTTGGCACTGAAGGTGTTGAATTGGTTTGAGATTCCTGATAAGGTAAGAAATAAATCTTACAGCAATTGTATGCGAAGAGATGAATGGAAGGTAAGTTTGTGGGGCTTTTCAGGGCCCGAAGAGCCATGCATCGCTCGATCCCCACTATTCCAGGCGAACGACTTACCTCTCGGTCGAACTTCAGCAAGGTTGCGTAACCTTGCTACGGCATTTACCCCCAGCCAAATCGCCGGAATTAATACGGTTACCCAATCGGATAACTGTTTTGAATTTCTGTTAGGCAGCTTACCTATTCTGTAGGGGTTTTCCTTCCAAACCCCTTTTTCTCCAGCATCACTACTGAAAACATTAAATCCACGGCAAACCTTATCACCTTGCCGTGGCATCGAAAATTCACCCCCGAGACGTACATCATTCCCTAAGAAACATTAAGCCCACGGCAAAGCTTATCACCTTACCGTGGCATCGAAAATTCACCCCCGAGGCGTACATCATTTCCTAAAAAAAGCATAAGTCCACGGCAAAATCATCACATTGCCACGGCATCTGAAATCCTATCTTTAGGCATACATTCTGCCAGGGCATCTCGTTTCCATAGCCTTAAGCTATGGAAACAACAATCAACAAGAGTTCCTTGTGACTCGTTGTATTTTGTTTACCCTCGGCATAACATGCATGCGGCTATTTGCCCCTATTGATTTGCTACCGCCGACAAGGTTTCTGCTGACGCAAACCAAACATGTCCCTGTTTACCAGCAATCGCTGGCTTCCAATTATCGGTCCTTTAATGACTTCCAATGGGATTAGTCAGTCAGATTTCTTCTTTCGGAGCGGGTACAAGTGCCACAAGGTCAGTCACGAGTCACTCAAACTGTGAGAGTTCGGTCATTTGTTAAAACCATTCTATTACGTATTTCTTTCAATACAGTATCAAGTAAATTTCGTGGCGAAGAATATTCAAATATTAAAGTAATTTAACTGACAGTGCTCGGTACAAATAAAGTATCAACATTATACCGTATCTCTTTCAATATAGTGTCAAGTAAATTTCGTGGCGAAGAATATTCAAATATTAAAGTAATTTAACTGACAGTGCTCGGTACAAATAAAGTATCAACATTATACTGTATCTCTTTCAATATAGTATCAAGTAAATTTCGTGGCGAAGAATATTCAAATATTAAAGTAATTTAACTGACAGTGCTCGGTACAAATAAAGTATCAACATTATACCGTATCTCTTTCAATATAGTGTTAATGTCCAGTAAATTTCACTGCAAAGTATCTTCAAGTATCAAAGTAGCTTAAACAGTGCTTAGTACAATTAAAGGACGGAGTTAAGTTTTAGTGATTTATGTAAAGTTTTTATTCTCTTTTGTGTTTGGAAGATTAATAAATAATAAAGAACAGTCGAGCTGCAGTTTTTTTTATTTAACGGAGTTTAGAACAGCATCCTCGGCAGTTGCATTCCACAAGTCGATCTTCAGCACCATTGATAACCAAACTGTAAGTGGAACATTTACACCACAAGTTTATTTTTCCAGGGACTTTTGAGATTATACCTTAGATAATCCTAGATGCGTAAAGCATTTAAGGTGCTAATACGATTGCATTACTGAAATTATATGATTGGATAGAAGATATGGGGGTTTCTCAGGTAAGTGGGCCGTGGGGTTGGGCGGAACCGCCACAGTACCTCCTATTTGTATTTGGATATTCTGTGAATATCGAGAAGTAGTTTGGCGGTGGTTACGACTCAGAATGATAGCTACTGCTTTGGATGGGTTAAGTCGGATTTTCCTTCGACTGATCACGAATCCAAAATGTGCCGCCCTTTTATACTTGGTGGCGACTGAGATTTGTCGAAAATTTTACTTATAAATTCCAAGAAGCACAAACAAGATTTTGTGTGTTTCAATTGGAATGGGATTGTTTTTGGGCATGATTCGTTTACCGTGCAGATTCGATCAGCGAAACAAAGGCGATAAATAACGACACGAGAAAATGTTTATATTTGAAAATCTCCTTTTATTTCATATGTGTTACTTTACTCTACACTGCTTGAATTACGCACATGATAAACTGGTATATGTAATGTCACAATACGCGGGTACAAAATTTTCGAAAATGAAACGAACACAGAGAGATTTATAATAAACTCGACTGCTTTCAAAGCTGATATTTCGAGTAGAAATTACGAGTGAAGCGACTGCTACGCTTTGAAACGACGAACGAAGTGAAAGAATTGTGAAGAGATATTCACCGTTGAAATCCTTAATGGCCGCCATCTTAACGAAAGTCCTTTGATGAACGGAAGTAGGCGGGGCTATGCCCTGCAGAACGATAAATGAACGAAACTGGACGAATAATGTGACGTGCGACTTATGACAGTTAAGGTGTCAATACAATTTTGACGGTATTGTCTTTCGAACGTTGTTGGCAGTCAATGTTGGCTATGCTACTGTGGGGTATGAATGGTCTGTGCGTCGGCATGGGCGCTGATTCTACCATCCACCCACTACTTCGTGTACAGCTGGAAATTGTTCGCCGGAAATTGTCACCCAGAAACGTTCGGCACAAGAGGAATCAAAAGAACACTATTCACCACGGAAAAGGAAATGCAACACAACCAACTCTTCGACATACCGCCCACAAGGAGAAAAAGTTAAACGCACTATTTTGTTCTTTACGATTTGGTTTATTGTTGGTGGGGATTTTTCACACTATTGTTTATTATAGTTTCACTTAAAGGTGGGGTTAACAATTATTGGAATGCAGGTTGACAAAGCTACTTTGGAAGTACACGAATTCACTGATACATAATTACGACCATTAAAACGGGGTTAGGTAATGTACGCGGTACACATTTTTACACGTTGACTTTTGTTCGCGCGCAGCAGAATTAACGATTCAAACCTTTTTGTGTACACCGTACGGGCGCCGGTATGGTGGATGGCGGACGACCCGACCGCCTTGAAGGTTGGAATACGACTCCACGATATTCAATCGTTGTTAACAGAAATTCAGCTGGGAAATTGGTTCTCTTAAATTGTGGGTGCATTTCCTGTTCCAAGAGAGACGTAAAGTCTCTCTTTTGAGTAACCAAACCGATCTCATAGAGGAGATCTTCACGATACGCAAGTGTGTGTGTACGTCGGTTCTTTTCATGGCTCAACGCTATGATGAATAACCTGAAACACAAAGCAAGGGAACGGATCGTAGAGATGTGAGAAGTTTACTGGTAAACGGGTCCAGAACTATGTAGGATAAAATAGATTTATGATCTGTGTCTATGCTGTGGTGCGAATGCGTAGGTAAATGTATCGCCATTAGGAAGAAGCGCTAATGGTTTTTACCATTTACACAATGGGAAATGTGTTAATGGCATCGCTAGTAAGGGTAGGTATTGAATTCCTATTTGCATTTGAATATGCTGTAGGATTAAATTGATCCAAGAGACACGGAATGCGTATTTGCTTTGGTCCCTAGGGTGTAAGTCGCCAGCCAATGCGTATAAAGGGAACATTATTGTACATATGGCGCGGCTGGGAAAAATAGACGGCGCAGTATTTATGGTCCCTGTCTTGAAGGTTACAAATGTATGTAAATCTAATTATTTGTTTACCGGAATTCATCTAAGGATATTTGACTGGCGACGTAGATGCCGAAATTGATTGGAAATTCCTGGTAAGCTAATAAAGAAATCTTAAGCAGCAGTGGTATGCGAAGAGAATGCATGAAGGTAAGTTTTCTTTACAGGGACTTAAAGATCATAGATTTGATCTCTTAAACGCGTGCAGCATTTTTAGGTGCCGAATGCGAATGCATTGGCGAGGACTTGAGCGTCTTGGGTGATGATTATGGGGGTTTTTCAGGAAGGTAAACCGTGGGATTTGGCGGAACCGCTACACTACCTTGTGAAGCGAGAAGCGACAGGGATTCTGGGAAGTCAAACGAATTTGTACAAACAAATGTGGGGAACATGATTTGGAATATGGGTAAGGGTAAAATAATTGGGAATTGAATCAATGCGCGACAAATTAACTTTTGGTTTAACCTGTCGCTCATATGATTCACTATGGGAACAAGGTTGGGATTATAGATAAAAATGGGGATTGGATGGGAGTAGTGATTTAGGATCTCTTCAATATTGTATAATTTAAAGTGTAATGTAATGTAATGAAAGAATCATCATCATTATCATCATCGGCACTGCAACCGGGAACCGGTCTTGGCCTTATTTAGCAAGTCCTGGGTGATTTGTTTTTTTTTTTCGGACAAGGTCATTAGACTTACGCCAGAGGCTCCCCGACGGGGAATCGAACCCCGGTCTCCCGCGTGACAGGCGGGTATACTAACCACTATACTATCATAATAATTTAAGAATAATATTTGTAAAATAGAATTTAACATTTAGTCTTAAGTAAAATCTGTAATTGAATTAATAAATGTGGAGATAAAACAAACAAAAAAACCGGTTTTGTCTGCTGTTGGATGGGGGAGTGAGGTGTTAGTGGAAGTAGTATGACTGCAATCGGTAGGCAAATGAGGCGGAGGTTGCATTTCTCACACATTGTGGTGTTGGTGCAGCGTTTTGTGGTATGACGTTGGAGATGTATTAGGTGACCTTTGCTTTGTAGATCTATATATCCACAAATTTCGGTATTTGGAAGAGGTCGAAACTAAATTTCATTAGGCCCGGTGGTCATGGGACTTTATTTTCATCCCTTTTTATGAATTTGTAAACTTGCGTTACATTATGCGTTTACATTTCCGAGATTTTTTCCGATACAGGAACATTTATCGGACAGGGAGTGCAAACTATACCCTTTGATTCGTTCTATTTATTGTGAAGTTTCACAATGACGGATGTAACAGGTTAAATATGATGCGAATTGGTTATTTCACACCGAAACCTTCACACCTTTTAAGGTAAGTAAAAGTTTGTGAAATACAATAAACAAATTGTAACAATAATCAATTACCATGCCCGACACAACCAACATGGACGTCCGATTTTTTTTTTTTTTTTTTAACATACTGTATTTATTTGACCAATAATCAATGTTTACATTAAGTACTACAGCTAACTTATAATTCTAGTGATACAACTGTTTACATGCATACATTACACATTTTTCAAACATAACTGAATGTGTGAATAACTATTCGAGTATTATAGGTTTTAATATTAACAGTTTTCCTGGAAAAGGTCAGAAAACCAGGATTTTTATTTTTTAATTTAATCTAATCTAATACTTAACTTAACTCTAACTTATTCTAGCTTAACCTAATTTATATTATAATAAGTTAAATATGTAATGTGAATTGGGGAATATAGGGATTGATGGTTAAGGAAGTAGGTTGGCGTGGGATATATTCAGTTAGTGGTCTCGGGTGCGGTAACACTTTCCGGTTGTTTGTTGAAACGCAGAATGTTGGAGAATGGTTGTATGTTACAGTATTTGAACTGATTGGGTGCCAGGTCGGTGTTATGGTACACTACCTCGTTGGAGTCATTAACCAATCTTCCAGAGGTGAAGAGACTTCTGGTGTGGAGACAATTCAGATAGTGAGCCCTGTTATCTAGAGGAGTTGGTAGTAGTGAAGTTATTATGGGGTTGGGATTATTTGGGAGGTTTTCAGTAAATTTGATAGACAGCTCTAGGAAGCGTCTATCGAGACGGTCAGTATTAGCGGCATTGTATAGTACGCTGTTATTGTAATACTTGTAAGAGTTGGGTTGTCGGTTGAGGCCAGTGAGCAGCCTGAAGCATTTCCTTTCGAAAGTGCGTAGCTTCTCCATTTGGGATGGTGTTATATGATACCACAGTGGACGCGCATATGTCAGTGTGGGTCTGATTATTTGTTTATAGATGAGCAGTTTGACTTTGTGAAAGAGACCGTTGGGTTTCCACATCACTCTTCTACAGAGATTCAGTTGTATTGTGGCTTTACGTAAAGTATTTTTAATGTGGGTGGAGAATGAAAGGTCATTCGAAATGGTTATTCCCAGATATTTGAAAGATTTAGAAGGTTTTATCTGGGTGTTATTTAGTTTGAGTCTAATTTTGTTGTGGGTGCGCCTTGTATTGTTTGTGCAATGCTCATTTTTACCCTTAAACACTATAAGTTGGGTTTTATCAGGATTTAGGCGAATTTTCCATTGATTGAAGTATGTTGATAGATTTGGGAGGAAGTTATTAATGCGGTTTCTTGCCTCTTTTACAAACTTGCATCTCGAGTAGACTATGGTGTCATCAGCGTAATTCAACATTACGGTATTGGGTAATTGAGGCTGCGGTATGTCTGAAGTATAGAGGAGGTATAATAGTGATGTGGGTGGTATTTGCTAGGCGTAAGCATGGACCTGAGTTCAGTCAAATACCCCACAACAATAAATGTCTCACTAAATTGTTCCGCGAAGAAAACAAAAGAAAAACAAGCACACAAGTTGATCCTCGAAGAAAGCAAGGAAAACAAAATAAAACACTTAATCTTGGATGTAGTTTGTATATTATGTTACTTTTGTTTACTATTATTTGTTTGCTTACGATAAGTTTTAATTACTCATTTGCACAATATCTTATTTTACGTATAGTTCGATGATGAGAAACAGTTAATAAAAAAAACATTAAACAATGCGAAATAAACTATGTGGATGTTTGAATTGACGTTAACTAAGCGACGATTTTCTCTCATTGATGGTGATATTTTAACTCCATTGCCGATGTGTACGCGACGGGGGTTGCAATCTGACTCCCTGGGCTGGGCGACGTTAACCCAGCCTCTGGTGATTGCGATGAGTCTCAACGCATGTCATCGCAGGGCAAAACAATCTTTCCAGAGAGGGTGAATGTCTTTTCCTCAGCCAGAAAGACAAACGAAACATGTGTTGGGTGAAGGAAAGGAAAAACAATCATGCAGCTGGTCAAATATGATGATGGATGTACGTCTGGGTGTATTCCCATCGTACGATAGGGGACCGATTTGGGTTAGCGATAAGTCAACAGAACTTTGCTGCGACGGCAAAGGCTACTAGATTTGGGTGCATGTTTATTTTAGGTATTGGATAATGCACATAATGCAAAAATAATTTCTTCTGTTTAAGTAGAGTACACAGAAATATTTCGTTTAGAATAGCCAGCGTGAGAAAAGTGGCTGGTCGTTGTTTACACAACGAATCATTAGACATGATCATGGGTATGATTGTCTAACGTCAATCATATTAGTGCCCAAATCCCATGATCGGTAGATAACCGATAAAGGGAATTGGTCGCAATTGTTGCGAACCTGGGGACTGGGGCAATAAATGGTTATGAACCGTAGCAAAACCCATCGGCTACGACTGTGTCAACAATTACGCTGGCCAGCAAGTATTTATCTATTATAATTGCTGACAAGCCGAGCCGATGGAGATATGGTACGGTTCATATAATAATTCAATGTGATGCATGCCTTGATGAGGTTTAACTTTCAGGTGTGACGCTGTAGGGGAACTTACGCTGCCCCTAATTGCAGGTAAGTACTATGGGTTTAAAAGGTGGTTAATTTAAGAGAATGGGCGGTTCTTTGGGAATGTATTAAAGAACCGCCACAGTGGTCCAAGAATTTAACCCCGCGGAACCCCTGCGGTTATATTATACGATTGGGAGATAGAAGAATTTATTTTGACCATGAATTTTCTCCCATAGAGGTAGGAAGTAAGAAGTTTGGTGGTATGGGTGTTTAATATGTAGTGCAGCTTGTAAAGCAGTCCTGAGATCCAAACACAGTCGAATGCTTTAGATATGTCGAGAGAGATACAGGCCGTCGGGCTTTGGTTTTGAAGATTAGTTGTGACATCGTGCGTTAGTTTTAACAGAGCATGACAGGTGGAGTGTTGTGAGCGAAAGCCAAACTGGGAATTTGGGATAATAGTGTTGTCATTAGCAAATGAAAGAAGATTTCGATATATCTTGCATTCCAATATCTTGCTTAATGTGTTTAATAACGAAATCGGACAATAGTTGCTGGGGTTGTTGGAAGGACTGGACTTACTGATAGGGACTATAACCGTTGTTTTCCAGTTATCTGGGAAATGTGATCCGTTTATTATATGGTTGAGAAGAACGAGAATAGGGACTAGATTTGACGGGAGAAGTCTTTTGTAAAGAAGGTTTGGAATTCCATCTAAGCCTGTCGACTTCTTGTTATTGCGTGATGTTATAAATTCAGATAATTCGTCTGCTGTTAGGAAGGTCGCATTATCCAGAGGATGAGACGCTTTGTTTGTTTCGTTGAATTCCGCGATGAAAGGGGTGAAGGATGGGATCATTGTGCGTGAGATGTAGTCGTTTACAGTATCTTGAAAATTGGAGACTGAGAGGGAGTCGTTTTGTTGATGGATTTGATAAAAGTGATTAGCTAGACAGTTTGCTATGTCAATATCTGATTGGACTGGGTGATTGTTAGTAGGGTTGATAATATAATCGATTCGGGGTTTGTATTTTCGACCCGTTAGTCTGTTGATATTTTTGAATAAATCACGATTGGGTTTAATATTTTTAAGTATAGACGTGTAAGCCTGGTCGGAAAATTGTTTTAGTTGTCCATTTATCAGGGTAGTCAAGAGTTGGATTTGATTTTTAATAAAAGGGGAGTAACTGCTATGTAGTTTTCGTCTAAGCTGTTTTTTTACGCGTAACAGTTTTGTAAGGATGTTGGGTAAAGGTTTTCCTAGATGATTATGAGGGATGGATGTAGGTGTGTGGCTGAAGAGGGCATTTTTTAGTATTTGCTCTATTCTTAAGGCTGCTTGATCAATTTCAGCAGGGAGTAGATTTGAAGTCTCTGGCAAAGCATAGTCTGTAAAATTGGCAGCAATGTCCCTATTGACTCTTTTCCAGTTTGTCCTGGAGAAATTCGGGATCGGATTGAATGAGTAACATGGTTCGAGGGCTGGGATTTGGACAGTGGTGTGGACGGACCCATGATCGGAAGGAAATTCGAAGGATACTGTAGGGAGGTTAGGTGAGTAGACGTCTACGGATTTTAGGAAAAAATCTATTGTTGATTTAGTAGTATTGGAGATACGTGTTGGCTGCAATGGACAGTCCGCACAGATATATGGAATGAGTTGAAGGAGTGCTAGAAGTTGGCAACCGTATTTATTGCACTTCGTGTCGTTAAATGAAGTATGCCGACCATTCCAATCTCCTCCTATTATGAAAGGTGCACGTAGAGACTGTTGGATTATCTCAGTGAAGTCGGAACTAGGGAACTTTGGTTCCCGAGAAGGGTGAATGTATACGGACGACAATACAAGCACTTTGTTGCTTTTGCAAAAGATTTTAATTGCCGTGTACTCAATATTATTTATATTGGTGAACCTAATTTCGGAAAATTGAAATTTATTGTGTATTAGAATTCCAGTACCTCCACGAGGTCCAGTGATTCGTGGATTAGAAACAAGTGTATAATTCGGGATAGATACTCGGGAGTTTGGTTTAAGCCAAGTTTCTGAGAGGAAGAGCATATCTGGAGAAAACTTTTCAACGAACAATCGGAGGTGTTGTCTGCGAATATTGGAATATATGGACTCTGCGTTGAGGGAATGGACGTCCGAGATATACACCGTGTATATCTCCTCTTTCCGAGATACAAGATCTTTATTTGCTTTTAATTACCATTTAATCATGAGCCGAAAGCAATGGAAATACCCACTTGACTCTCAGACTGACTAGTTATCATCCTCAATAAAATTCATTAAATTTCCTTGATTAGCTGCAATACTTTTAATTACAGAGGACAAATCTGTTTAACTGCCAGAGAACTCGGAGCGGTGTAGTAATTATTTTGAAATGTTTGTCTTCAGTACTGCCTATCGGAAAATCTGCGAATTACTTTCCATATTATAACAAATGTATTGTGTAAGTTTCAGCATAACCGAGTGGTTAATTTTCGAGTTTGGTGGGGACAAATGTACGCAGAATGAATTTTAATATGTATGATGATGATGATTTTATACAGTAGACCACAAGCAACATGATAATACGTTAGACATTTCCAGGCAAATGGTAACGAGACCTGAACAACGTTTTAACTTAATTCGATGAACAATATGTGATCGAATAGGTATTGTAGGCGTGTGTTACGCGCCATCTATTGTCCGTTAATGGTAAAGTGTCAGAAGCCTATGCAGGAACCAGCGCTATCTGTCTAAAGTTTCACTCAATTGGATGACCGATCGCGTTCCGGGGAGGGCCAACACAAACTCTAGATTTTGTATGGATGATTTGTATAGATGATGGTTACTCTCGAGTTGCACTCATCATATACAGAAATTCTTGATCGTGTATGAGCGGTATTAGCGACTCGCCGGCGGTATGTAAGTGAGTTTATTGGCATCATCAATTGTGCTCGCGATTATTTATACTCTGACCATTTCGAACGAAACTAGTTGATCGCGGATTCAATCGAGAGAATATCATGGAAACTTCTGAAGGAAATGGCGTACAGGTTGTTACGACGCAATGCTTGCCATCTGGGAGTGAACAAAAACGCATTGTGGAGCAAAATCCTGCATCCATTGACCCTTCATCCATAGATTATGGAACCTTTCATCATTCACCATCCCCTGGAATTCCACCCATGCCGACCGCTGATGAGTCATGTCGGCGTGGTTGGTGTTCAAATACCCAAAGGAACAAGCCCCAATCGAAGTCACTTGCAGCAGGTATGTGTTGACATTTAATACCATACGAATTTTTAAAACTGTATATTTTGAAGAACGAATTCCTTTTGGCGTTGGTTGGATCAAAGAGTAATTTAGTAAAACGGTGGTAGTTGGTTATCAGTCTTGTTATATACTAGCTGGTTAGCGATCATTCATGCTGATCCAGCATAAGGTTGACTCTCCTCGGTGAGGGCAACACCATATGAATACATAATAAGATAAAAGTTATTTTAATTCAGCGTAATCTCTTAAATATTGTTCCAGGCAAAATTGGTCTGCGTTTGCCTATCACAAATTGTTTATTTACTTAACTTCAACCTAATAGAGCTCGAGTCACGAGTGAGTTTCTGATGAAAAAGCTTCACTCAGCGATAGTGATCTGAAGTTTTATAACAATCACCGCAGGTTGCTTTTCAGCCAATTTGTTATGCAATTTATCGATTGCATATTTGATAGCGTTTATCGTTTCTTCTGGTTGAAGAAATGAAAAATGGATTGGTCCTTTCGATGTCCACCAAATTGTCACCATAATCTTCTTTGGGTGAAGATCGGATTTGGGGTGTGTTTCGGTTTTCCACCTGCATCCAACCACTGCCCAGGTCTTTTACAGTTATCATACAGAATCCACTTTTCATCACAGGTGACTATCCGGTGCAATAGCGGTTCAGTTTGGTTTCTTAATCTTAGCGATCCGCAGATTTCCAGGCGCCGTAGTTTTTAGGACTCATTCAGTTCATGCGTACCCAGTTATCGAGCTTCTTTACCTTTCCTATGAAAGGAAGGTGTTGACTTATTGTCATTGGGGATACTCCCATGCTTTGTGCAATCTCCCGCACTGATTTCACTGGGTCCGCGTCCACCGTTGCTCTTAACACATCGTCGTCAATTAACGTTTCCGGCTTCCCACGTTGTTCATTTTCAAGGTTGAAATCTCCCGAACGGAACTTTTCAAACCAACGTCGTAGAGTGCGTTCGTTTACCGCTACGTTCTCAAATGCATCTGTTTATGAGATCATGCGGCGCCATTTGTGCGGTGCCGTCGTTCGTCTCATTCATCACATTCTAATGCCACATCTCAGCCATTGTTATGTGTGTGAGAACCATTGCCCAATTGCCGCCGTATTTGCATTCCATGCATTTGAATACCGCACGCCAACTACAATTTATGACTGGGCAATAAAAGCAAATTTCAGCATCATGCCGCCATCACCACCAACATGATCGGAATTTTCCCGCAACCGGAAATTTCCAATTTACCATCAGCAAACATCTTTAACAACAGAAGGTGCGAATTGAATTGCCGCCAACTCAAAAAGGGACCACCATCCATGTAATGGTTCTATTTTTTTGTGCGAGAATGTGCGTCCCTTTTTTCTTTGTTTTCTGTGTACACCAGTAATTGGTGTGTATCATAGGAACTCTCCTTCCTATTGTCTTTGTTTCGTACTCATGTCTATTGTAAACAGGAATCTTGCAATCCTGTAGTCAAAATTAGAGATACGATCTATCGATATCCTATGTATGTATTAGTAATGCTCTGCTGCGAGCATGATTTTTGTATCGTTTAGATGTAAGAGTAGTAGTATAGGAAAATTGTATATATAGTTTAAGGATTGGAAAATAAAATCAGAATACATCCGACAGTAACCCCGGCGTGTTCTCATTTCTCTCTACCTTTCAGGTTTCTACTTTGAAATATTCAGTGGCGTTGCGCCCGAATTTTCAAAACACACTTTTTTAGATGTTTAGTGGCGTTGCGCCCGAACATCGACCACAACTTATCACACTAAGGGTGTTGCACCCTAGTGTACGGTAGGGCCTTCAAGGTTAGGTGCCTTAATAGGCAATACATCAGGTCAAAAGAGGCCTGATACAAACATTTGGTGACCCCGACGTGATAGTTTCACATTGGTTGCTGCCCCCTCACCGGAGGTAAGGAGCAATATCAGTGAAGACTATTCACGAAATACGCATCCTAGGCTATCGACAGCCTAGTCAACTACCGCCAGTAGACGACATCCGTGGGAGTGTTTGCGAAGCACACCCATTGAAGAACAGCGCGTCCGTAAGCGATCCACATTCGCCACAACAAACTACCAACGAGGTAGAAGACATCTGTGGACGTGTTTGCGAACATACCCACTTAACAGTACCACGTCTTTTCAGCAGAAAAAAAGGTAGTGGAACGGAGCATGGACGCCCGTGAAATAACCAAGGTCCTAGCCAGGCAAAAGGCCTTACAACGCGAGCTGACCAAGCTCCAGGCAGCCAGTGGCAAGAAATGGACCGACGCGTTAATGAATAAAGCCAGGACGGCATGGACGCAATTCAACGATAATCATTTAGAGATTATCGAGAGTATTAAGGAGTATCACGACTATATCCGCCTTAATACATTCGAACAGGTACAATCGATGTACCAACAATTGATGGCGACGGCGCCAATAAAACGGCAGTCCGAAGGTGCAAATGACTCGGTGTGCAGCCCACAAACAGACGGCCAGGATATGGAGGACGACAGCACTGCCCAGGAGGCCATTAGAAGTATCCGACGATACAAGCTGAAGAAGGAGACTCTCATTCGGACGCTTGACAGAGCGCGAACAATGAGAGGAACAGCGCAAATGAGCTTCTATCAGGAACTCCAATTCTCGACCATCACAAGGCTCTGGGCAGATCTAGAAGAGTTACATCTACGGATTGGAGAGCTGGTCGACGATCCTGAGACGATAGGATACGATAGCCTCACCCATCAAGAGCTAGAAGAACAAGTCGAGTTCTCATTGGTCAGTTTGCGCAGCTCCCAACAGGAGACGAGCCAACAACAACAGAGACAGATCCCCTCGGTACCAAGCGGCCAATTGCCGAAGATCACCATCCCAAAATTTGACGGGGATTATTCAACGTGGAGACAGTTTGCCGATCTGTTCGGAGAAATGGTGCACAAGCAGCCATTAAGTAATTGTCAAAAGATGTGGTATTTGAAAACCAATCTGACCGGAGAAGCCGAAAGATTGGTCCGACATTTTACCACATCAAACGACCAGTATGATGCGGCATGGCAGATGCTGCAGAATCGCTTCGAGAACCACCGACTACTGGTTGGTTCACTTATTAATAAACTTTTGTCCCAGCCATCACAGTCAACGACTGGGTCGAATTGCGCGCACATAAAGGCCCTGCATGACACTACGCAGGAATGTCTTCTAGGTTTGAAGAACCTCAACATCGACACCAGCAGTTGGGATGCTCTCTTAGGGAACATATTGTTGCAAAAATTGGACCGCAACACCCATTCCCTGTTCGAGCAAGGCCTGGCAAAACCAAAAGAGATCCCATCCATCAAGGAGCTGTTGGCATTTCTGGAAGTGCGTTTCCAATCCCTGGAAGCAATCGGGTCCAAGGATCATAAGAAGGATGAACACAAATCCCGAACAACTTTGACGTCTTCAGTATCCCAGGCCACATTCAAGAAGGAACAACAGTGTGCTGCCTGTGGAAAGGCACATGCCCTCTATCAATGTCAGCAATTCCAACAACTGACAACGGATCAGAGGATGGACATCGTGCGCAAGGCAAGACTATGTCGGAACTGTCTCCAGCAGGGACATTTTGCAGACAGATGCTTAAAAACTAGATGCAAGGAGTGCAATCAAAAGCATAACACGCTGCTGCATACTCCAAACAATACACAACGAGCTCCGACCTCGGAGTCGAGTCCCCAACCTCAGCTCAAGGACCAAACACAATCGGTGTCTTTGGGAGCATCGACAGTGAGCTCATCCGTCAAGAAACTAACACTCCTCGGTACAGCTCGGGTAAAGCTGACAAGCAGCAATGGCCGAACAATCGAATGCCGCGCCATTTTGGACTCAGGGTCACAAGTCAACCTCATCAGTGAACGAGTCATCAAGAGACTAGCATTAGTCACAAAATCGACGAATTTGACGATACACGGCATCGGGGACGTACCCCAAAGATCCCAGCGACGCGTGAATATGGAGCTCACTGCCACCACAACGAAGTTCTCCACTCGACTCGAAGCGTATGTCATCAGCACAATCAGTTCGCCACAGCCAAGTCAGGAAATCGACATTTCGGCTTGGAAACTCCCAAGAAATGTGCAGCTAACAGATCCGAACTTCCAACACCCAGGCAGGATCGATGTCCTGCTGGGAGCCGAGCACTTCTTCTCTTTGTTATCCGTTGGTCAAATTAAACTAGGACCAACACTTCCGGTGCTCCAGAATACCCGCCTCGGTTGGATTGTCGCCGGACCAAACCATAAACATCCAGTGGCAGCAGCAACTTGTGGGGTGTGTACTACCGACGACGAGGAAGGCATCAAAAGGGCCATCCAACAATTTTGGGAACTGGATAATCCGGCGGACGGTCAGGAACGACGACTCTCACTTAAAGAACAACAATGTGAGACATTATTTCGCCAGCATCGCATCAGAGATTCCGTGGGCCGCTTTACTGTTGAGCTACCATTTGCCAGCGACCCACAAACGCTAGGAGATTCCAAGGAACTAGCACGCAATCGGTTCCTGTCCCTAGAACGACGTTTGGAAAGGAACTCTGAGATCTACGACCAATATAGGACCTTTATGAAGGAATACCTCGAGTTGGGACATATGGAACCAGTAGATGCGATGAAGATTCCGTCGCCGCATTATTACATTCCTCATTATCACGTGTTGAAGCCAGACAGCACCACTACACGTTTACGAGTGGTATTTGATGCATCGGCAAAGACAACCACTAATACGTCGTTGAACGACATTTTGCATCCCGGACCAGCTTTACAGGAGGACTTGTTTGCCGTGCTGCTCCGATTTAGACTCCCACGATACGTGTTCACAGCAGACATCGAGAAGATGTATCGGCAGATCAGCATCAGGCCCGCTGATAAGCAATACCAACTGATTTGGTGGCGAGGTAATCGCGAGCAACCATTGAAATGTTACCAGCTCAATACGGTAACTTATGGCACGACTTCAGCACCGTACCTGGCCATCAAGTGCCTACGTCAGTTAGGTGAGGAGGCCTCACCACAGTTCCCACATGCAGCAGAAGCTATCAAAAACAATTTCTACGTGGACGACGTCATGACTGGCTCCAACAGCCTGATCACAACAGGTGTGATGCAAAAGGAATTGACGGCGCTATTGAGCCAAGGAGGCTTTAAATTGCGAAAGTGGTGTGCGAATCATCCAAAACTCCTGGAACATATTCCAACCACAGACCAGGAAGTCGAACTGGACTTTAGCAACAATGAAGATACCACCATCAAAACATTAAGGTTAATATGGCTCCCAAAAGTAGACGAATTTGGAGTCCGAGTTAACCTGCCACCCAGAATACGTTCATCAAAACGCACCGTAGCCTCCGACATTGCTCGAATATTCGACCCACTAGGACTGATTGCGCCAGTAACAGTCATCGCCAAGAGATTCCTCCAAGAGTTGTGGGGATTACAACAAGATTGGGATGCAGCACTCCCAATGGAATTCCAAACCAGGTGGCTTCAATTCCGCGAGAATCTTAAGACGATCGAGAGTCTAAAGGTTCGACGACATGTGTGCGGTGGAGCAATTACCAAGGATCCTCGATTACATGTGTTTGCAGACGCTAGCGAGAAGGCGTACGGAGCTGCCGTATACTTACGATCAACGGGATCGGATGGACTAATTCACGTTCATCTATTATGCTCAAAAACGAGGTTGGTCCCACCTCCACCTAAGCGAGTGACCATTCCTCGCCTGGAACTCTGTGCGGCAGAGTTGGCGGCCACCCTGTGTGGAAAGGTGCAACGGCACCTGCGACAAGACAACATTCCGACCTATCTGTGGACAGACTCAGAGATCGTATTAGCATGGATCCATTCAACAGCGGCTGAGTTCCAAACATTCGTAGCCAATCGGATAGCTACCATACACCAACATAGTGTACCTGCACAATGGCGGCATGTAAGATCAAAGGACAACCCAGCCGATCCGCTATCAAGGGGGGTGGATCCGGATAAACTAAGTGCATGTGCTATCTGGTTCCACGGCCCATTCTTCCTACATGGGGACGAGAAACATTGGCCACCCGCATATATCAGGAAGAAGGACTGCGACGTGGAGCGCAAACGTACGGCCACAGTCGCTTTGTCAATTGAAGCAGAGGATCAGACGATCGACCGCATCAACCATAGGAACTCGTTCCAGCGACTTCAACGTATAGTGGCATACATGCTGCGTTTTGGAACCTCGACCCACCGACGAAGCCGTGTCTTCGGGTCTTTACAACCAACGGAACTTGCCAACGCTCGGGTTAAGATCCTGCGCGCAATACAGAGGAAGGAATTAGAAGGGGAAATGAAACACATCCACCAGCACGGCGAGCCAGCTCGATCGAGTCCCCTCAGTGCCATGAACCCATTCCTCGACTCTGACGGATTGCTGAGAGTAGGCGGGCGACTTGGATCATCTAACATATCCTATGATTCCAAGCACCCCATTATTCTACCGCATACGCACGCCATCACAACAATCATCATACGAGAATTGCACGTGGAACATAGGCATATCGGCCCACAAGGCTTACTCGCAGTGACGCGGCAAAATTATTGGCCAACCAAGGGAAAGAACCTCACACGCACCATCGTCCAGCACTGTGTATTTTGCGCAAAAACCCGCCCAAAATTATTGACACAGATCATGGGGAACCTACCCGTCACTCGAGTACAACCCGCTCGTCCATTCTCAAACGCAGGAGTCGATTTTTGTGGACCGTTCCAGACCCACTTTCACATCAGGGGTAAGTGACCCCAAAAGAGCTACATAGCTCTGTTCTGCTGCTTTGCGACAAAGGCGGTCCATCTGGAGTTGGTAACGGACCTTTCAGCAGAAGGGTTTGTGGGGAGGACGAGATCGCGACGCCACATGGGCGAGAGTTCTACCTCGTCCCCACAATTCACTTAATGAAAGTTCCGCCGTAATTAGCTCACCGAGGGGAAACAGCACACACCGGAGAAATAATAAAAACACGTCGCCAATACACGCGGAGAAATTAAACACAGAGAGTCACGTTATAAGGTTCCTTTTATTAAACAACTGTATACATTTTAAATGTTTTTTGTTGTTGGTTGCTTTTAAGTTAATTAGGGTATTAAGTTATAGCCAAAAATATTTAAAGTTGTGTTTTAATTTTACGTAAGACCGACACAAACTGGTGATCCTCCATTATCGCTCCCCTGTGCGCACCAGGGTAGCGATGGAGCCGCGACCCACTCGGGTCGAAGGATGGAATTTGACTCCAACGATATCCTCACCAATAAGGATATCGTTTTTTACCTACCACCAGGGAACGTAGAGTCTCTTGGTGGTATAGGAAACCAGATCTTGTAATACAGGTCATGGTGGTATGTGTGGGATCGTTGAGATCAATGCTATTCACACGTGCAGTGGAACAGCGAAACAGGGAGGCGGCAAAGACAAAAGGAAAGGTGACCAAATGGTTCGCTCTTTAATGAGGGTCATGTTTATACGATGCCTCGTCGCTATTTTCGACGTTAGGAGAAAAAGGTGCTAAAAGCAAATTGGATGTTTATGGCATCTCTGGCTGCAATAGAAACCGGGTTCATATTTGCATTAGGAAATGCTGGAGAATTTGGTTTCAGCGTCTATTGCGCTAATTATATGCAGCTGCTTGGGTTGTTTGTTGGTAAGACAAACAAAAAAGGTTGCCAGGCAATGTATATGAAAAGGTATATGGCGCGGCTAGGAAAATAGACGGCGCGATATTTATGGAATTTGTCTGGTACCGAATTGGTTCAGAATACCAAATAAGCAAACAAAGAAATCTTATGAAAAATTGTATGCGAAGGGATGCATGAAGGTAAGTTTTCTTTATAGGGTATTTAGGGTTATAATAATTGGGTCTGTTTGATGCGTGAAGCATCTAAGATGCTAATGCGAATTGCATTAGCGAAAGCTGGTGCAGACCCGGGTTATGGTTATGGGGGTTTTTTCAGGAAGGCGAGCCGTGGGATCTGGCGGAATCGCCACAGTACTCCCCTCCCAGTGACGTAGTCACGAAAAAAAAGGTAGGGGCGAGGGAATGCTCGATGGTGGGTGCCGTGATGATAGGGAGGTTGCTTCGGAATGCGCTGTGGTAATGTTACGGGACTGTCGTTGTGACCAGTTCCTGGTTACTGTTTGGGCCTTTATCGATAAGATGGACACAGTTGTTACCGCTTGATGCCATCAAGGGCAAATGTGTGCGGCGTGGTCCATCGGTCTGTTATGGGTCTCGTGGACCAACAGGCTTATCGCCCGAATAGGTCGGAACCTATCGGAAATCCGCTCACATCCGCAGTGACGGGTTGCCGTGTGCGGAACGGAAAGGGACCAAGTCCAGAGCGGGTGTCTTTTGTCCATACGTTTGTATGGCGATTTGTTTGCCGCTGGGACTGGTAAAGGAGGGCGGGCCCTCAATTGCACGTTTTACCTATCGAGGGAGGACCGGTACATTGGTGCCAATGTAGCGGTAGCTGCGACCTCGACCGAATGGAAACTTGCTGTGAGGTGCCGGCCGTCGCTCTTGTTTAAAAAAAAAAAAAAAATAGGGGATTTTGATTAGGGGGCTCCTGGTGGGTGGTTGATTGTGTGCAACCCCAGGGCGCCCTAGGGTTATTAGATGTGCGCTCCGAAGTATTATGCACCTAGGAATTTGAGGCGGCGTAGAGGGGCGTGTATAGCCTTTAGTTGCCGCTAAAGGGGAAGCCATGGTGGCTAAAGATTGGGGAACCAGGTATGTTGTCTCAGCCCGGTGGTATCGGTTTGATTTGTGGACCGGTGTTGCTGAGACATTTGGGAGACGTAGGAGATCTAAGGACGAATGTCCTAAAATTTAAACAAAGGGGCAAAACCAGGTGCCCTGATAGATGCTACACGTAATAGCTGTGGTAACGAGGGAAGCTGGCTTGCTGAAATCGGGTAGAAAGGTCGAGCATTGATGAACGGTGTCGCGTGATAACTGTCTTTGGCGTGCATGGACGCCAATATTGGACAGAGGCAGAAAAAGTTGTTAGAGGTCACGCAGAGTCGAGAAGGGTTGCTTGGGGTTGCGTGAAGGCTATGGTTGGACAGAAAAGGGTGAGGTGTTTCACGCGAGGCAAAACCGGGTGTCCTATATATTATATGCTACACGTAGTAGCTGTTGTTACGTAAGGGGCCGGTTTGCAGAAAATGGGTGTTGAGCAATGGCGAGCGTGTGCGCCAATATTTAGGAAAGGACCGAAAAACAAGATGTTGAAATAGAGGGCATTGTATGCCAATATTTAAGGAGGGCCAGAAAGGTGTTGAAGTATTACGAGCGAGACAAAACCAGGTGTCCTATTGATTATGTGCTACGCGGAGTAGCTAAAGTGTGATGAGGAGCCGGTTTGAAGGAGTTAACTAGGGGCGTTGTGTGCCAATAGTAAGAGAAAAGCCAGACGGGTGTTGAAATGGGTCGAGTGAGGTTGGATGGAGTAAAGGGACGAAGAGAGACTAATGGGGGCAAAGGGAGCCGAAGGCTGTCGAGTGGAGTCGAAAGGTGGCCAATGAGGCTAAAAATAAGTCGAAGGTGGTCGGGTATTGTCGCGAGTAGTCGAGAGAAGTAGGAAGCGGAGTCGTGTGTAGTCGAATTGAGTCATGTGAACTTGTGTGGAGTCAACAGTGCTGTGCATCTTGTAAAAACGGTTGTGCGCTGCTAAATACCCTGAAGGGGCGTACAATATTTATTATTTGTTTTAAAAAAAAATTGCAGCAACCGTTTCTATTCAAATAGATATGATGTAGTTTGGTTTAAAATTATTATATATCAACGTTTATTGTTTAATCGTTTTGGATAGCTTAAATTATTATTTTCGTTTAGATTAGTATTAATCAATATATCCATCAATAAACCGATTACTCTGCAAGGTGATATTTCTGTAGATTTTATTTCTCTTTTGAAGTCATTTATTGTTTTTCTTGCTTTATTTTATTTTATGCATTATGTTTAAATGTTGGATAGGTCAGAAGGACTAAGTGTAAGGTTAACAGTTAGTAAATTGATTAGACAAGGCGACTGCAAAAATATATTGTATTAATATCGGCTACAGCTATGTCAACAATTACGCTGGCCAGCGAGTGTTTATCGATTATAATTGCTGACGAGCTGAGCCGATATGGGGTATAGTTTTACAATAGGAACTCGTTAAGTTAGAACTGTGTGTGAAAATGTCTGCTTTAATAAGTAATTCCATGATTCCATGTCTGGATATAACCTAGTTATCAATTTTGGGAATTTTAATTTTTCTTAAAACAAATAATGTTAATTATATGCTTTAAACATTTTAATAAAGACTAAGAGAAAAAAAAATCGAGATTGCTTATAATATATGAATATATATACGTAAATATATATATATATATATATATATATATATATATATATATATATATATATATATATATGTAGAGAGAGAGAGTAATATAATTGTAGAATTGAATATATATTAAATGTTTTACAATTTCTTGTGTATTTAGAGATATTTGTCTTTGTTTGCTTATAATGATTAAAATTCAAAATGTTTCTTGTTATTTGGATTCGTCTTAACATAAGATTTAAACAACAAAGTAAAGGATAAAGTAAAAATTGAAGACTGCTTTCCATTAATTTAGTTAGAATTTATCTGTGGTGTGTATATATTTATATTAATTTGAATCAAACCTGAATAAAAACAAGGAGAAGCAGTTAAAATAATATTTAAAGCAATAAACTAGGAAAACAATGAAAATATTTTTTTTACACATTTGACATTCATAAAATTTATGAGGATATTCAAAATAATGAAACAATTTAGTGAGAACACAAACAATTATTATTATTGCTCATCTAACTTTAATAGCTAAGGAAAAGCAAAAGAGATTAAAGTTTGCTTTTTGGGGATATGAAATATTTTATTTAATCATACGTACAACAAAAAGGCATAGTAAAAAAAAGGCGAAAACAATACATTAATATGTATTCATATCCTCGTATTTTTAATATAATTAAACTTGATTTCCTTTTTCATGGACACAATATATAATGGTAAAAGAGAAAAGAAAACAAAAACGACAATAAACAAAACATTACAACTGCACGTTCTTAGATTCTCTATGAAATCATTTTCTTTATTTCGGTAAAGGGTTTTGTTTTGGTTTATTTATTTATTTCCAATTATGTTAACCATGTTTTTGTATGAATTTGAAAGAAAAGATAATAGCAGAACTGAATACGTGTAACATTTAATATAAAAAAAAAATATTATGTCTTTTTCGTACGTTTATAGGTTACAAAACAAAAAAGAAACGCACCTATATAAATGTATATATTTCCGGACATATATCCATTCATATAAGTGTCAATATCTTTTATACATATTTAATGAATTTTATTTATTGAAAACCTTGTTTCGGTATTTGGATTAGAAAGCATAGTTTTTTAATAGTTAAATCAGTTATACTCTTTTCTTACACTGGTAGAATAACTGCCTCTAACCAGTTGTCTACATTTACAATAGAAAATCGTTTTCGCAAATTAGAACTGTGCATGGAAATTTGTACTTCAAATCACTAATTAATTTTACACAAAACACAAGCTTAATGATTAGCCTACTTGATTAGTTTTTCGGAATGCAGTTTTTTTTTAAATTTAAATTTCGCCCGGAAGGAGCTTACAATAGAAAAAGAAAAAAAAACAGGAAAAAATTGAAAATTTCGAGAAGAGATGAAAAAAAATTGAAGAAAATTCAGGAGAGGATACCTGTCGTTCTGTTGATGGTTTCGATGGTTGCTGGTCGGTGATGGTTACTGGTACTGATGTTATGCCAGGTGCTGTTGTTGGGCTGGCGTTGGGGCGATGTTTTTTGCCCGTTGATTGTTTTTGTTCCTGTGAATGTGTTTATTTTGCACTGTTGGGTTTGGCAATTGCCACCACAATTGCGCACAGAATGTATATTTATTCTGGTGATGTCGTATCGTCTGATGATGTTGGATCGTTGTGTTGAGGCTATTGCTGGATGTACTTCACTGGGTGGTGATTTTGGCAAATTTTATGCACTCAAGAGTCACTATTCTTTGGTATTTTTCGCGCAAACGTATTAAGTCACAAACCGCCATTTCTCACGATGAGTCACGGTTCTGAATTACCGGAAAAATGTCACTAGTTTGTTAGAAGGTCGCGCTGTTCTGACCTTAAGGGTCACCAATGACGACAAACGCGGATGTTCGAAGGTTGCGGTGTTCTTTTTACACTCGCGGGTCACCAATGTGGGGAGGACGTATTGCTCCGGCGTACGGCGCTGATTAGCTTCCTCCTCCATCATAATTACTAGATGTTCCTCGAATGTTCCGCCAAGCAACTGAACGCCAAAAATACCGACGAACAACAACAAGAAACTAACGCACTGTGGTAACTACTTTTTCTTTTATTTTATTTTAATGTTACACTGTTCGTTGACGGTGATACAAATACACAAAAAAAAACGATTTGATATAACTTTAATGGTGTTGTTTAAATAATATTTGAAAAGTGAAACACCGAATACATTTTGTGATTAACCGCACGCGACTCTCGACTCACACGATTATCGCGGATTATCGCTTATTATCGCTTATTATCGCTTCCCTGTGCGCACCAGGGAAGCGATAGGAGACACGACCTGCTCCGGTCGAAGGATGGAATTTGACTCCAACGATATCCTCACCAATAAGGATATCGTTTTTTACCTACCACCAGGGAACGTAGAGTCTCTTGGTGGTATAGGAAACCAGATCTTGTAATACAGGTCATGGTGGTATGTGTGGGATCGTTGAGATCAATGCTATTCACACGTGCAGTGGAACAGCGAAACAGGGAGGCGGCAAAGACAAAAGGAAAGGCGACCAAATGGTTCGCTCTTTAATGAGGGTCATGTTTATACGATGCCTCGTCGCTATTTTCGACGTTAGGAGAAAAAGGTGCTAAAAGCAAATTGGATGTTTATGGCATCTCTGGCTGCAATAGAAACCGGGTTCATATTTGCATTAGGAAATGCTGGAGAATTTGGTTTCAGCGTTTATTGCGCTAATTATATGCAGCTGCTTGGGTTGTTTGTTGGTAAGACAAACAAAAAAGGTTGCCAGGCAATGTATATGAAAAGGTATATGGCGCGGCTAGGAAAATAGACGGCGCGATATTTATGGAATTTGTCTGGTACCGAATTGGTTCAGAATACCAAATAAGCAAACAAAGAAATCTTATGAAAAATTGTATGCGAAGGGATGCATGAAGGTAAGTTTTCTTTATAGGGTATTTAGGGTTATAATAATTGGGTCTGTTTGATGCGTGAAGCATCTAAGATGCTAATGCGAATTGCATTAGCGAAAGCTGGTGCAGACCCGGGTTATGGTTATGGGGGTTTTTTCAGGAAGGCGAGCCGTGGGATCAGGCGGAATCGCCACAGGTTCATCGGCGCTCTCAAGCGCTTTTCATCTAGACGTGGAAACTGCTCTCACCTATATTGTGACAACGCTACTAATTTTGTAGGAGCGCGTAATCAACTGAGAGAGGTCGGAGAGTTGTTAGCGTCAGAAGGAGCTATCAACAAAGTGACATCATCTCTCAGCACCAGGGGAACACAATTTCATCTGATACCGGCCCGAGCCCCGCATTTTGGAGGACTGTGGGAGGCGGCGGTCAAATCAGCAAAACACTTGATGCGATCATCACTGCATGCAGCATCCCTCACATACGAGGAGTTGCAAACCATCACCACGGAAGTCGAAGCCATTTTGAATTCCCGGCCTCTTACACCAGTATCCGACGACCCAAGCGATTTATCGGCACTCACTCCGGGGCATTTTCTCATTGGAGAGCCTCTGACCGCACATGTGGATGCTCACACTGTTCCGCTAAACGTGAAATTACCCACACGCTGGAAATTGGTCACACAGTTGAAACACCAATTTTGGAGACGATGGCATGTGGAATATTTACACCAACTACAGGACAGAAGTAAGTGGAAGCAGCGAGTCCACAACATTAACACAGGGACAATGGTCATCATCCAGGAAGATAATACCCCACCCTTGCGTTGGAAGCTCGGCCGAGTACTTGGCACACACCCAGGGGATGACGGCCTAATTCGAGTAGTGGACGTGCGAACATCTTCCGGAGTGGTTCGGAGACCCATTCACCGCTTAGCGCCCCTGCCAATCGAGTGCGACAACACCAGCGACTTCTCTCGCCCAGCATCTACAACGGATGAATCGCCCAAACACGAGGATTCCCCTTACAAACTACGCCGAATGGTCAACGATCAGGATCTTCGGCCCACCAGTCACGCTTCAGGGTTGAATTGTTATTCAACGGGGGGAGTATGTTTATGAGATCATGCGGCGCCATTTGTGCGGTGCCGTCGTTCGTCTCATTCATCACATTCTAATGCCACATCTCAGCCATTGTTATGTGTGTGAGAACCATTGCCCAATTGCCGCCGTATTTGCATTCCATGCATTTGAATACCGCACGCCAACTACAATTTATGACTGGGCAATAAAAGCAAATTTCAGCATCATGCCGCCATCACCACCAACATGATCGGAATTTTCCCGCAACCGGAAATTTCCAATTTACCATCAGCAAACATCTTTAACAACAGAAGGTGCGAATTGAATTGCCGCCAACTCAAAAAGGGACCACCATCCATGTAATGGTTCTATTTTTTTGTGCGAGAATGTGCGTCCCTTTTTTCTTTGTTTTCTGTGTACACCAGTAATTGGTGTGTATCATAGGAACTCTCCTTCCTATTGTCTTTGTTTCGTACTCATGTCTATTGTAAACAGGAATCTTGCAATCCTGTAGTCAAAATTAGAGATACGATCTATCGATATCCTATGTATGTATTAGTAATGCTCTGCTGCGAGCATGATTTTTGTATCGTTTAGATGTAAGAGTAGTAGTATAGGAAAATTGTATATATAGTTTAAGGATTGGAAAATAAAATCAGAATACATCCGACAGTAACCCCGGCGTGTTCTCATTTCTCTCTACCTTTCAGGTTTCTACTTTGAAATATTCAGTGGCGTTGCGCCCGAATTTTCAAAACACACTTTTTTAGATGTTTAGCGGCGTTGCGCCCGAACATCGACCACAACTTATCACGCTAAGGGTGTTGCACCCTAGTGTACGGTAGGGCCTTCAAGGTTAGGTGCCTTAATAGGCAATACATCAGGTCAAAAGAGGCCTGATACAAACAGCATCATTAATGTTTCTCATTGCCAATGACGCATTATGTCCCATTTTAAATTCATAAAGGAAGAGGGTTCGAATTTAAACTGCCGACAGTATGGTAATAAATTCCTAGAAAAAAAAAACTGTATCTGTAACGCGCCTTAAAATACACACGTCAAGCACACGTACCACTTTACTTTATAAAAAAAGAAAATTTAACGTTCTGGAACAGATGTTCACTCGAGAACTTTTTATATCCGACTGAACGAAAATCGGACATTTCATGTAGTACAACCCAATATGTTGGCGTTCAATATTTTGAAATTACAACAATTAGCAAATTCGTGATCAGGTAGAGCATTCCAGGTTCCGCTGAAGAATGATTCTTCGTGTTCATCCGCACGTTTAATAATAATTTCATTAATTAATAATCATGGAAAAATATTTATTGAATTGTATATTCCCAATTCCAAACCAATAAACATCTTTACGGGACTCCGACAAGGGGACGGTCTGGCCTGCCTCCTGTTCAACCTGGCATTGGACAAATCAATCCGCGATTCTGGAATTACAACTATAGGAACTATTATCACCAAGTCCTGCCAGAAACTTGCTTACGCAGATGACATCGACATCATCGGTAGATCCGATTCGGCTGTACAGGACTCTTTCACCCAGATCGAACAGGCGGCACAAAAACTGGAACTGCACATTACTGAGGGAAAAACTAAGCACATGGTGGCAACATCTGCGAAGAGAAGACCTAACGTTGGGTAGCGGACCACGAATTTGAGGTAGTGCAATCCGTTAACTACCTTGGGTCAATAGTATTTTGGCGGATTCCGTTCTAGCTGTAGTGTTCCACTGAACATTCTGCACACAAATAAAAGACACTTAATTTTTGTTCCCCGAATTTATTCACCTATCATCATCATCATCATCATCATCATCATCATCATCATCATCATCATCATCATCATCATCATCATCATCATCGGCACTACAACCGGGAACTGGTCTTGGCTTTATTTAGCAAGTCCCGAGGCTTGTTAAATTTTCCATAATGATTTGTTTTTTCCGGGCAAGGTCATTAGTCTTGCGCCAGAGGCTCCGCGACGGGGAATCGAACCCCGGTCTTCCGCGTGACAGGCGGAAATACTAACCACTATACTATCGAGGAGCAGTAGATATTCATCTATGCTGTTCTTTTATTTAAGTTTAATTTTATTTTTAATTGAACACTTGTTGCACCCGATTACTCGTGCCGATACACCCTTGCCCGTTTTTCTTTGTTGTGGATCTTTATCCTCCGGATGTTAACACTGAACTACTTAAGCAACTTTCTTCAAGGGATGGAAACTCACCCGGTTGTTGTATGCAACGACCGTGACGCGTGTGCCTGGTTGGGCGATTATAATCTGACTCTACTGGCTGTTGCTCGGAACATACAACCAGTCGCAACAGGGGTGGATTTCCACCGATGTGTGAGGAGCAAATCCGATCTTTCTCTCTGGTGACGACCAATGAACAATCGATTTGGGTTTGATTGGAAGTATTTCCATTGTGACCATACAGATCTGGTTGAATTCCTATTCACTGGAAGCCAGGACAAACGAAAATGCGAAGGGTGTTGAGAAGAGAATCCAAACATGTAGCTGGTCAAATAGATGATCGTGTACGCAGGCTGACTGCCTTGCCACCACAAACAATAAAGGATAGACTTTTCTGTTGATGTTAAGTCAACAGAAACTTCGCCTACGATGGCAAAGGGCTAGGATGGATGGGTTTGGGGACGAATCATAGGGCATGGCCATTCATATGATTGTTTGGATAAACAATCATGGATCGTGTGCAACTCGATAATCGTTTATCGCTTCGGCGACCGATCATGAGGAATTTGGCTTGTAGATGTGCAAGCGTACACTTACCCAGCTTGCCTTTGGGCCAACGGAATTGCGTCAGAGATTGGATGCGAAGAAGGGAATTCAACCAGGTCAGCTGTGCAAACTAATGGTAGCTCAATAGCGACCGAAAAAGGTTGCCATGTTTATAATAGCGACTCGTTTATGCTAGGAAATGTTGCCGTGCAGGCCAAAATAGCTTCTTCTGTTTATACGTCGTGTATACAGAAGCGTTCTGTTTGATAGCCAGCGTGTGGATCGTGGCTGATCGTTGTTTAGACAGCAAATCGTTAGACATGACCGATGCGATGATCGTTCCTCGACAAGGCCACGGATCATGCAATCAATCATGCAGCTATATAAGCAAGCGACTTGCTATGGCTTGACCGTGGGACCAACGGTTGCCGGAGAAGAGCAAACACAGTGGAATTCCTTGGATGCCGGCAATAGGACCCGGTGGATTTTCTAACGAATCGTAGTGGTCATGGGTGCCGACCGAAGGAAACGATTACGCTGGTGAGGTGCGGCAATGTTACTTGATACTATGGCAAGATGATGGTCTTGTCAAGGGTTGTTTTTTTTTTTTTTTTTTCAGGAAATGGATGGTGATCGAAAGGTAGCTTAACGCTGCCTATTGCAGGTAAGGTAATAATCTCTAGGTGAGGGATGGGGAGTTGATTAAGATAGATGGGTGGTTCTTTGGGTAGGTTAGAAGAACCCCCACATGTCCAGTGTGGTTTAATGTGGGACCTAGCTTAATGGAAAAGATTCGGATTTTTGAGAGACAATGCCTCAGGACGTGCCTTAACTTATATCGGACTCCTGAATCCGATCACAAAAAATACTATCCCTATGAAGCGTTGTACAGTGGGGCCAATATACATAGAGTGGATGATTTTATGATCAAGTTGATCCGAGGACATCTTGCGAGATCAATGAGCACGCCGAACGATTTAATTTTTGGTGCATATTATCCAAACAATATGTATTATGAGCGGGTGCATCGCAATGGATTATGCCACCAGAAGCATTCCACAGTCTTGACATGAACGGCCTTGTGGGTAATTTTACTTGTGCGTCAACACGGACGCTAGTTCGATAAAAACACCACCGATGTTACAGTGGAAATTATTCCGCCGAAAGAAAACAAAACGAATAACAAAAAAAAAAACACAGGAATTGTTCAGTTGGGAAAATCTTCTTTTTATTTGAGTTCACAGGTGACAGGACGTTATTCGTTATTACAAAACACTGAGTCATTTAATATTGATTATGGTGAAGATATTAAGGTTAATGAGTGGGAAACTTCCCTTAGCTCTAAACACTGTACATTTTGGGGAAGCACTTCAATCAGCGATATAAGGTGTGCGACTTGATAACATACGATCGCGGCAAGGGTTTGTTGTAGTTCGATAGCACAAATTAACTCACATACGGATTAACATAAAATTATATTTGGTCGCACGTAAGAAACGACAACAGCAATTAATGGCGGACTCGACACCATGTAAGGAAACGCACTCGGATTAAGGCAACACGTACTAATGCACTCGACATGAATATACTGTAACGATCCTCTGGTTACTCGAATAGTGCGTGCGCACACTTAGGGATATAGTACTTGACTTTTACACACAGCGACCTCGACACGTGTGTGCGATTAAACGGTTAAAATCGAACTCCTCGAGGAATGCTCGCTTCGGAATCAACTCATCAGTGTGGTGAGTTTCCACTAGCGAAGTAAAACAGAAAAAGACATATTGTGATCGTATAGATCTGTTGGAAGTCCCTCCCCCTGAAAGGAAGGACAACGAAAATGCATTGAATGGTAAGAAGGGAATCCAATCAGGCAGCTGTTCAAACAATATATTCATGCATCAGAGGCTAAAGGCATTGCTATCGTAAACAATAGAGGCATATTCTCTGGATAGAATTTTTCTGTTGATGCTATTAGCTGTACAACTTTGCTTCCGCCGTTTTGCAATAGATGGCTGTAGCGGTAAGTGGTAGTTGAAATAAATAGATCATAGATGTCATACAATAAGCTTAGGTATTTGTAAACATAACGCCATCGAAATATTAGTCGATTTGTGTCTGCATCATAAAGTTATTCTCGATTAAACATGTCAGCTTACGAGCCAAATTCTCGTCATTTGCGGGAGGTTTTAATTTTCTGCTTTAATATGAAGAAATCTGCGGCTGGGGCTCATCGAATGCTCTCAAATACCTATGGTGAGGTCGCTATTGGTGAAAGAACGTGCCGAGAGCGATTTCAACGCTTCAAGAACGGCGATTTTAACGTCGAAGACCAGCATGGCGGTGGAAGAGAGAAGGTTTTCGAAGATGCAGAATTGGAGGCATTACTTGATCAAGACTCGTGTCAAACGCAACAAGAATTAGCAGGATCATTGGGAGTGACGCAACAAGCCATTTCAAAACGCCTGGAAGTCATGGGAATGATACAGAAACAAGGAAATTGGGTGCCGTACGAGTTGAAGCCGAGATATGTTGAACGGCGTTTGTGTGTTTGTGAACTGCTGATTGCAAGGCAAAGGCGGAAGGGATTTCTGCATCGCATTGTGACTGGGGACGAAAAATGCGTTCATTACGATAATCCCAACCGCAGAAAATCATGGGGTATCCCGGCCATGCTGCCACGTCGACGGCCAAACCGAATATCCACGATTCCAAGGTCATGCTCAGTACTTGGTGGGACCGGCTCGGCCTAGTGTATTATGAGTTGTTAAAACCGACTGAAACAATCACAGGCGATCGTTATCGAACGCAATTAATGCGTTTGAGCCGAGCATTGAAAGACAAACGGCCGCAATACAACGAGAGACATGATAAAGTGATTATACAGCATGACAATACTCGACCCCATGTTGCGAAAGTGGTCAAGACATACTTGGAAACTTTGAAATGGGAACTCCTTCCCCACCCGCCATATTCTCCAGACGTTGCTCCCTCGAACTATCACTTGTTTCGATCAATGGCACACGGCCTGGCTGACCAGCACTTCCGGTCTTATGAAGAAGTAAAAAATTGGATCGATTCGGGGATCGATTCAAAAGATGACCAGTTTTTTCAACGCGGGATTCGTATGCTGCCCGAAAGATGGGAGAAAGTAGTGGCCAGTAATGGACAATACTTTGAAACATAAATGTATAACCAGTTTTTTACAATAAAGCCTCGAATTTCGGGAAAAAACGGCGGAAGCAAAGTTGTACAGCTATTATATCAACAAAAAATTCGTCCACGATAGCAACCGCTAGGATGGATGAGTGTATGTTTGGTTTAAAAAACGAATCATAGGACGTGACCATTGCTATGATTGTTTGAATAAACAATTATGGGTCGTGTCCAATTCGATGTTCGTTTATCAGTTAGACAAGCGATAATGGATAATTAGGCTGCAGCTGTATAAGCAAGCAATTTGCCATAGCTTGGTCGTGGGGCCAACAGTTGTTTGAGAAAAGTAAACACAGGGATGTTAATGTGTATATGGTAGACATGGACGCCGGCAAGAGGACTCGGGTAGCTTCGCAAATGGTTTGTGAAAGTCATGGGTGCCGCCAAGAGAAACCGATTGGATTCCAAAATGACTCGTGATGGTCATGGGTGCCGGCGAGAGGAACCGAAATGCCTTGGGACGAAAGCAATGCTGCCTGATGCCGTGGCAAGGTGATGATCTTGCCCTGGGTTTATGTTTCAGTGGGGCAATCTGCCCGATTGCAGGTAAGCGAAATGTTTTTATTGCAGATGAGAAATGGGAAGTTGGGTTAAGGGAAATGGGTGGTTCTTTGAATATGCTTAAAGAACCCCCACAGCCTCATACAAAATGAATCCGCTAAACCATTGATTTATCACGTGCGTCGGTCGGCCATAAATAAACAAATATGTTATAATCGAGAGGTTGCGCTGAAACTGAAAAAAAGGAAAGGAAAACAATAATGATAATAATAATAATAATAATAATAATAATAATAATAATAAAAAGCCCAACAAACACCGGAAAGCTTACATAGATTTAGTTTAGATGTTAGGTTTAGGATAGAGTTAAGGAAACAAACAACAACAAAAAATAAACAAATAACATATATATATATATATATATATATATATATATATATATATATATATATATATATATATATATATATAATAGTTAGTTTAGTATTTAACTTAGATAAAAGGTAACAACAATAACAAAAACAAAGTTTTTTCTGTTCTTCATTTTCCTTGTATCTAATTAAGTTCTTCAAAATGCATGTAAACAAAAGAATCACAATGTCGTAAGACAAATTTTCACGCTTTAAGCGTATGCATGTAACTTAGGGATTCCGCAAGGGACCAGTAAGTTGGGTAATAAGATACCATAACCTAGAGTTTAATCATGTTTGTCTAGCGAGTAAGTAAATATAAGAGAAATAAAAAAAAAATGATTAAAAAAAATTATTTTATATATACTGATTTTAACCATTATAGCGTCGGTTCGAATCACACGCTTTTCACAATCGGCGCAAACACTAGAAGTACATCTGTGATGTGGTGATTACAGCAATAGTATAAATCAGGAGCGCTAACTTATTGGAAAACAGAAATCACCTGTGAGAACAGAAATCACCTGTGACATCAGAGTTAGTTTTTGATATTTGGTTTGGATTTGGTTATCCCTCTGTGTCCCACGACACCGCTTCAATATTTCTCTATTGTAGTTAACTATATTATATTTTGTAATTACCTTTGTTAAGCACTTTGTGATTATTCGTACGTTCGTCAACTACCTGTAGCATTAAAATTTGAATTCTTGTTAGCGGTTGACGCAATGAAAATGTGGTTAATTCTGTTAGAAAGACAGTTCATGGATTTAGTATTTACACAAAAAAATGGGTTGAAAGATTAATAATACAAAACAAATTCAAAAATACAAACCAAACGAATGTGGCCGTATTCCAATATTCCCAAAGCAACGACAATTCATTCAAACACCTGATCAGCTAAGCTAACCTGAAGAAAAAGTGACTAAGGCAGAAATAATTTTTGTGACAGCGATTATCTCCCCTTGAAAAGTATAACAAAATATTTATTTCTAAATACAGACGGTTCCAGCTTTTGAAGTAAATATTATTTTGTTGGTATAGTCAAAAGTAAACGAAGGATGTAGAGCTTATAGTCACAGTTGTTTTCTATTTTGATTTGAAGTCCGCATTTATTTTTTTCAGAATCGAATTATACACTTTTTCCTTATGTAGGACTAAATGCATGTGTAGTGCTCTAAAAAGCCCTACCACCTTTTTCCCCATCCATACATCCTAATCCCAGAAATCCTACATCAAAACATTAAATCCTATCAAAATCCTGAAAAACCAAAACCAAATCCAAAATTCGCAATAAACGAATCAAAATATTCGTTTAGCGCTTTGCATTTGCCCCCACGGCATAATTTAATCAAAAAACCAAAACTAAAATCAAAATTCGCAATAAACGAATCAAAATATTCGTTTATCGCTTTGCATTTGCCCCCACGGCATAATTTAATCAAAAAACCAAAACTAAAATCAAAATTCGCAATAAACGAATCAAAATATTCGTTTATAGCTTTGCATTTGCCCCACGGCATAATCTCAATTCAAAATCCAGAAATACATTTCAATCTGGTAATTTCCCTAGAAAATTAAACAAACCAAATCCATGGCAAATCACACCAGATGTTCGAATTTGCCACAAGCAAACAATACCCAAATACCATTTCAAATCCTCACATGCAAATAGATTGATGAAGATCCAGAAAACTGAATCTTATCTAAAACAAACATTGAGCATCGCACGAAATGTATTGAAAATCGAGATTGTTGCACGAAAATGTGTATCTTTGGGATACAATTTTCGATTCCTTTTTCTTTATAAAGGAATAGTATAGTGATCTCCGGGCCGCAGTTAAATATCATCCGTTGTCCCTGAAGGAAAATATCCTGGAGAAGGGCGAAGTTCAAATTAAAAATAAATAAAATACTAAAAGGAAAAACGAGCCTTCTTTTTCATTTTACTGGTGAGTAAAGCATAGGTACACCCTCAAAGAGAATACTTCTGAAGATCTGGAGTATCACCTGGCCACCACGGAAACCAGCGGACTTGCGAAGACTGAGGCCAAACCAAAAGGACGTTACTCTTCCCTCTGGATCAGAGGAAGCACGGTTAACGACCCCTTGTAGGACAAGATTTCAGGAGTGGTCTGTTTTAAGAGATCGCCTTGTCCTTTTAAGGATCAGGAGACTCGCGTCCTGAAACTAACCCCTACAGAACACAACAAAAAATTTTGGTGGCAGCGCGTGGGATACCCAAAATCCCCTACCACAGAAGACTCGGGGATTATCCAACAATCCCCTACCAAAGAGAACACTGGTAAAATTATCCACGAAGGACGTCCCGATAATGCAGAATTTCAAAATCCTCTATAACTGATTCCTGAAGACATCAAAGACACGCACTCCAGGCGCTTGAAGGAAGACATTTAAAACTGGCGGGATAATACTTGCGATATCCCCTAACAACAAAAAAGCAAAATTTCTTCTAAAGCGTATTCCGGGGCTAACACCGGAACAGTAACATTAAAACCTTTTTTTTAAATTTTTAAAGCGTATGCCGGGGCTGACACCGGAAAGGTATTGAAATTTAAAAGCGCTGCCTGGGGCTTGGATACCGGCAAAGTAGATAAAATCAAAGTGCTACGAAAACTGCCACGAGTTCCGTGGAAAAGAGGAAACATCTTTTTCCTTATACACCAGCACAACATAATCATCAGGAAATTTGCTGCTAGATCCTGACGATAGTGATTAGGACCAGAGAAGAATAAAATAATACATCCAGTGGAGCGAACCCCAGTCAGCAGAAAAACCGATTCCTGTCGCAGCTACAACAACCACAGGTAAAAGAAAATTTTTATTATTAAAGTGAAAAGTGAAACAGAAAGTGAACTAAATTTGATAATTAAAATAAAGATAAAATTCATTTAAGTTTGTCATTTTTTTTTGCGTAGTAATCGGCCTCCAAAATAAATAAATTTTTTTTTATTTTAAATTTTCGAAATCATTAACTAAAGGAGACGCCAAGAATAAATTGAATGTTCAAATACTTTTTTCAAAATTGTTCTTTTCACACGAGGATCAAGAAAAACCCTCTAAAATTTGATTTTTTCTTTTAAATGCAATTAGTTTATATATTTTTTTCTCTCCTAATGGGAATATCCATATAAGTGCCCAGAAGGGATAAAATTATAGTGAAGCAATCAAGGGAACTATAGAAAATATGTTCACCTTTATAGACGAAATTTAAATAAACGTACTCTAAAATTTATCAAAAATTTTACACATATTTCAATTTACAGAGGCAAATTTAAATTAAACAAACATAAAAATTTTCATAAAATTGATACGAATACATTTTTCTTAATAAACATATATTTTTAAACGCATATCTTTAACAATTTTCTAAAAATTTTACACATATATATATATACATATACACATTTGCTTTTCGGAACTATTTCAACTTCTTTGGGGAAGATTTTCTATCGTTTCTGAGTGATAGCTGAAGGAAAACGGAAAGTTAAAGTCCTTTGCACTTAACTTTGACGTTGTTTTGGACTTTTTTGTGTGTTGATTTTCTTTTTACGTTCCTGTGGGAAAACCAATTTCAGGGTCCTTTTCTCTTTTTGCCCGTGACACTTTAGGCCTTGCTCCCCTCGAACGAAAGGAAAATTGTTTCTCTCACAATTAGGAGTAAAATACACTTTACCCAATAGGATCTAACTAACTAAGTTGGAGAATATATTATTCTTCTTGTTTTCGTCTTTTCTCTTGGTTATCGTATCACGATAAAATGAAAATTACATCTCTTTGTTCTCTACCCCATTTCACCATCATTTGGGAAGGTCTGTTTCACAAATACGTCGTGAGCGACAAAAATAAACCGGGTACGCGTTCGCAGAGACCTGAGCCCGAGCTCATACAAAATCGCGAGGACGAAATATCGGAAACCGTACGTATGGAAACACGCGAACAGAGTTCTAGAATGAACCTACCAATAGGATTAAGCGACATACTGGGACTCGTGCCGGTATTTAACGGTAATCCTGATGAATTAGAGGGTTTCGTCTCTTGTGGAGACATTTTGTTCTCACAAGCACAAGAAGACAACCAGAAATCCTTTATTCTAAGGGTAGTAAAGACCAGATTACAGGGACCGGCGAGAGACTGCATCAAAAATAAAATTATTTCTACATGGGAAGATTTGGTATCTGAATTGGAGGGAGAATTTAAAGCTCTAATCTCTAGGTCTGCTGCTCAAAATAATTTGGTGGCAACAAAACAGGATAGCAAGGAGGGTGTGAAGGAATTTTCAAATAGACTCACACACCACCTGCATGAATTGGACAGCGCCACATACGCTAGTTCATCTGATCCTGCAGTCAGAACTTATCTTCTGGCTGAAAATCAAAGACTCGCTTTAAATACGTTTGAGGATGGGATAAGAAATTCCAGTCTCAAAATCTTAGTAAAAGCACATAGGGCTTCAAATCTCAAAGCGGCCATTAGCTACGCTTTGGAACAATCTCAAAGATTGAACAGCGATAACTCAATGCAAACTTCCACTAACAATTTTAGGAGAAACCAACTAATTGTTTGCCGAACATGCAACAAGAGGGGACATACTTCTGCGACTTGTTATCGCAACACAAATTTTCCAAATTTCGTCCCCCAACGCATTAAGACAGAGGTTGAACGTCTCCAATGCACATACTGTCGGAAGTATAATCACACTCAGGCAGAGTGCAGAACAAGGTTAGCTCATATGCGAAACCAGGACCAACCTTCAACGAGTCGAAATCCTTTCAGAACTCAGCCCAATCAATCTCAAAATAGGACAATAACAAACTCGCCCCGCATTGAAAATCGAAATACCCGACAAAATCAAAATATTAACAGGGTATCCAATTCACAACAGGGAAACGAACTCACTCGGGCAGCGAGCAACGGCAATCCTTCTCGAGTGCAGACAATCGCCGATATACACCCCATCCCGATGTAAATTTTCAAATGCGCGTATTTTTCTGCCCTGAATTTAAGGAGCCAGTAATACGTGTAAAATTTAATCCATCGGATAAAAAATACTCCACTTTCCTCATCGATACAGGCGCCGACATCAGCCTGATCAAATTAGATAATCCTTGTATTGAACAATCTGTAAACAATTCAGACTCAGTGACTATATCCACCATTGCAGGGAAAACGGTCAGCACATGCGGAAAGGTATTGGGGGAGTTCGAATTCAGAACTGATAGGCACTCCATACCCTTTAAGCATAACCTTTTTGTAGTGGGAAGCAATGTAGAATTTCAACACGATGGCATACTGGGAAGCGATTTCCTTACGAAGCACCAGTGCCACATTAACTTTGAAAAGGGATTCCTTAAATTCGCTGTGAAGAAGAGAACCATGGTAGAACTCGAGCAGCCTTTAGGGAACAATAACGAGGTCAAGGAAAATATTCAGAATGCCACACCTTACGAGGCGTCTTCCACTGAAAACATAGGCATTCATGAAAAATTGGCTAACACCGTTCGTTAGTCAACATCCGAATCCGTTTGTCTACGGGCCGGATCTGATGCTGTGACAAACACAACGAAACCAACCAGCCTTGAATCTTCCTCTTCCCATTTAAATAAAGTTTGTGGTAACAGAAAAGTTAAGGAAACTGCCGAAAAACTGAGTTCAGGAAAACATGAACCTGAAACTCCAATATCCCCAGTAAATTTAAAACGAAATGACAAAATCGATCTCATAAAATTGCATTCACGATCTCAACAAATAATGGAGATTCCATTTAAAGGAAAACTCAGTCAAGAACTGATTATAAAAAAATCCGAGATCATGCCAGGGATATATCTGGGTAATAGTTTGACAACACCACAGGACAACAAAATAAAGGTACTATTAATGAACACATTAGACACCGATCAGGAAATAAGCACCAACGACATAGAAGTCGGATGGGAAGATCTGGATGACTACAATGTGTTAAGGGCGGACGAAACCCAAAATCTTCTAAAAAATAGGCTTAAACGGCTAGAATCACTCCTAGAGTTGCGTCATTGTAACCAGGAGGAAAGGAAATCTATCCTGAATATCTGTCGCACTTATAATAACCTATTTCTTCTCGAGGGTGACTACCTCACATATACTGACGCCATAGAGCATCAGATCATCACAGAGGAAGGAAAGCCCCCACTTTATATACAACCGTATCGCCTACCAGATAGCTCGAAGCAAGAAATTCACAAACAGGTGAATGAAATGCTTCAGGACGAAGTAGTACAACAAAGTTTCAGTCCTTGGAATTCCCCCCTCTTACTAGTACCCAAGAAGGCAGGACCTGATGGGACAAAACGGTGGAGAGTGGTTGTCGACTTTAGAGCCTTAAATAAAATAACAGTCGGAGATGCATATCCATTGCCCAATATTACTGATATTTTGGACCAGCTAGGAAAAGCTAAATATTTTAGCACTTTAGACTTAGCAAATGGTTTCCACCAAATACGCATGGACAATAGAGACAAGGCAAAAACAGCGTTTAGCACACCCTTCAGACATTACGAATATAATCGAATGCCCTTCGGACTTAAAAACGCACCTGCCACATTCCAGAGGCTTATGAATAGTGTACTCATGGGTCTCCAAGGAATAGAATGTTTCGTCTATGTAGATGATATTGTAATTTACGGATACGATCTGAACGATCACAATTCCCGACTTACCAGAGTTTTCGAGCGATTACAAAGGCACAATCTGAAAATACAACCAGAAAAGTGTCACTTCATAAGGAAAGAGCTCACCTACTTGGGGCATGTTATTTCAAAGGAAGGTATAAAACCAGATCCAGAAAAAACTAAAGCGGTGAAAACGTTTCCAACGCCCAAGAAACAAAAAGATGTAAAATCTTTTCTCGGTTTTGTAGGCTACTATAGAAAATTTATCCCTAATTTCGCCGAACTGGCAAAACCTTTAAGCAGATTACTTCGGAAGAATGTTCCATTTCATTGGGATGTTTTTTGTGATGAGGCATTCACAGCTTTAAAAAGAAAGGTTATAACCCCACCAATATTGGCATATCCAGACTTTAACCGGGAGTTTATAATAACCACGGATGCTAGCAATGTTGCGTTAGGAGCAGTCCTATCTCAAGGTACAATAGGACAAGATAAACCTATTGCTTTCACTAGCCGAACCCTAAACGACGCAGAAACACGGTATACAACGTCTGAAAAGGAATTACTAGCAATCGTTTTTGCATTAGCACAGTTCCGACCATATGTCTACGGACGAAAGTTCACAATAGTAACTGACCATAGCTCTCTACAGTGGCTTATAGGACGAAAGGATCCTACATCCAGACTTATGCGATGGAGAATTCTACTCGAAGAGTATGAGTACACAATCGTCCATAGAAAAGGAAAGCAAAATGCAAATGCTGATGCTCTCAGCCGTATAACAACGACTACCCCAGTCGATCCCATCAAAAATAGTATCCTCGTCACCACACGAAGTAAAGCCAAACTCGAAGAAGATGTGGCTGCACAATCATACAAAGATACTACCAATCTTGTATGGCAAGAACAAACAGGGTCCATCTATACCAAGAAGAAACTTGGACTACGTATTATAATCCTCCCATTGATAGACTCTGCTGAGGAGGAAAACCTGGCAGGAAGAATCCCAAACTTCACCAAGCCAGACGTAGGTAAAATTACGTTTCATGAGCAAGATGGGTTATGCGCCACCACATTGCCATTGCCTTTCAGAAACCTAAGCGACCAGGAAACCGCTAAGAGTTCCCTTATTGATCTGAAGAAGATTTGCGAAGACCGGAATTTCAATTCCATTGGAATTTTAGTCCCCTTCATAGAAAACGAATCAAAAGTAGCACTCAATAACTTGCTAAAAGAAACTTTTGCTCACCTCAACGTGACAATGTACGTTTTCTCCAATAAAAAGAAGCTTCTAACAGATCCTAACGAAATACAAAAGTTACTCGCGGAATACCATAACTCACCTTTCGGAGGACATCAAGGAGCCACCCGAACAATCAATAGATTGAAGCAAAAATATTACTGGCGCACAATGACCGCTGAGAATGCAGCGTATATTAGAAAATGTGCCTCCTGCCAGATAAACAAAAGTGGAAGGAATCCTAGAATTCCTATGAAGATAACCACAACAAGCTCCAAACCTTTTGAAGAGTTGCTTTAGATATAGTAGGACCATTACCAGTCAGCTATAATGGAAATAAATACCTACTAACGTTTCAAGACGATTTGACTAAATTTTCAGGAGCTTACGCACTGGCCAGCGCCGAAACCAAGGACGTGGCCAGGACTTTCGTTGAAAACATCGTCTGCCAGCACGGCATACCATCTTCTCTATTAACTGACCGAGGTGCAAATTTTCTCAGCGCACTTTTTATGGACATTTGTTCCTTACTTAAAATGAGAAAACTCAATACAGCACCCTACCATCCACAAACGAATGGAGCACTAGAACGGAGCCATAGAACTCTGGTGGAATACCTCCGCCACTATGTAAACCAGGATCCTCTCACCTGGGACACCTGGATACCGTACGCAATGTTTGTGTATAATACTACACCCCACAGTAACACAGGCTACACGCCGCATGAATTACTATATGGTTTCCCAGCCGAAATACCCAGTTCTCTCAGACAAAACCCCGAAAGCTCTTATAACTACGACCATTACGCAAATGAATTAAAAATGCGATTACAACATGGTTATCGTACAGCTAAGGGAATACTGATAGAGAAAAAACAAAAATCTAAGGCATACTACGACCAAAAAGTAGGCCGTAAGAAATTTAATGTTGGCGACAAGGTTCTATTAAAGAATCACTCAAGACCTAACAAACTAACCTCCCTGTGGAAAGGCCCCTATGAAGTTGTAAAGATCCTATCCGAAGAAAATTCAATCCTCAAAATAGGAAAAGGAACTCGAATAGTCCACAACAATAATATAAAACTATTTGTGGATTAGGCAATCACGAATAGGAAACTCCAAAGAAAAATAAAAGTTGAAAAAAAATGTATGTATGTATAGATAACCTTAAAAAAAAAAGAGAGAAATAAATAAATGCATATATGTATAGATAAACTTAAAAAAAAAAATAAAGTCAAAAAAAAAAAATAACACTACGACAATGTGTTTAAAATTTGCTTCAAAAATTTTCACTTCAAATAATTGTATACGAATAAAATAATTTTGTAAATAGTATACAACACTTTTAATAAAAAAAAAAAAGAGAAAAAAAAACAAACAAAACAAAAATAAATATATAGATAAAAACAAATATTAACGCACTTAATAAAATAAGTTTATATCATGTTTTTAATAACCAACACTAACTAAATAAATAAACATCAACAACAAAATTTTGTAATAATAATAAATAATCTTAAATTATAAGAAAAAACACATTATATATATATATATATGAAAAAAAACGAAAATACAAAAACAAAACTTACAAAACAGTGTTAAAATAAGAACTTCTAATATTTATATAAATACAAAACAGTTTTCAACTAAGAAAAAACTAAGAAAGTAAGAAAATTTTTATATAACAAAAAAAAAGGAAAAGTTATAGAATTAAATTGTACGTCCAAATACATGGAAAAATTATATAAATAAATAAACGCCCGACTAATAAGGACAATGAAAAAAAAAGAACAAAAATAATATATGTAAATAATGAAAATTTATACGAGTATATAAACAATGAAAATTCTATGTAATATACAAATTGTAAGAATAAACCATAAAAACCTTACTTATCTATGTATCTTTTTACAAATAGTACTTTATAAAAATATAAAACAAAAAAAAAAACCCCCAAAGTTAAATTTAATATAATGAATTCAAATACTTATGTAATTATAAAACATTCTACAATTAACTTTACACGCAGAAAATAAGAAAATATTTACTTTAAATCAAAACGAAAATTTTTAGAATCAAATGTTTCCTTCTAATACAATGTTTAACCAACATGAAAAAAAAAACAAATTATATGAAATTTTAAAACCAAATGTCTATTGTACATATAACCAAAACCAAACTAAATGAATATACCCTTAACCCAAAATAAAATACTTTATATAAGAAAACTTTATTTTGGATAACCAACAATTACTGTTAAACACACCTATACTAAGAAAATTCAAAACTTAAAAACAAAATTATATTTGTACAAAATTTCAAAAGAAAATATTTTTATTACATATATAACCATTGTGGAAACTTGGATACACGACCATAAATATGAATACATAAATATTAAGAAAAAAAACAAAGAACAAAAATTACACATTTATAATAAATATTGTATACATAAAGCTACTATGTTAGAAAATATCAGGCCTATGCAACGGAATCACGATACTATCATCCTTTATCCTCAACCACACCATTTTCCAGAAAATTAATCTCATAAAGATCAATTTTCTTTTTTTCAAGGAGGGGAGGATGTAGTGCTCTAAAAAGCCCTACCACCTTTTTCCCCATCCATACATCCTAATCCCAGAAATCCTACATCAAAACATTAAATCCTATCAAAATCCTGAAAAACCAAAACCAAATCCAAAATTCGCAATAAACGAATCAAAATATTCGTTTATCGCTTTGCATTTGCCCCCACGGCATAATTTAATCAAAAAACCAAAACTAAAATCAAAATTCGCAATAAACGAATCAAATATTCGTTTATAGCTTTGCATTTGCCCCACGGCATAATCTCAATTCAAAATCCAGAAATACATTTCAATCTGGTAATTTCCCTAGAAAATTAAACAAACCAAATCCATGGCAAATCACACCAGATGTTCGAATTTGCCACAAGCAAACAATACCCAAATACCATTTCAAATCCTCACATGCAAATAGATTGATGAAGATCCAGAAAACTGAATCTTATCTAAAACAAACATTGAGCATCGCACGAAATGTATTGAAAATCGAGATTGTTGCACGAAAATGTGTATCTTTGGGATACAATTTTCGATTCCTTTTTCTTTATAAAGGAATAGTATAGTGATCTCCGGGCCGCAGTTAAATATCATCCGTTGTCCCTGAAGGAAAATATCCTGGAGAAGGGCGAAGTTCAAATTAAAAATAAATAAAATACTAAAAGGAAAAACGAGCCTTCTTTTTCATTTTACTGGTGAGTAAAGCATAGGTACACCCTCAAAGAGAATACTTCTGAAGATCTGGAGTATCACCTGGCCACCACGGAAACCAGCGGACTTGCGAAGACTGAGGCCAAACCAAAAGGACGTTACTCTTCCCTCTGGATCAGAGGAAGCACGGTTAACGACCCCTTGTAGGACAAGATTTCAGGAGCGGTCTGTTTTAAGAGATCGCCTTGTCCTTTTAAGGATCAGGAGACTCGCGTCCTGAAACTAACCCCTACAGAACACAACACATGTCCCATTTTGAAACCATTGTTCTTATGTTAACTTACTGGCTTTCTCCAAACACTCTAAATTTTACAATATCTAATTTTTGTTTATGCCTTTTGGCGTACAATGACTTTTATAATTTTGTTTACAGTGTAATCAATATATATGACGTCTCCCTCTTTCACAATTATACATATAAGTTTTCTATTTTATTTTTAATTTTAGTTTCATTTATTTGTTTTTTTTTTATTATTATTTTTGTTGTGGATTCGCTTTTAACCATCCGCAATTAAATTAAGTGTGGCACCACCTGAACTGAATCGGATATGTGGCATCACCGAAGCAATGTCAGCCATCAGCTGACATTTATGAATTCTGGTGGTTGTCACTTGACAACCAGCTTTTATGTTTTCTTTCTCAACTTCGTTAATTTCTCGTGACGAACGGATGTCAATCAACTATCAGCGACGATTACTTGTAATCCAAATAAATAGAGTCGATCCTTTGAATAAATCAATTTATTAAACCAATCACTTCACCGCGTTTCACTGTTGGGTAATGGATTAAGAGTCTTTACTGGAATTGATCAGGTAATCCGGTCACTTTTTCATTTAATATCAAGTTGGTTTCAGGAATCAAATTGCTCCCGCCATTGCTGTGTTGCCGTACACAATCAAGATAATTTAAATACCAGGAGACACCATCGTGTTCCAACCGAGTGTGATCAGCGCTTGCCTGACACACAAATCTCTTTGGCCAGGAGACACCATCGTGTTCTTGACCGCGTTGTATTCAACGTTTGTTGGATGCAACAATATTTGGTCCTTCGAGCCGGATCCAGTCTGTGGATCCATTTCACTGCTGCCAGCTCGCAGCCTAACATTAGTGCAGACCGCCGCCAAACTCGTTGGCCACTGCAAAGATTGTAAATACAATCTACCGCCGTCTCCATACAAGCCAACCTCAGCAGAACCAGAACCCGGAATCAAATCCGAATCAACGCCAACAAAAATAGAAGCTAGTGCAACTAAAGCAGCCCCCGTCCAGCCTAAGGATCCGCCCCGCAAAATTCGTGGTGCACGCTGTCTCAAGTGCAGATAACTAACAACTAACCACACCGAGACCAGTTCGCGGCACAGCCTACTGGAACCAGACTGTGGAACCAACTACCGCTGCTCAGAACGCAGCGCTCACCCAGTACAGATACCTACCACCGTCCAGGTTCTCAGGTAAGACCACAATTTCCCATTATAACCAAATTATCGCCTCCAAATTCGTGGCGCCACCGAAACTGCCCCCAGCAGTTACTTACCACCACACCGCGATCAGTTCGCGGCGCAATTGACGTCTAGATCTGTGGATCGGCTACCACTGCCAGGTCGAGGTGTAGTCTGGGATTCAAATCTGTGGATGGGTTCCCGCAGCCAAGTTAGCGGTGCCACTGCAGAGGATCCAGACATACGGATCAATCGCCGTCAAGTTCGCGGACTACTATAAGATCCAGACTTAAGGACCGACCGACGTCAAGGTCGCGGAACACCAGCGTCCAGACGCAAAGACCAACCGTCGCCAAGATCGATACATCTAAATTACAAGGAGATGTCGGCCCCAATGCACGAGAAGTCGAAAACGACAAAGGCTACATTGGCGGAACAGTTAATCAGCGCCCAGTTCGCTTCCCAGGAGCGGGTGTCCTGTGCCTTTCTCAACCTTGAGAAGAGAGGGCCGCCAACGTTGTTCTCGGTGGACATACGCCAGCACAACCTCCAGATCACATGGGAAGACATCCGAAAGAACCATGAAGAGATAAAACGCCTAGCCACTCCAGAGGTGACCAGCGGCCATCGCTACTTCGTGGACCGATTCATAGATCAAGCCTAAAAGATCTATCTGGACGAGGTCACAAAGTTTGTTGGGGCAAGGAACGTCCGCACCACTGACCGTCCGACCGTATCCAAGACTGCGACAGATATCGTCATTCAACCACCCAGACTTTCGCCGCCATTTGTGTCGCAACCACCTCGGTGGCCGGGAACTCCGTTCACACCTGGCACGCGTATGCCACCTGGCCACCCATCCAGAACCCCATCACGGATGATGTCCCCGAAATCCACAAGCCATCGGACAACCCAAGATATGACGACAGACCCTGAAAGTCCAGCCAAGGAAGGTGCTGCCGCAGGCCAAACGGCCAAAGGAGGAAACAGTTGAGAAGAAAACGGTTCCAAACCCTCCAACTAACGCCTCCAAGGACATCGGGAAGGTTCCAGGGGCAATGAAAGAAGTTAAAACTGCAGCAGCACCCCTCGCCGCTAAACCGACACAACAAAAGAAGGCTTATTTAGGCAAGAAGGCACCAGCACTAGCTAATAAAGATGTCAACAATTGTGAGGCACCTAGCCCAAAAGAGTCTGTTGCAGAGACACCCACCAAGCAAGGCGGGGATACGAAATCAACGAGACTGCTCGAGGCTTCGTTCGCGCTCGACGCAGTCTCCCCCATTAAGGCAAGTGAGGCCGACCAAGGCAAAGATGCCCAACTCCCGAGACTGATCGAGGCTCAGTTCGCACTCGACCCAGTCTCCCCCATTAAGGCAAACGACGCCGACCAAGGCAATGATGCCCAACTCCCGAGACTGCTCGAGGCTCAGTTCGCGCTCGACTCAGTCTCCACACTTAAGACGAACCGCGCCAATCATAACCACGCGATTACGGAACCGCACACACTCCCAGTGAGTATGGACCACCAGGCCACCGACCAGAATGCCGCCTGCCAGATCAACTCGGCTCATGTCCCGATGTTCGGACCAATGCAGAAACACATGGCCGTTTCTCGAGGGTTGCGAATTTACAACTCCAACCCAGAGGAACTGGTTGACCGCGAACAATGCGCACCGAACAAGAACCGCGTATGCGCCCATCAGGAGAGCAATACCCCGTTTGGCGGGCGGCGCTCCCCAGCATCAAGGGATCAACCGCATCCGTGCCACCAAGCACGCAATATAATCCAGAAGAGGCGGTACCTCACTCAGCCCAACAGGCACTGGGTCCGTACCTGTCATTGGAACCGCGGACGGTGCCATGGACGAAGCCGCTTCAGGCTCACCAGTCCGGCCTCCCCGGCCAAAGGCCGCATCCCATCGCAGACCCCTTCAGCGACGGAGCACTCGTCGGAACCAATCCAGGGCGGGCAGCTCTTTCCACGCCTCCACATCAATCGAAATCCAAGGCCCTGGGCCTCCGTTCCCTGGAACCAACGGCTTTGCCAATGATTGGCGAATGTAGCTGCGAGCAGTCACCACCAAGCAGCGGAAACGGAGCCGCACCAGTCCCCAGGGAAGGAGCATCGACAAGCCGCTGACCGACTTGCCGCCGGCCCAGAGATCGACCCGAATCATGTCCTGATGCATGGAGCAGCGCCCGAGCACCCACGGAGACTATCGCAATGCATGATCTGTGGGGCACATCACCAATTGACCGGTCCTCGGGGGTTGCGACTTTACAACTCCGACCCAGAGGACCTGGTCGAGGATATCCATGTGGATGACAGCTCACATAAGACGACCAAGAGAAGGTACTGTCGGCCTCGACCTATCGCCGAATCCCCTCCTGGATCATTCAGCAAACCAGACCCTCGCCCGCTAAACCGTCGCTTGAACATCGGGCAATTGAAGAGTCGGGAGCCTGGCCGCCTAAAGACTTCAAGGACAACACCCGTTATCGCCACTGGTTGTCTAGACGGAGTGAGCTTAATCGACCTTCATCACCTGCGGACCGCTACGGGCACACTCATCCAACCCATCACAAAAATGAGTATCCTCCCACTGGAAGAGCAACCTCCCGTCTCTGGTTCTGATGACCATCCCCTGGAACCAGACGATTCGCCAATGATTGGCGAAGGCGGGCGGAATGATGCGTATTCGCCTTTAACCATCCGCAATTAAATTAATTGTGGCACCACCTGAACTGAATCAGATATGTGGCATCACCGAAGCAATGTCAGCCATCAGCTGACATTTATGAATGCTGTTGGTTGTCACTTGACAACCAGCTTTTATGTTTTCTTTCTCTTCTTCGTTAATTTCTCGTGACGAACGGATGTCAATCAACTATCAGCGACGATTATTTGTAATCCAAATAAATAGAGTCGATCCTTTGAATAAATCAATTTATTAATCCAATCACTTCACCGTGTTTCACTGTTGGGTAATGGATTAAGAGTCTTTACTGGAATTGATCAGGTAATCCGGTCACTTTTTCATTTAATATCAAGTTGGTTTCAGGAATCAAATTGCTGCCGCCATTGCTGTGTTGCCGTACACAATCAAGATAATTTAAATACCAGGAGACACCATCGTGTTCCAACCGAGTGTGATCAGCGCTTGCCTGACACACAAATCTCTTTGGCCAGGAGACACCATCGTGTTCTTGACCGCGTTGTATTCAACGTTTGTTGGATACAACAATAATTTTTTATATGCTTATCAAAGTCAAGATACTGATCTAGCCAAATACTACGGTAACGGGCTACAGTTCTTACTTGTAGAGGGAAATGATTATTCTTCTCTCAAGAGAGGCGAACGTATAGTGCCGTGTCGGCATCCCGAGATGCCACCAAATAATTGTTACAGTTCTTCTTGAACAGCTGCAGGTTGTAACGCTCTTGAAAGACTCGCGCGGGGAGGGAATTCCTCAGCCTTCCCACTTTGTAACGGAACGAGCTCTGGTGCAGAGATGTTCGCACCGCCGAGAGATGAACCGCAAAGCGGTGCGATCCGTCAGATTGTCTCACGGAGAGCATATTAACCGAATTGCGCTGAACAATACCACGAATCTCCAAAGAACAGTACCCGCGATAATACGAGGGTGAATCAGATGTAAACGGCAATTTCTTTCTATATATTTATTGAATAATATTACACAATAGAGTCTCCCGCGTGATCTGCGGAATTTTGCCATCGCTTTGGGTGCTTTAATATCCCTTGTTCGTAGGAAGATTTAGGGCGAGTTGTTAGCCAATTGCGCACCTGCTTCTCGACTTGTTCATTACTTTAGAATTTTTTTCCTCCAACTGATTCCTTCCAGAATGCGAACAAAAAATAGTCACAGGGAGACATGTGTCTGGACTCTAAGGGGGGTGTCCGGGGGTTTCCAAGTCCGTTTCTTCCAATGTATCCCTTGTCAAGGACGCGGTGTGAGGCTTGACGTTGTCATGAAGAAGAATGACATCTTAAATGGTCATTCCTCGTCTCTTGTTTCGATATGCGGCTTTTTCCATAGCTGATACCCACTTCTGATGAGATTCCTCCAACAGTTAAGCGGCGATCACTTTCAATAAGCTCTCGAACGGCGCGGATGTTGTCACTGTACGGCTTGTCCTTGGGCGTCTATCATGACTTTCATTTCAGATACATTCTCGCCCACTTTTACATACATATTACCACACGATTTTAAGACATTGCGTCGTCACCAAACTGTGTCTTCAATCAAGAAAAAATTTCCGGGGGTTGCGCAACATAGATCTGTACCGCTTGCTCGCTCATGGCTGTACTGGTACAAAGTTTAACGCGATCGCTAGCCAAGCCGGTTTCCCTACTCTTCATAAACCAAACAACAGCCACGCACAAGATAATCTAGCGCGCAACTTGTTGCTAAGCAAAAATGTAAAATTTTTTTTATTAGAAACGGGATCCCTCATAAAGTTATATAGTGGAGAAGTGCGCAGGTTCCGGGTGCTGGAAGCCTGTATCGTACGCATACGTCTTCAGCAAGGAAGGGGTTTGTATGCGATTGCGGTCTATGCACCTGAGGAGCACCAACATAACCTCTTTATAGCAGAGCTCGAGACACTCTTTCGATGCTTACAATTGCACTTGGACAAACATTATTTTATCGTAGGTGAAGATATGAACATTCATAAAAATTGGGGAAATTATAGATCTAATGCCAGAGGAAATCAGTGGGCTGCTTGGTTAGATCTGTATCATATAGAATATAGAACTCACCTACTAGGTACGGAATATCCGTCGCTCCTTAGAGTTAGATCGTTTTTAGATACCTTGCTTATTGACTCACGACTGAGACTACTTAACACCAACAGACGAAATAGAAACTGTTTACGGACAATTGACTACGACAGTGACCACTGTGCATTCACGGCAGTAATAAAGCTTGTGGGGATCAGGAGTATTGCGCCAAACACGGACACTCGGTTCACCCCTATCCCCATCCGAATGTCACTTTATTGTGCGTGTTCTTTTTGGCACCAAATGGGTCACCACTGTGGGGAACGATGATAGCACCTTATAGTTTACGTTTAGCGCGCGGTTTAAAAATATGGAAATCTCGGAATCGGTGAAATGTGATTTCGAAGTAAATAAAGTTAAAGTAGCTGAACTTATAACACTCGACTCATTATCATAAAGACGGTTCGGACGCGCAATGTACACCAACAGGACACGATAGTGGTCATACCACTCTGATATAAACGAAGAAGTACACTTCACGATCGAACACCGGACTGGAAATTATAAATTAAGTTAAACAAGTTCACATCGTTGGATTTATGAGTTTTATATAATTTTTTTCGAAATCGTTTGATTCAAATAAAAATAAATCAAGCGAAAACTCCCGCTACACCACAAAATACTTCAAGAACAATTGAAACACTTCTTTCTCGCTTTTCCGCCCCGCGACGGAGAGCGAGAGTGACGACGACCACGACCTCCTCTGTCGGTGGATGGAAAACGACTCAGCGATAATCATCTCGTGCAGAGATGATTCGCTCAGGAAGGGAAATTTTTGGGCGCAATTCCCCTTCACTAGGGAAAAGAATTTCCTACCACAAGAGAAAAGTAAAGTCTCTCTTGGTAGAACAGACAACCAGATGTCGTAATGGAGTTCGTGGTGATGTGTGTGAGATCGTTCAGATCTGATGTTGTTTACACGTGCTCGAAGGCGATGGAACAACGAAGCAGGCGACAAAAACAAAGGAGGAAACGACCAAATGCATCGTTCGATAATGCGGGTCATTGTTTACCCGATGCGTCGTCGCTATTATCGACGTTGGGAAAAAAGTGCTAATGGGATTGGTGGCAGAAACGAATCCCTTGCCTGCATTTGTATATGGAGAGTAATTAGTTTGTGGCGACGTAGGAAATGGATGATTGTTTGTCTATTGAACAACGAATCGCTGGTCGGCTTGTTGCAGCTGTAAAAAGAAGCCGTCCGACATTGCATTTCAAATGATAACAATGGGTGCCGAATGGTTTGTATTTATGGTGCATATGCACATTAAGGAACTAGTTTAAGAATTTTAGATAATGCGTTGTATGCATTAAATGTCCTTGAAAAGGGATAATGTCTTCAGGTGCCAATGCAAATGCATTGCGGGAAACAATGGGAGTTGGGTTGTAGTAATGGGGGTTCTGCCTGATAAGTTAAGAAAGAAATTTTACGGAGAATTGTATGCGAAGAGATGCATGAAAGGAAAGTTTTCTTTTCCAGGGGCTTTTAGGTTAATGATTCGATCTCTCTAATGCGTGGAGCATTTAAGATGCTGTAGCGGTTCCGCCAAACCGTACGGTCTACTTACCAGAAAAAACCCCCATAACTACTACCCAACTCCCTTTAGTTTGCTAATGCAACAGTATTAGTACCTAAAAATGCTGCACGCATTTAAGAGATCAAATCTATGATCTTTAAGTCCCTGTAAAGAAAACTTACCTTCATGCATTCTCTTCGCATACCATTGCTCCTTAAGATTTCATTATTAACTTACCAGGAATTTCTAATCAATTTCGGCATCTACGTCGCCAGTCAAATTTCCTTAGAGGAATTCCGGTAAACAAATAATTAGATTTACATACATTTGTAACCTTCATGACAGGGACCATAAATACTGCGCCGTCTATTTTCCCAACCGCGTCATGTACCTTTTCATACATATTTCCTGGCAACCTTTCTTGTTTGTCTTATCAATAAACAACCCAAACAGCTGCATATAATTAGCGCAATAGACGCCGAAACCAAATTCTCCAGCATTTCCTAATTCAAATATGAACCCGGTTTCTACTGCATCCAGAGATGCCATAAACATCCAATTTGCTTTTAGCACCTTTTTCTCCCAACGTCGAAAATAGCGACGAGGCATCGTGTAAACAATGACCCGCATTACCAACGGCGCATTTGGTCATTTTTCCCTATTGTCCTTGCCGCCTGCCTGCTTTCGAACACGTGCAACAACATTGAATCTGTTCGATCGCGCACATATACCACTGCACCAAAAAGATCGCATTTTCTTAGTGGTCACACCCTTAAGAGAAAAGTTTTTCTCTCTCTTCCTTTTTTTTTCTTAGCGGAATCATCTCTGCATGAGATGACGATCGTGGAGTCCTTTACCAACCACCGATCGAGGCGGTCGCGTTGCCACTCACCGTACCGCGCACGGTACGGTGCAGTTACCTTAAGTCGCTGTCAAGTGTCAATATCCTTCTTGGAAAAAATGTGAAAATTGTGATTAACGCGAATTAAGTCCGATTAAGCAAATAACAAAATATTCAATTAAAAGCAACTTTTTATGTGACCCCTTGTTTAAATACGATAGTGAAAATTGTTGAAAAGGACAATAAAAATACCCATTAAATAAATGAAAGACCATCCACTTCAATAGACCAAAGAATTTTAATATTCCGGCTGCAGTTCCTGGGTGTTTCTAATGTGTTTTCTTTTTCTTTACTACTTGTGGACGTTGTTGTGGAGATGTGTTTGTTTTGTTTCCCTGGTGATCGTACTTTTCATCCTTCTCGGTTGCGAACAAATGTGGCGGCGTTTAAAGAACTTATGATGGGGGAGGAAGATAATCAGCGCCGTACGCCGGTGCACAACGCTTCCTTCCCACAATGCAATTAAATGAAATTGGGAGATTAGGTGAAAGCTATGGGGGTTTTTCAGGTGGGTCTGTGGCGATTTCACCAGATCCCACGGCTCGCCTTCCTGAAAAAACCCCCATAACCATAACCCGGGTCTGCACCAGCTTTCGCTAATGCAATTCGCATTAGCATCTTAGATGCTTCACACATCAAACAGACCCAATTATTATAACCCTAAAATCCCTATAAAGAAAACTTACCTTCATGCATCCCTTCGCATACAATTTTTCATAAGATTTCTTTGTTTTCCTATTTGGTATTCTGAACCAATTCGGCACCAGACAAATTCCTGTAAACAAAATAATTCGGATTGCAATCAATGTAACCGTCATGACAGGGACCATAAATATCGCGCCGTCTATTTTCCCAGCCGCGTCATATACCATACATACACATTGCCTGGCAACCTTTTTTGTTTGTCTTACCAACAAACAACCCAAGCAGCTGCATATAATTAGCGCAATAGACGCTGAAACCAAATTCTCCAGCATTTCCTAATGCAAATATGAACCCGGTTTCTATTGCAGCCAGAGATGCCATAAACATCCAATTTGCTTTTAGCACCTTTTTCTCCTAACGTCGAAAATAGCGACGAGGCATCATATAAACATGACCCTCATTAAAGAGCGAACCATTTGGTCGCCTTTTCTTTTGTCCTTGCCGCCTGCCTGTTTCGCTGTTCCACTGCACGTGTGAATAGCATTGATCTCAACGATCCCACACATACCACCATGACCTGTATTACAAGATCTGGTTTCCTATACCACCAAGAGAGACTTTACGTTTCCCTGGTGGTAGGTAAAAAACGATATCCTTATTGGTGAGGATATCGTTGGAGTCTTATCACAACCTTCAGAGCGAGCACATCGGAAGTCGTCTGGTAACCGCCGCGATCACACGGCGGTGTGCACGCCCCCAGTGTGAAGTATAGTCGAGTGTAATACTCATAGAGTTCATAATAATTACAAGTATCGAACAAAAATTATCATTCGTATTTTTCAACGTGCTGTTTCTTCTTTTCGTTTAGTTTTGTCATGAATATTATATGATTGCCAGTGGAGTCCATACCACAAAAGGATTCAGATTTTAAGTGATTGATTGCAATTAATCAAATAAAAGTAAAACTAACGTTGTCAAGTGGTGGATCATTAACAAGAGAACTTTGTTCCAATGACTTGAATCTGCCAATCAAATGACGAAATCGACAAATACATTCAACAAATGGACGAAACTATAAAACGAATAATGGACAAAACAACAGTTACATATCACACAAACATGTATAGAAACACAACAAGAAACGCATTCCACAAGAAAAAGAGCAGACTGCTATCAAAATTAAAACAATTACCCAAGACCAGTAGACAATATCACTGAAATCCCGATTAAAAAACCGCCAACAATTACTTACTTACAATTATAGATAAGCAACAAATTTGTATTGGAACAACAGAATTCGAGCTATAAAAACTGATAACCCGAATACGTTCCCACAAATAAATAAAATATTCAGGAGAAATAATCAAAACGAGATTCAGTGTCTCTAAATTTCACGTACTGATGTAAATAAGCAGCTGCTGATCAACACTGGCATAGATACAGAGAGCGCACTTCGGGATCGAGGATCCTTTGGAACAGGCGAACGCTGTCGGAGAGAAATGTACAAGGTGAATGAAAGCATCCACCGAAATCACGACTTGGAGGACAGAGTTCTACTGAATCAATTGCACCTCCGAAATGAAATTTCACTTTCGCAATTAGAGAATCCCGGTTTTACCGAATTCAGTGACGATAATCTGTCAATTGACATTAATGCCAATGGTGGAGCTAATAACATTTTAATTTCGAGGGACGGAATCCAGAGTATCTTCGACTAATTAAGAAGCAAAAACTCAGTGGGAATAAATGGAATACCTAACATCGTACTCAAGAACCTGCACAGTCGCTCGTCGTTCGTCAAGCAACAAACATCGTAAGACGGTGAGCAGTTTTAAAACAAAGAATATCGAGTGCGTGTGTGCGTGAATTCGTGAATAAACTGTGTTTTTCGCAGTTCGACCGGCGTTGCACGGCGAAAAAAGAAAAAAAAAAAAAAAAAACGCGTGTGTGTGTGTTTCGAAACCCAAATGGGCAAGACGAAGAGCGACGAATTAAAAATGGCACACTCATGTGTAGTCGCTAATTCAAAAACAATCAAAAAAATTACGAAAAGGAAAAACGAAGTGTCAATTATAGATGACAGCCCAGTGGCAAATAAAGTCCGCTCAAACCTGTCAATAGAAACACAAAAATCAAATGTGACGAAAAAAACCGTCACAGAAGAAAATATACCTGCCAAGGATACTTGTTACTCAGGAGCAGGGAACAAATTTAAGGAATTGGAGATACTAGAGTCAAACATTCCCGAAGGAGACGATGACCTAAACAGCTTAATTGCTGATCTCATCAAAAAACGAGAAGAACTTTCCAAACAAGTACGAGCAGCCCTGGAAGAGCGAAACAAAAGACGGAATGAAACCGAAGCAAAAAGACAGCAAAAAACAAATCACCAGCGGCAGCATCAACATTCGCTACAAATAAGCGAAACAATGGACGCTCAACACCAGCATCACAAACAACTGCAGCAGACAAAGACAGCCAAGGACGAGCAACAACAGCAACCAAAAAAGGAAAAAATACCTCCAATTGTCATCAGTTACATAGAAGCGAAAGATTTAATGAAGTTGGGTGAGTTGACTTGTAAAGATTTTAAAACAAAAAGAATTAGTGCTGAAAAAACTAAAATTTTGTGCGAAGATCTAGAAGGTTACAATAAAGTAAAGTCTGCTTTGGGAAGGGCAAAAACCGAGTACTACACGTACACCCCAAAATCAGAAAAATCAATTTCCATACTCTTAAAAGGAGTTGATCCTTCGTTCTCCCCAGAGGAGATACTCGAGGAATTAAAAACGGTTGAAACAGCTAGTTTAAAATTTACAGGTGTGAAACCGTTTTCAACTGCGAATTCTAGAAAGTGCAACCGCAAATTGCCTTTCTACATTGTATCTCTAAGTCCTAATAGTAAAGTTGATGCGCTTAGACATATAAAATGTCTAAGCCACCAAATTATAAGTTGGGAAAAAATTAGAAAATCTGAGCGCGTACTGCAATGTATGCGCTGTCAAAGACTTGGACACGTTGCATCAAACTGCAATATGAAATTCAGATGCGTAAAATGCCTCGCCGACCATAACATGGGTGAATGTCCGCTGGGAAAGGAACAGCTTCCGGATAGGGAAACACTGTCATGTGTCCTATGTAAAAATACAGGACACACGGCAAATTTTAGAGGCTGTCCCAAATTTCAACATATGAAGTTAAAGTGGGAATCAAAACAAAAGCAAGTGGCAGAAGAGAAAAAAATTAAAACTCGTTCTTATAATAATTTCGTTGCCCCGCGTGTATCATATGCACAAATCACGGGCAATTCTATGCAACGAGTCCCCGTGGAATCCTCACATACCAATGGGCAAATACCGGCAGTAGATGCGCAACCTGAGATATTAAATATGATATCGGCCATGCAAACACAATTTGCTAATTTTCAAAAAATACTGACGGAACAAATGGCCCGAATAGATATGCTCTGTTCGGCTGTGTTTTCAAATAACTCCTTCTATTCAAATCTTCAACCCTCTAACTGAACTAAAACTAAAAATTATTTCGGTGAACGTAAATTCACTAATACACATAGACAGAAGAGATAATCTAGCCAACATGCTTGAAGTCGAATCCCCTGATGTACTTTTGGCTAGTGAAACTAAGCTAAACCAAAGGCACAAAATTGTCTATAAAAACTATAAGATAATCAGACGTGACAGGCCACATTCTACTCAAGGGGGTGGGGTTGCAGTTTTAATTAAAAAAGGTCTTTATCATAAGGTAATTTATAGTACAGAAGTACACAAATTTCAGGTGCTGGAAGCCTGCATAATAGATATTCCGTTGAGAAGTCAAAAGCACCTGTATGTGGTCTCCATTTATGCCCCTCAAGCTACCCAGTGTAAGCAATTTATCAATGAAATTGATATGCTATTTCGACACCTGAAATTAGACTCGGAAAACAACTATTTCCTAATAGCGGGTGATTTCAACGCCAAGCATAGTGCTTGGGGTAACTTAACCACGAACACAAGAGGGAATGCTTTATATGATTGGTGGCAAATGAATGCTATCGAGCGCAGATTAGAACTGTATGCCACAAGTACACCGTCTTATCCTAAAGGAAATTCATTTCTGGATTTACTTATGATCGACGATCGAATAAACTTGCCAGGCACAGATCTAACTACGCGAAACTGTCTTCGCACAATCGATTACGATAGCGATCACTACGGATTTGGAGCCATAATTGAAGTCCCAAATGAACAATATTCACTAGAGCAGTTCGACCAGATCCACTCTTTCAATTTTCGAAAAGCTCACTGGTCACGCTTTGATCGATTAATAAAAAAAGAACTTCGTAACAGTGCCATAGACCCACCGACTATTAGAAACCTCCATAACGACGAAATCGATCATTACTTAACAACATTGGACGATATTATTACCAATGCAATGAATCGTTCCATACCTAAAGTTCCCCATACCGACGGTTATACTAATAAGTACAGGACATCAGCAATTGACGCTTTGTATAAGCAAAAGAGCATTATGCTCTCAAAGCTGAAAAGACTGTATAGACAGTTCAGCGACCCAAATAGTCAGGAAATAAGAACACTTAAGTCCCTAATCAAAAATCTCCAAAAATTGATCCGTGACAATTACCGTTCAAGAATAAATGAAGAGTGGAAGAACAAAATACAAGCCATTCAAGCTAGTGGATCGAATATGTTCTCACAAATCAATAAAACTTTTCGAAAGAAAGATCACAATGACATTCCATATTTGCGGGTCCCACGGACTCCTGAGAATTGTCAAACAATGCTGAACTCAGGACTCAATCTGGAGTATATCAACTCCAACGAAGAAGTAATATTAGTCGAAGACCCGCAAGACAAAGTGAACTCAATTGGTGCATGTTTCGAAGCAGTATACAGAGTGAACGAATCCACTCACTCCAATACGATCCTCGAAAACAACGCATTCCAGACCTACAGCTCACTGAGAAATCAACTTAGTATCTGGAGGAACCAAAACCGTAGTTTTACCACATTCAGTGAAAATAACAGAGCGGACTCCCCCAGCGGTAATCAGAATATGAATATGTTTGTGAGTAAGGATGAACTTACGAACATCCTTAAGTCGATCAAAAGCAAAAAGTCTTCTGGGATAGATAGCATCCCAAATGTAGTTTTAAAACATTTGCCTCCTGAAGCAGTAAAAATCTACACTACGCTATTCAACAACGTCTTAAATAAGGCATACTATCCAACCCACTGGAAAACTGCAATAGTCCACCCCATCCCTAAAAAGGGTAAAGACAGGACCAATCCAACCAACCTTCGTGCGATTAGCTTGCTGCCAAATATCAGCAAGGTTTACGAGAAGATCATAAACAAAGCACTGATGAACTGGTGTGATGAAAATGAAATCATCCCCAACAACCAGTTTGGCTTTAAAGCGGGACATAGTACGGTGCATGCCGCGTCAAAGCTTGTTTCCGACATACAATGGAACAAGACAAAGCGCCAATGCACAGGTGCCTGCTTAGTTGACTTTGAAAAGGCTTTCGACACCGTGTGGTTAGAAGGACTTCTTCATAAGTTAGAAAACCTGAGAATGCCTCATTATCTATTGTACAACATTTACGAAATGATAACGGACAAGCAGTTTGTGGTAAAATGCGGAGATATATTCTCAAGCAAGACCTTCAAAATTACAAACGGTTTACAACAAGGGGCGGTGAATTCTCCCATTCTGTTTAATATTTACACCAGTGATCTAGTGGGTACGCTTAACAATGCCATTGCATACGCAGACGACATTGTGGTATACAGAACAGGAGAGAAAATAGATGTCATCAATAGACTTCTCCAGGACGACTTCAATAAAATAAAACGTTTTCGTAATGACTGGAAACTAAAAATTAATTTCCACAAAACCGAGACTATCCTTTTCAGAACACCTCTCTCCAGGGCCTCTCAGGATACAAAGTACAATTGGAAAAACTTCTCTATCGTAGGGAATAATAATCTCCCACTACAAGTGAAAACTGTAGTCAGATATCTCGGTATTTGGCTTGATCAGTATTTATACTTTGACAAGCATATAGCAGTCACTCTCTCTGCAGCAAGAAACGTATTTGTTGCCACAAAAAGTCTATTCCGAAGCTGCATTCTCAATCCAAAAGTTAAAATAATTTCATATTCGGCATTCATCCGACCAGTGTTGGTCTATGGCTGTCCAATATGGTACAATATATCCCCATTCTACATGGAAAAGATTCGCGTGTTCGAGAGACAGTGTTTGCGTTCCTGCCTCGGACTTAATAGAACACCAGAGTCACGATACCAGAAATTTTACCCTAATAAAACCCTGTATGATAAATCAGGATTAACTAGGATAGACAACTTCATTATAAAAATTATTCGTGGCCACATTGCAAGGGCAATGTGCAGTGTAAATAATCTTATCGCGGGAGCATATTATCCGAACGATATGTATCTGGAGAGTACCCTCCAGAACGGGTTCATTCCCCCAGAGGCGTTCCTCTTCTTGGACGGAAAAGGTCTAATCCAAGATGAGGGTGGAATACCTATTATATACCACGCTTTCCGTGGTGTTAGGGATAAACGAATTGTCCACAATAGCGATATCTCTAATAGGCCAGACCGACTTCGATTCAGTATGGTGATCAGTGAAAGAGATAAATCAATAAAAGACCGAACCAACCCCAACTGGTGGTGGCTCCAAAACGAAGAAAGGACTTCACGTCCTCAGATATAATATTCAGCTCTGGCGCAGCTTCCTCCCTTCCTTTTCCTTTGCCCTCCTTCCCGTTAACTTCTGTTATTTTATCTTTTTTGTTTTAAGCACTTATTGTTTTGTTTTTAAAATTTTTGCATCCTCAAAAAAAAAAAAAAAAAAAAAAAAAAAAAAAAAAAAAAAAAAAAAATTTTTTTTTGTCATAATGCTTCGAAAAGAAGAAGAGGTAGACCTCTAAGATAAGAGTTTATTTTTTTTTTATAATGTATGTGTATTATATTAAGAATAAATAAAAGAAAATGTAAGCTGAAAGGCATAAATTAAGCATATAATATTGTATAATTTAGAGTGCTTGTGAAGAGCCAGTAAATTACATTATGTAGTAAAATTATTAAGATAGGTTTAGCATTTAGACTAAAATTGTAAAATATAAAAAAGACTTTGTGAATAAATGCGTCTGCAAACAAACAAACTCAAGAACCTGCCCCCAATGGCAGTGATATATAGTAGGTCCTGTTTGACAACGCGTTGAATAATGCATATTTTCCCGTGCGTTGGAAAACAGCTATCATACATCCCATCCCAAAAAGGGGCAAAGACTGTACAAACCCAATGAACATGAGTTCGATAAGTTACTCCCAAGCATCAGTAAAGTATTTGAAAAGACTATTAACAAAGCTCTGCTCACATGGGTAGATGACAACAACAACATTATTCCGAATAACCAGTTTGGCTTTAAGACACGTCATGAAACCACACATGCTGCAGCTTAACTGGTCTCCGACATACAATGGAATAAATGTAAGAACCAATACACAAGTGCCTGTCTGATCGATTTGGAGAAAACCTTTGATGTCGTCTGGATCGAAGGGTTATATTACAAACTAGTCAGACATGGCCTTTACTATATGTACTTTACGATATGTTAAAGGACAGAAGGTTCCTGGTCAAAAGTGGTAATGTGACCTCTAAAAAAACGTATGATATCAAGAATGGCTTGCAACAGGGCGCGGTACTTTCTCCGATCCTTCTTAACTTGTGTATTAGTGACTTCTTGGATGCACTTCCGCAGGCTATTGCGTACACAGATGATCTCATAATTTACAGAACAGCTCCGAAAATTTAAATCATAAATAGCTTACTATAGCGAGACTTTGTGGCGTAAGTTTAGTCGCGGTGCCGGCAAGGGCACGGCACTTCCACAGATTGTTCACTGAAACTCAAGGAAAGGACAAACCACTAAACACACGAGAGAAGATAGGAAAATGTCAAGTAGTAAAACACTGGTGAAGTTCTTTGGCTTTATATCGGTTCATTATTGTTCTTGGTTACTTAACACTTTCGAGTTTAGTATAATACACTTCGTTTTAGGTTGGTTCCGTCAGCAAAGAGCGATTTGCTTTTCTTCTAGATATTTTGTTACTATGTTTTTTTTCTTTTCACCACTGACACCACCGATTTGCGTTTTAATCAAGTTATATTCGATAAGGCGTAAGGAATAACAACAGTAATTAATTGCGGACTCAACACCATACAGAAACACGCACTTGGATAAAATCAATACTTAATAAAACACTTGTCAGCAAATGTTCTACCACGATCCTCGGCCGGGTCGTAAAGTGGATGATGCGCACACTTCAGCGAAAGAAATCTAACTCCCTGATCTGGGCGACGTTGACCCAGCCTCTCGTGATTGCGATGAGTTTCCACGCATGTCATCGCAGGGGTAAACAATCTTTCCAGATAGGGTGAATGTCTTTTTCTCTGCAAGAAAGACACACGAAACACTCGCTGGGCGCAGTAAAGGAAAAACAAACATGCAGCTGGTCAAATATGATGATCGGTGTACTGGCTGTATCTCTGTATCGCCACCGTACGATAGGGGATCGATTTTTGATGATTCATAACGTCGATTTTGACGTTACATCAACATAGCTTCGCTGCGACGGCAAAGGCTACTAGATTTGGATGCATGTTTATTTTAGGCATTGGATAATGCACAGAGATCAACTGCCAGAAATGTGAAGCCATCCTATTTAGAACCCCATTATATAAAGTCACGAACGACAAGAAAAAACTGACGAAAGTAAGTTATCGTGGGACCGCATGGAGGTAAACTGGAAACCAAGAGTGTAGATAAATACCTTGGGATCTGGATAGATCAATATCTATATTTCAACAGACATGTAGAGGCTACTTTGGCCAAAGCGAGGAAAACTTTTGGTATGACAAGGAGGCCATTTCACAGTAGCCAACTTGACAGCAGGGTAAAAGTTATATGCTACATGACGCTAATCAGGCCAATGCTCATATATGGTTGCCCAGTATGGCTTAACATATGTCCAAATTTGATGGAAAAGATTCGGGTGTTCGAAAGGAAGTGCCTCAGAAGTTGTCTCAGATTATATCGAATACGGAATCGGACTACAAAAAGTACTACTCAAATGAGACTTTATATATTGAAGCATACATAAATAGGGTGGCTAATTTCACGATTAAATTAATCAGAGGACATATTTCGAGAGCAATAAGGTCGCCCAATGGCCCAATATTCGGGGCTTATTATCCAAATACTCTGTGCTTTGAGAGTGTGTGTCGCAACGGCTTTGTTCCACCAGAGGCGTTCTTTGATTTGGACATGAATGGACTTATACAGGATGGACAGGGAATTCCGCTGATCTATCATGTAAGTAGATCATCTGTAGACGGGCGATTGTGCTACGGCCGGGAAGTCACGCGGACCGAAGAAGAGTTCTTGCGCTTCAGGTGGGCTATCTCCCAAAGAGACCGGGACGATAATATTAAACAGCACCAACAGTTCTGGTGGTTGAATGGCAATTAAAGACCTTGTGGGGTGGTTTTGCTAGGGGCGTCGGCACGGACGCAGGTTGAGCAAAACACCACGGATTGATCACTGAGAATTGTTCTTCGACGATGCTCGAAAGGAAATGAAAAAACACTGATGATAAGCACCGAGAAAGTTTCTTCAAGAGAAACGGAAGTCCACTCCAAAAGGTAAAGAAAACACAGCAAGTTATTTTTAATGTTATTGTTCCTTAATTTTCACTGTGCACTTGTTATTTACGGTGTGGTACACGAACTCTATGAATCAACGTCACATCCCTATTTGGTAATCATTATTTAAGTAAATTTATATTTACTTATATTTACTTTACTTTACATAGAACTTATGTTTCTCGACAAGAACTCGACACGAAAATCTGACGGTATTTAACTTCTAGTTTGCTGTCTTGAAATGATTTAATTAATAACACCGAACCCAACACAAAAGTAAACGGTTTTCGAACGCAGATCCCAACTCCACTGGCATTGTCCTCGACCGCGTTCCTCGGACGTAGAATTTTGACTCCCCAGCGTATGTGTACGCGACGGGGGTTGCAATCTGACTCCTTGAGAGCTGCTCGATGCAGAACCACCCCGGTGGGTGAGCTGGATTTCCACTCGTGTGGTTAGAAGAGAAATCGATCTTTCTGGTGACGCTGCGGCCAATGAGAAACCGATCCGCGTCCCATTGGAAGGTTCATAGTTATCGTTCAGATTGGGATGAATGTCTTTACATTGGAAGGAAAGACAAACAAAACGCGCGTTGGTATAAAGAAGAGAAAGCAATCATGCAGCTGTTCAAATAATGAACGTGCATAGGCTGAAGGCATTTCTATCATAAACGATAGAGGGTATATTGTATATACCGTAACGCTATCTCAAAAGGCAAGGGCTAAGATGCGCATTTGTTTGTATTGGTTAATGGTACGACAGTTGTTTAAGGGAACTGTACCGTGGGACCTGATCATTGGCATGATTGTTTGATTAACAATCATATCGTGTCCAACTCGATGATCGGTTATCGGCATAGGCGATCGATCATCGGAAATCTGGCTTGCAGATATGCAAGCAGGCGAGTTGCCCGACGTGTCTTTGTGGACCAACGAATTGTTGGAACAAGCAGACACAGGAGGATCGGTGTATGTTTGATTGGCATGTTGCCGCCCAGAGGAACCGATCATGTTCCTAACTGATTTATGTAAAATGAACCGAAGTGGTTTGGTTGATATGCGTTCGTATGATGCCATGGCAAGATGATGATCTTGCCGTGGGCTTATTTTTCAGGTATGATATTGAAAGGGTAGCTTAATGCTGCTAGATTACAGTGGGTCGGGTTGATTTAAATGGAATGGGTGGTTCTTTGTGAACGCTTTAAAGAACCCCCACAACCTGATTACCAATGTCAGTAGAATCACTGCATTATCAGCCAGCTGACATAGACTTAGCTTTTTTAGAATTAGGGTAGTATAAGATTTAAGTTAAGTTATTTTAAGTAAATAAATTTAAAGAAAATTGAATCGAGTTAAATTATAAGTAAAAACAAAAAAAAATGTGGACAAAGTTTTTCGATTTTTTCTTTGTTAGACAAATAATCGCAACTAAAGCCACAAATAAAGTCCTGTCGCCGAAAGGCAAATTGCACAATAGTCTTATTATATTTAGCTTAGAGCGTCTGCGTAGGACCAGTAATTTATAATATAAGATTATTAAGCTGGAATTTAAGCATTTTTTATAAAATATAAAACGAAATAAAAAATGTTGTAAAAATGAATCGTTCTTTATTTTTCTTGAACTAATGACAGAGTTCTGTTTTATTAACTGATTTATCGTTTGTGGGCCAAAAATTTTGGACCGCGCGTTTCGTGTTAATTTTTTCACTTCAGTGCATTACTCACCACTTTTGTGGAACATACTACGATTTCTTGGATGCGATTGTAAGTTGTTCCCTTCAAACGCATTTTTTAATTTGTTTATGGATTTTTCAAATAAAACAACATTTACTTACAAAAAAAATGTTTAAGAGTATTTTTAAAGATCTTTCTTTAAAAAAACACTGCTTCGACACGAGTGCTTTAACGAATATTCAATATAAGGCCAAATAGATTTATGTTACCCCACATGTGTTGCCTGAAGTCGCAAACAAACGATTTTTATTTCCCCGACAACCAGCACCAAACAAATATTTTGCATTTTTTGAAGGAAGGTTGAACACTGCTATTTTCGTTAACACAACTGTATACATATACTTATTCTATAAAAAATTCTTCTCCGAGCGACAAAAATTATACATTCTACCAAACAGTTGCATGGCAACGTTGAGACAATTGTCACACACTTTGTATCAGCAAATTATAAAACATATCGTTAAATTACGAAAGCAATAGAAACTGATGCTGTATGTGGGAACCAAATATGTTAGAGAGGTGTGCGCAGTTCTATTGCAATCTCTATTATTTAAATTGAGTTTAGTTTGAAAGTTTTAAATTTTGAATGAAGATTGTTAAAAATGAAATTGGATGAAAAAAAAAAACATTAGAGCAAAATACCAGCTAGGGGATTGGCGAGTAATAGGGGTACGTTCACACCTCTATTTTGTGCCCACATGCTGTATCAATTGCGATTTCGCATATTCGAATTCGAGAGTTATATGGTAAATTCTAACTTCCATACCAACTGGAGTAATAGGCGCAATTTTCAAATAATTATATGCTCCAACAGTGTCTGTTTTTCTGTTGTGTTGGGTGACTAGTCTTGGCCAATTCACCGTAGCTGTGAAATTTCGCTACACGCTTACACATTTGATGATAATGATTTCAAACGACAAACTGAATTAAATTTCATATGAGAAAACCCTTGTGCTGCCTACTCTCTTTAATAGTCAAGGGAATTTTGTTTGCAATTCATTGTTGTATATCTTAAACGTTTCAATAAACTAACTTTATTCCCGTTGAACAGCTTTCCATAAAGCTAATTCGAAATTCTTCTTCGGAGAGGGAATCTTCTTAATCTTCTCTTACGGTTTAAGATTTTAGTAACAGTGAAAATAATAATAATAATTAAGCCAATTATTTCATCATCATCATTTACTATTACTATTACTATTTATTGGCCAGTTCATGACCTCACCGACCCGACTCCGTCATTGTTCCCTGTCCTGTGCGCTCTTTTTCCACCTTATCTTATCATCTCTTCTCCCCCAACCTCGACTATGATGCAATAAAAATTGAATATTGCTTAAAATTCTAATACGTCATTTGCGTTTACATACCTACTATTACTATTTACTATCTATTGGCCTGTAGGAACCCGAAAGTTCATGACCTCACCGACCCGACTCCGCCATTATTCCCTGCCCCGCGCACTCTCCTTCCACGTTCGACCGTCCGATCCGATATCCTCGAGGTCCAACCTAACATTGTCCTCCCATCTCCGTCGCGGCCGTCCTACCGGTCTCTTTCCCGTTGGTCTACCGTCAAGAATTCTACGCACGATCCTATCGTTCCCCATTCGCGCCACGTGCCCGGCCCATCTTAATCTTCGCGACTTGATTACTCCCACTATTGTGGGTTTGCGGTATAGCTCTTCCAATTCGTGGTTATGGAGTCTCCTCCATTGTCCTGCCTCCTCATCATATTTACCGCCAAAGATACCCCTTAGGACTTTATTCTCGAATACGCGGAATTTGTTTTCTTCCGGTTTTGGAGACCCCATGTTTCGCATCCGTATAGAGCAATCGGCATGATTAAGGTTCTATAGACACGGAGCTTTATATTACGTGATAGCAGTTTGGATTTCAGCAGCTTACTGACTGCATGCCAACTAGCGTCGCCGGAGTGTAGTATTTTGTTAATTTCCGTGAACATTTCATTACTGGCCATCAGTATTGTTCCCAGATATTTAAATTCCCTGACATTTTCGAATATCTTGCCCCTGACGTTTATGTGTGTTCTCTGAGGTCCGCCCGCTCTCGCCATAATCATGTATTTCGTTTTGTCTTCATTTATTTCTAGGCCCATCTCTTCTACCGCTTGCATGATGATTACACTGCTTCTACTTACAGTTTCTAGATTATCGGCCAAAACGGTGATGTCATCCGCATATGCGAGCACTTGTGTGACCCCGTTCAGGGATGATCCGGTCATGTTGTCGTCGTGTACCTTTCTGATGACGTACTCGAGGACAAGGTGAAAGGGACACGGTGAGAGGCCATCGCCCTGTTTTAATCCGTCCCAGCTTTTAAATGGTTTTGGGAGGTGGTTTTCTATTCTAACTCGCCCTTTGTTTTCCTTCATGCAAATTTGAATGAGGGCGGCATATTTTTTCGGGATTCCCAGCTCAACTACAATATGGTACAGTCTGTGCCTTGCGACTGAGTCGTAGGCTTTTTTGAAGTCAACAAACAGTTGGTGAACGGTCTCTCCGTATTGCCACTTCTTTTCCAGCAGTTGCCTTATTGTGAACATTTGGTCGCTCGTTGACCAGTTCCTACGGAATCCGCATTGGTAGTCTCCCAATATTTCTTCTGCGTACTATGTGATTCGGCCATTATGACATTTGTTAGTATTTTGTATGTGGTTGGGAGCAATGATATTCTTTTGAAATTTTCGCAGTCAGATCTGTCGCCGTTTTTGAAAATAGGGACGACTGTTGAGGTTTTCCATTCTTCCGGAGTGTATTCCTTATCCCATATTGTTTTGATGAGCTGGTGGATCTTTCGAGCGGTTGCCTCTCCTTCATGCTTGATAAGCTCTACCGGTATGCAGTTAACTCCGAGAGCTTTGTTGTTTTTCAGTCGATTTATTGCGTCTACAACTTCGTCGAAAGGGGGCTCTGGGATCTGGGGCTCCGCTGTATGTACGTCTGGTGCGTTTATTTGTGGTTGATGGGTGCGTACATTTAGCGGGTTTTCAAAATACTGCTTCCATCTTGTCACGATATTGTTTGTTTCTGTCACCAGACAGTCGTTTGTGTCTCGGATTATTTTGACTCTCCGTCGGAGGCCATTTCCAATTGAATTTATGCCGGTATACATACCTCTGATATTCTTTGCTCTGGATTTTTTTGACCCGCGTCTTCTCCCATTCGCGTTTTTCGTGTTTGAAAAGTCTCGTCGTCTCTTTCCGAATTGTCGCGTATGTTTCTGCGTTGACTTCATCATATCTTTCTAAGTGGATCGCTCTGATGCGTTTACGTTGTTCGATCTTCGCCCTGCACTCATCATCAAACCAAGGTTTGAGCTTAATTGTTTTCTTAAATCCTAATACCTTTTGGGCTGTTTGTTTGATTGTGTCTCTGATCGATGCCCATTTAGTGCCCAGATTATTGGTTTCCTCTTCCTCACTACTCCCATTCTCTAGGTTGCTAAATCTATTCGTTAGTTCCTCTTGATAGTCAGCCCTTTTGCGTAGGTCTTCTAGTTTATCAATGTCGAACGTTTTGCTCGTCTCCCGTGATTGCCCATGTGGGTTTGCTGCGAACCGACTTCTAATTTTGCACATCACTAGAAGGTGATCGGAGTCGCAATCTGCTCCTCTATATGATCTTACGTCAAGGATATTTGAGTGGTGTCTTTTGTCTATGAGGAAGTCGTCTATTTGGTTACGCGTTACGTCGTAGGGTGATATCCATGTGGCTTTATGGATTTCCTTGTGTTTGAACATCGTGCTTTTCACTACCAGATCTTTGGACGCTGCTAACGTGATCATTCGAATTCCATTATCATTTGAAATGTCGTGTACGCTCTCTTTACCTATAGTTTGTTGGAAGATGTCTTCCTTTCCAATTTTCGCGTTGAGGTCCCCGAGGAAGATTTTAACATCGAATGATGAGATCTCATCAATACTTCTTCTAGGGTCTCATAGAACGTGGCCTTCGTTTCTTCGCCGGTGGATTCTGTTGGGGCGTATACGTTTATAAATACATTATTATAACATAGGTCCTGTATACTTAGCACCGACATTCGGTCATTAATAAACTCCACATCTTTTACATGGGGCGTAATCTTCTTACTTATGATGAAGACGGTTCGGAGATTATGTGTTATCCTCCACATGCCTGTGTAAACCCGTTGGTTTCGATTACTCGATGTGGTAGTCGGACTTCCTGAACCGCGACGATGTCCATTTTATATTGTTTCGCGATTTCTACGACCGTCTGTATCGCGCCTGGTTTATATAGCATTCGAACATTCCACCTGCCGACGCGTATATCCCGCTTTTTCCGTTTTTCCCTACGTCCTCTTTGTGCTCAGTCGGTGTTTTCTTAATGATTTGTTCCCTTATGGTAGTGTCGGCTCATCACACCTACGCCTACCGGGTTTTTTCCCGGGATTGTTTTTTGTATATTGATGATTCATTTTTGTTCCCACGAGTCTTGGGGTTTCAAATAGTCCGCCACATCAGAGCCCCTCTTTGATATGGTAAGGTCTGCCTACTGCCCTGATTCGGCACGGTGTCAGAGAGGCGCCGTTTTAATACAGCCGGTATACCCCTGGCTGGAAACCATCCAATGGGCACGGTAACGCACAACACCCTGGATTAGGGGTGGTAGATCTTTGTGTGTTACTCCTCGCTAGCCTGTCTGACATGGGTGGCCCTACTGGAAGTGTATGCTTACGTTAGCATAGTCTGAGTGTTTCATTGTAGTTTAAGCCCCCCCACCACGTCACGGTTTCTACCAAGCGGGGGTCATCATCATCACACGCATCGGAATCCGGTGTTGGCCTTATTTGGCAAGTCTCTCTATCGGTCCCGATTTCGAGCCGTTGTTATCCAGTTTGGCAGCCCCAGGCTCTGGGCGTCCTGGTCTACGTCATCCCTCCATCTCAAACAAGGTCTTCCGCGCTGTCTCCCTCCATACATCCTGTCACAAAGGACTTCTCGGGCAGGCTCCTCTTCGCTCATTTGAGCTAGGGGCCAACAATCGTCCTTTCTCGCGAACGCAGCCAAGAGTTCAGAGTGCCTTTTATTGAGCACCTAGGTCTCGGATCCATACTCGTACATGAGTACGGGTAAGACCATGGTCTTGTACAGTAGTAGCTTGGATGTTCTGGATAAATTTTGGGCTGTAAAGAGCCTCGATAGACCATCATAGGTTTTGTTAGATTTGATCAGCCGGATGATCATTGCAGCTGTACCCAGTACCCCAACAACGTATAATATAGCAACTGGCGCAGCCCAACACCCCAGCATTTTCACCCTGCAACAACAATTTGTGACAACTTCTACTCTTTGTTACAACTCATATTTTCATTCTGCAACAACTATATTTTGTGATCAAGCTTTTGTTACATTCTACAATTGTAACCTTAATATTTTGTAACGAAACATTATATTATATTTTGTTATAATGTGCCAGCGAATTGCAATATGCATTTCAGATGCGTCAATTGCCTAAATAAGCATTTTAATAGTAGAATGCCGATTGGGCAAAGAACAGCTCCCGGATAGAAATGAACTATCATGTATCCTCTGTAACAACACAGGTCATCATGCTAACCTTAGAGGTTGCCCTAGTACCAACAACTAAAATCAAAGTTGGAAGCCAGAGAGAAGCAAGTTGAAAAAAGAGAAACTGATGAAAACTCGCTCTTACAACAACTTCGTGGCACCAAGTGCGTCTTACGCTCAAATGGCAGGTGGAGGGAAAAATGCACCAATCTGAGAACATTCACGCGATATCATTAAAACGCCTGTTCCAGAGGCACAAACTGATATAACAGCTATATTACTGTCCATACAAGGACAGTTTGCTGTGTTTAATAAAAAATGCGAAAAGTTCGAAAAAAAAAACTGACGGAACAAGTGGCTCGAACGGACATCATCTATTCAACCCTGTTTCCAGATGAACCCGCACTTTAATCATAACGTTCACTGCGGCTGAATTAACTCTGAAAATGGTTGCTGTGAATGTTAATTCACTAATCCCCATGGAAAGAAGGGTTAATCTGAGCAATCTGTTGGAAGCTGAACGCCCAGATGTGCTTTTGGCTAGCGAAACTAAGCTAAACCAAAGGCATAAATTGGGCTTCCCAAATTATAAAATAATTAGACGAAATAGTCCAAATTCCACTCTCGGGGGTGGGGTCGCTGTCTTAGTTAAAAATGGTCTACAACACAAAGTCGTTTACAGTAGAGATGTATACAAATTCCAGGTGCTAGCACCTGCATTATAGATATTCCTTTGAAAAGTCAAAGGCATCTATATGAAGCCTCTACTTATGCTCCCGAAGCTCCAGAGTGTATACAATTTATCAATTCATTCGTTCATATGGACTTTCCCAGCAGCTTTGCGACTGGATGAAGAGTTTCCTCGGAAATCGATCGATCCGGATTGTTATGGACGGCGAGTGCTCGGATCTGTATCCTGTTAATTCGGGGCTGCCCCAAGGTTCTATTTTGGCTCCAACTTTGTTAATGCTTCACATAAATGAATTCTTGGAGACAACGGATGACAAAGTGTTCAGTTTTGCGGATGATAGTACGCTTGTTTCCTCTTTTACGAGTGATCAGCCGATTAGTGCATCTACGTCGCACTACTTGAGATATAGACAGATTGACTCACTGAATCGGGATCTGGATAGTGTCCTGCAGTGGGGAAAGGTCAATCTCGTCGACGTCAATGCAACGAAGACTCAGTGTACAACACTCAGAAAGAAAAGTGGATCATCGGTTTCACAACTGATGATGAATGGCCAGGCCCTCAAATCTGGGGAAAGCTTGAAGCTCGGCGTCAAGGTCTGTGGGAATGTGTCATGGGATAAACACGTGCCGAACATCGCCAGATCCGCCTCAGGAAAACGGTGCTCTCTTTTTAGAGCCAAGAAATATTTTACACCAGCCCAACTTCATCTCCTATATAAATCCCAAATTAGACCCGCGTTTGAATATTGCTCTCGCGATTGGAGCTCTGCTCCTAAACATACCCTCGACCTACTTGAAAGCATACAGAGACGAGCGATCTGCCTGATCCGGGACTCGGCGCTGACGTCGGGACTTCAGTCGCCATCACATCGAAGGTGTGTAGCCGACCTCTGTCTGTTTTACAGATATCACGGGTGCAGTTCTTCGGAGATTCGTAGTATTGTTCCGTGCAATTCGGTTTATATGCGCTTCACGAGACAATTCGACGGATCGCACCAGCTTGCGGTTCATCTCCCGAGGGCGCGAACATCCCAGCATCAGAACTCCTTCCGTTACAGAGCGGGAAAGTTGTGGAATTCTCTCCCCGCGCGAGTATTCGAGATTTCCCGGAGCGTTACAACTTGGAACTGTTCTAAAAGAACTGCCACAGTTATGTGATGGCATCTCGGGGCGCCCACTCGGCGCTATATGTGCGCCTCTCCCGAGGGAAGTGTAATCAAAAAAAAAAAAAAATGCGCGATAAATGTCTCAATGACAAATATCTCAATATTTTTTCAGAAAATGATGCCGATGAAAACGTTATAGTCAACGGAGAACGATATAAAAATATGATTACTATTATTTTTTGTTGTCTCAATTGAATCGTATTGACATCAATTCATTTATGGAAAAAAACATTAGATTGATATCGAGATATGGTGTAGTCCTCTGAAAAGCCCTACCACCTCTTTCCCCCCACACATACATCCAAATCCCATAATCCTACACCTAAACCTAGATTAACATAAAACCTTAATCTAAATCCAAAAATTCGCAATAAACGAATCAAATATTCGTTTATCGGTTTGCATTTGCCCCACGGCATAATCTAAATTCTTCGGCGCACGGCTAATAACCTTGCCCGTAAAAATAAATGATTATGGAAAATTTAACAAGCCCCGAGACTTGCTAAATAAGGCCAAGACCGGATCCCAGTTGTAGTGCCGATGATGATGATGATGATGATAATCTAAATTCAAAATCCAGAAATACGTTATCCCACTCTGGTAAAATCCCTCATAAATTAAATAAACCAAACCCATGGAAAATCGAACCAGATGTTCAATTTGCCATAAACAAACAAAACCCATATTCCAATGCATATCCTCAAATGGACAATAGTTTCGTGAGAATTCATAAAACTGAACTATTATATTAAATAAACATTAAACACCACACCCAATGTATCGAAATCGAGATTTTCCATCTGAAACGTTCGTTTCAAGGTACAAATCTTGATTTGTTTCCATTTAAAAGGAAGATGTGCGGGGGTTCTTGAAGCATTCCCAAAGAACCACCCATTTCCTTTAAATCAACCCGCCTCCCCCTCACTCAACAAAGTTATTTCACTTACCTGCAACCGAGCAGCGTAAGCTACCCTTCAATATCTTTCACCTGTAAAGTAAACCCTCAGCATGCATATCAATCAAACTATTTCGGTCATAACACATGAATCATTTAGAAACCTGATTCGTTCTTCTGGGCGGCAACATATCCATCAACGTACCCAAACCTCCGGTATCTCCTTGTTCCAACAATCCGTTGGTCCAAAAAGACAAGTCGGGCAACTTGTTTGCTTGCACATCTGCAAGCCAAATTTCCGATGATGATCGCCTAAACCGATAGCCGATCATTGAGTTGGACGTGACCATAATTGTTGCCCAAACAATTATATCAACGGCCGTGTCCCTCGATCGGTTTTCCCAAACCAAACACACAGTAACCTCACTGTGTTTATTTTACCTACCATCCGTAGGTCCATAGCCACCCTGAGTAAGTCGAATGCTTGTACATCTGCAAGTCAAATTCCTCATGATCGCCCAAGCGACGAACGATCATCGAGTTTCACACGACCCATGATTGTTATTTAAACAATCGTATCAATGGCCATGCCCTATGATGCATTCTCTAAAACAAACATGCAGCCATCCACCCTGGTCCCATGCCATTGGCGGAGTTTCAGTTGACTTAACGTCAACAGAAAAATCTATCCTCCACCATTCACCATGGTAATACAGCCAGCCTCCGTTTGCGATCATCTATTTGATCAACCGGGTCTTTGGATTTTTCTTTTGTGCACCCTTCGCATCTTCGTTGTCTTGGCTTCCAGGGAATGGGTTTTCATCCAGACCTGTACGGTCACCAGGGAAATTCTTCCAAAAAAAATCGCAATCGATCGTTCAATTGTCAACACCAAAGAAAATATCCGATTTGCTCCTCCCACATTGTTGAAAATTCATTACCAGTTGAGACTGGCCGAATGATCGAGTCAATGTCACGAGGAGTGAGATTTTAACCGCCGAGTCACACCCATGTGTCGGGACGTTGCGAGTAAAACGCCAATCGGTTGTGGCAATAGTGAAAGGAGAAACAGTTTAAGTGCACAAGAGTTTTCGTGTATCAATGGATCAAAAACATCATCATTTATTAAAGTAGATTGTAGGATGGACAAAAATAATTTGTGAGGACGAAGTGAACCCGGTGCCGTACGCCGACACACCCACTTTAACCCCACAGATGCATCGCGATCTCCGGGGAGCAGTTGATTAATGTACATGGTCCCTGGCGGAAGTGCTGCAGGAGACGAACTGGGCAAAATGTATCCAGAAAGTATCTAAGTAACATCAAAAGAGCAAGGTCTTTGGAGGTGATGTCCCTGCGAGAATCGTTTTTAAACAATCAATATAATAAAACTGGATTTTTGAAATTAAAAGTAGTTTTTATTATTTGGAATTGTGCGTTCGTTGTAAAACGTTGGCTGCTCCAACACTGACGAAAACTTCTAACCTGGAACCGGTGAGTAGAGTGATGGCACGCCCACAAAGCCTTGCAGCTTTCCCGATTTCGAGCATCACCAGAAGACACCGAGTTGCACGGCACAGGGACGCTATTCCTGAACGACGTCCCACGAACGATCGGTCGCTACTCTTCCCTCAGGTTTGAGGAAGGGCGGCGGCGACCGCAACGGGTCCACTCAGGAGCGGTCTAAAGAGATCCATCGTCCTTTTCAGGACAAGGAGACACGCTTCCTGGGAGCGAGGCCAATAACAACTACAACAATGGATCTGTGAACTCTCCACCGCGTTGGTGTCATTTAACACAGTTGGGCAATCTTCTTTCCATGCTGATAGAGCAATAACTCCTGGACACTTGGAAGCCGTTATTCGATGCGTTATTGCCGAAACATCTCGAGGAGTAGTAAAAAATTGCTCCCGTGAGCACACATCCGAAGTCATATTCAAACTACAATATCCAATGGTGGGGCAAATAGCCTTTTAATCACAAGGGAAGGAATCCAGAGTATCTTCGACTCATTAAGAAGCAAAAAGTCAGTGGGAATAGATGGAGTACCTAACATCGTACTCAAGAACCTGCCCCCAAAGGCAATAGATATATACACGGTCCTGTTTAACAACGCGTTGAATAATGCATATTATCCCGCGCGTTGAAAAACGGCTATCATTCAGCCCATCGCAAAAAGGGGCAAAGACTGTACAAACCCAATGAACATGCGTTCGATAAGTTTACTCCCAAGCATCAGTAAAGTATTTGAAAAAATCATTAACAAAGCTCTGCTAAAATGGGTAGACGACAATAGCATTATTCCAAATAACCAGTTTGGCTTTAGGGCGGGTCATGAAATCACACATGCCGCAGCTAAACTGGTCTCCGACATACAATGGAATAAATGTAGGAACCAATGCACAGGTGCCTGTCTGATCGACTTGGAAAAAGCCTTTGATACCGTCTGGATCGAAGGGTTGTATTACAAACTGGCCAGACATGGCATACATAAGCCTTTACTATATGTACTTTACGATACGTCAAAGGACAGGAGGTTCGTGGACAAACGTGATAATGTGACCTCTAATAAAACGTATAATATCAAGAATGGTTTGCAACAGGGTGCGGTACTCTCTCCGATGCTTTTTAACATTTACATTAGCGGCTTATTAGATGCACTCCCACAGGCTATTGCGTACGCAGACGATCTCATAATTTACAGAACAGCTCCGAAAGTTGAGATCATAAATTGTTTAATACAGCGAGATTTCAACAACGTGCAGCGCTATTGCGATGACTGGAAACTTAAGATCAACTTCCAGAAATGTGAAGCCATCCTATTCAGAACTCCATTATATAAAGCCACGTACGACACAAGGAAAAACTGGCGAAAGCTAGTTATCGTGGGACCGCATGGAGATAAACTGGAAACCAAGAGTTTAGTTAAATACCTGGGCATCTGGCTAGACCAATATCTGTATTTCAACAGACATGTAGAGGCTGCTTTGCTCAAAGCGAGGAAAACTTTTGCTATGACAAGGAGGCTATTTCACAGTAGCCAACTTGACAGCAAGGTAAAAGTCATATGCTACATGACGCTAATCAGGCCAATGCTCATATATGGTTGCCCGGTATGGTTCAACATAGGTCCAAATTTGATGGAAAAGATTCGGGTGTTCGAAAGAAAGTGTCTCAGAAGTTGTCTCAGATTATATCGGACACCGGAATCGGACTATAAAAAGTATTACTCAAATGAGACTTTATATAATGAAGCGTACATAAATAGGGTGGATAATTTTATGATTAAATTAATCAGAGGACATATTGCGAGAGCAATAAGCTCGTCCAATGACCTAATTTTCGGGGCTTATTATCCAAACACCTTGTACTATGAGAGCGTGCGTCGCAACGGCTTTGTTCCACCAGAGGCGTTCCTTGACTTGGATATGAAAGGGCTTATACAGGATAGATCCGGAATTCCGCTGATCTATCATGTAAGTAGATCATCTGTAGACGGGCGATTGTGCTACGACCGGGAAGTAACGCGCGCCAAAGAAGAGCTCTTGCGCTTCAGTGGGGCTATCTCCCAAAGAGACCGGGACGATAGTATTAGACAGTGTCAACAGTTCTGGTGGTTGAATGGCATATAAAGACCTGGATACCAAAGTCGGTATAGAATCACACTATCATCAGCTAGCTTACATAGACTTAGCTTTTCTAGAATTAGGGTAGTATAAGATTTAAGTTAAGTTAAGCTAAGTGATTTTACATAAAAAAAAACAAAAAAAAAAAAAAAAAAAAAAAAAAAAAGTAGATAAGATAAAAAAAAAAGTAAGTAAGTTAAATTTTAAGAAAAAAAAAAACAAAAAAAATTGACAAAGTTTTTCAAATTTTTCTTTGTCTTTCAAATAATTATAAGTATTGCGACAAAGTTCTGTCGCCGAAAGGCAAATTATACAAATATTAAGTAATGTTTAGCTTAGAGCGTCTGCGAAGGACCAGTAAGTTATTATATAAGCTATTTAAGCTAGAATTTAAGCATTTTTTGTCTAGCCTTTAATTTAGAAACTAAGAATATAGAAAGAAAATAAAAAAATGTTTAAAAATGGAAATGGAATCAAACTGCAATATAACGGCATACAATTATTGTTCAAATAAGTCACATGTATGCCCATTAAAGCTATTTTCTTGTATTTTATATAAATTCACAGTTCTATACTTCGAAATAAATCACACCCTATATTAAACCAATTGTGAATTAGCACCTATTCCCAAGTGAGATTTCTAAAATGACGGTTAAATAAAAGCTCTTTTAAACTAAAACCACACTGATGGTTATGCAATCGAAAAACCGTGCTCATCTCCCATGCTGTGTGTTGTGTACGTGGCGCTTCTAGCAGATACACACACGACTAATAGCGAAGCACAACTCCACCAAAAGACAAGTCGTAAAATAAAAGCACATCCGTTAAAGCCGTATATCATAGCAATAACATAGCATTTCCACATCAGATAAATGTACTTAAGTTTAGAGATTGAATTCGTGCAGGCGGCTGTGGCCTGATGCTTTAAGCTTTGGTTCTATCTTTTACTGATTCTAAGGAGAACAGAAATCACCTGTGACATCAAAGTTAGTTTTTGATATTTGGTTTGTATTTTGTGATTCTGGTTTTGGTTATTCCCCTGTGCTCCACGACTCCGCTTCAATATTTCACTATTGTAGCAAACTTTATTATATTTTTGTTATTATCTTTGCTAAGCACTTTGTGGTTATTAGTACGTTCGTCAACTACCTGTAGCACTAAAATTTGTATTCTTGTTGGCGGTTGACGCAATGAAAATGTGGTTAATTCTGTTAGAAAGACAGTTCATGGATGTAGTATTTACACAAAAAAATAGGTTGAAAGATAATAATACAAAACAAATTCAAAAATACAGACCAAACAAATGGGGCCGTATTCCAATATTCCCAAAGCAACGGCAATTCATTCAAACACCCAATCACCTAATCTGAAGAAAAAGTGACTAAGGCAGAACTAACTTTTGTGACAGCGATTATCTCCCCTTGAAAAGTATAACAAAATAATTATTTCTAAATACAGACGCGTGAGTTATTTTGTGCTGTTCCTGGAGAAAATATTTTCAAACGAAAATTTATTTAGAAACTATGTTTCCTTTTATTATTTTCCTCCTCTGAGCAGCTCGTGTATTCGAGTCCGTAATCAGACAGGATCTCTTGTCTTATATTTCGAACTTAACTCTATTTATATTTTTCGAATCTATTAATATCTTAAATCTATTAGGTAAAACAGGTTTTGAAGTACCTGTGTTTCTATTATTAATATGCAGTGGTTCACGTTTTCTTTTGTTCGTGTTTTGGGAATGACATTGTGGGGAGGAAGTATTATGCCGAACACGGGCACACGGTTCACTTCCTCCTCCATCCAATTGTCACTAATTGTTCCGTCAAACACCGAAAAGAAACTGCAGCACAGGAGAGCAAAACACATGGGATTGTTGGTGGTGATTGTTTTTATTGTTTTTCTATTATTTAATTTTAATGAAACTATCATAACTCCCGATTTACTTTAAAGGCACCACGCACTGCAACACAACCGATTAAAAATAAGACGTTAAAACCTTAGCACGCACTCGACACCGAGGTTTATCGCTTCCCTGTGCGCACCAGGGTAGCGATAGGAGACACGACCTGGTCCGGTCGAAGGATGGAATTTGACTCAGCGATCGTCATCTCATGCAGAGATGATTTCGCTAAGGAAAAAAACAAGGAAGAGAGAGAAAAACTTTTCTCTTAAGAGTGTAACCACTAAGAAAATGCGATCTTTTTGGTGCAGTGGTATATGTGCGCGATCGAACAGATTCAATGTAATTGCACTTTCGACGAGTTGGTTCTGCTGAATTACGATTGAACCCAAAGAAATGTAATTTATTTAAAACCGAAGTAACTTATTTAGGCCACAAAAGCACTACTAGAGGAATTCAGACGGATGAAGACAAAATAAAATCGGCAAGAGATTGGCCTCGACCCACAAATGTTCATGAAGTGCGAAGCTTCCTTGGGCTGTGTACGTATTACCGACGCTTTGTACCCGGGTTGGCCAATGTTGCAAGAAGCTTACACAAGTTGACGAAGACAAATTGCAAATTTGTGTGGAAAGAGGAGAAAGAAAATGCCTTTCAGCAGTTGAAGGAATTGCTTTGTACAGCTCCAATGTTGGCCTATCCAGTTCCTGGCGAAAAGTTCATTCTGGACACAGATGCTAGTGCGCATGGAATAGGAGGTGTACTCTCACAGATCATCGATGGTCAAGAAAAAGCAATTGGGTAATTAAAGCAGAGTTCTTGGAAAGCACTTCCTTCCGAGGACAGATCATGTGTTCATCATCATCAGAGTTTTGCGGATCATCGCACTCCATCAGCTCGTGCGAGGGATTTAAAACGTGCAGCCCGAACTAGCGGAAATCACACGCAACCCAAGAAAAACTCTGCTTCAATTGCCAGGGGAAGCATTTGTTTCGCGACTGCCGTTTCACCAAGACCTGCAGACAGTGCCAGGGACGACACCACACCCTACTCGACGCTGGTACGGTCTCAAACACATACTCCGCTCACCATCGCCCCCGGAAGCCGGTATGAGCCCCAGAGGCCACGGTGGCCCGACCTCCGGAGTGTCGGTTCACATCCAATCGAAACGTCAACGCCGAATCGAGGCTCCCGCCCTGCTGGACCCCTGTTCAGAGGCCACCTTCATATCAGAATTCCTCGCCTAACGGCTTAATAAGTTCCAGTCCATGGGATCGGTGATGGGCGCTCCCAGACGGCGAGGGCGGAACCCTCAAACACATTACTGCCCCGTCATGACTGCTCCCGAAGCTGGGCAACCAACGTCCTCATTGTGCCCCACCTCTCAGATTACGTGCCGCCCCCACGACTCCTGCCCAGAGATCTCTCCCTCGTAGCATGCTTGGAACTTGACGATCGAAACATCCCATTGACAGACCGGCTGGAAATCATCATCGGGGCCGATCTGTACCATTCCCTTATCCTGGAGGAGGGGAAGAAGTCCGAAACCTCCGGCCTCATCGCGCAGGCCACTCACTTAAGATGGGTGCTAACAGGTGCAGCACCCACTACGTCATCCAGTCCCGGTGTAACGAGATTCTTCACCTGCCACCACGTGGCCATCGATCGTGGGTTGCGACCCTACAACTACAACCCAGATCAATTGGCTGGCTCTGTGGGCACAAAACGCATGGAGACCAGTGAATGGAGGGAAGGTCCCGTCGCCATCGGCCCTATGGGCCATCCCAGAGATTCATGGAGCACATCACCAGCGAGCACCTGCGCGACATGACCATCGGATACGTCACTACTGCGGCAAGTAATCATAAGGGCAAAGGGCAGTTTCAGGCCACCGAGAACCTCACAACATTTTCGGGGTCGACCACCATAGCAGCGAAAAAGAAGAAACGAAACCAAAGCCTTCAGCGCTCCTCGTCACGGGCGGCCTCCTCCCGTAACATCCAATCCACCTCATGGAAACGTCCTCATCCCTCCCAAGCTAACAACGCCTTTCGACAACCGGCACCAAGCCCAACCTCGACCCCGGGGCCCTCTCCTGTCAACGAGGATGATTCGCCAATACTTGGCGAAGGCGGGCGCAATGTAGCGTATTCACAAATGAATATACTGGAGAAATCGTACGTTAACATCTGCTTACCATATGACAACTGTCTTCTATTCATCGGTTCTTCATCCTCGTGGACGCAGCTCAACCTAGACGCCGCTCATCTGTCGATTCTCTCATCCTCGACGCCGATTCTATTCATCGGTCCTTCATCCTCGTGGACGCAGCTCAACCTGGACGCCGATTCTTGATCCTCCTGAACGCAGCTCACCTCTTGGAAGCTGCCAACACATTGTATTAGTAACAATGTTATTCATTGTTAAAAGGTAATGATCGATTTCATCATTAGAAAGGTTTCTGTACACCAATAGTCGGTCAAAGCTCGACCAGTACGCTTTTCGTAAATCGAAAGAATAGATCTGGTCATATCAAGTAGTGAGTGTTAGTTTGGAACATGAATCACTGGGCCGAGACCATTATGACCGCTATCTTTGCTTGCATGGACTGTAAAATTGCAGTTACGTCTGGTTGTGCTTCTGGTGTAACCATTTTTGTGATGCAGTGTGGTTGTTTCACAATTGGGGATTCACAACTAAATGTATTGCAGAATTATGGTACATTCTAATTTGCCAGCTGTCAACACGCCGGCGGCTGCAACAAAATGCTACTTAAGTGTCTAGCTTTTAAAAATTTCGATAACGGCTCTGACTTCCTTGGTCTATTCTTGTGGTTACAATCTATTATCAATCTTTCTTGGATCCTTTACCGGTTGCTTCCCTCTCAACCATTCTTCCTACGACCCATCGCTGCATTCTGACGAAATGTACCTGGAGGAGCGGGCGAAACTCGTCGACGCCCACCACGCCCCCCATCGGACTTCTTGGCACCATCAAAGGCTTTCGCCACAGTTCCCCACATCATACGACACCCAAGTTGTGCAGATTTTCTTCATACCCAAATGTTCGTACAGCTGTCTAGTGAGTATGTGTGGAGGAGTAGTATTATGTCGGACCCGGGCACACGGTTCACTTCTTCCCCATCAATCATTGTTACTAAAAGTTTCGACAATGTTCCGCCAAACACTGTCAGAAAACTGTTCATCAACGCGGAAGGATAACGATAACATCCTGGAAACTGCAACACAGAAGACGAAAGTACAATAACACACACTGGTTCCGCAGCACAAGGAACGAAATGAAACGCACTGATTACATGTTATGACAAAATGTTCTTTTTTATTGGTACCCTTTTGTATAGTTTTATTCTTTACATAAAAAAAACACTACTTTAGTTAACAATATCAAACGTGATGCCAACCAATATTAACATAAAGTTATTACCGAAATAACACGATTTTAAATGCCACATCCAACAGGCAGGACGGAGGATATTGGCGTTTGCCATTTTGCACACACACACGACTCACAGGGATGCGAACTCCGATCGCACCCCTCGATGATAAAAAGGTGGCCCATCGTATTTGCGTGTACCGAGCGCTAAGGTGGCGTAGTGAAGACCCGACCAACTCGGTCCCTTGATGGAATAAGACTCACCGAGGATAGAACTCTGACCTGAATTCCATCCTAGGTTAGGGTTAAGAAAAAGGAAGAGAGAGAAAAACGTTTCTCTTAATGGTGTGGCCGCCAGAGAAATGCACTCTTTCAGCGCAGTAGTGTGTGTGCATGGTTCTTTCATGGATGAGAACGAACCTAGAACAAAGAAGGGGCATAAAGTGCATTCATGGGATGTGCGTCGGCTATGTAAACAAGCCGAATCTCATTGGGTGCTAATTGGGATTTCTGTTTGTTCAATGCCGCTAGTCATGAGAAACAGATCCAGAAATATGGGAAGGCACAGAGATCGGGTAGATCATTCTCTAAGCTATGCATTGCAACTGTAACGATAGCCGCAATGCCCATGCACATGGTGCTAATTGATTCTAGCTTATTTACAGGGAAATAGTATTGGATTCCTATCTGCATTTCTTTACGCTGTAGGATTTAATTGCTGCCAAGAGACGCGGTATGCGTATTTGCTTTGGTCCCTTGGTGTAAGTCGCCACCCAAAGTGTATGTAGGGAACATTGTTGTACACATGGCGCGGCTGGGAAAATAGACGGCGCAATATAATTATCCCTGTTGGAACAGGGTTCTTAAGAGGAATTCAAATAAATGAATGCAGGTAAGAATTCTCTTACAGGTACTTTTAGGTTATATGAATTGGATCTATTGGATGCGTGAAGCATTTAAGATGCTGATACGATTGCATTAGAGACAATAGGAGGTTGCTATGGGGGATTTTCAGGAAAGAGCGCCGTGGGGTTTGGTGGAACCGCCACAACTACTTATTAAAAAGAAACCATTTTTGACACCACAAGGCCGATCTTTTGGGTGTTCTAAGGACTGTTTGAACTCATAGTAAATAATAGTAATAATATAATATATTTAAGGTAAAATGAGTTAGGACATGGCGTGATATTGAGTTTTACTTTTGTAATATATTTGGAATCACCACAGATTGTACTTAATTAATATTAATGTTTGCTCACTTTTTGATCTTATTATATTGCTTCCTATAAAACTTTCCGAATAAATAAAAAAGTGAACAAATGTAGATGTTTTGTCTCGATCCTGACGAGGAATGTCGTCAGCCGAGATCTTATACGATGTTGGTCCGCCGAACGAGGAATGTCATTCGGGGAATTGCGACGGTAGATTACGTTGCCTGAAACTAAATGTGTAGTTAAATGAAGGGCACAGCAATACCTTTGTGGAACTCCTGCTGAAATTGTTGTCCCTCCGTAAAAGTTCGTGTTTGCGGTGTGTTCCTTATGTTTTGTCCCAAAGTTAAAATATTTATGTTTAAGCAATTGTTTAATTCACTAGGTTTATAAGATCACGAATGAAAAGAATTCAGTGTACACCAGAAAACAGTAAGTGACAGAAATTGTATGAGAACCAACCACAGTAAACAATGCATGAGATGACAGTTTCTCCACTGTCATCGTGTTGCTGGCTGATGTGGTGAATATGTGTCGGGGAGAGTACTAGACGATGTAATAGATTCTCCCCGAGCATATAGTCCTGAATCCGAAACATTGTAGTTAATCAAATGATACGAAAAAATCTGTTTATGTAAGTCTCAATAAAGCTGAAACGATTGTCTCCTGAATTGAAACAAATAATTAGTTTTTCAAAAAATATTTATATTCTAGCTTAATTGTATTATTATATAACATACTGGTCCTACGCAAACGCTCTAAGCTAAACTTTACATGTCTATTGTCCAATTTGCCTTTAGGCGACAGAACTTTGTTTGTTTTTTAATTACGTTTATTTAAACAACAAAGAAGAACTAAAAAAAAACCATTGTGGCAATTTTGTTCCTGTTTTTAACTTAAATGTAACTGGCATCTATATATTGTTGCGAGCTTAAGGTTCGCTGAATTAATTATTTTTAATAAATAAGGGCCGTTAAATCGATTTGAATTAATCTAACACTTTATTAGTCCGTTAATGACAACCGTTACTTTTACCGTACACTTAACGATTTCTTCACTTATCGCTTCCGTACCTATCGCGTCTTTGACTGCCTACTTCTTACTTTTTGCTTTTTACTTGTCTCCATGATCTGTGTGCGACGTATTTATACCGTTTCCTCACATTCTGATTCGGTGTTTCGTTTCCGTCCGTTCCATAACCTCGAGTTTTCTATTGTTCATAGTCTCCAGTTTTCCAGTACTTTATAGAGTATGCTAGTACTTTGTTTCGGACTTTCTCGAATATTCCAGTACTGATTGTCATATGCGTCACACTACCCTCCGGCTAGATTAGTTCGTCCCGAACTAAGTTCACTGGTCTCCTGAGTTAACAAAAGTCGCCACTCGGTCACGACGAACCACTTTCATCTTGGCGTTCGGTCTTTGCTGAATTATATAGACAGCGTCGTTAATTCTTGTGAGAATCTTATACGGTCCTTCCCAATGTTACTACAAATTCGGAGACCTTCCCTTTTGCCGATGAGGTTTATAAAGCCACACGTTATCGCCTGCATAAATCCGGGTGCGTTGGCTCGAACGTCGTACCTTGTTTTCATCCTGTCACTGGATACCTTGATTTGCATTCGAAACAAATGAGGAATCTCATCGAGGCGATTTCTTCATTCGGCTACGTGGTTTTCAGTCTTATTTATGGCGTCTGGAGGTGTTCGGAATCGCAGATCGGCTGGTAATGGCATCTCTCGTCCAAATATAATTCTTGTTGGAGAATGACCTATCGTATGGTGATTAGCCGATCTATAACTCATGAGAAAGGTTTGTACACATTTGTCCCAATCTCGTTGGTGATCACTAACGACCTTCGATAAGTACTCTTTCATTGTTCGGTTGAACCTTTCGACCATTCCGTCTGGCTGCGGATGTAAGGGTGTGGCCCCGGTTTTCCTTACGCCCAGTGCCACACAGATGCCTTGAAATATCTGTGATTCGAAGTTTCGGCCTTGATTGGAATGCAGCTCACAGGGAACTCCATATCTGCTGATCCAATTTTTGATAAGCTGCTCAATGACGGTTGTTGCTTTTTGGTTTGGAATTGGAACGACTTCCACCCACTTGCTGAAGTAATCCATGATGACCAAAATGTATTTGTTGTTGTCGTTGGTTTGTGGAAATTGTCCTGAGATGTCGATCGCAATTCGCTCGAAAGGGGCACCCACTTTGTACTGCTTCATAGCGCTTTGGCGGATTTGTGGAATGTCAGAATGGGTGTTCTTCCGAACACTGTTCACCGAAAAGCAACACAGCACCGGAGCGGATTTGACACACACAAATGAAACGCAGATAAGTTGTTTCCTGGAGCGTTATTTACAACTCTTATTTCAACTTTATTAAAAACTGTTTCATTAGTAACACATAAACTGTTGTTACAAAATGTTCGTTTAATATCGCGCTCAATTAACTCGATGACACGTATTACTCTCGTCCTTTCTTAACACACGTTAGTCTCGACACACGACAACGACTCCCTTTTCCTTTAATCGTGTTCGGTCCCAACCTCGTCGTTGAGGTACTCGAAGTAGACTCCTCGTCTCGTTGACGATCACCAATCCCCTTTCCTGTCTGCACACACAGATATCCAGATTCCAAACTGGTATCTGTATCTGTACGGAAAAAATTCTCTATTCGATCTGCTAACAGAATTCCGGAAATCTCTGTTAGCAGCATGCTATTTTATCCCAGGGGTAATTTCCTACTTTCCTGAAAGGAGAAAGTCATTGACGCATACATCCTTATATCATTATCACCATCCGTGGTGGTGATCGAAGTTCGAATCGACGGTTGTCGATTGTGTGCCGCTTCTATTTGCATAGCACATCTGGCGCGCGGCCGAAAGATATACTGCAATTTGCATGGATGTATGGTTCATGGGTTTTGTTTGACTTTTGTCAATACACCCGAAATCCATTAGATCTTTCTAATGGGTGTGAAATACAAACAGACCCCGTGGGATAGGAGTAGTTCCCTTGTAGGTTTTAAACCTCATACATTTTGAATTATCTTGTTGAGATAATTACGGTTGCCGTTTCTTTTGTTGGGTGATAGGTTTGGTGGGCTTTGTGGTAGACCACCCGCACGTGCGTCCGTTATTCGGAGAATTTGCTGGTGATGGCGAATCCTTGTAACATCGTGTAGATGTTCAGGATTTTCGATTGTGAAGTGTTGGAGTGCGGCGCATTTCAATCTTTATGGATAAGATGAATGAATGCTTTTACCTTTGTTTCAGGTATGCTACACTCGGCTTGTTGCTTGATATTGAAAGATTTGGGACGTTCAGTTCCTTGCTTCTTTTTATATCGGTGACTGTGGGCACGTGCGCTGCGTTATCAGGTAAGTAACTTCTTTGAAGGTAGGAACCTTACCTACGCGGAATTGTGCGTTCGTAGAACGCTACAGCGCTCCTTAGTTTTGCTGTTGGTTCTTTGGCCGCAGTGCAAGTTGTGCATTTTCGACACCAAGACTCGACGTCATCTCTCATGTGAAGCCAGTAAAAGCGAGATCGTAGTTTTGAAAGTATCTTATTAACTCCCAGATGTCCACCGTAAGCCCCGTCGTGCATTTCTGTTAGTACATCCTTCACTTTTGATGGTGAGACTAGAATCTGCATTCGATGGGATTTTCCGTCCGCGACTTCCCATTTACGCTTAAGAATACCATCTTCCACCAGCAAGGAATTCCATTGTGCCCAATATGCCTTAAATGTTCCACTCTTGTCGGAAATATTGTTCCAAGTTGGTTGCTCGTTCTTTTCGTTGTGTTCCAGGATTAGCGACATATCTTCATCCTGAAGTTGAGCTGCGCATATAGCATCACTCGTCCACCCATCTAGTACTTCTACTTGTACGTTTCGCAGGTCGTACGCCTCTTCTTTCTCTTCCGCTCTATGACAATGTTTACAATCTGGCTTACATGGTCTTCTTAATGGAGCATCAGCGTTATTATGCACCTTGACGGTGGGAAATTTGGAAATCGTACGTTTGAAGTCGTTCGATCCATCGAGCTATTTGCCCTTCTGGGTTCTTAAAATTTAATAACCATTTCAGGGCGGCATCATCCGTTCGAAGGTGAAATCGACGTCCGTAGAGGTACTTATGGAAATTCTTAACGGCTTCTACGACGGCCAGCAGTTCCTTTCTTGTTGCGCAGTAATTTCTCTCTGGCTTAGATAGAACTCGACTATAATATGCGACAACTCTCTCTTTACCATCGACTTCCTGTGACAACACTGCTCCGATTCCTGTGTTACTTCCATCAGTATCCAATATAAATGGGCAATCCGCTCTTGGGAATGCCAATATTGGAGTTTTACATAACTCGGCCTTCAATGTGTTGAATGCTGCCTCACACTTTTCTGTTTAATTGAATTTCTTGTCTTTACCCGTTAGTGCGTGTAGGGTTTTAGCCACATTGGCGAAGCCTTTAACAAACCGTCGGTAATATGTGGCTAATCCCATAAAGCTTCACAACTGTCGCTTGTCTTCTGGAGTAGGCCACTCTCGGACATTTGCTATCTTATCAGGATCCGTTTGAACTCCTGCAGATGAAACGACGTGCCCCAGGAATTTTACTCTCCTTTGGAAGAGTTCACATTTCTTCGAATTGAGCTTTAAGTTGGCCTGTCGTAGTCGTTCGAAGACGGAGCGCAGATTATTGATGTGTTCTGGTAAATTCCTTTCAACAACGATGATATCGTCCGAGTACAAAAGACACGTCTTCCATGTAAGTCCCCGTAGAACACTTTGCATTAATCGTTCGAACGTTGCTGGAGCATTACACAATCCGAAAGGCATCCCGTTGAATTGATAAAGTCCGTTTCCGGTAGTAAACGCTGTCTTCTCCTTGTCGTCCTCCTTCACTTCCACTTGCCAGTAACCACTTTTTAGATCAAATGTTGAAAACCACTGAGCTCCAGAAAGGGTATCTAGTGTGTCGTCGATTCGAGGAAGTGGGTAACTGTCTTTCTTCGTAACGTCGTTTAACCGGCGGTAGTCGACACAAAATCTGGTTTTCCCATCCTTCTTCTTGACGAGCACTATCGGCGAAGCCCATGGGCTCGATGATTTCTCGATGACTCCTTGCTTTTCCATCTCTCGAATCATGTTACCTACTTCTGATTGTTTGGCCAACGGTAGTCGAGGAGGTGGCTGCCTTATAGGTCTTGACTCACTCGTGTCAATGCGATGTTTAACTATACCGGTGCGTCCGAATTTATCATTTCCTGTCACAAAATTATCAGAAAAATCGTTCAGGAGCGATTCAACGCTTGCCTTTTCTCTGTCTGTTAATGCGATTTTCTGGAGCATCAACCTATTAACCACGGAGGATGCACCAGAGGGCTGTTGAATTGAATGGTCCTCTCCCCTTGTCTGCATTAAGCTTATCATTGACACGGGTGCACATTCTGCGATTACCTCTCCTTTTCTTATTGAGATCGGCTCCTTGGACGCATTTAGTACTCTGACGGGTACGATGTGCTTCTTCGCGTCGAAAGGGGCTTTCCCAACAAGGACGTTCCCCTTACGCTGATTTTGTACGAGGGTTGCCTTTTATATTTCGGGAGTAGAGAACAAAAACAAATATTGATCATCGAAAATCACTTTATTGTTTTTCAAAATATTCCCCATGAAGATCTATACACTTTTGCATGCGTTTGAACCAATTGTCGAAGCACTTTTGCCACTCTGATTGAGGTATCTCCAACACATGCATTCTGAATGCAGCAACCGCTTCTTCAGGTGTCGAAAAACGTTGACCGCTCAGTTTGTTTTTTACGTACGGGAATAAAAAGACGTCATTCGGTGCCAAGTCAGGACTATACGGCGGATGACCCATCAAATCGATGTTTTGGGTGCTCAAAAATGCAGTTGTCGCAGCCGATGTGTGAGAGCTCGCATTGTCGTGGTGAAGAGTGATCCGTCTTCGGCGGTTGGTTTTTCTGATTTCTTGGAAGACAACTGGCAAACAAATGGTTGTGTACCACTCAGAATTGATTGTTCTGCGTTGTTCTAGTGGTACGGTTGCGACATGTCCAGTTTTTTCCGAAAAAACAGGCGACCATTTGCTTGGAAGTGCTTCGTGTGCGAACAACTTTTGTTGGATTTGGCTCATCTTGAAACACCCAGACAGTCGACTGCTGTTTACTTTCGGGCTCATACGTGTAAATCCACGATTCATCACCTGTCACGATGTCATAGACGTGTTTCGAAGCACCGCGACCGTATTTTTTGAGCATTTCTTTCGACCAATTGACACGAGCCTTTTTTTGGGCGATTGACAAATTATGTGGGATCCAACGCGAACAAATTTTTTTGACAGTCAAATGTTTATGCAATATTGAATGTATGCTGGTCCCACTAACGCCTAAGGTTGTCTCAATCTCACGATAGGTCACATGACGATCTTCCAATATCAGTTCAATGGTTTTCGGAACAACAACTGATTTTGGACGACTTTCACGAAATTCATCTTGGAGTGAACTACGACCACGATTGAATTCACCATACCATCGATAAACACTGGTCCTTGATGGAGTTTCATCGCCAACAATTGAATTAAGTTCATCCATGCACTGTTGCTAAGGTAATACACGCCGAAAGTTGTAAAAAATATAAAAATATAATTCCATTTTTGGGCCGAGATGAATCTTTTAAGTTACTGTAAACAACACAAATAGCGCTCGTATGTCAAAACGTTCTGAGTGAGTATAACCTCAAAAATGTCCAACTTTACGACAGAGCTGTCAATTGCCGGATTGCAACACTAGGGCTGCCAAATCCCGAAACATAAGAGGCAACCCTCGTACAGCCTCGGTGATGTAAAATCGATTGTCACCGGGATCACTCTCGAGACTGGCCCAAATTACCGAGTCTGAACGAGCTGGGATCTCATCCTCCTCACGCACATAACATTTCAACCTTCGCAATTGTTCGTCATGCAGTGTAATAGCAACCTCCAAGTTACCAATTCGCAGTGTTCTTTGCCCGATATCTAGAACAACTTGGTGCTCCTTCATGAAATCTATTCCAAGAATGCATTCGTCCGTAATATCGGCAACCAAAAATTGGTGGGAGATGGAAATATTGCCCAGCACTATTATGCTCTCGACTTCTCCGTAGACTGTAGAGCATTCTCCTGTGGCAGTCTTCAAAGCGTATCTTCTATTTTTATTTAGGGCAATTTTGCCCACGACATCCGGTCGAATTATGGATCTCGTTGCTCCAATGTCGATTGTCACTGTTGTTGTCCTTGCATTAACAATCGTAGTTATAAATAAACTTTGGTTATTCCGTTGGTGTTGTGATACAGTTACGATGCTGGGGCTGCTCATCCCACCAGGCGACTTTCGCCCCGTAAAGTCTGCCCTTACAAGTTTCCCGAGCTATTGGCCTCAGGTTGGCCCGTTGATAGTCTCCTCTTATGATTCGCGCATGAACAATAATTCTCACTTGGTGTTTCAATCATTCGTCGATGTTTCCTACAGTCAACAGGGATGTGACCGATTTCAACGCATGTCCAACACTTCATATCAGGTCTCTGGGTTCTCCGTTGTACATGCCCGATTCTTTGGCAGGAACATTCCTGAACGGACGTTTCTCGGACTCTATATGTACTCCTGGTAGCCAGTTTAGCAGGTTCATATGCCAATGCGAACGCCAGTATTTCATTAGTCGTCTTCTTTCCCTACAAACGAACGGCCTGTTGCAAGTTCCGATCTTGGAGTGCGTTTATAAATGCATCCATTGCTACCTAGTTCAGAAATTCCTTAGTCATATTTGAATAAGACAAGTTTGCCAATCGCTCAATGTCTGCCTGCAACTGTTGCAGATTTTCTCCAGGTTTCTGCGTTCTGCTCCGCAGTTGCATGCGGTAGACCTGCTGCATGTGGTTGTCTCCATACCTAGCTTCAAGGCCACCTCTTACCGCTTGGAAATCTGTTTGCTTCTCTGCCGGCATCGTTTGTAGCAATTCTGCAGTCGCCCCGCAGAGTGACAAGATTAGTGATGTTAACTTTTGCTCATCCGACCACTTATTATAATTGGCCGCGGCGTCAAATTGAAGTATAAATACACAGAAGGGTCCCGTTCCATCGAAGGTTGACGGTTGTATCCTTGTATCTTTGTAGTCATGTTGATTGCTAGGCAATGTCTTATTTCTCTCAACACACTCAAGTGTCTTTTCGATTCGCGTTATTTCATCGGTGACTTTCTTAAATTCAGCTTCGTTTTTTAGATCCAGATTTTCTACTTCGTTTCGAATTTCTTCCTTAAAGAGTTGAAAATTACATTTCATCCACTGCGTTTGGGCATCCAACTTTGCATTAACATCTGCAGCTTGCGCGTCCAATTTTGAGTTAATATCTGTAGCTTGCGCGTCCAATTTTGAATTTTGGGCATCCAACTTTGCACTAACATCTGCAGCTTGCGCGTAAAATGTTATCATCATCATCCTGAACATCTCCGAAATGTTCAATTGCGGCGAACTCTTCTCCGTCACATTGGCACCATCTTGACTCGCTGTTTCTTCTCCATCCGGACAGTCTGGCCCAATCGTAAGACATATGTGTCGACATCAATACCCTCTTCCTCCATTGCTGCTTGCAGACGCTGTCGAAGAATTTGCTTCTGTCCTCTGCTATCCAAATTCCGGTCCTGAAGTTATTTCTTCAACTCAGGGACGCGAAGATCCTCCAGATGTCGATTTGACATCGTCACAACACACTTTCACAGACTTATTTACTTCACAAATAATTAATCCCACTTCTGACACCAATTGTAGCGAGCTTAAGTTTTGCTGGATTAAATTATAATAAATAAGAGCCCTTAAATCGATTTGAATTAATGTAACACTTTATTAGTCTGTTAATAACAGCCGTTACTTTTACCGTACACTTAACGATTTCTTTACTTATCGCTTCCGTACTTATCGCGTCTTTAACTGCTTACTTCTTATTTCTGATCGGTGTGCGACGTATTTGTACCGTTTCCTCATTCTGATTCGGCGTTTCGTTTCCGCCCGTTCCATAGCTTTGAATGTTCTACTGTTCATAGTCTCCAGTTTTCCAGTACTTTCTAGAATATCCCTGTACTTTGTTTTGGACTTTCTAGATTATTCTAGTAGTGATTGTCATATGCGTCACAATATATACTTTTTTTTGTAATTGCCTACAAACCTTAATTTAATATAAACTAATTCTTATTCTACCGTAATACCAGAAAAACTAAATCTATGTAAGCTGGCTGATGTTGGAGTTACTTTACCGAGTTTGGTACATAGGTATATATTTGCCATTAAACTTCCAAAACTGGTGATACTCTTTAATAATACCATCCCGGTCTCTATGGGAAATACCTCTATTGAACCACGCAAGCTCTTCTTCGGTGCGCGTGACTTCTCGTTTGTAGCACAATCGCCCGTCTATGGAAGATCTATCTACATCATAAATCAGTAGATTTCCGGATTCATCCAGAATAAGACCGTTCATACCATATTCGAGGAACACCTCTGGTGGAACAAAGCAGTTGCGGCGCACCCTCTCAAAATACAAATGATACAAATAAGCTCCGAAAATTAGGTCATTAGACGCCACCATTGCTCTCGCAATATGTTTTCTGATTTTTTTTTTTTTTTTTATTAGACTTCTCTCGGGAGAGGCGAACCTATAGCGCCGAGTGGGCGCCCCGAGATGCCATCAAGTAACTGTTGCAGTTCTTTTTGAACAGTTGCAGGTTGTAACGTTCCGGGAACACTCGCGTGGGATTAATTTTATCATAAAATTGTCAACCTTGTTTATGTAGGCTTCCCCATATAAGGTCTCGTTTGGATAACACCTTTAATCTGAGACAAGTTCTAAGGCATTTTCTTTCGAACACCCGAATCATTTCCATCATATTTAGACCTGTATTGAACTACATTGGGCATCCATATATAATCATAGGCTTGATTAGGGCCATATAGCATTGTTATGTTCTTTAGGGGTTGTTCCTCAGGGAGCGCGTCTTCTTGTCCTGAAAAGGACGTATGATCTCTTTGGTGGACCGGTCCTGAGTAAACCGTCCTACAAGGAGGCGTCGCCGTGCTTCCTCAAACCTCGAGGGAAGAGCAACGTCCTAAGGTTAGTCCTGCCGCGTTTTTGTGTTTCAGGGTCCTCGTCTCCGCAGGTTTCCGTGGGAGCAGGTGATACTCTGTAAGGATCGTTTTTTTTCCTTGTGGAGGTACTGTGGGGTATTTCACTTAATTATGTGCCGGCATTGGCAAGGTTAAATAAGCTTCCTAACCTGTTCACTTTACGACGCACCCACGATGCTGACGGTAACATTCAGCTGTCCAACTGGTTACTGCCACTTTTCCAGCAAAGAAAATAAAACTCGCGGAAATGTTGATATTGTATAGTGACTTGTATTGTTTGTTACTCTTGATGTGGTTTTTTTTACATGAACACTTAACAATTATTTGTTACTCTTGATGATTGTTTTTTTACATGAACACTTAACAATTTATTGACTGCTGACAAAGGTTAATTTCGCGTGCCAGGACATTCGGTATCAAGTTTCTTACATCAACACATAACAATGACATTCCGTATGAGGTTTTTTTCATTAACACATAACAAGGACCTTCAGTATGAGGTTTCTTACTTAACACTTAATAAGGACATTCGGTCAACTCGACTTTTTGGGCGCACTCCTGGTGACTCGACTCCTTTACAACACTTTCATCGACTGAACTACTTTGCGCGCGGATCACCTTGTTGGCTCGTGATGCGAGCTCATGGGTGGTCGAACCGTGGGAATGAAAATTCCTGAAAAAGCATCTTCGGGATAAGTATTTGCAGTTGTCCAAATACTACGTTAGGGATTAGGATACATTTGGGATAATTACACAATGATGGTTGTGTTTACAACCATGTTAATTGTGTATTGCAATCCTAGGGAGTCATGGGTCGAATTCCAGTGTGAGTATTTACACTGGCATTGAATTGGGCTCTTGGCAGCCAGGCGCGAATTGCGCCGGTGCTTTGAAGATTGCATAAAAGCCGCCGTGAGTACTGGTGCAACAAGAAAATCTGTTGCGCACGTGTGGGACAGTAAATGCAGGCAGACAGGGGTTCTGCTGATTGTTTTTATAATCCACTTCGGTTATCTAGTATGGCAACCGAAATGTTTTCCTTTTAGAACAATGCTGAGATGCATTGATGTATGCGGTACTGGCGTACCGAATTTCTTCTAGGGAAATTTATATAACGCGTTAATTGCGTGAATGTCCTTGATGGGCAGATGCTTGATGTTGGATGCTATTTGCATAACCGAAAGGTAATGCAATCGGTAGGAGAATGCTTGGGGAAGTTATTGCGCTTGCATGGTAAAAATGATGAAATTAATGGAGCTTTAGGAGGGAAGATTTTGAGGTAGATTGAAAAGGTAGCAGTGGCGTTGGTAGAAACGCCACAGTACCCCCCCCCCCCAGTGACATAGTCACGATATTGTTGGTAGGGCGAAGTAGTACTCAGAAGGCTGTAGTTAAGTGAGGTTGGCCGTACATGCGCCTTGTGGTGGCGCTCGGGTGCAGCTTCGCGTGAGGGGACCGCTATTGCCGTTTGGTATTCCTGCCGTAGAAGTTGAGGGTAGCTCCTCTGTAGCATCGGGGTTTGTGGTGGCTTTTGGGAGGTTGGCCTCCGAGAAACACGGTTTCAGTCTTTCTACGCTGACTGTGGTTGATCTGCCTTGGATCTCTACTTCGTACACTCGATCGCTGATTCGTTTTAGAATCTTATATGGCCCTTCGTAGGGGGGGTCGAGTGGTTTCTTAACTTTGTCCACCCTGACGAAGACGTGCGTGCAGCTATGCAACTCAGGGTGGATAAACTTTTGGTGCCATGTCGGGCTACGGGTTTTGCCCTGATCTTCCGCATCAGGTCGCGGAGGTAGCCTACGCTTTGTAGTTGGTCGTGTGGAGCTTCACTGTCCACAAATAGTTCGCCTGGCAACACTAGGTTGGTGCCGTAGGTCAGTTCCGCAGCGGATGCGCCCAGATCCTCCTTGATACTTGTCCTCAATCCTAGGAGGACCGTGGGGAGGGCGTCGAACCATTGCGTGTCGTTATGACACATTAGAGAGGCTTTTAGAGACCTGTGCCAACGCTCTATCATCCCGTTGGATGAAGGGTGGTATGCGGTCGTACGACTTCTTTGACAGCCCAATAAGTCAGTAAGCTGCTTGAAGATCGTGGCCTCGAACTGTGGACCTCGGTCTGATGTTAACGTTGCTGGTACACCAAAACGTGTAATCCAAGTCGAGTAAAACGCTCTGGCGACACTCTCGGCAGTGACTACCCGTAGTGGCGTTGCTTCTGGCCACCGAGTAAAACTGTCGATCATGGTGAGGATGTAGGAGAATCCTCTCGAGGATGTTAAGGGGCCCACAATATCTATGTGGACGTGTGTAAATCGAGCCTCGGGGAGTTTGAATTGCGCTGGCTCCAACACGTTGTGTCGGCTAATTTTGCAGCGCTGGCATTTAAGGCAGGCACGAGCCCAACTCGTGAGGCCTTTATTCATACGAGGCCATACGAACTTACGTCGAATGGCTGCAGCGGTTGCACGTCCGCTGGGGTGAGCCGGACCGTGAAAGGTCTCGAATACACTCCTTCGCAGCTCTCCGGGAATATAGGGCCTGACTGTTCCCGTGGAGATATCACACCATATCTCGTCTGCGGATTGCTCGAGTGGGAACTTGCGCAGCTGAAGTGCTGTCTCTGCTTTGAGAAGAGACTCGAGCTGGTTGTCATTCTGCTGTGCTTGAGCTAGGTCGGCGTCGGCGATGGCGGCGCGTAGCTGAATGGTATCGATGCGGCATAAGGCGTCCGCGATACCATTCTGTTCCCCTGAGATGTGTTTGATCTCAGTGGTGTATTGACCTATCAGGTCGAGTTGCCGTTCCTGGCGTGGGGATGCATTCCCGGACCTCTTCCGGAATGCGTAGATCAGTGGCTTGTGATCCGTTCTGATTACTAGGGGGCGACCTTCTACCATGTGTCGGAAATACTTTACGGCGCTGTACATAGCGAGTAACTCCCGGCCGTATTAAGTTTCCTTGAAAAGAAACCGAGCGGTTCCCAGTTTCCGTTGCATTCTTGCTCCAATACTGCTCCCATGGCCGTGTCTGACGCGTCGCATTGGATGGCCAATGGTGCGCCCTCTGCGGGGTAGCGGAGTAGGGTAGCATTTGCCAGCTGTGCCTTGGATTGACGGAATGCGTTGTCTGCAGCTTCCGTCCAGGCGATCGGGCGCTTGCCGTTCTTCTTTGCCCCCTTTAAGTACTCATTTAAAGGGGCCTGAATGTGTGCGGCGTTTCGTAGTGTGGGTCGGTAAAAGTTTAGCATACCCAGGAAACGGCGCAGCTCGCGAACGTTGGAGGGACGGGGAAATTGGGTTAGTGCTTCCACTCTGTCTGGAAGCGGGCGGATACCTTGGCTGTTGATATGGTAACCCAGGTAGGTAACTTGCTCTTTGGCGAATTGGCATTTTTCTGGGTTTATTACGAGGCCAAATTGTCTGAGGCGTTCAAGGACCTGTCTGAGGTGTTGGTGATGCTCCGCAAGGTTCCGAGATGCTATTAGTATATCGTCAATATACGCGTAACAGCAATCCAGGCCGCGTAGTGCCGAATCGATATACCTCTGGAATGTCTGAGCTGCATTCCTGAGGCCAAACGTCATCACCTTGAATGCGAAGAGTCCGAAGGGGGTAATGACGGCGGTTTTGGGTACGTCTTCAGGTGCCACCGGAATCTGGTGGTATGCACTGGTGAGGTCAAGAGTTGAGAAAACTGTACAACCGCGCAACTTGTACGAATAGTCGTAAAGATGGGCTATTGGGTACCTGTCGGGAACTGTTACTGTGTTCAGCTGTCTATAATCACCGCATGGTCGCCATTCACCGTTGCGTTTTTTGACGAGGTGAAGTGGACTTGCCCATGGGCTGACCGAGGGTTGACAGATGCCTCGCTCGAGCACATATTCGAATTGGGCGCGGGCTGCTCGTAATTTTTCGGGGGCCAGGCGACGTGGGCGCTGGCTCACCGGTGGGCCGCGTGTTTCTATGTGGTGAAACACGCCGGATCTGTGTTGTTGCTGGTTGGAGAGGGGAATTGTTGAATTGCGAAATTCTTCCAACAACGCGGGGATTGGGTCTGTAGAGTCCTCGGGTGGGTCGTTCGCCCCTATAGCTGCTTGCGGGGAGAGACGGGTTGAGACGTTGTGACTAACTAACCTCTTGTTGGCAGTGTCTACCAACAGGTTGTGTTTTCCTAATAGGTCAGATCCTATTAGGGGCTCGCTGACATCGGCTATCAAGAAGTGCCAGGAGATAGGGCGTGGGAGACCCAGATCCAGTTTAAAATTTTTCCGCCCGTAAGTGGCTATGGGGGAGTTGTTCGCAGCGAACAACTGTAGGTGGCCCGGCACTCGGTTGCGCGGGGCGAAAGATCTAGGGATGACGGAAATGTCGGCGCCAGTGTCGACGGTGAAATTAATATTCGATCTAGAGTCCCTGATTGTTAAGCGACTTATAATAGGGGTGCCGGCCGTTCGCACTCGAACGAGGTTCTGTGAGGGGGCTGGCCGCGTCCAGCTGCAAGGTTGCCTACAATTTCTGGCGTTTGCACCGAAACGTCTGTGGTATATGCACCGGGCCTGTGTCAGAGCGCCACTGGGCGTGTTTTGCCTGTTGTCTGGTGCGTTTTCGTTTGTGATTGGTGCTCCTCTGGGCGTGTTAAACTGCCATTGGGGGTTCCTCGTTTGTGGCCGTTGGTTATTAGAACGGTTTTGGATTGCGCGCTCGACATTCCGCATTTGGGCCCACAGTTGGTTCAGGTCTCGCTCGAATCTCGAGAGCTTTGTTTGCTGGGTGCGCGGTTGAAATTCCTCACGGGAGGAAATCGTAGCTTGTGTTACCTCTCTTGGTGTGGCTTGTGTAAAAGGCGTTACTAGAGAAGTCCGGGGTGCTGTTAGTGATAAGGATTGATGCCGTGTAGGTGAAACGGCGTGTCGGTTAATCGCCGTGACCTGGTATGCTGGGGGTTCAGACTGTGGGTCTGAGCTTTCCATAATTGTGTCGGCTAGTTTCGCCAAATGACCCAAACTCTGGTTGGGTTGTACTATTAATGCCGCGCGAGCATATTGCGGAGGGCACCTCAGGAAATGAGGCCTAATTATGTCGTCCGAAATCTTGGTTCCAGCTATTGAGCGTAAATGTGTCAGAAAATTGGACGGTCTCATTCCAGTAACATTTGTTTCGCTCGCCAAACGCTGCTGTCTGCTGCTCCTGGGCTCGTCCAGGGCATTTATGGGCGTCTCTTGCATGTTGCTGTAGGGATTTGGTTCTGTTGACCCAATTATGTGAGCAACATGCGTCCGTTGCGTGTGGTTTAGCACTCGCAACAATTCTACTGCGCGGACTTCCTCATCGTGCATGTCGGCAACCCTGAAGAAGCGTTCGGCTACGGCGAACCATAGCTCTGGGTCCTTCTCGTCGAAAGGAGGCAAGTGTATGCTATGGGAATGCGAGGTGTGCTCGATGCTGGAAGCGTCTACGAACGCTTGATCATCCGAGCACGGCTGGGTCTGCTCTTGCTGAGCTGCCTTAGACCTAGTAGAGTGGGCCATTTTTTCTATTTGGAAAGAGTGGGTGTTTAGCAACGGAATAAGAGGAAGAGAAGCGAAAGAATTTAATTGCTTGGTGGGGAGCTGGCAGAGTAAATCGTCGTAGACAACGACGTCAGGAAACTGAAGGTAGGGTGCGCGTGCGTGAACAATGATGTCACGGGAGTCGATGGAGTTGGGTAAGTAAAGGATTTACTACCTTGCCTAAACTGAAACAAAGGCTGTGACACTAGGAACAATTTAGACTAACGCCCGGAGTGGTGCAGTACAGTTTTCGGGGCCAATTGGAAGCTAAACTGGGACGGCGGAGTATTCGCGCTAGTCCAATCTGGCCTGACTGAGAAGAAACCACGAAGTGAAGTGGTCTGGACGGCTGAATGGAGTCGCGCTTGAAAGAGTTGGTAGAGTCGGTTGCAGTCGAGTGGTGTTGAAAGGAGGCGGATGAAGCTAAAAATAAGTCGAAAGGGGTTGAAAAGTGTCGAAAAGAAGTTACGAGAAGTTGATCCGAGTCGTGTGCATGCTGAGAAAGGTTGTGCGCTACTTAATACCCTGAAGGGGCTTACAAAATTTATTTTATTTTGCCTTTATCTCGTGCTGTTTAAGGATACAAATATATTTCTTCTTTTCTAATTTGTAACACAGGCTTTTATTTAAACAAATTTAATTTTGTTGTCAATATCATGTGCAGAAATTAGATACATATACTTGTTTGCAAAAATTTTAAGGATACAATAAAATGATGACAAAAAAATTATGTTTAAAATATAAAGTTATAACAAAAAACAAAAACTGACATGGAATATTATTAAATGCTTCTAAGTAATGCTAATGGAGTCAAAGTAGGCAGTTGCGTTCAAGTAAAAATAATCATAATAAGGCGATCAAATGGAAGAATGATTTTTATGAATTGTTCTCAATTAGCAACTGGTCGAAAAAGGAAAATATTAAATCGGAAGTACAATTAACGAAGATGTTGGTAAATAATTTCGTGTTTACCTTGTTGTTTTGTTTTTCACTTAGCATTTATTTCAGATACTCTATAATTTCGTTTTAAGTTATTTTACTCGTGTTGTTAATAATAAAAAAGGCACAAATTGTCTTAATTTAATTTGTATAGGCTGATGTTTTGTTGCTTATTTATTTAAATAACTGCAGACAACATTTCGTCAACTGCAGGCTAATAATACATTTTCCTACCCAAGATATCTGTATTAAAATTGATATCCTTGCTAACCATCGTTTAATCTAATTACACATATAAGTATCTTTGCCAATCAGCCACGAAAGTAAAAAGGAAACAAACGTTTTACAGCTACAATGTTGTTGATTTTTTTCTTCTTTTTTTGTCTCACTTTAATTTAGAATTATTATAAGTAGTACACGCATTATGACATGACCGTCTATTTTTGATTTGAAATTTTGCTACTTGCTTTTGTTGTAAATATATTTTTTATTTACAGGGTGGAAAAATGCTAGAAACTTTATTTAATATCTCCAAAACAATCAGTTAAACACATAATAAAACTTTGACAAAAAGGAAATGTACGTTAAAATACTGTTGTTTTACCAAGGGAATAATTTAAAAACAGAAAGAAAGGATACCCGCTTCAATCCCTGGTGTTATTGATCGGATGCTCCTGGTGCTGGTGTAGTGTTGGGTAGTTGCTCCTGTTGTTCCTGTTTCCGGTGAATGTTATATGGATCTTCGGCAATTGCCGCCACAATTGCTTACTGACACTGCGTTTCCAGAAGCACTCGGTTCGGGAAGATTGTCACTGTCACAGTCGCGGCACCGAATAGTCACTGTTCCTTTAAATTTTTTAGGACACGGTAGTGATCTGACTCCAGATCAGAAGGTTGCGTGTTCAGATCACGTCGGGGTCACCAATTGTGGGGTATTTCACTTAATTATGTGCCGGCATTGGCAAGGTTAAATAAGCTTCCTAACCTGTTCACTTTACGACGCACCCACGATGCTGACGGTAACATTCAGCTGTGCAACTGGTTACTGCCACTTTTCCAGCAAAGAAAATAAAACTCGCGGAAATGTTGATATTGTATAGTGACTTGTATTGTTTGTTACTCTTGATGTGGTTTTTTTTACATGAACACTTAACAATTGTTTGTTACTCTTGATGATTGTTTTTTTACATGAACACTTAACAATTTATTGACTGCTGACAAAGGTTAATTTCGCGTGCCAGGACATTCGGTATCAAGTTTCTTACATCAACACATAACAATGACATTCCGTATGAGGTTTTTTTCATTAACACATAACAAGGACCTTCAGTATGAGGTTTCTTACTTAACACTTAATAAGGACATTCGGTCAACTCGACTTTTTGGGCGCACTCCTGGTGACTCGACTCCTTTACAACACTTTCATCGACTGAACTACTTTGCGCGCGGATCACCTTGTTGGCTCGTGATGCGAGCTCATGGGTGGTCGAACCGTGGGAATGAAAATTCCTGAAAAAGCATCTTCGGGATAAGTATTTGCAGTTGTCCAAATACTACGTTAGGGATTAGGATACATTTGGGATAATTACACAATGATGGTTGTGTTTACAACCATGTTAATTGTGTATTGCAATCCTAGGGAGTCATGGGTCGAATTCCAGTGTGAGTATTTACACTGGCATTGAATTGGGCTCTTGGCAGCTAGGCGCGAATTGCGCCGGTGCTTTGAAGATTGCATAAAAGCCGCCGTGAGTACTGGTGCAACATGAAAATCTGTTGCGCACGTGTGGGACAGTAAATGCAGGCAGACAGGGGTTCTGCTGATTGTTTTTATAATCCACTTCGGTTATCTAGTATGGCAACCGAAATGTTTTCCTTTTAGAACAATGCTGAGATGCATTGATGTATGCGGTACTGGCGTACCGAATTTCTTCTAGGGAAATTTATATAACGCGTTAATTGCGTGAATGTCCTTGATGGGCAGATGCTTGATGTTGGATGCTATTTGCATAACCGAAAGGTAATGCAATCGGTAGGAGAATGCTTGGGGAAGTTATTGCGCTTGCATGGTAAAAATGATGAAATTAATGGAGCTTTAGGAGGGAAGATTTTGAGGTAGATTGAAAAGGTAGCTGTGGCGTTGGTAGAAACGCCACAGTACCACAACTTTACTCACCAGTTTCTTGTGTTGGAACAGTCAAAACTCAGAAAACGCATGTATTTAATGTCTACTTTTATTAAATGTTATCAACTTGTTCTCCTATGGTACTTCCTCCAGGAGCATGAAAATACTGGCCTTTCTGTAGTATGTCCTATCGGGACAAATAGTGATTTTTTACTGCGCCCCGGAGATCATTTTACTATTCCTTTATACAGGAAAAGAAATCGAGATTTGTATCTCGAAAATACACAATTTCATACAAAAATCCCGATTTTTGTATCCTGAGTGAGATGCTCAGTGTTTATTTAAGATAAGAATTCAATTTCTTGAATTCTTACGAAACTATTGCGCAGATGTGGATGTGTAGAAAGGGATTCGGGTTTGTTTCTTCTATTTGATGGAATTTTCCCAGATTGAGATAACGTATCTCTGGGTTTTGTATTTTCATGATGCCGTGGAGCAAATGTAGAACAATAAATGAATATTAGATTCGTTTATTGTGAATTTTAATTTTAATTCGGATTTTGGACTAAATTATGCCGTGGGGGTAAATGTTAAGCGATAAAAGAATGTTTGATTCGTTTATTGCGAATTTTGGATCATGTTTGAGTTAATTCGTGTTTTGATAGGTTTTTGCGTAAAATAGCAAGGAATTGGATGTAGGAATGGGGGAAAAGGTGGTAGGGCTTTTTGGAGCACTACATCCTCCCCTCCTTGAAAAAAAAACGAAATTGATCTTTATGAGATTAATTTTCTGGAAAATGGTGTGATTGGGAATAAAGGATGATAGTATCGTGATTCCGTTACATATGCCTGATCTTTTTTAATATAGTAGCTTTAGGTATACAATATTATTATAAATGTGTTTTGTGTAATTTGTTTCTTTCTTAATATTAATGTATTCGTATTTATATTATATTTATGGTCGTGTATCGAAGTTTCCACGATGGTTATTTATATAATAAAATATTTTCTTTTGAAATTTTGTACAAATACAATTTGGTTTTTAAGGTTTGAATTTTCTTAGTATAAATGTGTTTAATAGTAGTTGTTGGTTATCCAAAAATAAAGTTTTCTTATATAAAATGTTTTATTTTGAGTTAAGGGTATATTCGTTTATTTTGGTTTTGGTTGTATGTACAATAGACGTTTGGTTTAAAATTTCATATAATTTGTTGTTTTTTTTTTTCATGTTGGTTAAACATTGTATTAGAGGGGAACATTTAATTCTAAAAATTTTCGTTTTGATGTAAAGTAAATATTTTCTTATTTTCTGGGTATAAGGTTATTTGAAGAATGTTTTATAATTACATAAGTATTTGATTTCCTTATATTAACATTATTTCATATTGTAACTTTGGGGTTTTTTTTTTGTTTTTGTTTTTATAAAATACTATTATTATTTGTAAAAAGATACATAGATAAGTAAGTTTTTACGGTTTATTCTTACAATTTGTGTATTACATAGAATTTTCATTATTTACATATATTAATTCTTTTTTTTTTTTTTTTTTTGAGGACTTTTCATTGTCCTTATTTATTATATAATTTTTTCATGTATTTGAACGTACAATTATATTCTACAACTTTTTTTCTTTTTTGTTTTGAGTTATACAAAAATGTTCTTACTTTCTTCATATATATATAACGTATTTTTTCTTTTATAATTTAAGGGTACATTCTCATCAGTAAGGCCGAAAAAGATGCTATTTTCATGTTTTTTTTTTTTTTTGAGGAAAGTAATAAATCTAGACACGCGATTTTTCAGGTATATTTATTGTACTTTTAAGTAGCTTTTAAAGAATTTTCAATTAATTTCATGATAACGCCGGGGTAGGGGCACGTTGCGCCGTAGACCGCTGCGAAATAAAGGACTTCGATGGCGACTGTCCTACAGGTCATAAGATTTATCAGAAACAAAAAATCGAAAAAGTTTACTGGTAAGTATGAGTGTGGTTATGGATGGACCACGAATAATGAAATCTACCCAAAAATAACAAAATGGCGACGTTTTGAAGTTTATGTGCGCTTTTAATGAATGTTTCTGTTCTTTTTTTGTTTATAAAAAAATCTATTTACAACGTATAGGCATAATTGTGGTTCATGCGATAGAGAGTTCAATTACGCGTATTTAAAAAAAAAACATTAAGATTCGTTGAAAATTGACTGAGTTATCACAGTCGCCAGCTCGAAAAACGTTGTTTTCCAGAAAACGCGTTTAACGTTTTAAGTGTAGTAGCTACCTGCTTTGACTCAGTCGGCTCGGAGGCTCATAACTTTTTAACCGTTACGAATTTAACATGATATTCTAGACAGTTATAGCTATCAAATTCCGCAAAAAAAAAGATGTTGACCAAAATTTGACCCAACTGATGAGAATGTACCCTTAAGTTTATTTATTACTACAATTTTTGTTTGTTTGTTTATTTATTTAAGTTAGCGGTGGTTGATTAAAACATTGTCTGATATTTTCAATTTATATTATTATTTATTTATTTATTTTTTTTTTTTTTTGAGAGTCAACATTTGTTTATAATCTTTGTGTTTTTAATATAGTTTCGGAACTTCTATCTTCCAAATATATGAGTTATGTGGAGATTTAATTTCTGTTATATTTTATTTATTATCTCCTGAATTGTTAATACAGTTATATTCTTTATACATTTTCTTTGTTTATTGTGGACACATTTTTCTTTTTTCGTTATTATGTTCATGTGTTATCCAATTTGTCCTGGTGCCCACCGTGCTTCTGGTTCCCCAGGAAGAGTGGGCTACCGTTTTGATTTTATTCAAAAATTTAATATTTTAATTTTACATTCGTTTATTTTATTTAAGACTTCACGGACTCGTCCGCGGTCTCACAACACCAAATCGAAAACTGACTCAATTGCCAGGCGCCATTCCATTGTTTTTGTTTTACTTTTGGAAATTTGGATATAAGATAACAAAAAGGAAAAGAAAAGGAAGAAAGGTCATAAATGCACTTCGGCAGGAAACAATAGATAAAGGATGTTGCGGATGCGCATTTATTATCCTAGATGCTGATGCGCGATAAAATGAACATATGGTTCGTTTTATGGCGCAATTTGTTAGTATTTTAATGTGAAAGATGTGAATAAATATTCAGTTTTCTGGGACCACATTTGTGCAAAAAAATTCTTAGAGGATCATAAAATTGCAGACGCGCATTTTATGATTCTCAATAATATTAATTTAATATTAAATGGGACATCTGGTCCGCACATTTAGTTTAGGGATTTTGGATATCCATAATTGAATATACAGTGCATATGATTTCAGGATTGAAGGATTTCTGCGAATTGAATCAATGCGACAATTGAACGTTTGTTTCAATTTGTTCAACATTGGATTCAATGTTGATTTGGGGACATGGATGGAGTTATGGAAGAAGGTGCCAAATGTAAGGGGGAAGGAAATGGTAGGGCTTCGAGGAGCACTACATCCTTCCCTCCTTCAAGAAAGAAAATTAATCTGTAAGAGTTTAATTTTCGGGAAGTGGCGCGATAAAAGGCAAAGGGCGATGTCGTCGTGATTTCGTTACATAAATTGGAATTTTTACATATTTGTATATAATAGTATTGAAAGTGTATGTTTAATTCGTAGCTTATTCTAGAGTGCTGTTAATGTTTTATTCTTTCATTGCCTTTTTTTTTTTGGTTTTCATATAAAAAGTTTTAATTCATATATTCATTATGATATATACAAGTAAATTTTAGGTTTTCAGTTTTGACATAATTATATGAACATAGATAACATTTACTGTTTCATATCATTTTTTTTCTTCTTAATATTAGTATATTGCTAATGATTGTGTAATATTATTCATTACTTTAATACAAATAATATATCTATAATCATTGGTAAAGTAAGTCTTTTGTAATTTTGTATTGTAATATGTACTGATAGTGTTGAGAAAGTTATGTAAGCTACGGCGGTGTTGTTTGAATTTATTTTTGTATTAATGTATTTAAAAAAGGTGGGTGTTATAGATTATTTCTATTCTAATGCTAATCATATGGTTATATAATATATTTTATTTTTTATTCATTTTGTGCTGAAATATATGGACGAATTGTAGGACGACAATAACATTGTTTGTATTACTATTTGTGTATTACATGAGAATTTACGTTATTTATTGTACGCAATTTACAGAGTATTTATCGGTTTTATTTCTTTGAGGGCTTTTCATTGTCCTGATTTATCGAGTATTTTTAAAAACAAATATTAATAAAGATTTTATTAAATATTTACTTCAAATTATGTATATTATCATTTATTATTAATGTAATTTCATTCGTTTTTATTTAAACTTTTGGTAGTTACATGAATTATCTTCATTGGAGGGTTTAATGTTCATCATATTTTGTTAATAGTACCGTTTTGGGGATAATTTTATATATATATATATATATATATATATATATATATATATATATATATATATATATAGGGCTCCGCGATAGTATAGTGGTTAGTATACCCGCCTGTCACGTGGGAGACCGGGGTTCGATTCCCCGTCGGGGAGCCTCTGGTGCAAGACTAATGACCTTGCCCGAAAAAAAACAAATCATTATGGAAAATTTAACAAGCCTCAGGACTTGCTAAATAAGGCCAAGACCGGTTCCCGGTTGTAGTGCCGATGATGATGATGATATATATATATATATATATATATATATATATATATATATATATATATGTATATATATATATATGTGGTATTGAATAATTCTTTACTAAATCATTCTTCTTCTTTTAATTGTTTTTAATTTTGCACTGTTGGCAATTTTCTGTTTAGTTTTATATATTCATATAGTATACATATATTTTGGTAACGTTTTTGTCGAATAGGAAAAGTTCACTTGTCGCATGTTAAGTTTTTCTTTAAACTTGTGAAATATTTTCCATACTCCTCTTGGGTTTTTCCATTTAACATCTTTCCAAATTTGGGCAATAATACCATCGAGAAAAACCATTTTAAGGACTGAGAGTTTTGAGAGTAATTTCGAGGAGTCGTAGTTTATTATATTTGTTAATTGGGCTTTTATTATTTGGTATTTTTTAGATTTTATTTGTAGAACCCATTTTAAAATCTGATAAATGAGGGAAACGAGGGAGACGGTGCGGACAAACAAGCAATTTAAAAGGAGTAATTTGATGCAGCTGTTCTTTACAGGCTTATATTCTGCTGTGACTTCTTGTTCCACAGTCTTACTCTTAGCTGGAAATCTTTGTTCCTCGGGCTTATTGGATACTGGGAATTCTTGTTCATCGGCCTTACGGTTTGCTGGGAGTTCTTGCTACTCAGGCTTACACTTTGCCGGGTTTGTTTGTTTGTGCGTTATGATCTTGAACATTTTACTGCTGGAAGTCGGGGGATTTAAGAATATGAAAGGAGAAGGATGTGTTAGGATAGTATGTTCAGGGGTCTTTGCCGAATGATCAGATCCGGCCCGTAGACAAACTGATTCAGATGTTGACTGGATATGATCTTTGGTCACTACTTCTTCTATTTGAGTAGCAGTTAGATCATCCTGCCTCTGATTTATGTCCCTATTATCTCTAATGCCAATTTCATCTGTAGACGACACCTTGTAAGGTGAGGCATTTTCTACCTTCTCATTTGTATCCTTAGCTTTTAACAACGATTGTTTAGATCTTTGTGTGTACAATTTTATAAATTGTACCTTGTTTGTTTTATTTATTACTCCACTTCTCGAGACGTTATAGTTTTCATGAGAAAAGGAACTCTTGGGCGTCATTGTTTGAGTAGAAGTGGGCTGAGTTTTAGAAACGTTTTTATTTAATGGAGAGCTGTTTTGATTATTTGGTTGGAATAGTCCCTTATTACATTCCGCCTGGGAATGGTTAAAACTATTACAATAACTGCATTGGAGGCGTTAAACCTCTGCTTTAATTTGGGGGATAGAATGTGGAGGTTTACTATTGCGGCCACATTCCGCGGAGATATGTGCAGTCCTATTGCACGATTGGCATATTTTTAGTTGGTTAAAAAGTGCATAGCTGGAAAATTTAGAAAAGTTTTCGTTACCTAATCTTGGGACTTGTTCAAGAGCATAGTTGATTGCTGATCTGAGGTTTGGATTGTTGTGCGCTTTCACTAAAAGTTTTAACTCTGGATTCCGAAGTCCATCCTCAAATGAGTGTAATGCGAGTTTTTGATTTTTTTCGAGGAGATATGTTCGCGTCGCAGGTTCGACAATGCTTTCAAATGTGGCCTTGTTCAGCCGATGCAGGAGGTGTGTGAGTCTGTTTCCAAACTCCTTTACATCTTCCTTGCTATCTTGCTTGGCAGTCACCAGACTGTTTTGCGCCGCTGACCTACAGGTGAGAATTTTAAATTCTTCCTTCAATTCCGAAGCAAGATCATTCCAGGATGAAATGATTTTTTTATCACGCTTAGATAAAATACATTTTGACTGTCGTCCTGAACCTGTGAGAAAATAATATCCCCACAAAAGATAAAACTTTCTAATCCGTCCGGGTTACCGTCGAACACCGGTACGAAATTCAAAATGTCTTTCAACCCGATTCTGATGTGCATTGCTATTAGTTTCGCGTTTCGTTTTGGACGATATAGTCGAAAAATAGACCTTCCCATGTGAGTGGAATGAACCTATATAGAAAATTCGACGGCACCAAAGGGAAAGGAGAAGAAACCATTTTCGTGAAAAGTGACAGTGAACATACAAAGACTAATTAAATAAATAAATTCTCTTGATAAAAACAGTAAAAACAAAGTGATTATATATAAATATAATGAAATAAAAGAGAACGAAGCCACGGGTTTGACAGTCAAAACAAACACAGATTAATACTAACCAACTGTGAGAGTGTATGTGAGCACATGTTTAGCAAAAAAAAAAAAAGGAAAACAAAGAAGTAAAAGAAAAACAAAACAGAAATAACAAATAAAAATAAAAAAGAAACAAAAGGAACTAAAATATAAAGAAATTACAAAGTGAAGCCAACCTAATAACTGGTTTAAAACAAAGACTGGCCTGCTATCTTGGATGCAACAAGCTCGGTGTATCGACCCTCAGCATGCAGAATGGCAGACAAAAAAACAAAAAATTAAAAAATTGAAACCGAAGTCCGCGTTAATAAAACGCCCGGCGAGCTCTCCACTAACACGAGCGACATCAAAAATAAACAAGCCAAACGAGGCAATAGCAGACTTGCTCGAAAAGGCGCAAAACATGGAAGAGGACAATACATTCCTCCCGGTTCCATATAATGACGGCCATGTCACCAATAACATGTTTGCATGTTTAGCGAGTACCGACACTGAGGACGAAGAAGAGGAAATCAGCGATCTTGAAACAAGGCTAGCCCGAGCAAGGGCGCAATTAGCAGAGAAGCGTCGCAGGAAAAAGGAATTTGCTGAAAACGAGCAGCTAATAGTAAAACAACAGCAGCAGAAAAATCAGCAACAATGTGCACAACAGAAACCAAGCCAACAAAAAGGATGTCCACCGCAAGAGATTACACAACAACAACCACAACAAGAGCAACAGGCAGCAAAAAGGAAAACGAAGATGCCACCCATCAACATTACAGATATGGACTGTAACGAACTGGTAAGTCTATGTAAGCTTTCTATTGGGGAAGATTTTTCAATTAAAAGACTGACAGGGAACATGTTGGCCATACAGACAAATTCGGTTAAGGATTTCGAAAAAATGAAAAATGTGCTAAAACGGGCCACCGCGGAATTTTACACGTACACCCCGAAAGAAATAGAGAATATAACGGTTCTACTAAAAGGCGTTGACCCTGAAACAGAACAAGAAGTTCTATTACAAACGCAACGAGAGCTTAACTGTAATGATATTAAGTTTATCGCGGTAAAACCTTTCAATACAGCTAGGGCTAGACGGGAGAATCGTAAATTACCATTCTTCCTGGTGCAGCTGGGCCCCGGTAGCAAAATTGGTGGACTTAGGAAAATCGCTATCCTGAACCATCAAATTGTCACATGGCACAAATTGAAAAAAGGCAGAGATATAATCCAATGTCTTCGCTGCCAAAGGTTCGGGCACTCAGCAGCAAACTGCGAAATGCAGTATCGATGCGTAAGATGCGGACAGGACCACAGCGCAGAACAATGCCCGTTAGGTAAAGAAAGGGTAGACGACATATCTCTTCTAAAGTGTGCAGTCTGTAAGAGCGAGGGACACCCCGCTAATTATCGAGGCTGTCCTAAATTCGAACTACAGGGAAAAAAGTTTTCACAGCAACGAAAAATAGAACGCCCGATTGTTCAAGCCCGACCAGCACTAAATGTAACACCATTTAGTTCTCGTATGCTCAAGTAACAGTTGGTAGAAGAAACACGCCACAACCCACCACACGGGTACCGCCGCAACATACTGTGCCTCCAGAAACAGTAACACTAGCAGATGTGCTCACAACCTTGCTCCCTATTCAGACGCAGATGACACAAATGCAAAAACAAATAAAGGACCAGGGCACTAGACTAGACTGGGTCTATTCGCAGTTGTCTAGCCAGCCGTCAATATAAACCCCCGAACAGAAAGCACAAGTAAAGCTCTAGTCGTGAATGTAAATTCACTTATCAGAATCGAGAGAAGAGCCGCTCTCTTTAAACTGTTGCAAGACGAAAATCCTGACGTGCTTCTGGCTAGCGAAACTAAGCTGAATCAGAGGCATAAACTATGTCACACAAACGACGACATTATACGAAGAGACCGACCCAACTCCACGCAAGGAGGAGGGGTGGCATTCTTTGTTAAAAAAGAACTTCAACATAAGGTAATATATAGTGGTGAGATGCGCAGATTTCAGGTGCTTGAAGCGTGCATTATCCGCATACCCCATCCGACAAGGTAGGGGGATGTATGTGATATCTGCCTACGCACCAGAAGCACATCAACAAAATCAATTTATAGTGGAGCTGGAGACTCTTTTCCAATACTTACAACTTTATTCGGAAGGGAACTATTACATCGTAGGTGGCGATTTGAATGCTAAACACCCAAATTGGGGAAATAGCACATCCAACACGAGAGGAAATCAACTAGCTGGTTGGCTAGATCAACATCATATTCAATATAAGGCTGACCTGCTAGCTACAGAATATCCTTCTTTCCCCAGAGGGGGATCGTTCCTCGATATTATGCTTATTGACACACGACTTAAACATACACATACTAACAGACAAAATATAAACTGCCTACGCACAATTGAGTATGACAGCGACCATTGTGCATTATCAATCGTGATAAAAACACCAAGCGAAGTTGTGGAACTCGGTGAATGTATGATACCGCAACCCCATAACTATGGGGGTATGCGATGGACGCGTTTCACGAGAACCTTAACAAGAGAAATTCGTTTAAGAGATATTAACCCTCCTACCAACAGAAACATACCCAACGATGATATCGACAAATACATACAAAAAATGGACGAAACCATAAAACAAACTATGGACAAAACAATACCAAAAACCGCACCTACGGACAACATGAACATGTACCGAAACGCCACAATCAACGCACTCCACAGAAAAAAAGTAGACTTCTGTCGCAACTAAAGCTACGGTACAGACGATTTATTGATAGGCACAACCAGGAGATAATATCACTGAAGTCCAGATTAAAAAATCTCCAACAGCTGATAACAGCCAACTATAGGCTATCAGCAAATTTGTATTGGAACAACAAAGTTCGGGCGGTAAAATCCAACAACCCTAGTATGTTTCGCAAATTAATAAAATATTTAGACGGAGTAATGAAAACGAGATTCAGTGTCCCCAAATACCACGAACTGACGAAAACCAACGAATGCTGACAAATATAGGCACAGACACAAACAACGCCATCCTAAATGACGAAGTTTTTGTGTTTGAAGATCCCTTGGAAAAAGTGAATGTTGTAGGGGCCGTCTTTCAAGAACTGTACAAGACAAATGAAGTAATTCGCCGCAACCAGGGCTTGGAAAATAGAGTTTTACTGAATTATCGTCATCTTCGAAATGATATTTCACAGTGGCGATCAGAAAACCATGGTTTTATCGAATTCAGTAATGAAAATACGGCAAACGCCGAGATCACTGTCGAAAGCGCCAACAGCCATTTGATCACTAGTGAAGACATCCATGGCGTCTTTGCATCATTAAGAAACAAAAAATCAGTTGGAATCGATGGAGTACCCAACATCGTACTAAAACATCTTCCTCCAATCGCAATGGACATATATGCAGTATTGTTTAACAACGCTCTGAACAACGCACACTATCCAGTACGTTGGAAAACGGCCATCATCCAACCGTTACCAAAAAAAGGGAAAGATAGAACAAACCCAAAAAATCTGCGATCGATCAGTTTGTTACCGAGTATCAGTAAAGTATTCGAAAAGGTTCTAAACAAGGCTGTACTTAAATGGGTTGAGGACAATAATATTATTCCAAATAACCAGTTTGGTTTTAAAGCTGGTCATGAAACCACACATGCCGCAGCTAAACTGGTTTCAGACATTCAGTGGAATAAAAATCTGAAACAGTGCACAGGTGCCTGTTTGATTGACTTGGAGAGGGTCTTCGACACCGTTTGGCTAGAAGGGTTATACTACAAGATAATGGGACTAGGCATTCATAAACCACTACTGTATATACTATACGACATGTTGAATGAAAGGAAATTCATCGTCAAAAGTGGCAATGTGACCTCGAACATTACCTACAATATAGAAAACGGTCTGCAACAGGGAGCGGTGTTATCTCCGATCCTTTTTAATATTTACACTAGCGACCTAATAAGGTCTCTTCATCAGGCTATTGCGTATGTAGACGATCTGACAATATATAGAACAGCTCCAAAAATTGAAATCATTAACGGACATACTGCGACAACTGGAAACTCAAAATCAATATCGAGAAATGTGAAACCATCCTCTTTAGAACACCACTGGCTGAAGCTACCAGGGACACCAGAAAAAACTGGCGAAAGCTAGGTATTATGGGACCACACCAACAAACACTGCAAACCATAAATGTAGCCAAATATTTAGGCATCTGGCTGGATCAGTATCTATATTTTAACAAACATCTGGAGGCTGCGCTGGCCAGAGCAAAGAAAGCGTATGCTATGACAAAAAGACTGTTTCATAGTAGTCAACTTGACAGCAGAGTTAAAGTTATATGCTACATGGCTCTCATCAGACCGATGATCATATATGGATGTCCAGTGTGGTTTAATGTGGGACCTAGCTTAATGGAAAAGATACGGATTTTTGGGAGACAATGCCTCAGGACGTGTCTTAACTTACATCGGACTCCTGAACCCGATCACAAAAAATACTACCCCAATGAAGCGTTGTACAATGGGGCCAATATAAACAGAGTGGATAACTTTATGATCAAGCTGATCCGAGGGCATCTTGCGAGATCAATGAGCTCCCCGAACGATTTAATTTTTGGTGCATATTACCCAAACAATATGTATTATGAGGGGGTACGTCGCAATGGCTTTATTCCACCAGAAGCATTCCTTAGTCTTGACATGAACGGCCTTATACAAAATGAATCCGCTATACGGTTGATTTGTCACGTGAGTCGGTCGGGTACAGATAAACGAATATGTTATAATCGAAAAGTTGCGCACACAGATGAAGAGCGCCTGCAGTTCAGTAGGGCAGTAGCACAGAAAGACCGAAAAGACACGAATAAGCAACACCAGAGATTTTGGTTGCTGAGTGGGAATACGCCCGGGAAGCAATCTTTTGTTTTTCACGAGCCTAGATACTGTGAGACGCTGTGTTGAGATACATAATATTTGTATTACAGGTTTATTTATAATTTGACCAATGTAGTAAAGGATATCAAAGTCTCATTTCCTGAGTTCCCATAAACGGAATTCAAATGTTACACACATTTTCTCGCCTCATTTGCACACAGTATCACTGAGCTTACATTGTTGTTGTTCTTGCGTGTGCACGTCTGCGAAATCGTGTTGTTATTACCTTGACGACCAATTTCTATGGCTTGGTCTTTGTCGGACCCCATTGGCTTTCAAAACCTCATTATTTTGAATATTACTTTTCTAGAATGTAGTAGTGTATTCAACGTGTGGAAATTTTCTTCATACTCAAATGTTCGTACAGCTGTCTAGTGAGTACTTACTAAAAAGAAATCATTTTTGACACCACGAGAGCGATCTCTTGGGTGTTCTAAGGACTTATTGAACTCATAGTAAATAATAGTAATAATATAATATATTTAAGGTAAAATCAGTTAGGACAGGGCGTGATATTGAATTTTACTTCTGTAATATAGTTGCGATCACCACAGATTGTACTTAATTAATATTAATGTTTGCTCATTTTTTGATCTTATTATATTGCTTCCTATAAAACTTTCCGAATAAATAAATAAGTGAACAAACGTAGATAATATATGGGAAATCCACCCACGCAGTATTATTACATTCTGCTACCAACGAATGAGCGCACCACATTAATACGATGACAAATTGTATCTAAAATATCAAAGAATTAATTTCGTTATAGTAAATAAAAAAATTAAAATTCAAAAAATTACTTACCAACTGCATTATAGTTAAGTATTTTTTCCACCAAAGGTACTTTCGCATAGTGGGACCAATTGCACTCAGACCATAATAAGAATACATTATTATATGAATAAAGGCGTTTATCAGTGCTATCAAAGCAACTAAGGTATATCAGAAAAATAGAGCAAAAATGTTTGTTTAAATTTCCTTTTCTTTAATAAAGTCTCTACTACACTTACACCCTCCTGTGGGAAAATATTTAATGTTAATCCAAGTTAAAAGTGGTGTCGTAGAGTGGTGATATATATGCAAAACACTTAATTGGTCACTTTTTTTTCTCAATATAAAAAATATCGAATCAAAAAAATCAATGTATTTCGTAATGTAGAACAGCCACATTCCCCGAGCGATCTTGAAATTGAAACGAAAAAATATTGACATTAGTGTGTCAGGGTAATTCCAATTTTAGACAGTTAAAATTTAAAACTATCAATGAAATGTACCTTTAACTCATCGGGATGCGTATTGGACACATCAATAGGTTGACACCAAAAGCTGTAACCTTGCCTCCAACTACCAACTAGTATATCATGTGCAACGACTAAGTTCATCAGGACGAGAGCAGAGTTGTGCCATATTAACAAATATCGCAGTTGAAATGGATCTCTCCTGCAAAGTGAAATAAAAACTATAAAAGAAATGTTCAAACTTAACTTAAGGTCTCACCTTTTCATAAGTTGTGGGCCCTTTAACACCACAGCTATGTAGACTATGGTACATATCAGAATCCCCAACGGCGAGTCTACCAGAGGCCAACCTTGTGTTCTTACATCGGGTAAAACCTTTTCCCACCGCATCGCGCTTCAGACTGAATTCCCAACCGTATTGTGAGTTCGAGAGCACTAAAGTGTTCTCATGATTCTAAGCGCAGTTGAAATACAGCACTGTCAATAACGTTGCAGTTAATCAAATGATACGAAAAAATCTGTTTATGTGAGTGTCAATACAGCTGAAACGATTGGGTCCTGAATTAAAACAAATAATTATTTTTTCAGGAAATACTTAAATTCTAGCTTAATTATATTGTTGTATAACATAGTGGTCTACGCCGACGCTCTAAGCTAAACTTTACATGTCTATTGTCCAATTTGCCTTTAGGCGACAGAACTTTGTTTGTTTTTTAATTGTGTTTATTTGAATAAAAAAGAAAAACTAAAAAAAAAAAAGCATTGTGGCAATTTTCTTCTTTTTTTTTTTAAGTTTAATATAACTGGCATCTATATATATACTTTTTTTTGTAATTGTTTACAAACCTTAATTTAATATAAACTAATTCTTATTCTACCGTAATACCAGAAAAACGAAATCTATGTAAGCTGGTTGATGTTGGAGTTACTTTACCGACTTTGGTACATAGGTATATATTTGCCATTAAACCTCCGAAACTGTTAATACTGTTTAATAATATCACCCCGGTCTCTATGGGAAATACCTCTATTGAACCACGCAAGCTCTTCTTCGGTACGCGTGACTTCTCCTGAGAGCATAACAATTTGGCGCTTTTCTTTTTTAATTTTTAGAAATTTGTGGGGGTTTCTCTATTCTGTATGAGAAACAACCCACAATTCCTACCACAATTCCTACCTAATTTCGACCGCCTTACAGCGCGTCAAATCAACCCCATTTCCCCCTACTTACCTGTTCACCTGCAAAGCATGTTACCACCAAGGACACATGGCTAAACTCATTGTTCCACGCAGACAATGCATAAATGAGTTTAGCTTCCTTTTTTTGCCATACGGCAAAAAAAGGAAGCTGGACGAAGTTGTCGCATCATTGCAGAACCGCTGGGGAAATTTATCAAAACATTCGATTGAATCACGTTATAATATTTCCCTAGCGTTACTTCGGCTTTTCTCCAGACACTTCATTCGCTGGGGATCAATGCTCTCTTTTTGCAGGTGAATATCATCAGCTTAATTCTCCTCTCTTTCTCAATTCCGTCTTCGTACGTAGCAAGAACGTTCTACTTATCAAAATGTTAATTAAAAACTCAAACTATCCTCACAACAGCGAAACATCGTTGGGAGATATAAGGAATCCGTACCATACGTTGGCACAACTCTTATACCCCCACAAATTCTATTTTTGATTTAGTTTTATTTTATATTTTTGATTTAATTGAACCGATGCACTTACAGGATATTTTCAATTGTTTGTTTTTGTTCGTATATAAACTTTTGGATTTATATTTTGTTTGGGACCGATGAGCGCACAAACGAACCACACGCTTTCACGGTTCAGACCACAAGAAAGACATCGTGTCTCGCTATCCATATCCATGTTTCTCTCTCTCGTTTCACTTCCTTTATACCGGAAGTACACACAGGAAGAGAGATTCGGGAGAAACTATTGACTGTGTCAGTATATAACAGTCGTAACTCTAAAGATCGAAACAAATATTATACACTGGGATTGGAATTTGTAAAAAGGGGTGATAATTTAATTTACATATTTTTCTATTGCGTAGTGGGAATATTCTATTAGAATTTAATGCGAAGTTTTGATATTGAGAAAGGATATGGAGCAGCCATGATTGTATGTATTTTAGGGGGTGAATATTAAACGATGTTAATTATGTAACATTCCTCCCCCTTACAAAAATGGAGTTTAATTCTTGGAAGAGGAATGAAACTCACTTTCGATTGTATATCGTGGTGCGTGTGGCGGTTGGCTTTACATTTTCTTTTTTTTATCCTTTTTTATTTTCTAACTATTTTAGATTTTAATAATATTTTTATTTACAAACAGAAAATTTTTAATTTAATTTTTAATACCATGTTTATATTTTTTGTTTTAATCTATATTTAATTTTTTGTTTTTATTTATTATCTAATTATTTTAGATTTTAAGAATAATTTAATATATTTTTACAAACATAGAGAATTTTTTAATTTAATTTTAATACTATGTTTATATTATTCGATTAAGATATGTCTTAAATTTTGTTTTAATATATATTTCATTTTTGTTTTTATTTATCATATAATTATTTTAGGTTTTAAGAATAATTTAATATATTTTTACAAACATGGAGAATTGTTTAATTTAATTTTTAATACTATGTTCATATTATTCGAATAAGATATATTAATTTTTGTTTTAACATATATTTCATTTTTTGTTTTTATTTATCATCTAATTCCTTTAGATTTTAAGAATAATTTAATAGATATTTACAAACCGTTTTTCAGGCACTACACAGGTTCCCATAGTTTGCATGAGAACACTAATGACAATGGACTACGAGTCATCGAATTGGCAGCATCGAAAAACTTGGTCGTTGCGAGTACCAGGTTTCCGCGTAAAGATATCCACAAAGCCACCTGGGTATCACCTGATGGAGCCACTCGCAACCAAATTGACCACGTGCTGATAGATCGCCGCCACTCTTCGAGCCTGATGACGGTACGAACGTACCGAGGTGCCAACGTCGACTCGGATCACTATCTTGTTGGTACAGTTTTCCGAGCGCGGATTGCCTTACGGAGACGTATTGCATCCGCGGATCAGGTTTGAATCAACACGGCCGCCCTACGCGATGAGAATACCAGCAACACCTTTGGTCATGCGTTAAGACTCGCCCTCGAAGAGCTCGACAGAGGGAGAGTAAGTCCTGGGGCCAGAATGCCAGGCGTAGAAGAGAAATGGACACGCCTTAAGAGTACTGTCATTGGTACTGCCAACTCCATCTTAGCCAGTAGTCGTACAGATCGGAACGACTGGTTTGATGATGAGTGCAAACTCACGACTGAGCTCAGAAGATCTGAAAAATGACTTCACAGACAAAAGAAAAGTGCCTGGGAAAAAAACCTTGTCTGTGAAATAGAGAAAACTAGAGAGCGAGGTCCGCACCAGACGCGGAAGTTCTATCAAATAATCCGCAGTATGATGCGGTACACACCACGCTCCACTTACTGCAAGGATAAAGAAGGTAATCTGATCACCGATCCTGAAGGCATTCTGGAGCGATGGGAAGTGCACTTCAATGAATTGCTAAATGGTCAGCTCACAGAAGAATTGGAGGCTCCACCAATGGAAGACCAAGACCAAATGCTGCCGCCACCAAGCATTGAGGAAACATTAAAAGCCATTAGACAGCTAAAATCAAATAAAGCCCCTGGAGCTGATGGCATACCAGCTGAGCTGATCAAACAAGGAGTTACAGCGTTACATCACGCAATTTTTCAGATCGTGGTGCACGTATGGGAGCAAGAGGAGATGTCGGAAGATTGGCGTCGCGGTATAATTTGCCCCATACATAAGAAAGGAGATATCACACTTTGCAGCAACTATAGGGGTATAACATTGCTGAGTACCGTCTGTAAGATACTCTCCACTATCCTACAACACCGGATGTCCCCATACGCTAAAGCCATCATTGGTCAATATCAGTGTGGCTTCATCCCAGGCAAATCAGCAACTGATCAGATATTCACCCTTAGGCAGACGATGGAAAAATGTCAGGAATTTAAGATTCCATTATATTATCTGTTTATAGACTTCAAGGCCGCCTACGACGGTATAGCCAGGGTAGAACTATATAATGTCATGAGAGAATTCGGCATTCCAAATAAATTGATACGACTTTGTAGGTTGACCATGACCAACGTAACTATTCAAGTAAAAGTAGCGGGATGGAAAAACTAAGTACATGGTGGCAACTTCTGCGAAGAGAAGACCTAACGTTGGTCAAACTATCAGGGTAGTGGAGCACGAATTTGAAGTAGTGCAATCCCAAGGTAGTTGTCAATAGTATCAGCCGATAACAATATGGAAGAAGAAATACGCGAACGGCTGATTAAATCCAACAAAGCCTACTATGGTCTATCAAGGCTCTCTTAAATTTATCCAGAACATCCAAGCTACTACTGTACAAGACCATGGTCTTACCAGTACTCATGTATGGATCCGAGACCTGGGTGCTTAATAAAAGGCACTCGGAACTCTTGGCCGCCTTCGAGAGAAAGGTCTTAAGGAGAATTGTTGGCCCCGTATGTGAGGGAGGACGATTCCGGAGACGCTACAACCATGAGTTGTACGCAATCTACCTTGAAGCTAATGTTGTAACAAAAATCAAGCTTGGTAGACTCCGGTGGGCGGGACACCCAGCTCGAATGAGCGAAGAGGAGCCTGCCCGGAAAGTCCTTTGTGGCAGGATGCATGGAAGGAGACAGCGCGGCAGACCTTGTCTGCGATGGAGGGATGGCGTAGAGCCGGACGCCCAGAGCCTGGGAGTGCCAAACTGGTAGACATCGGCTCGAAATCGGGACCGGTGGAGAGATTTGTTAAATAAGGCCAAGACCGGATCCCGGTTGTAGTGCCGATGATGATGATATTTACAAACAGAATTTTTTTAATTTAATTTTTTAATACTATGTTTATATTATTCGGATAAGATATACTAATTTTTTTTTTAATCTATAGTTCATTTTTGTTTTTATTTATCATCTAATTATTTTAGATTTTAAGAATAATTTAATATATAATTACAAACATAGAACTTTGTTTAATTTAATTTTTAATATTATGTTCATATTATTCGAATAAGATATATTAATTTGTTCATAAGATTTTATATCAGAAACATATGTGCTTTGTAAGGTATAACCATTAGTGTACAGATTTGAGGAGATGGACAGTATGGCACTTTACTGTTTATTTAGTTTGTCATGCTGGTTTTCCTACCCAATTATTTAATTTCCCACTGGTATTAATTCTGGAGATTAAAACTTCTTTTTCAAACCCCAGGTTTTATCCTCTATTCGAAATTGGGATTTAACCAGTTATTGTGCACCACCACACTTTTTCTGCCTATTTTCAGGACTACGTTTACCAGGCCCTGTACTGCCACTACATTGTAGGGAGCCCTGCATAGTGGAGCGAACTTGCCTTGTTTCTGCGCATTCCGCATCAGAACCTTATCGCCCACGTGAAACGTGAATGGGCGTACTGTTCGGTCATGGTACCTTTTGGATTTCCTCTTGGAAATCAATAGGTTACGCCTTGCTATTTCGTACGTACGCTGGAGTTTGTACTTTAATAGCTTATGGTAGCTCTCATGGTTGTACACCGGTTCCGGAGGTTGTTTGATGTTAGACGGTACCTCCGGGGTGTATCGGCGTATGGTTGGTACCTTCATGTACGTTGGTGTTGTACACGAATGTTGCCGGTCTCAGGTATTGATCCCATGATTGGGAATTTCCATCCACAATACTGCGTAGATATTCTACGAGTGGTCGATGAGCTCTTTCCTAAGCGCCATTCGACTGTGGATGGTACGCTGAGATTTGACGCTTCTTGATACGAAGCAGCTTGCACACGTTTTTAAACAAGCTACTTAGGAAGTTGCTTCCCTGGTCGGTGACCAGTTGCTTCGGAGCATCATACCGAGCAACTATTTGGTCAAAGAAGACCATGGACACCGTTTCTGCCTCCGCATTGGGTAAGGCGTAGCAATCTATATACTTAGACAGATTGTCTTGAAAAGTTAGTATATATGTATTGCCTGCTGGAGTTTGATCAAGAAGCCCGACTATATCTAAATATACCTTGTCGAAGGGCCTCTTTGCAATGTCGGTGATTATCATGGGCATCCGTAGGTTTGGGGAAGATTTCATGGTTTGACATTCCTTACATTTCTTAATGTAGACTTTAATGTCGCACATCATGTTCTTCCACCTAAAGTTGCTATGCATTTTGTTATAGGTTTTTATCACTCCTTGGTGTCCGCCCAAAGGAGGATCATGGTAATCCCGAAGCAGTAACTGGATATCCTCAGTTTTTGGTATCTACATTTTTTTCCGTGCAGGAAGGAATGGGATTCTCTGGTAGAGAAGACTCCTCATTTATGTGACTTCCCTGAGATCCTTCGCTTTCCCTTAGCTTTTTTGCTTGGGCGCGTCTTACTACATTGCTTCTTTGTAGTTTGGAAGTCTCATCACAACCTTGTGGGATGCGGCTCAAGGCACGCGCATTGGTGTTATATTTACCGGGTTTGCACTCTATTTGGTAATCAAACTCCGATGATTTGTGATGGGATTTGGTTATACGTGACGTAGTTTCGTTTCACGTTAAAAACTCCCTTCATTGGCTTATGATCCGTATATACGGTGGACATTCGCCTTTGTAAATAACAGCGGAAGCTTCTAGTCGCCCACACAATGGCTAGCAACTCCCTCTCAATGGTGGAGTAATTTCTTCCCGCTTTATTAAAGGTTCGCCTTGCATAAGCTATAGGCTGATCTTTGCCTATTTCTCCCTGCGATAGCACGGTACCGAGTACTTCACTGCTCGCATCCGTAGTCAGATTAAAAGGTTTGGTGAAATCTGGATAGATTAATATTGGTGGCGAAACCAATAATCCTTTTATTTTTTCAAATGCTTGTTGGCCTGGTCTGACCAGGTGAATTTAACGTCCTTCTTTAACAAGTTTGTTAAGGGACGTACTATCCTCGAGAAATTTGGAACAAATTTTCGATAATAGTTCGCCAGTCCTAGAAATGATTGGACGTTCTTTACCGTCTTGGGAATGGGGAAATCCCTGACACTAGCTGTCGTGTCGGGATTTGGCATTCCCCTATTTTCAGAACAAACATGTCCGAGGTAGACTACTTCTTTTTGTAAAAATCTACATTTTTCGGGTTGCAATTTGAGATTGTGGTATCTCAATTGTTCGAATACCCTCTGGAGTTTGTCATTATGGTTCTCTAGGTTCTTCCATTGATGACAATGTCGTCCAGATAGACAAAGCATTAGATACCTTGCAACCCAGTTAGGACATGGTTCATGAGTCTCTGGAATGTAGCCGGGGCTCCCTTTAGCCCGAATGGCATACGCCTGAACTCATAATGCCCGTAATTAGTGCTGAAGGCTGTCTTGTCGCGATCCTTCTGATCGACTAAGATCTGATGGTGGCCACTGGCTAAATCAAGCGTGGAAAAGTAGCGTGAGTGACCGAGTTGGTGTAAAATATTCTCTATTCTAGGGAGAGGGTACGCCTCCCCGATGGTTTTGTCGTTCAGTTTTCTGAAATCGACAACTACTCTCCATCGGGCTTTTCCATCGGGGCCCGCTTTTTTGGGAACTACTAGGAGGGGTGAGTTCCACGGACTTTTGCTAGATTGAATGATATCATTCTCTAGCATTTCCCGAACTTGCTCGTTAATTACTTCTTTTTTGCACTCAGGCAGACGGTATGGTCTTTGGTTTATAGGCGCTTGGTCCTGTACCATAGACAATTTATGCGTTATCGCATTGGTATATGTCAGGTAGTCGCCTTTTAAGTGGAATATGTCATTGAACTCCTCACATATTTCCACTATCGATTGACACTCCTGAGGACTTAGGTTTTTCCCTAAGTGGAGTTCCTCATGCAATTGGGTCAATCTCGAATCTTTTATTAATTCTTTAGGTAACTCACCTTCCGAGAAAAGGTGTCTTATAAACTGAAGGTTTTCTACCTCCGAAGGGTTTATCTCGGATACGCGATGACTTGATTTATTGTTCAAGTTAACTCCCGCTGACGCATTGACTCGCTTACCGGTCTGTATATTCTCCCGGTTTTCCAAAGGAAAGAAGGCATAGTCCTTTGTTGGAAGCAACTCCACCATTATCCGGTCAATGGTCTGGGGGTAATCTATGAATGATATTGAGTGCCTCTATTTGGGCATGTGGCTAGTTTTTACGGTGGCATCAGCAAGGATGCGGGTTGCATAAAAACTCCACCGACGAAAAGACGAATCACACTCACCAACGACAAGTTCAACACAAAAATTGTCTTACACCAAAACAGTGAACACAAGCACCAAGAAAACAGGAACACGGGATCACTACTTCACAAACGATGAAAATGTCTCTGCTGCTCCAATAATAAGGAAAAATGAAACGCTGGAGTTGCTGTTTGAATCTATACTTAGGTATTGTTTTTATTTCTTTAATCGGATTCTATAAACTGACAATCGGTTTAAGCCATAAGATGTCCATACAAAATATTAACACTATATCCAAAACTTATATTAAATTAGTCGGAATCGTAGTTCCTTAATATTGTTTTATTTTCACTGGGCACTATATTGAGCAAAAAAAAATTCGACGAAGCCAATTATGCATTAGCAGCGACTATCAAAGTTAATATTAAGATTGTACACAGGTGGTAAAAGAACGTTCGCGAATAGATCTTTGTTATCGTTTGGCACTTCTCACTTGCCACGGAAAAATTGAATTAAATGACCGGCGAATTATTACTCCATTAACGAACAGAAACCGCGAGACCGGGGTTACTCTTGATCGCGTTCTTCTGTACTTGCGTTTCGACGACTCTCAATTCGTAGCGAGAACTCGACTCCCCACACGCAACGATCGCGACACGTCTCTCTCATTAGGCCGATAAAATCTGACTCCCTATTGGATGTCTCTTTACAGACATCCAACAAAAACGAACCTAAGGGATTCGCCGCCAAAGGGCAGCCAATGGTGAAGGTCATGAAGAAAAAGGAAAAAAGGAAAAACTCATGTTGCAGGTCAAATCTGCTGCTACCTGTATGGGCAAGATAAACTGCCGCCATCCGCAAGGGATAGATTCTTTGATTGACGTGTGTTGCAGTTCCGCAACATTATACATTATACCAGTCGGGAAAAACATACCACGCGGAGCGCCACCTATTGCCGAATAGACAAAGCAAAATGGTCTATTCATGTGACGTTTTCCATGGTACTGTTTTCACGCGGTGCTGGTTTTACTGTTTTTGTACACAGTTTGTTTTGATGTAAAAGCAAAATTTTGATTTGTATACGGTGCTTTCAGCACCTGTTGTTTTAACATCTAGATCAGACAGTTTTTGTGCTACACTGTTTTTTTACGTTTAAATATAACTCTAATCGTTTACTCAACGTGTTTTTTAAATCGTTTTTCATGTGATATTAAAATTGAGTAGTAAAGTTAAATTAATGTAATGTGTTACAAAATGTATTTATTTTGTGCCCAATGCGGCGGTCATTTTCGTTGTCACCTGAGGATGAAAGGACCGAGACGCAGAATTAACAACCTTTTGCTGTTTCCCAGTTGGCGAACCATCGGCAACAACAGAGTTGCGTTCCCAACTGGCGAAACATTATGGTCCTTCGGAGCCGGATGTATAACATCCGAGCAAGAAGTCGGCGCAAGAATCCAAGCGCCAACAACTGGATTACGTCCATCGGATCACGTCCGACACAAACAACGAACAGGAAATGGGAATACGTTCACAAGTCGCAACGAGGGAACTATCTCCAGTAACCAGATAGGTGGCAATTGATTCTATAATTTAATATAATTTAATTAAGAGATCCATCGATCTTAACTTAAATAAAGGTGTTGTGTGGTGTGTCAATAAAAAACTAATTTCATCGACATTCTACCGCCGGGTAGCAATTGTCGTTTGTTGAATTAAAGAGAAGTTTCATTCAAACAAGAACATTAAAGAAGTAACAATATTGGAGTGATAAAATGGAGAAGACATATTTGTTCGGGACTGTTCTAATTTCTAAACGAACTCAGTGTCGACATTGATTTGAGACCAATAACGGCAATTCAGTGTTTACGGCTGATAGATTTCGAAAATGTCTGATCAAGTCCACACGCAGTTCGTTAAATCCTTCATTGACTATGTAAAACAACCGAGTGAGGGCTAACCGCTGGGCACTGACGTCGTCGAAAGTCTGGATGTTGTTATACAATGTTTGCAAGCAGCGTTTAATCTGAGCGATGATGAGGATCTCGATAGCGAAGAAGCTACGTCTGACAGTGCAGGCACAACCTCACAAGCGGAACCACAAAGGTTAGATATATTCGAAATGTTCCAATCAATGTTTATCAAACGCAATTCACAATCCCTTGAAACAGCCGAACATATTAAGAATGAAGGCAACCGCCTGATGAAGGAACGCAAGTATCAAGAAGCGGTAGTCCAAGACAACCGGGTCATCAGTTTCGATCCGAAAAACCCAATATTCTACTCTAATCGAGCTGCAGTTTATATCCGTGTAACAGAAAATGATCGTGCGATTAAAGACTGCAACTCTGCATTATTCTACAATCCAAATTACAGCAAAGCATATGGCCGAATCAATACAGGAAAGTACGATGAAGCTATAGACGCCTATACGAAAGCTATGCAATTAGATCCTGATAACTACTATGGGAATCTGATGCAGGTATTACATCACCAAGCGCTGATGATAATCAAAAGGATGGAGCACTTCATAATTGGAACTCTGGCAAATATGCTTCTGAAAAACGAAGACGTCATGGTCAAGTAGAATATGCTTACCACATATCTATTTCCAGAGTTTCACATCGGGCAGACATCTACGAGCCCGTACTGGTTGCGTGGTTCGTTAATCTTGTGAAGAATAACCTAACTTCTGCTTTATTTAATTAATTTGTCTTTTGTAATCAGCGGAAAATAAAATAAAATAATATACATTTCCTGTTTTGTCCCATACTACAACGCCAATATAAATAAAATAACATGTTTTGCGTTTCTTACGAGTGGAACGCATATGGATTTACGATCCAAATTAGAACTACGTTCAAGGGTCATCGAAGACATAGAAGGATTCACGATCCAAAAGAGGACTACGTCCGAGTAGCCATCGATGACATAGATGGATTTACGATCCACCAAACATTACTCCAACTTTAACACATAGGTCGAACAATAACCTAAATAACAATATTAGTAACCAAAAAGCTAGTAATTCTACCAAATTACTATTATTTAGCAATTTAAATAACAATCAACTTCAACAAAGCCAAATTACAGTCCACTTTGCAAGATCCAAGGTTGTTTCATTTATTTAATTCTGCAGGTCACAGCAGGTAAATCAAAGAACATTCTGATCGTTCCCAGTACCAGGTTGAGGACATCATTCGGCTCCTCTTTTAATGAAGTTTCAGGTACTTGGCACGACCACGCTACAGAACTCAGATACGCCCCGCGTAAATTAAAGGAACCTCAAGAAGAGGACGATGACCCATTGGACAAAACAGTGAAGAGGACAATGCAATGAAATCGAAGCGGTCAGTACTAAGACAAAATTCGTCAACGAAGACACTTCCGGTCCTATCCTGCAAGTATCATCTCAAACATCGAATTTGCAGATGAATAAGTCCAAGAACACCGGGAATTGCGATTTACCATCTCACTTACATCTGATCCTGGGGCACCGCTTGTCGAAACCTGGGCCCATCGTTTACGCATCCAGGATTTGTCGCTTCTCGCCACCCAGGCACATCGCTGTTAAGTGTCTGGGATTCTTCGCTTTCGCCGCCTGGACGAAATGCTCTGGGGGCACTGTGGCAATATGTAGCCACAGGAAATTTAATATATATTTAAAGTCAAAATTGATTACCTGGTTCTGGGAGAGGACTGCTTCCGTGGCTCCGAATTGAGAAGTGGCTGTGTCTCCGAGATTCCAGGCTTTACGCTTGCAGCTGTTGCAGTACACGCCTTTAATGATGCTCCTCAATGGCGTTTCCCAAATAAAATCGTAAAATAGGCATCTTATATTAACCACACGAGATTCTGCTGAGCACCGCAAACAGTTACTGACCAAATTATTTATTTAAAATTCAGTTGCATATCAAGAATAATATGATTGATAATTATCAACGTCTCACTCGGGTTTACAACCGATGTTCGAGGATTAGGATTGTATCAGAAGCTTTGAGATAGACAACACAAATTCCACTTGTTCGAATGTAATCTTAATTCGTTTATTTTATTTTTTCTTTTTACTTTTTTTTTTCTTTTTGACACTCAAATTTTACACATTCCTTGTTCTTCAAAAACAGCCAACAACCACCGGGACAATCTACTGTTCTTTCCCTTTTTCAATTGCACAAAAAAAAAACGTTTTCTTTCGTCAAAAACCGTGCACAACGGAATTCAAAACCGTATTCCAAAACATTTAAATACAAAATTATTAATTGATGGGGTGGCGACGACGTACGTAACGACGTACGTAACAGCACCCTCTTAATACCGCCCATTGCACGTAGCTGCCACGGAGCACCAAGATGTTTAAGATAAACTTTCGGTTACAAAACTAAGGGACAAGAAAACGAGGAACAAAGAAAGATGCCGGCACCCCTCGGAAAACTGTTGCGGAGTTGGAGTTCACCGCTTCTCGTCACCTGGATATTGTTCGAGCATACTGAATTTGTCGCTTCTCGCCACCTAGGCACATCGCTGTTAAGTGTCTGGGGTTCTTCGCTTTCGCCGCCTGGACGAAATGCTCTGGGGGCACCCTATCGACACCACCCATTGCACGTAGCTGCCACGGGGGCACCACTCCAACGGAGTCGGTGTCTAAGATAGGCTTTCGGTGCCAAGATAAGGGAATACAGAAGGAGAAGAACAGGAAAGATGCCGGCACCCTTCAGGAAATCCGACCAACGGAGGGCGAACGGTGTACACAAGGTCCAGCCACCAGTCAACGAAGAAAAGCGCCTAGCATTGGGACTATTTTATCCTGCGACACAATTAAACGCAGGCTTCCATTGATCAGCAGAGTAATCTTCTAAATAGCAACTTGGATGCGCAACCTCTCTGGCTCAATCAAGTGCCAGTTCTAATTCAACAAAATAGGCCGCAAGGACTCAACCACAACATTCCAAAAAGAAAGCCACCATGTCCAGCACCATCATTCAACCAGTTCATCAAATACGACCAAAGGTAACGCTGCCGACAGAGGGTTCAGTTCCCATCAAGAAACTCGCCCAACGCCGAGCATTGGTTTATCGGCGTAGATGGGACATATCTCCAACTGCAACAGCATCAGCCAGAGCAATCAAATTGGATTCGAGTCGCAGATGATTCTATGCGGTTGGCGGGATACCTAACATTTCTGGCAGCGGCACAGGCTGGACATACTGAGAAGATGGTGGAATTACAACCCATCACCTTCAACATATTGACGACCACAAATCACATCGTTTCCGCAGCTGATGCGGCAAAGGTCGCCTTTCAGGCACGTCTCCACAATATGTCGGAGACTATCAACTATGCTGTTCCAAAAAGAAATCATATGCGGTCACAGCACCCACAACAACAATTGCAGCAGCAGCATAGACCTGATGATGACAATTCGTATGAGGATGATGGCGGTTCCTAGACATTGACTGCACATTATGACCGCAGTCCAGATTCAGCAAATAAGAGTTACGCTCAGCGACTTCAACGTCGGATATGTGAATCGGCTGACGGTAACTACAGTTCAAATGCCAGAGCATCCAACAATACCGGAAAATCAATTCCACGAATTACCATCAAGGGAACAATACAATCCCTTCTGATATGGTGGTAGGTTCAGCGAAGTCTGGCAAATCAAGCAGTATATCGTCTTCGTCAAGTCCTCAAGGCCAACAAGATTATTTCTATGGTGGCCATATAACAATTACCGAAGCCATCATCATCAAACAATCACTCAACCAGTGGATCAAATACTCCGCCAGGTAATGTGGCCAACGACAATCTCAGCTCCCATCAAGAAATTCGCCCAACACCGAGGATTGGTTTAGCAGCGTAGATGGGACAAATCCCCAACTGCAACAGCATCAGGCACAGCAATCACCTTGCATTCAAGACGCAGATGATCATATGCAGTTGGCGGCAACTCTAATACATCTAATATCGGCACAGGCTGGCCATATTCAGAAGATGATAGAAAACCAACATTGCACGGTCAACTTTAACGCAACTAATCGGTCTTTGGACTGAATTGACAGCTCCATCTAGTGCACCTAGAATACAACAACTAAATGGCCACATTTCCAACCAAGGACAAAACAAACAATTCAACATATTGACGATCACATCGCTCAATTATCATCTGGATCTACGATCCAACATTGGACTACGTCCAAAATATTCATACTACGTACGGATTCACGATCCGACATAGGACTACGTCCAACACATATAATTCTACAAATGGATTCACGATCCAAAGAGAGGACTACGTCTAAGAAGGTCATCGATGACACAGAGGAATCCACGATCCAAGCAGAGGACTACGTCCAAGAAGTTCATCGATGACACCAGGGATGTACGATCCAACCAACATTTAACATTAAACACACAAATCACATCGCTGCCACAGTTGATGCGGCAAATATCGCCTTTCAGGTACTTCTCCACAACATGTCGGAGACTATCAATAATAAACAACCACACACACACACACACACACTAACACTGACAATTGACTAGAAATTGAAACAATAACTAAGTATATTTAATAACAAATTAATTCAATTAATAGTCAGTTCTAGTCAATATAATTAATTATTGCCACCCTGCCGTTTTACCGTACCGGTGTATGAGCAATACGAGCATTAAGGGCTCTGAGCTCAACCGAATACCAACCGCCACTTCCCACGGCGCTGACGCCAACTAAGGAGGACTACTAGGTCCATCGTCGCGGCCCGGGAAGATGTTGCAGTTCCGCAACATTATACATTATACCAGTCGGAAAAAACATACCACACGGAGCGCCACCTATTGCCGAATAGACAAAGCAAAATGGTCTATTCATGTGACGTTTTCCATGGTACTGTTTTCACGCGGTGCTGGTTTTACTGTTTTTGTACACAGTTTGTTTTGATGTAAAAGCAAAATTTTGATTTGTATACGGTGCTTTCAGCACCTGTTGTTTTAACATCTAGATCAGACAGTTTTTGTGCTACACTGTTTTTTTACGTTTAAATATAACTCTAATCGTTTACTCAACGTGTTTTTTAAATCGTTTTTCATGTGATATTAAAATTGAGTAGTAAAGTTAAATTAATGTAATGTGTTACAAAATGTATTTATTTTGTGCCCAATGCGGCGGTCATTTTTGTTGTCACCTGAGGATGAAAGGATCGAGACGCAGAATTAACAACCTTTTGCTGTTTCCCGGTTGGCGAACCATCGGCAACAACAGAGTTGCGTTCCCAACTGGCGAAACAACGTTAGGCAATAAAACCCCTGCCGAAGGCAGGAATCTATCTTGGAATAATGAATCAAGCATTGGGTATGGCCGTTGCCAGATCATTTAAAATAAACATATTTCGGTGATGTATGTTGTCTTAGGGATATGTTAATCCCGTTGAAGGGACTGTCAGGCGAAAGTATCCGCTTGAGTGTTTACTTTGTGTAAACTAAAATTGGTGGTCATGACCGATACTGGTGATCGTTCCGAGAAACGACAACGGATCATAAAATCGGTCATATGTTTAAATTGATCTTCTTTACTGGTAGGAAAGATAGATCATAGACATGCCGTTGAAAATCTGGCTTGCAGATGTGCAAGCAACCCGAAATGATGCTAGGTCAATGAATGGGTACAAAGATAACACACGGAGAGATCAGCTTGTGTTGGTAGATATGTGCCATCCATTGTTCGGTCGCGGAAGCTCGTGGTAATGCTGAATTGATGTCATGGCAAGATGATAATCTTGCCATGAATTATGCTTTCGGGAATGACCGTGGAGAAGAGGCTTGGAACAGCCCCCAAAAAATGTAAGCTGCCTAAAATGTATTTATGTCGGTTATCCGTAGGGATAACCGAATTGATTCCAGCTAATTGGGTGACGGTTAATGCCGTAGCAAGATTGTACAATCTTGCCGAAATTTCAACTTTAAGGTAAGTTGCATTGCTGGTAATGGTGGGGATCAAGCGTTGCGTGGCTCTTCGGGCCCTGAAAAGCCTCACATCACTCCCTCCCCAGTGACGTAGTCACGAAACAGGTAAGGCAGATTAGGGGGAGGTTAGTTGGGCATGGGCGCGCGTCTGGGCGCCGGTGCGGGGAGGTTGTGCCGGTGGCGTGGGAGTCGTGTCAGTGGATAGGGGTGGTTCTGGAGTGGAAGATTCCAGAAAGCAGGGCTTAAGCCTTTCGACGCTGACCGTGGATCGCTTGGCTCTAATGTCGATCTCGAAGACGCGGTCACTGATGCGGCGGAAGACTTTGAATGGGCCATCATAAGGTGGGTCGAGGGGTTTTTTGACCTTATCCACCCTGACAAAGACGTGCGTGCAGCTGTGCAATTCAGGGTGAACGAAAAGTTTCTTGGAGCCGTGCCTGGTTACAGGAGTTGCCCTAACCTTACGTAGCAGGTCACGGAGATGTCCCAATTCACGAAGTTGGTCACGCGGTGTTTCGCCATTCAGGAAAAGTTCTCCTGGAAGAAGGAGGTTGGTACCGTAGGTAAGCTCTGCTGCCGAAGCACCCAGGTCCTCCTTAATGCTTGTCCTCAGGCCGAGGAGGACGGTTGGAAGGGCGTCAAACCATTGTGTGTCATTATGACACATGAGTGAGGCTTTTAGTGATCTATGCCAGCGCTCTATCATCCCATTTGATTGCGGGTGGTAGGCCGTGGTACGACTTCTTTGACAGCCGAGAAGATTTGTTAGCTGCCTGAAAATTGTCGCCTCAAATTGTGGACCTCGGTCCGAAGTTAAGGTGGTTGGTACACCGAAGCGTGTGACCCAAGTTGAATAAAAAGTCTTGGCGACTGATTCGGCAGTAACTGCCCGGAGAGGTGTCGCCTCTGGCCACCGCGTGCAGCGATCCATCATAGTGAGGATATAAGAAAGTCCTCTTGATGGAGTAAGCGGTCTCACTATGTCTATGTGGACATGGGCGAAGCGTGCCGTGGGAAGCTTGAATTGTGCTGGCTCCAGTACATTATGTCGCGCTACTTTGCAGCGCTGGCACTGGAGACAAGCACGGGCCCAACCGGTGAGATCTTTGTTCATCCGGGGCCAAATGAATTTGCGACGGACAGCAGCGGCTGTTGCTCGGCCGCTGGGGTGGGCTGGGTTGTGGTAAACCTGGAACACGCCCTTACGAAGTTTCTCGGGAATGTAAGGTCTAGCGGTTCCAGTCGAAACATCACACCAGATTTCGCCCAAAGGGCCGCGAAGGGTAATTTTCTTAAGCTCTAGTGCCGTATCGGCAGTTAGGAGGGACTTGAGCTGTTCGTGCTCCTCTTGGGCTAGGGCCAGGTCAGTGTTATTCAAGGCGGTACGCAAGTGAATCGTATCGATTCGAGAAAGGGCGTCCGCCGTGGCGTTCTGTTTACCGGAGATATGCTTGATCTCCGTAGTATATTGCCCAATGAGATCTAACTGACGCTCTTGTCGGGGGGAGGCATTTCCCGACTTCTTCCGGAACGCATAGACCAATGGCTTGTGGTCTGTTAAGATGGAGAGTGAGCGACCTTCTATCGCATGACGGAAGTATTTAACAGCGCTGTAAATCGCGAGTAATTCACGGTCGTAGGCGCTGTAACGTCGCTCAGTGGGACTCAGCTTCCTTGAAAAGAAACCAAGCGGTTCCGGTCGGCCTTCAATGTCCTGTTCAAGGACGGCTCCGATTGCGGTATCCGATGCGTCGCATTGGATAGAAAGTGCCGCTCCCTCGAGGGGGTATCGGAGTAAGGCGGCATTTGCCAATTGTTCTTTGGACAGTTGGAATGCTCTGTCAGAGACTTCTGTCCAATTAATGGCGCGCTTATCATTGCGCTTAGCTCCTTTCAAGAATTCATTTAAGGGAGCTTGAATTTGGGCAGCGTTCTTCAGAAGTTAAGCATGCCCAGAAATCGACGAAGTTCACTCGCGTTAGTAGGACGAGGATACTTCATGAGGGCCTCCACACGGTCTGGTAGTGGGCGAATGCCCTGGTTGTCAACGACGTAACCCAGATAGGTGATTTGCTGCTTAGCGTATTGACACTTATCTGGGTTGATGACAAGACCGTATTCGCGGAGGCGCTCGAGGACCTGACGTAAGTGGCGTTTATGTTCGGCGTGGTCTTTGGAGGCCATGAGAATGTCATCAAGATATGCATGGCAGCAATTTAGACCACGTAAAGCCGTGTCGGTATAACGTTGGAATGTCTGTGCGACATTCCTGAGGCTGAAAGTCATCACTTTGAACTCGAAGAGTCCGAAAGGTGTAATGACTGCAGTCTTGGGGGTGTCTTCTGGTGCCACCGGAATTTGGTGGTACGCCCTGGTGAGATCCAGGGTAGTGAAGACATTGCACCCTCGTAGTTTATACGAAAAATCATAGAGGTGTGCAATAGGGTATCTGTCAGGGACAGTTGCTGCGTTCAACAGCCTGTAATCGCCGCATAGGCGCCACTCACCAGAACGTTTCTTCACTAAGTGGAGTGGGCTTGCCCAGGGACTGTCCAACGGTTGGCAGATACCTAGTTCGATCATGTGCTCGAATTCCGAGCGCGCCGCACGTAAGTTTCCGGGAGCCAGTCGACGTGGACGCTGGCTCACCGGGGGACCGCGTGTTTCTATATGATGAAACACCGTGGCTTTGTGTCGGCGTTGGTTAGTTAGAGGAATTGTCGTACTAACAAATTCCTGTACCATGGCTTGAATCGGGTCTGTGCACTCTGTGGCCCTTGATGTTGCCGCTGGAGATGCCGTCATGGGCAAGGGGGGTGCGGTTGGAGCCACTAGTCTGTTATGGGTGGAATCGACCAACAGATTATGTGCGCCTAATAGGTCAGAACCTATCAGGGGTTCATTTACGTCCGCAATGACGAAACGCCAAGTGATCGGACGTCGAAGACCCAGTTGTAGTGTCAGCTTTTTCCGTCCGTACGTAAGTATCGGCGTATTATTTGCAGCTGACAATTTAAGTGCGGCGGGCACGCGGTTACGCGGAGCAAACGATCGCGGGAGGTCTGAAATATCGGCGCCGGTATCGACAATAAAAGCGATATTCAGTTTAGAATCCCGGATGGTTAGGCGACTTATCGTATGGGTGCCGGCCGATTGCGCGAGGGGGTCGGTCGGCAAAATTAGTTTAAAGGGCGCCTTTGGATGGTGGGTGGTTGTGTCCAACCACAACGCGCCTTGCAATTAAATGCGCGATCACCATATCGTTGGTGATTGGCTCACCAAGGGAGAGTAACGGCATTATCAGATATATCCGGTCTATTGGTATTACCGTTACGGGGAGGTCGAGTCGGTGCTCGCTGAGAATTGGTGAGGGCCATTTTGAGAGGAATTGGCCCTCTGAGGGGCAGTTTGGAAGGAATTTTGCCGATTAAGAGGGCGGCTCGGCATGGCTCGATTTTGGGCGCTTCGAGGATTGTTTCTCACCTCCGCGCGAAACTGACTTATCTCGCGGAGGAGTGAGGTTTGGAGCGCCCGAAGGTCAGCAGGAGTTAATTGAGGTGGCGAACTTCTTTGATTAAATACGTTGGGCCTTGCCTCTGGATTCCTCTGTGGGAAATTGGTTGAGGTGGGCCTTCTGTGTGGTAACTGGGTTTGAGGAGGATGTTGCACAGGAGCCAATTGAGGGACTGTAAAAGGCAGACAAGGGTGCCGTGTAGGCTGGGCGGCGTGTTGAGAAATCGCCGCTACCTAGTACGCAGGAGACTCAGAATACTGATCTGAGCTCTCCATAATTGCGTCCGCAATTTTGGATAAATAGCCCAAACTCTGGTTGGGTTGGGGTATAAGTGCCGAACGGGCATGTTGGGGAAGACACCTCAAAAAGTGAGGCCTTATTAGGTCGTCCCCGATCCTAGACCCCGCTATAGAGCGTAAATGGGTCAGGAAAAGAGATGGTCTCATCCCAGAAAGGTTGGTTACAGCAGCTAAGCGTTGTTGCCGCACACTTCCGGGCTCGTCCAAAGCGTCGAGCAGAGCTTCACGCATGTTGCTATACGCGTTGCGGTCGGCCGACCTAATGATGTGGGCAACATGCAGTCGCTGAGTGCGGTCAAGCACTTTCAACAGCTCGACTGCACGAAGTTGTTCGTCGTGCAAGGCAGAGGCCTGGAAGATGCGGTCTGCTACCGCAAACCAAAGGTCTGGGTCCTCCTCGTCGAAGGGGGGACGCCCTATATTTGAGGTACGAGTCCCATTCCCGAGGCTGGAAGCATCGTGGAATTCTTGAGACTCTGAAGGTCTATGGGTTTTTGAGAGGTACCGGCACAAGTTGGGGGCATTAAAATGCCGGAATTCACCAAAGGGCCGGTACCAGGGGCGCTAGAAGCAGTCGGGGGTGTGTCGGCGGAAGTAGGCTGGGGTCGGTTAACGACACTGGGGGCAACCGGTGGTGCCAGGGGAGTAGATTGTGCAGGCAAGACTTGGTCAGCATCAACTTGCTCAGCAGGGAAATCGACGCTGAAGGCTCGGATTGTTCCTGAGCCTTTTTGGCTGTGGCGTTTCGCTTGTTGACCATTGTGGGTTGTATGACGCGAAACTGGGATTAAAAGCGTAAGAGGACGCGAAGAAAGGTGAAGGGAGGCCAATGGGTCAAAAGAAGTCGCAGAGAGTTGAGGGTGCGTCGGCGGAAGCGGAAATGAGTCGTGCGGAGGTCGGGGGGGTCGTATGTGCGATTACCGAGAGTTGTGTGTTAATCAATACCCTAAAGGGGCTTACTAATGTTATTTATTTCCGGATCGCTTTTATACATTGTTTTGTTTTACTTAACTTCTAATAGATAAGATTCTTTTGCGTGTGTGGTGTTTTTAATTTGACTATGGATTCTTTATTTATTTGGAAAGCAAAATATATAGAAAAATCAATGACACAAATTACAAATTAAAAATACAAGGGAAAGAGAAAAAAAAACAAAAAATAAAAAAACAAGGACAAAAGTTAAAAATTATTAAATATGTTACTGTTTGTTAACTGGTTTTGGTTTTTTTACTTTTATTAATATTTGTGTGATGGGTAACCTAGTAAATTCAAAATTACCTGTACTCTAGTGTAAGTCGTGAGTGCTTTTATTGATTACGCTTAATATAATGTAAACGGTTAAAAGAATTTTAGGTTCATGAACCTATTGGGTTTTCTTCTTTGTCTTAATTGGTTTAGACCATTCATTCTTTATATATTACTTCTAAGAAAACACAGAAAATAAGGAGAAAATATGCTTATTTTGTACATTTATGTAATAAGTCATATAAAAATGTGAATAAAATAATATATACATTAAGATTATAATAATACAGAGGTTGGTTTTTCGAGGTATCTCGTTTCAAATGATTGTTCGTTTGTTTATTTTCATTTTAGTTGGTAACTTTTCCAATGGGAATTTAAATTTAATTTACCATTGGAGTAATTATACATTTGATTGCAACAAAATCGTTTGCTAGGTAAAAGCTCGCTAACAGTTATTACAGGTATTGATATTTAAGCCGATAGTGTTCAATTAGAATATGCAAGTAAACCTATTATATCAAAATACAGATATGTTTCGAGTAAAACAATCTCGCTTCATTTGATTTTATGAGTGCACGTGAACATATTTTTGTATTTAAACGGAAAAACAAAAAATAAAAAGATAAATAAGGTAAGTCTCTGGATACAAACAATTTAAAATAATCACAATGCCCATAAACTAATTACGAATCTATCCTGGTTATCTGAATGTTATTTAGTCAAATTCAACACGACTCTGAAGGAGTTTACACATATTTATTTTGCTTTTTCTTTGTATTAATTTATTTGCTCTACTTTAAGTATTAGGAACAATGTCTTTGAATAACTATTTGATTGTTTACGGCACTGCGTTCATTAAAAACAAATATAACAAATATGCACTAGAAAAAGAGGAAACTACTTATAACTTACGTGCTTACTGCTGTCTTGATGAGGCTGTTTACAAATTTTGTCTCGTCACTGCTCTTGGTGTTGCTTCCCGAATTGTTTTGACTCAGGTTATCCGGCGCTGTTTCGACGGCTGCTGGTCGGTGAGGGTAGTTATAGGTGTGAATTGTCCGGCAGAGGTTGGGGTACCGGGTACCTTTCAATTGTCATTAAAATTCACCCCTGAGCACGAGCCACTTGCACCAAAGTCACTGTTCAAAAATTCGGAGCTCGAAGGTTGCGCGATCTTGAATTTTACCGTAAAGTCACTGTTTCCAATAGTTGGGTGAATGTTCCGTCACAAAAAAGGGGTTATCACGTAGCATAAAAGTTCGAAAGTTGAGTGTTCACGTTTTTATATGATATAAAAAAAAACGTCGCGTGTCACCAATGTGGTTATTTTTTACGTAGGCATCGACAAGGATGCGGGGTCTATAAAAAATATCCACTGATAGAATATTGGGGTGATTCCCACCTATAGAATGATGACCAACGACAACGCGGATGTTGTCGTTCGGCAGCAGCATACAGTCGTCAAAATGTCCGGGGAAGTAAATTAAACACAAAACGGGAGAATTTGATTCAATCAATGATCTTTATTGTTCGTTTAGCTTGTAATCCATAAGTTGCTGTATAATCGTTATAAGGTTACATTTGATGCTTTATTGCATGAACCACTAGTTGGTTTAATTGTTTATAACTCCCAGTGACGCGGCAGCAATAGCAACGGGGACACTAACTTCGAAGGTATAATGACATTCTAACACGAACTCTCAAATAGCTGCATCTATACGAGGACAGAACGCTAAACACAAACTCAGAACTCAGAGGACGCGATGACCTAGCACGTGTGCGCGGTTCGATAGAAAATATCTGACTCCCTATTGGATGTCTCTTTACAGACATCCAACAAAAACGAACCTAAGGTATTCGCCGCCAAAGGGCAGCCAATGGTGAAGGTCATGAAGAAAAAGGAAAAAAAGAAAAACTCATGTTGCAGGTCAAATCTGCTGCTAAATGTATGGGCAAGATAAACTGCCGCCATCCGCAAGGGATAGATTCTTTGATTGACGTGAGTCAATAAAACCCCTGCCGAAGGCAGGAATCTATCTTGGAATAATGAATCAAGCATTGGGTATGGCCGTTGCCAGATCATTTAAAATAAACATATTTCGGTGATGTATGTTGTCTTAGGGATATGTTAATCCCGTTGAAGGGACTGTCAGGCGAAAGTATCCGCTTGAGTGTTTACTTTGTGTAAACTAAAATTGGTGGTCATGACCGATGCTGGTGATCGTTCCGAGAAACGACAACGGATCATAAAATCGGTCATGCTGAGATACAAGCAAATATGCGCGCCTGAAAGGCCAATGTTTAAATTGATCTTCTTTACTGGTAGGAAAGATAGATCATAGACATGCCGTTGAAAATCTGGCTTGCAGATGTGCAAGCAACCCGAAATGATGCTAGGTCAATGAATGGGTACAAAGATAACACACGGAAAGATCAGCTTGTGTTGGTAGATATGTGCCATCCATTGTTCGGTCGCGAAAGCTCGTGGTGATGCTGAATTGATGTCATGGCAAGATGATAATCTTGCCATGAATTATGCTTTCAGGAATGACCGTGGAGAAGAGGCTTGGAACAGCCCCCAAAAAAGGTAAGCTGCCTAAAATGTATTTATGTCGGTTATCCGTAGGGATAACCGAATTGATTCCAGCTAATTGGGTGACGGTTAATGCCCTAGCAAGATTGTACAATCTTGCCGAAATTTCAACTTTAAGGTAAGTTGCATTGCTGGTAATGGTGGGGATCAAGCGTTGCGTGGCTCTTCGGGCCCTGAAAAGCCCCACAGGCACTCTTCGCCCTTTGCAAAATACAATTTGGGAGTAAAATCCCCGATTGTACTTCTTTAGGTACTAGAATTACCTCCTCCCGGATCTTTATGGGGACCCCAATCATCTTCCTTGAGCGCCCTGGTACAATGACCGGTCTACTCAGCAAGATTTCCACCTCCGAAGGGTTTATTAGTAGGCGTTCTACCGAAGCATCCCCTTCCTTGACACCTTTTGATTTTTGGGTTATTGCTTGTTAGAGTAACTGGCGCCTGATAGATTTTAGCAGCCCTTCCCCTGCGTGGGTAGGGTCTTCGGGGTTTTTCCGACCGCAGTATCGACCTTGTTAGGTCCATGTGTTCCGGTTTCCCATTCGGCTGCCTTTTGTCTAGGCTTTCCCGTGCTTACTTTCTTGCATTTATTTGCAAAGTCAATAGAGAAAGCTTCAGGATTTGTGATTGTTTGGGGAAATTCCAAACAACCTCCTGGTCCATTAACTTTGCAATAACGCGAAAGTCGTTACTCCGTCGGCGATGGGAAGATCAAATTGGAATTTATTGCTTCAAAAGAGATACCGGCGGACGCTTTAACAAACTTATAGCGAATCTAACAGATACACACACAATTCACAAGCAAAATAGTGAAGAAGCACCGAACGAAAAAATCGAATAAGAAAATACATCAGAACCGTATGCTTAGCGGATAACAAAAAATAATTCACATCAGTGGAGTATAGTCGAGTTTAGAAATCAAATTCTAAACACGGTCAGTAGCCTGATGTGTAACGCTTAGGTAATTTTTTTTTCGTGATTCGAGCTGTCATAGCTCACATGAATGTTTAAAACGGTTAGGGAGGTGTTTTTTAGACTAAATCAAATAAGCAGATTGTCGAATTGAGAAGGGATGTTGGGTGTATATTGTACACACTCCTTTATCGTCTCTGGACGGATTCATTCCCACCAATCTTTCTTTTGCCATTCGACGGTAGATGGACCGCCAGTTAGCAATCAGATCTACCTCACTTCCTTTTCCTTTTTTTTTACTGATAAGTATACATGTGTTCTTCTGCTGTTTAATAAAAAAAACGTTTAATCCAATAGAATGCTCTTTTTTCACGCGCATCCTAACATGTTATGGGTCCAGTCCATAACGAATATAGCGGGGCATTTTATATACAAAATTTTGTTTTAAGAGTTATGAGTGGCCAAAGCTCACATGACCGGATACCGCTCTTCAATGAAGAGAACTATAACACACGGAAGGCACAGGTGGATGTTGTCCTTCATCGTGGAAGATTCCTTCAACACATCAAGGGTGAGACCGAACGCCCGGGAAGCAATCTCTTGTTTTTCACGAGCCTAGATACTGTGAGACGCTGTGTTGAGATACATAATATTTGTATTACAGGTTTATTTATAATTTGACCAATGTAGTAAAGGATATCAAAGTCCCATTTCCTGAGTTCCCATAAACGGAATTCAAATGTTACACACATTTTCTCGCCTCATTTGCACACAGTATCACTGAGCTTACATTGTTGTTGTTCTTGCGTGTGCACGTCTGCGAAATCGTGTTGTTATTACCTTGAGGACCAATTTCTATGGCTTGGTCTTCTTCGGACCGCATTCGCTTTCAAAACCTCATTATTTTGAATATTACTTCTCTAGAATGTAGTAGTGTATTCATGTTTCATCCAGAGTTATGTACCACAGTAAAAACTCGTCAGAATTTAAACGGAGAAGAGCCAAAACAGCCTCACGGTCCACCACACGATTGTGTTTATTCGCCACTAACAATAAATGCGACACCCAATTTGTGAAGATTGTCTTCATACCCAAATGTTCGTACAGCTGTCTAATGAGTACTTACTAAAAAGTAACCATTTTTGACACCACGAGAGCGATCTCTTGGGTGTTCTAAGGACTTATTGAACTCATAGTAAATAATAGTAATAATATGATATATTTAGCGTTAAATCAGTTGGGACAGGGCGTGATATTGAGTTTTACTTTTGTAATATAGTTGCAATCACCACAGATTGTACTTAATTAATATTAATGTTTGGTCACTTTTTGATCTTATTATATTGCTTCCTATAAAACTTTCCGAATAAATAAATAAGTGAACAAACGTAGATAATATATGGGAAATCCAACCACGCAGTATGATTACATTCTGCTACCAACGAATGAGTGCACCACATTAAGACGATGATAAATTGTATCTAAAATATCAAAGAATTAATTTCGTTATAGTAAATAAAAAAATTAAAATTCAAAAAATTACTTACCAACTGCATTATAGTTAAGTATTTTTTCCACCAAAGGTACTTTCCCATAGTGGGACCAATTGCACTCAGACCATAATAAGAATACATTATTATATGAATAAAGGCGTTTATCAGTGACATCAAACAAACTTGGGTGTAGAAGAAAAATAGAGCAAAAAAATTTGTTTAAATTTCCTTTTCTTTAATAAAGTCTCTACTACACTTACACCCTCCTGTGGGAAAATATTTAATGTTAATCCAAGTTAAAAGTGGTGTCGTAGAGTGGTGATATATATGCAAAACACTTAATTGGTCACTTTTTTTTCTCAATATAAAAAATATCGAATCAAAAAAATCAATGTATTTCGTAATGTAGAACAGCCACATTCCCCGAGCGATCTTGAAATTGAAACGAAAAAATATTGACATTAGTGTGTCGGGGTAATTCCAATTTTAAGAAGTTAAAATTTAAAACTATCAATGAAATGTACCTTCATCTCATCGGGATGCGTATTGGACACATCAGTAGGTTGACACCAAAAGCTGTAACCTTGCCTCCAACTACCAACTAGTATATCATGTGCAACGACTAAGTTCATCAGGACGAGAGCAGAGTTGTGCCATATTAACAAATATCGCAGTTGAAATGGATCTCTCCTGCAAAGTGAAATAAAAACTATAAAAGAAATGTTCAAACTTAACTTAAGGTCTCACCTTTTCATAAGTTGTGGGCCCTTTAACACCACAGCTATGTAGACTATGGTACATATCAGAATCCCCAACGGCGAGTCTACCAGAGGCCAACCTTGTGTTCTTACATCGGGTAAAACCTTTTCCCACCGCATCGCGCTTCAGACTGAATTCCCAACCGTATTGTGAGTTCGAGAGCATTAAAGTGTTCTCATGATTCTAAGCGCAGTTGAAATACAGCACTGTTAATAACGTTGTAGTTAATCAAACGATACGACAAAATCTGTTTATGTGAGTGTCAATAAAGCTGAAACGATTGCGTCCTGAGTTAAAACAAATAATTATTTTTTAATTATACTCGTATTAAATAAAATTTAGTAAATGAGAACCTTGGAATTAAATTGAATGCCGAAAAGCAAGACGGATTTATAAATTCTAGTGGATGTGTGTCTCATCTCGATAACAGTAGTCACTGTGCGCTTATTGAGTCTGTGTTTAAAATTTGCTTGTTAGTTTTAGGAGGGCAATACACGTGTTATTGGCTAAGACCAAACATACAAAACAGTCTTAGGTCTTTCGTTTCATTTTTCCCACATTTTTTTATTTCCGTTATTTTCTTAGATTCCACATTATAGACTAGGCAGAAAATACTTAAATTCTAGCTTAATTGTATATTATATAACATACTGGTCCTACGCAGACGCTCTAAGCTAAACTTTACATGTCTACTGCCCAATTTGCCTTTAGGCGACAGAACTTTGTTTGTTTTTTAATTATGTTCATTTGAATAACAAAGAAAAACTAAAAAAAACCATTGTGGCAATTTTGTTTTTTTTTTAACTTAAATGTATTTTTTTTTTTGTAATTGTTTACAAACCTTAATTTAATATAAACTAATTCTTATTCTACCGTAATACCAGAAAAACTAAATCTATGTAAGCTGGTTGATGTTGGAGTTACTTTACCGAGTTTGGTACATAGGTATATATTTGCCATTAAACCTCCAAAACTGGTGATACTCTTTAATAATACCATCCCGGTCTCTATGGGAAGTACCTCTATTGAACCACGCAAGCTCTTATTCGGTGCGCGTGACTTCTCGATTGTAGCACAATCAGCCGTCTATGGCAGATCTATCTACATCATAATTCAGCAGATTTCCGGATTCATCCAGAATAAGACCGTTCATACCATATTCGAGGAACACCTCTGGTGGAACAAAGCAGTTGCGGCGCACCCTCTCAAAATACAAATGATTTGTATAATAAGCTCCGAAAATTCGGTCATTGGACGCCACTATTGCTCTCGCAATATGTTTTCTGATTAATTTGATCATAAAACTGTCAACCTTGTTTATGTAGGCTTCCTTATATAAGGTCTCATTTGGATAATACCTTTAATCTGAGACAAGTTCTAAGGCATTTTCTTTCGAGCACCCGCATGTTTTCCATCATATTTGGACCTGTATTGAACTACACTGGGCATCCATATATAATCATAGGCCTGATTAGGGCCATATAGCATCAAGTCGCCTACAATTACGTAGCCTTTTTTTCATACCAACGTTTTCTTGGCCTTGACCAAAGCGGCCTTGACATGCCTGTTAAGATACAGATAGTGATCTACCCAGATACCAAGGTAACCACACTCTTGGTTTTCAATTTGTGTTCATGCGGTCCAATGATAACTAACTTTCGCCAGTTTTTTCTTGTGTCGGTCATGGCTTTACACAACGGGTCTCTAAATAGTATAGCTTCACATTTCTGGAAGTTGATGTTAAGTTTCCAGTCGTCGCAATAACTATGTCAAGGGGAACATTATGCAGATATCATGATAAATAATGGAACTTTAAGACGTTCGTCATCGCATAACCGGGCTCGCTCTCGAGGCTCTGCCCACGCTCGACTGGTGACGGCATTTTGTAACATCAGGGGCATCGGTTTCACCAATACGAGTCTAAACGCCGTCCACCAATATTTGCAAACAACGAAACCGGATATACTTGCCCTAACTGAGGCCCAGGTCGATTCGACAACGGATTCGACAAATATCTTCGTTGCTCAGGATACGACTTACATTCGAGATTCCGTTTTAAGAGCGAAGTCTGCGTCTTCGTGCGGTCCAAACTGGCTTGCCAGAGGATGGAGGCGTTGGAACCCAATAATATGGACATCATATGGTTGAGGGTCGTGCTGAGGAATTCCGTTAAATTTCTTTGTTGCCTTTACCGCTCCCCGAACGACGATCGACCGGCGACATTTTTCGAACATCTTTCACATACCGTCGACTGGATACAGATCACTCACCCGGCTTCTGAAATTGTTGTCCTTGGCGATTTTAATGTGCACAATTCCGGCTGGTTGTTACATTCTAACAGAACCGACGAGGCTGGGAGGCTGGCGGAGATGTTTGCTGTAAGCCACAACTTGACTCAACTCGTGGGGGAGCCGACGCGAGTGCCGGATGCCCGAGGCGATTGTGCGAATACCCTGGATCTGTTTTTGACATAAGAACCGAGTATTTATACCGTAGAGGTTTCTGCGACACTGGGAAACTCAGATCAATCCTTGGTATCTGTCGCGCAAGCACTTGCATATAAAGCGAATAACCGGCCTAAGCAGCTTCGCTATGTATGGAAGTATGGGGCTGCCAACTAGGACGATTTGCGAGATTTCTTCGCATCCTTTCCGTGGTCCGCGGTGTGCTTCGGATACTCCGATGTTAACGCTTGCGCGGAGTCGGTATCAGAGGTTATTCTTCTGGGGATGGAGATGTATATTCCGCATTCCATCAAACAAAGTTCGCCTGATAAGCCTTCGTTTGATAAAAAAATGTGAGCTGATTACAGCGGAAAAAAATAGAGCTCTTAAGCAATGGCGCTCCAACCCCACCGATATTGACAGAACGAATTTTGTTAGAATCAGAAACGCGTGCAACCAGGCGATTGATACCGCGAAGAAGGCTCACAACGACAGGGTGATCAATAACCTCCTTCGATGCCCAACTGATTCGCGCTCCTTCTGGTCAATGGCAAAGGCTGTCCGCGGTAACTTCGCATCCTCCTCTTTCCCTCCGTTGGTAACAGATAGTGGGACGTTACTCACGAATTCAAAGGATAAAGCTAATGTGTTCGCGAATTTATTGTCGGCGAATTCAAACCTCGATCCCGGCTTTTGGAGCCACCTGTGATCTCGTGATCTCGCCGATACGGTCTTCGATGCGGGATGTGAGATTTCGTCCGCGCACTAGTCAACGCATTCTACGTGAACTGGATTGTAGGAAGGCAACCGGCCCGGACGGAATACCAGCAATAGCCCTTAAGAACTGTGCTCCAGAATTATCGTCGGTTTTTGGCAGACTCTACCGCGTATCTTATGAACGAGGGACATTTCCTACCTGCTGGAAAATCGCTCGAGTTCAGCCAATCCCAAAGACGGGAAAAAAGTGTCTCCCACAAAATTACCGTCCGATAGCATTGCTGTCTATTTTATCTAAGGTGATGGAAAAAGTCATCAATACAGCGTTAGTGAAGTATTTGGAGTGCAACGGACTTCTGAATGATCGCCAATACGGATTCCGTGGCAGGCGATCCACGGGAGACCTTTTGACACTTATAACCGATATATGGACATCTGCGATTGAACGGCATGGTGAGTCAAAGGCAGTCGCATTTGATATCTCCAAGTTTTTTAACCGCGTCTGTCACGGGGCATTGCTGAGCAAACTTCCTTCATATGGACTTTCCCAGCAGCTTTGCGACTGGACGAGGAGCTTTCTCGAAAATCGATCGATCCGGGTTGTTGTGGATGACGAGTGTTCGGATCTGTAGCCTGTTAATTCGCGGGTGCCCCAAGGTTCTATTTTGGCTCCAACCTTGTTCTTGTTTCACATAAATCATTTGTCCGCGACAACGGATAACAAAGTGTTCAGTTTTGCCGATGATAGTACGCTTGTTTTCTCCTTTTCGAGTGTTCGGCCGGTTGGTGGATCTGCGTCGCATCAGCTGAGATGTGGACAGATTGACTCTCTGAATCAGGATCTAGATAGGGTTATTGTAGTTCGGTTCGCTTCCGTACTTCTCGGTCAACGAGGAAGAGAAACGAACGACGGAATCCTGTGTGGCTTCCCGATGATTTGTTGGTCCTGTGGGTTTTGTTGATGTGCCGTCACAGGTTTGCTTTTATCTCCAACGCGTTCACTAAACACACCCGGAGAAAGACGGTACCACCGATGACCAACGCAACCAGTGTTGCTACTCGAAGGAGGTTTAAAAGTAAAACAGTTGATGTTCCTTAGTAACTGAACTTTATTTGTATTTCACTCTTTATTTCGATTTTCACTTATTACACTCTTAAATACGTTCCTATTTGTACACTAATTTATATTTTAAAAGCGATAACTTCTCCGCTTAATACTTAATATGTTTTTAATAACTAACTGAAAATGCGTGTTTAAGGACGATGACTTCTCCAGTTAACCGCGACTCTTCAACTCACTTTCCAACTGTGTGAATTCAAATCATTGTCTCACTTCGAGAATTCAAATCCTCATTTCTTTATCTTCTTTCGAAGGTCAAAACGCATCGCCACTTATCGTTTGATCCTTTTTGCGGTTTTTTTGTTATCCATTAGCGTGTCTGGCTAATGCAAACAAGAGTTTATATTGGACTTTAAATGGAGTCAGAGTCCATGAGAAAGGGTGAGAATGTGGATGGGAATTTGGGTCTATTTGTGCATATCATAAAACATCTGGTATGGGTTTGGATGTTTATGATTGCAAGAATTGTGTGCCGCCGTATCGAATAGATATGCCTTTGTTTGGAAACGTGCACTTTTAGGTTTTGGATCTTGTAGGCTTTTTAGGTGCTAATTGCTTTTAGCATACATGGGAAAATAATGCATTATGCTGTTTGATTTTAGGAAATAAAATCGAACAAATGCATTGAATTGAATAAATGAATTGAATTGAACGTTTAGTTCGATTTGGTTTGACATTGAATCCAATGTTATGTTGGGGAGGAAAATGTAATGTGGGAGAAAAATGTAATGTGGAGGAAAATGGTAGGGCTTCTTGGAGCACTACAGGGTCCTGCAGTGGGGAAGGGCCAATCTCGTCGACTTCAATGCAGCGAAGACACAATATACAACATTCACAAAGAAAAGTGGATCATCGGTTCTACAGCTGATGATGAATGGCCGGGCCCTCGAGGCTGGGGAAAGTTTGAAATTGCTCGACGTCATGTTCTGTGGGAATGTATCATGGAATAAACATGTATCGGGTATCGCCAGATCAGCCTCAGGAAAACTGAGTTACCTTTTTAGAACCAAGAAATATTTTACTCCGGCCCAACTTCTCCTCCTATATAAATCCCAAATAAAACCCGCGCTCGAATATTGCTCTCGTGTTTGGAGCTCGGCTCCTAAATACATCCTCGACCTACTTGAGAGCATACAGAGACGAGCGATCCGCCTGATCGGGGGCTCGGCGCTGACGTCGGGACTTCAGTCGCTATCATATCGAAAGCGCGTAGCCGACCTCTGTCTGTTTTACAGATATTATCACGGGTACTGTTTTCGAAAATTCTTGGTATTTTTCCACGCAATTCGGTCTATATGCGCTCCACAAGACACTAGGACGGATTGCACCCTTTTGTGATTCATCTCCCGACGGCGCGAATATTCCTGCATCAGAACTCGTTCCGTTACAGAACGGGGAAGCTGTGGAACTCCCTTCCCACGCAAGTGTTCCCGGAGCGTTACAACGTGCAACTGTTCAAAAAGAACTGCAACACTTATTTGATGGCATTTCGGGGCGCCCACTCCCCGCTATAGGTTTGCCTCTCCCGACAGAAGTCTAATAAAAAAAAAATTAAAGTCGCGCTGGTGTAAACTGTTTATAATTTCAACTGTCTGAGTTGTTTTATAAATTATAAGATCGTTTGCGTACGCAATTGCGGTGGGAAGTGCGCTTAATATGTCGCTAATGCAAATGTTAAAAAGAATCGGTTTAATGAAATGGTGTAGAGGTAATAGTTGTTGAGATGTAGAATAAGAAAAGGGACACGGTAATTTAGACACTGTGAGGCGAATCCAACTGTTTCTAGCAAGGGTGGTAAGCCCTAAAATGAAATCCTTCGCTTAACAAATAAAACAGGACACGAATCCCATAGGTTTCTGCTAAAAATAGAACTGAGAACCAATGCAGGTTGTGGTCTGACTGAATCTGATTTATTATATAAAATGTCGCTCCTTAAATACTACTTTTCCCATCAGTATTTCCATCGCATACCAATATCGAGTAGGTCAGAGAACTTCACATTTCGGCCGTTCAAACATGACCTAAAAATTACGTTCGTAATTTCAAACACATGCCATAGCAAATCCACGATGAGTCACTTCTCGGATGACACGTTAATAAGTGTCATGCATCGTGATATCTTACGATATGTTGTCCAAGTGTTCCGCCGAACACTGTTTACCACAGAGAAACGAATACACCAACGGAGCGCACACAGCACAAAATTGAAACACGAAAAGAATTGTCTTTATTTTTTACTTATATTTTTGTTTTAGAGCTCGGTCTCCACTTACGTCTAGGACACACTTTTGGGCACGCTTATCTTAGGTTACACCGTTTTGAAACTACCTTGAACCACACGTTCGACGTTATTTCTTCCTTTTTTTTTTGTTTATTTTTGCGATATCGTAGCGCGGACCGACCTCCTTCTTGGATTCCTCTCTGTTCGACTATCTCGGATGCTCGAAAAAGATTAAATTTTAATTCCCCATCGGCAAGGGTAATCTTCCCAGCGCACCTCTGCACATAATTTCCCATCCTGTGGTAACAGAATTTCCCAAGGTATCTGTTAGCTGCATTACCCATAGTCTCTGTAAAAGGAGGAATCTTTCATCATGATCATTATCATCATCATCACCATTAGTTGCTGGTGGTCGGAATCTTGTCCCTTTGTCTGTTGATCGGATGCTGCCGCTTATTCTCCGATCATTCTTTCGTTTGTACTACACATCTGGCATGCGGACAAAGGATCGCATGCAATTCGGATGGGTACACGGACTATGGGATGTAATGCTTTGTTTGCCTTTCTACTCATAAACATCTATCGGGGACAGTGTTAAGAGTTTTATGGTTGCTCGAGTGCTAATCAGTGGCGCAAGATTCGCTTTGTTTCCGCAAGTTTGCCTTAGCATTAGAGTCATGCCAGGGGTTTAGGTGTTAATTTCCATTAGCCACCAGGATAGGCATCCGTTGTTCGGTTTATTCACCGACAATGGTATTTCTTGGGAAACATCGCGTGGATATTTAGGATGGGATATTGGTGACCGATATCGGGTTCAACGTCGCTACAATGTCATATAATCTTTATTACAGGAATGGTAATGACTATTGGGAAACGTGTCTGTGGGCACGTATGCTGAAAAAGGTGAGTAAAGTTCCTTGGCGGAAAGGATACCTCACCTGTAGGGAGTTGTATGGTTCGTAGAACCGCTACAAAACTACTTTGGGTCAATAGTATCAGCCGATAACAATATGGAAGAAGAAATACGCGAACGGCTGATTAAATCCAACAAAGCCTACTATGGTCTATCAAGGCTCTTTAAATCCCGAAATTTATCCAGAACATCCAAGCTACTACTCTACAAGACCATGGTCTTACCAGTACTCATGTACGGATAATAAAAGGCAATCTGAAATCTTAGCCGCGTTCGAGAGGAAGGACTTGTGGGGTTCTTCAAATCGCCGAACAGCCACGCATCGCCCCAACCCCATATAACCTGCAAATACTTGCAAAATTCGTAGACAGCTTAATTTTTGGCGATGAAGCTCCATCAAGGACCAGTGTTTATCGATGGTATGGTGAATTCAGTAGTGGTCGTAGTTCACTCCAAGATGAATTTCGTGAAGGTCGTCCAAAATCAGTTGTTGTTCCGAAAACCATTGATGCTGTGCGCGAACTGATATTGGAAGATCGTCATGTGACCTATCGTGAGATTGAGACAACCTTAGGCGTTAGTGGGACCAGCATAAATTCAATATTGCATAAACATTTGACTGTCAAAAAAATTTGTTCGCGTTGGATCCCACACAATTTGTCAATCGCCCAAAAAAAGGCTCGTGCCAATTGGTCGAAAGAAATTCTCAAAAAATACGGTCGCGGTGCTTCGAAACACGTCTATGACATCGTGACAGGTGATGAATCGTGGATTTACGCGTATGAGTCCGAAAGTAAACAGCAGTCGACTGTCTTCCAAGCAAATGATCGCCTGTTTTTTTCGGAAAAACTGGACATGTCGCAACGGTACCACTAGAACAACGCAGAACAGTCAATTCTGAGTGGTACACAACCATTTGTTTGCCACTTGTCTTCCAAGAAATCAGGAAAACCAACCGCCGAAGACGGATCACTCTTCACCACGACAATGCGAGCTCTCACAAATCGGCTGCGAACACTGCATTTTTGAGCACCCAAAACGTCGATTTGATGGGTCATCCGCCGTATAGTCCTGACTTGGCACCGAATGACTTCTTTTTATTCCCGTACGTAAAAAACAAACTGAGAGGTCAACGTTTTTCGACACCTGAAGAAGCGGTTGCTGCATTCAGAATGCATGTGTTGGAGATACCTCAATCAGAGTGGCAAAAGTGCTTCGACAATTGGTTCAAACGCATGCAAAAGTGTATAGATCTTCATGGGGAATATTTTGAAAAACGATAAAGTGATTTTCGATGATCAATATTTGTTTTTGTTCTCTAATCCCGAAATATAAAAGGCAACCCTCGTATACATTCTATCGTTCGATCGGAACATCCCGGAACTGACCATCATAACATACTTTTGCTCTGCCGTGTGCCGTCCGGTATTTCGTTTCAATGACCGTGGAGTAATTGAATTATGATCTAATTGTCGGGTGAACAGTGCGGTTGAGTTTCAATGGGTACACAACATCAGAGCAAGTGCCGCTCCCCGTTGTAAACCATTCTTGTTATTGTACGTTATACTGGAGGTCACTTTGCCACTTTTGACCATGAACCTCCTGTTATTTACCATATCATAAAGTATATACAGTTAAGGTTCATACATGCCTTCTCTGACAATCTTGTAGTATAATCCTTCAAGCGAAACGGTATCTGTTATAATTATTATTAACAATTAAATTTTAGGAAGCCACTTACCTGTAAAATACCGAACCGCTGGTTGGTGGCGTTGACCGCCATCCTTGGTGCAGGGAGTGTTGAAGTCTTGAACTCCCTGTGTCTTCACATTTTTTCGGCCTGGCGAATGGTTTTTATAATTATTTGCTTATTATTTATTATTTCTTAATGTGTCACACGTGGGAGGGATGTAGCTACTGGAGCAAATGGGAAAAAAACCCACAAAACGGTTAAGACTGTACGTCTTAACAGCTCTTGACAAGCTAACAGTATATTACAGGAAATGGAAAATAAAAATAAAAGGTAATAAAACACAAGCTGTTTGGTTTTCGAGATGTAGGAAACACTGCTACCTACCAAATGGCACTAAACTCAGTATGTGTGCAGTTGCTATTGATTGGTCCGAAGACTGCAGATATCTAGGTATTATTCTAGATAAAAAACTTATCTTTCAAAAACACATCACTACCACAATTGACAAAATAAACAAAGTCGTAAGAGTTATGTATCCATTAGTGTGTAGAAAGTCAAAGCTTAGCATCGAAAATAAAATTATAATATTTAAAACCATTTTCCAAGCGATACTCCTGTGCGGGGCGCCTGTATGGTGTAACTGTGCTCGCACACACAAAATAAAATTGCAAAGGTGTCAAAATAAAATATTGAAAATGTTGCTGAATTTGCCATGGCTTTATTCGACACATGAACTACATGAAAACGCAAACGTTAAACCGGTAGAGTTCCTTATTGACAAAATCAATCGAAACTGCTTCGTCAATTGTTCTTTTTTTTTTTTTAGTTTTTAAACCACATTTATTTTCCTAATTCTTTTTACATGTATAATATTAGGGGTAAATGTTAAACCCTTTTCTACAATCACAGTCCTTATATTAACTTACTGGCTCTATGCGAGCTCTCTAAATTACACATTGTAACTTGATTTTTATATATGCCTTCTGGCGTACATCTTTTTTTTGTTTGTTTCTTATATATATATATATATATATATATATATATATATATATATAGATATGAAATAAGTCATACATTAGAAGGACTCCTCGTTTACATCTATATGTATACATTATTATTACAATTTTTTTTTTTTTTTTTTTATAATTATAACAAACAAAAACTTCAAAACAAAACGAATAAAACATAAAATAAGAAATAAAAAATAAAATAAAAATAAAAGTAATGGAGAAAGCCGGGCGGGGGGGGGGGGGGGGGGGAGAGCGTTGCTCTTGAGAGGCATACTATATCTGAGGAAGTGAAGTCCTCTCCGCGTTGAGAAGCTGTGGCGAACGTACAAATTCCCCACAGGAAAAAGTCCAGACCAACTTGAGGTAACGCACTTACCTGGACAACATCACGTCCACAGACGCGATCCCAAGCCCAGCGGGGGCCGCCAGTAACCCAACGTTGAGTCGATACCAGAAGGCAAGGAACTTAACGTCCCCAAAGCCTCTAATACCGAGCTAAACGCTCCATACCTAAAACCTACGACCTGAAACAAGGAGAAACATCCATGCATCCTTCGACGTGTGCAATCGCAAGCTAAGTGAATGCCAGCACCACAAGTCGGCAACCCTGAACATCTGCACGAGATGCAGGGAATTCAATTAAAACAATTAACCGACCAACGGACGTGGTGCGGTTGATCTAAACATTAGATCACCCAAATATTCACCGCAAACAAAGGAGCGCATTCCTTAGCCGCGTTAACACCCAGATGGCGCGAAAAACCAAACACCACGTAACTCCAAACAATACTTTGTTTGGATTTTCACGAAGGCCAGCTGCAATAAATAAATACGGCACAGCATTGCGCCGTTGCCACTGTCCGCCAAGCAGAAATGCTTCAGCGGAATGTTTGTTTTTCACACCATGTGAAAAACTCTCTTGGATTTCAAATCCAATAGATACCAGCGGACTAGACGTCCAGGCGATCGTCAACACCAGATGGTCGACCTAACTAAGCAGCGTGGGAATAGAATCCACCGTCAACAACGACGGTGAAGCTTCCATATGTATGCGTGAGAATTTTCTCCTTACAGGAAATTGTGTCTGCACCACTGCAGATACAAAACACACAGATACTGAAAAAAAACGGTATCCGATAGGTTGAAAGAGGGGGAGTTTTTATATCGAGCATCGGTACGAAAAGGTGGTGACAGAGAAACCCTACGAGGAGGGCGGTCCGCGCTGCGCAATACTTCGCTAGAGAAGCAGGACAAAAAGCCTGATTTTGGTCGTCAAGGAGACAAGGAGTTGGGATTGGAGGTCGAACCGGTATCGTAAAAAAAAGACGGCAGTGAAAACAAGATAGTCGAACGGAGAGGATCCTCTGAGAAGAGTTATAGGAAAGTTAATCGAGAAAGTCGCGTCGTACGTGTGTTAAAACATTAACTCAGTAACTTGTGTTTCTTTCGTGTTTCTTAACTGCAATTGCAACAAGCATAAACTATTGGTATTTACGTGTTAACTCCGTAACGAATGTTCTCTCGTGAATTTCAAAAGTAACGATCGCAAAAAAAATCGACACGGACTAATAAGATCCTGTGGAGTTAGAAAACTTAAAACAAAGTATAAATTGTGTACTAGACGTTTAAGTGTATTAAAAACAAAACAAGAACAATAAAAGTTAAAATAAAAGAAAACGATTTTTCCGTGTTTCATTGTGCTGTTTCCGCTCAGTGTGTTCTTCCTTGTGTGCGTTCAGTGTTCGGCGGAACACTTACGACCGAATTTGACATAACCCGCCAAAAAGCCACCACCATTTGGGAGATGTTTGATCTTTGGCTGATTTATCTCTTTCACTGATCGCCGTGCTAAAACGCATGCGGTCTGTGGCATTGGAGATATCACTATCATGGAGAATTCGTTTGTCCCTGGCACCACGGAAAGCGTGGTAAATAATCGGGACTCCATGCACGTCTTGGATAAAGCCTTTTTGATCCAAGAAAGGGAACGCTTCTGGGGGAATAAACCCATTCTGGAGGGTATTCTCCAGATACATATCATTGGGATAGAATGCTCCCGAGATAAGATTATTGTCACTGCACATTGCCCTTGCTGTGTGACCACGAATAATTTTAATTATGAAATAGTCTATCCTATTTAACCCTGATTTGTTATACAGGATTTTGTTGGGATAGAATTTTTTGTTCTATAAAGTCCGAGGCACGAACGCAAACACTGCCGTTCGAACACACGAAACTTCTCCATATAAAGTGGAGATATATTATAGCATACTGGACAGCCATAAATCAAAACTGGTCGGATGAATGCCGAGTACGAAATTATTTTGACTCTGGGGTCAAGAAGACTATTCCGGAATAGACTTCTTGTCATAGAATATGCGCTTTTAGTTGCGGAGAGGGACGCTGCTACGTGCTTGTCAAAATATAAATACTGGGTCAGTCAGCCGCGAACTCTCTTACAGAGAACACCAGTTTTGAATAGTGCACCAGTTAAAAAGTGAAGTGACTACCTATTTAAAAAGTAAAAGTATTTCAAGAGAAATTTTTGACAACAGATAAAACTCCTAAAAATTCACAAACAAAACACAACAAAGACACATCAGGTAAGAAACCCAAAATATGGCCCTAGGGCCAAGCCAGCATACCGGCAACAGGTTTCTAGAACTGGGAGAATGCTCATTCTCAGGCTCTGCAACCAACGTGCCAACAAAAAAGAAAAGACAATCCAGCAGCCCATTGTCTTTCGACTTCCCTGCTTTGCCGAACAAAGCAATTTTAAAAACACCTCGGTTTATTCAAATTCACCCAACCGATGCTTCAAGGCCACTAACATCTGTTAACGTCTTTGTGCTGAAGAGAATAATTGATTCTATTAGTACACAGTACGAAAGAATAACCCTGCTTAGGGATGGCTCCATACTAATTCTAGTCAAATACCAAGATACAGCAGATAGATTCATCCAATCCAAACGATTCGAATCAATCTGTCCGGTCGACATAAGACTACACCCCAAACTAAACATCTCTAAAGGAATCGTTTACGCCCCCTGTCTTATAAACGTCCCAGAATCTGATATAACATCAGAAATGAATTCCCAAGGCATTGTTGATGTATTTAAATTCATCAAAATGATGAAGGGAGAAAGGAAGCCCACGGGCCTAATGCTATTTTCATTTGACCGTCTTTAACCACCAACAACAATTGAAACCGGCTGGTACAACACCAAGGTCAAGGAATACATTCCGAGGCTTATGCGTTGCCGACAATGCCAATTACTAGGCCACACGGCAAAATGGTGCAAAAATACAACGGCATGCAATACATGCAATCTTCCACCACACCCTGAAACTGAATGCATAAGAACAATCTGTGCAAACTGTCACGGCCCCCACCAGGCATCTTCCTCCACATGCCCAAAATATATGTAATACCAACAAATTTTAATAATACAAACAACAAATAATGATCTCTATTCGGAACAAATAAAGAAAACCACTTCCGCATTAAAAACACCAACTGGTGCCAATTCAGTCCCAACAAAACACATACAAGACCCAATGCCCGCAAACAAAACTGCTACCAAAGAAACACATATATTTCCCTCCACCTCCTATGCAACCTTAAAGGAAATAGAAAAGAGAAAACACCCTATCGTACAACAAAACACAATAAAAAACAAAACACGAAACGCCTCTCCCATACAAACTCAAACACACGCAAACAAACCGAAACCCACTCCAGCAGAAATGCAAAAATCCCGTTTAGACTCAACCGAAAATTTCCCTTTACCTGATCATGGAAAGATATGATCCTAATCCCTGTCACCAACACACTGACTCCGCGGCACAGGGCGACTTTCACTCAAACCAATCCGAGCGGATTGGACAACTGAGTGAAACGAGCTGTGTGGCGCGGAGTCAGATAACCAACCACCGTTATATTGACTCCCCCAATTTGAACACCACAACAAACACTAACAACAACCCAAACGATCTTTTAATGCTTCAGTGGAACCTGAATGGGTCCCACAATAACTATCACGAACTACAGATCCTTATAAAGGAACTAAAACCAGCGATCATAGCATTGCAAGAAACTCACTTACCCCGGTACTCAAACGCTAAAGTGCCTCGGGAATATAAAGCCTACTTCAACAACCTCACAGGAAACAACTCCTCCAAACAAGGGTCCGGTATACTAATACATAGGACCCTTAACCATAGACACCTCAACATTACTTCCCCTTTCTCGGTTACCGCAATCGAACTTACAGGGAAATTAAGTTTAACTGTTATCTCAATTTACATCCCACCCAACCAACCATTCAATCTAGCGGATCTGAATAACATAACTCAAAACATGCACACACCAATCCTCCTAGTGGGGGGTTTCAATGCATGGAGTACAATATGGGGATTCCGAACAACAAACAAAAGAGGTAAAATCGTTGAACAATTTTTGCTACAATCCCACTTGGCAATACTGAATAACGGCAAGCCAACCCACTTTTCCACACACAAAACCTTTACAAACGTAGACCTTTCCATAATATCAGCCCAACTTTCTCCCATAACTAACTGGGAAATATTAGACAATCTGCATGGAAGCGATCACTTTCCGATTAAAATCTCTGTCTCGACTGGCAACGGCAATAAGAAAAAGATCAAACTCCTCCCCAAGTTCCAATCCGACCGAGCCAATTGGGATAAATTTCAAACATTAACCACACAATTCCTTAGCTCCCATAGCGCAAAACAAAATATTAACCAAGAAGCAGGTATTATTACAAAAATGACTAGAGCGGCCGCCAACATGTCCATTCCGCAGACAACAAGAAGGTTCCATAAAACCGTTGTCCCATGGTGGAATACCGAACTGGCAAGATTACGGACCGAAAAACAATCAGCTTGGAAAATCTTCAAGAAACATCCAATGGACCAGCATCTAATAACATATAAAAGGCTTAACGCCCAGCTTCGGAGAACTGCCAAAATTGAAAAGGCCAAATCATTTCAATCCTTCACGGCAAAATTAACACCCAATTCCACCCCAAAAAAGATATGGTCTGATATAAAAACGCTCACAGGCAATTATAATCCCCCTGGCATTACGGCAATAAATACCGGCACTAACATACTTACATGTCCTCAAAAAATAGCCGAACATCTAGCCGAATCCTGGGCAAATATAAAGTTTAATTTTCATCCAAACTTCTACGCAGCAAAAAAACAAATGCAGGAACACCCAATGCGAATAACCACCCTAGGGAACACCTATCTCAATGCCATAGAAAGTCCCATAACGGGAATAGAATTTGAATCCAGTCTGCATTCTGCAAAAGGAAAAACCCCGGGCTTCGACAGAATAGATTATTCTATGGTCAAAAACAGCCCTCCGATCATGAAACAGCGTCTACTAGATCTATTTAACCACATTTATAAATCAGGCGTCAGACCACAAACATGGAAAACATCCACTGTCATACCTATTTTAAAGTCCGATGGGGAAACCGACACAATCAATAGCTACCGCCCTATTTCATTGTAGAAAAAATTATCGTAAAAAGGCTCAACTGGTATTTAGAGAAACATACCCTTATAAGTATGCAGCAAGTTGGATTTAAAAAAAGTCGAGTTACAATGGATGCCCTCCTTCACCTTGATAACTACATTACTTCTGCACTTTCCTGCAAAAAGCATACCTCCATTCTAACAATAGATTTCGAAAAGGCCTTCGACCGCATCGGCCCCCACGTCATACTGAACAAACTGCAAAAATGGGAAATAGGAGGTAATATGTTCAATTTTATCAGATCTTTCCTGTCTAATAGGAAATTCAGGGTAAAATCCAACGACGTTTGTTCCGGGGTACACAATCTAGAAACCGGTATCCCCCAAGGATCACCACTCTCAGTAGTTTTATTCAAAATAGCGTTTGAAGATCTAAGTATTATACTGGCAAAATATAAAGTTGTAAAATATTGTATCTACGCAGATGATCTCATTGTATTCAGTAATGTCAACAATTTCGAATTTATCAGTCAAACTTTTGAAAATATTCTCTCAGATATTAGAATGTGGGGTCATTATTTCGGAGCCAAAATCTCAAACAAGAAAACCAAAATATTACATATATGTAAAAAACACAGTTGTAATAAATTGTTAACAGTTAACTTTGAAAACTCCACCATCAGCAATGTTAATACACTAAAAATTCTAGGTCTACAATTTGACAGTAAATACAACTTCAAAAATCAATGTCTAGCTCTTAAGAAAAACTTAGATCTAAGGTTAAATATCATTAAATACTTAGGATCAAAAATCGTTTTGTTCATACTAATACACTAACAAACATCACCAGAGCAATTATATTATCGAAAATAGATTACGGCCTACCAATATACGGGAAATGCAGCAAAACTAACCTCCCCCTATCACGCAGCAGCCCGAATAAGTACAGGTGCATTCAGAACCACCCCAATAACAAACATTCTAGCAGAAAGTGGACTCCCGACGATTGAAAATCGAATGAAGTACCATTCAGCCAAGCTAGTTGTCAAACTTACCGCCACACCGGAGACACCCATAGTGGAGGATATTAAACACATCCTTAGGAGGAAACGGCCCCAAAGGTACTTGTCGGCCCTAGGACAGGCAATATTACTTGCGCACCAATTCCGAATAAACATTAAACCACAAAAGGCAAGGACAATTCACCCCCCATGGTTATTATCACCTAAGATATTCAACACCGATTTAAGTCTACTCCCAAAAACTAGAACAAACCACCTAGAATACCATCAACATTATCAACATATCAAAAACCAACACCGCCAGTGGAACCTACTTTTCACCGACGGATCCAAAACATAGGACGGCACGTCATTTGCGATAGTCAACAGCGCAAAAATAGTAATCAGAAAGGGACTTATACCCGAATTCTGTTCCATATTTTCGTCCGAAGCAACCGCTGTACTGGAAGCAATTAAGTTAGTAAAAAAGGACAAGACACTTATTTGTACAGACAGCCTATCAACCATTCAAGCAATAAGGAACCCAAACAATAGAGACCGAATCATTCACTTGATCCAGCATAGTTTATTCTATAAACAAAACAAAATAAAGCTTCTCTGGGTGCCAAGCCATAGTGGGATAGCAGGCAACGAAGCAGCAGATGCTGCTGCAAAACTGGCCATCAAGGAACCCCTAATAACCGTTTTCGTTGAAAACAGCAAGGACTTCCATAGATACTTTAATAGTGAGCTCCACAACTTAGAACAAAAGGACTGGGCAGACTACAGGCATATGTGTGCAGTAGTAAACCCCAGAAGAGAACCCATCACATATCCACCACCAGCCGCAAAACATAAAATCAGGTGCTTCCTCCGGCTGCGCCCTGGGCACACATTTATCACCAACCAACATCTCATCAACAGGAGTAATCCCCCTACCTGCCACATCTGTACATCCAACTCCAGCCTATCCTCCAAACACATACTATTTGAATGTGCAGGGGTAAAAGACCTCGTTCGGCAACATTACAACGACGACATCCTCAACATCATATCCCAACCTAATATCGATAAGCTCTACAAACTACTAACCTTAGTTAAGCTACAAAATCTAGTGTAAACAATATTTAATATTTATATTCTAGCCGAAAGCCTTAGTCGCTAGTGCTATTAGTTTTAAGTTACCATGTAATTTACTTGCATTGTAATAAATAATAATAATAATAATAATAATAAATACTGGTCTAGCCAGATACCAAGGTATCTAACTACAGTTTTCACTTGTAGTGGAAGGTTATTGTTAGCTACAATAAAGAAGTGTTTCCAGTTGTATTTTGTATCCCTCATTGGCCGTAGAAACAATACACGCCTAATTGTGGACACCGGCGCTGAAATCAGTCTTCTTAAGCTGAAGGCACTCCACTAAGAATATAGAGTGAATGTCCAAACGCTTTTTGGCAAAGGCAAGTCTAGAGGTCGATGCCAGGCGAAGTTCAAATTACATCAAGAAATCTCCTGAAGCTCCCAAGTATATACATATGTTCAGTATACATGCTGGGGTTGTCTGCAGACAGATTGTTGGGTAACGACTCTTTGTCTAGAAATTGTAAAGTTAATGGACGGGTAGATTGTTTGGAATTCCTCCAAACAATCATTAATCCTGTAAGTTTTTCCATTAAATTTACAAATGGAAGGAAGAAGATGCCCTGGCATAAGGCAACCGAACGGGAATCCGCACCAAGGGGATCTGAGAAGATACAGACCGCGGTCGGTAGTCACCCGGAAACCCTACCCACACAGAGGAAGGGCTGCGAAAACTTGCCCGGTCCCGTTTACTCCAACATTAAAGCACCACTTCAAAAGCCGAAAGGCGATAAGAAGAAGATGGCGTTGGTACTACAGCTACTATCAGACCCTTCGGAGATATAAATTTGTCTTAAAAGACCGGTTATAGTGGCAGGACGTTCAAGAAAGATGATTGGACTCCCCATAGTAATCCGGGAAGAAGTAATTCTGGTGCCTAAAGAAGTGCGATCAGGGATCTTTCTACCTAATTGTATTTTGAAGAAGGCCCATATAGAGACACTGAATATCATAGATTAACCTGAAACTATCGACCGTGTAGTGCTCGCAGCCCTGCCGTCTTCCCTAAATCCTTACCCCAATCCTTACTTACCCATTTAACCAAATCCCATAATATACATTAATACAATTTATATAATAACTATATCCTTTAATATCCTTTTTCATGAAATACATTTACATACTAATCAATTCAATTATACATTAGAAATACAGTCATCATCCCTAATTCTCAAATTTGCATATCCTAACAGAACATACACATACCAAATTTCAAGCTATCCATTTCATAACAACAGTTCATACAATTTCCGTTATCCCGTAAAATACCTAAGCAGCTGCAATCGTTTGCAATAGTATTAGTTAACGAAAAATTATGAATCACCCCCGTTAGGCAACTAGGGGCAACTGATTGATTTCGTTCATACGAAATCAGAAATAACAAGGAAGAAATAATCAGACTTCCAACGAGGAAGGACGCGTTTTGTTTTGTGTGAGAACATTTGGCGTTTTAAAATAAAAGTTTTGTGTTAAATAAATTGAATAAAAGTTTTTCATTTAAAGAAAAAAGACTTTCCACCCTCTTCCCTCGGTCGCGTCGAGGAAGCACGGCGTTAGGAATACGAGAACCGGATTAAGGTGAAGTTACTTCCAACAAAGGAATTTTCCTTCTTTCCCTTGGAAAACCATACCGGTGGGCGAGTAAATACAGGATCATTCAAAGGGAATTAATGCTGATAAAGAATCTTCGGAGGTGGAACTCCTCCAGTACATTCGACAACTTTTCCTGCAGGAGGTGACCTCTTGAATCCCCAAAAGATTCAAGGTGGACACAATTACATAAGGAACTCCACTTAGAGAAAAACCTAAGTCCTCAAGAGTGTCAATCAATAGTGAGAATATGTGAGTAGTGTTAGGAACCAAATTTGTTATAATATATTTTAACAATTTGTAACAATATAGTAAGGGTAGAGAACGCATGTGACCTTGTGGGGTAAGTTTAACTTGTGCACCTGCATGGGCGCGGATTCAGAAAACACCCACTGACTGTCACTGAAAACGGTTTGTACAATAAAACACTCAACGCTCCTTTATTCATGCATCATTTTTTTATTTGTCCGAACGGTTAGCTTGTATTTCACTTTAGTACATGTATATCATGAAATGGTTTTCACGGTTGACTATTAATAAATGTTAGTTAACTGAGTTAAACGGCTTTGATAGATGATCGCACGCCGGGAAAAATTTAACACAACTTGTATATCTTATAAGACTTCGCAGCGTTTTCTCGGTTGTTGTTTTCGGCACGCCACTATCACACAATTCAAGTACTTGTCGTTTACACCGATTAATTATTTATCCGATACGGTGTACACGATTGGGTGATTAAACGCAACTCTCGGTTATTAGACCGCGACCGTACTCCACTCGTGTTACTTATTGTATCTTTACCGCCGTTCGATTAAAAACTCCACCTCGACTCAATGATGCGCGTGTACACTTCAGAAGGCGAAACCTGACTCTTGTTCGTGCGTGTACACGACGAGGGTTGAATTTCGACTCCACCAGCAACCTCCTCGAAACGTATGTCGATTGCGCGATTCAAAACTGACTCCCCATTCGCCACCATCAGAAAGACATCGCAAAGAAAAGCCATAAAAAGGGGAGGAGCTACACGATCAACTCGAGGCAGTCAATCGTGATTGGATTGGGAAATATGGCATACATTTCGCATGTATGTGTATGCGTCGCATACGATCGTCCGGTGAACGAGGATAGATGCGAGCGTCGTAATTGCATCTCCTGGTAATGATCATTAATCAAGGGATAGGTCTCTGCGATCCTATGTCAACAGAGACGCTATTTCCATGATCGGGTAATGGGTATGCACACATTGCATGGGTCTGCGGCTGTGTACACAATTTATTGTGTAATGCTTGCCGGGTACAGACCCTTCTGGTGTGAAAAACAAACCGAAGATCTGCTCGCCCTAGGAGAGGCCATAAATCAACATTTGGTTGATGGACATGCAATTTCCCAGGTCCGCTGACGGTAGGCGGCCGGTAATAGGGAATTCCGGTATACCATAAACAATCCGGCAGATATGAATGCAATGTTTAGGTATTGCAAACGAATATAGGGTGCAGCCATTGCCAGTTGTTAAAAGTAAACACTTGATGGCCACATCCAATTCGTTGCTTGTTTGCGGTCCATGATCGGTGGAAACCGATAATGGAAAACCAGCTATTGCTGAAAATGCGGGAAATGTTTGCTTTGCGTCGGCCGAAACCTTGTCGACGGTGGCAAACTGGTGAGACTTGGTAGCCGCACGCTTAGGGGTGACATGGACAAACAAAAACGAGTACATTTGGAACTCTGTGTTGATTTTGTTTCCATGGCATAACGTGGGTAGAATAAAGTAATAGGGACGTGATGCACTGGGTGCAATGCATGCCCGAGGGTTAACTTTTTATGCCACGGCTACGTGATAATCCTTGCCGTGGACTTAATGTTTTCAGCATGATCGTGGAGAAAGGGGTTTGGAAAAACCCCCCAAAGAAAGGTAAGCTGCCTATAAGGTATTTATTTCGGTTGTCCTTTGGGATAACCGAATTAATTCCAGCAAATAAGTTGGCGGTTAAGGCCGTAGCAAGGTTGTATTATCTTGCTGAAGATTCGACTTCCAGGTAAGTCGCAATGCTGGGAATGGTGGGGATCGAGCGATCCATGGCTCGTCGGGCCCTGAAAAGCCCCACACCACTCCCTCCCCAGTGACGTAGTCACGAAACAGGTAAGGCAGATTAGGAGAAGGTTAGTTGTGTATGAGCGCGCTTCTGGGCGCGAGTACGGGGAGGTTGTGCTGGTGGAGTAGGGGTGGTGTCAGTAGATCGGGGTGGTTCTGGAGCGGAAGCTTCCAGAAAGCAGGGCTTAAGCCTTTCGACGCTGACCGTGGATCGCTTACCTCTAATATCGATCTCGAAAACGCAGTCATTGATACGGCGGAAGACTTTGAATGGGCCATCATAAGGTGGGTCGGGGGGTTTTTTGACCTTATCCACCCTGACAAAGACGTGCGTGCAGCTGTGCAGTTCAGGGTGGACGAAAAGTTTTTTGGAGCCGTGCCTGGTTACAGGGGTTTCCCCCTACCTTACGTAGCAGGTCACGGAGATGTTCCAATTCACGAAGTTGGTCACGCGGTGTTTCGCCATTCAGGAAAAGTTCTCCTGGAAGAAGGAGGTTGGTACCGTAGGTAAGCTCTGCTGCCAAAGCACCCAGGTCCTCCTTAATACTTGTCCTCAGGCCGAGGAGGACGGCTGGAAGGGCGTCAAACTATTGTGTGTCATTATGACACATGGGTGAGGCTTTTAGAGATCTATGCCAGCGCTCTATCATCCCATTAGATTGCGGGTGGTAGGCGGTGGTACGACTTCTTTGGCAGCCGAGAAGGTTTGTTAGCTGCCTAAAAATGGTCGCCTCAAATTGTGGACCTCGGTCCGAAGTCAAGGTGGTTGGTACACCGAAGCGTGTGACCCAAGTTGAATAAAAAGCCTTGGCGACTGACTTGACTTGAGCTGTTCGTCCTCCTCTTGAGCTAGGGCAAGATCAGCGTTATTCAAGGCGGTACGCAAGTGAATCGCATCGATTCGAGAAAGGGCGTCCGCCGTGACATTCTGTTTACCGGAGATATGCCTGATCTCCGTAGAATATTGCCCAATGAGGTCTAATTGACGCTCTTGTCGGGGGGAGGCATTTCCCGACTTCTTCCGGAACGCATAGACCAATGGCTTGTGGTCTGTTAAAATAGAGAGCGAACGTCCTTCTATCACATGACGGAAGTATTTAACAGCGCTGTAGATCGCGAGTATTCGCGGTCGTAGGCGCTGTAACGTCGCTCAGTGGGACTCAGTTTCCTTGAAAAGAAACCGAGTGGTTCCGGTCGGCCTTCAATGTCCTGTTCAAGGACGGCTCCGATTGCGGTATCCGATGCGTCGCATTGGATAGAAAGTGCCGCTCCCTCGAGGGGGTATCGGAGTAAGGTGGCATTTGCCAATTGTTCTTTGGACAGTTGGAATGCTCTATCAGAGACTTCTGTCCAATTAATGGGGCGCTTATCGTTGCGCTTAGCTCCTTTTAAAAATTCATTTAAGGGAGCTTGAACTTGGGCAGCGTTCTTCAGCGTTGGACGATAGAAGTTAAGCATGCCCAGAAATCGACGAAGCTCACTCACGTTAGTAGGCCGGGGATACTTCATGAGGGCCTCCACACGGTCTGGTAGTGGGCGAATGCCCTGGTTGTCAACGACGTAACCCAGATAGGTGATTTGCTCCTTGGCGTATTGACACTTATCTGGGTTGATGACAAGACCGAATTCACGGAGGTGCTCGAGGACCTGACGTAAGTGGCGTTTATGTTCGGCATGGTCTTTGGAGGCGATGAGAATGTCATCAAGATATGCATGGCAGCAATTAAGACCACGTAAAGCCGTGTCGATATAACGTTGGAATGTCTGTGCGGCATTCCTGAGGCCGAAAGTCATCACTTTGAACTCGAAGAGTCCGAAAGGTGTAATGACTGCGGTCTTGGGGATGTCTTCAGGTGCCACCGGAATTTGGTGGTACGCCCTGGTGAGATCCAGGGTGGTGAAGACGTTGCAACCTCGTAGTTTATATGAAAAATCATAGAGGTGTGAAATAGGGTATCTGTCAGGGACAGTTGCTGCGTTCAACAGCCTGTAATCGCCGCATGGGCGCCACTCACCAGAACGTTTCTTCACTAAGTGGAGTGGGCTTGCCCAGGGACTGTCCGACGGTTGGCAGATACCTAGTTCGATCATGTGCTCGAACTCCGCGCGCGCCGCACGTAATTTTTTCGGGAGCCAGTCGACGTGGACGCTGGCTCACCGGGGGACCGCGTGTTTCTATATGATGAAACACCGTGGCTTTGTGTCGGCGTTGGTTAGGTAGAGGAATTGTTGTACTAACAAATTCCTGTACCATGACTTGAAACGGGTCTGTGCACTCTGTGGCCCTTGATGTTGCCGCTGTAGATGCCGTCATGGGCAAGGGGGGTGCGGTTGGAGCCACTAGTCTGTTATGGGTCGAATCGACCAACAGATTATGTGCGCCTAATAGGTCGGAACCTATCAGGGGTTCATTCACGTCCGCAATGACGAAACGCCAAGTGATCGGACGTCGAAGACCCAGTTGCAGTGTCAGCTTTTTACGTCCGTACATAAGTATCGGCGTATTATTCGCAGCTGACAATTTAAGTGCGGCAGGCACGCGGTTACGCGGAGCAAACGATCGCGGGAGGACTGAAATATCGGCGCCGGTATCGACAGTAAAAGCGATATTCAGTTTAGAATCCCGGATGGTTAGGCGACATATCGTATGGGTGCCGGCCGATTGCGCGAGGAGGTCGGTCGGCAAAATTAGTTTAAAGGGCGCCTTTGGGTGGTGGAAGGTTGTGTCCAACCACAAGGCGCCTTGCAATTAAATGCGCGATCACAATATCGTTGGTGATTGGCGCACCAAGGGAGGGTAACGGCATTATCCGTTATATTGGTATTGCCGTTACGGGGAGATTGAGCCGGAGCTCGCTGAGAATTGGCCCGGTGAGGGCCATTTTGAGAGATATTGGCCCTCTAAGGGGCAGTTTGAAAGGTATTGGTCCTCTGAGGTGCAGTTTGGAAGGAATTCTGCCGATTGAGAGGACGGCTCGGCATGGCGCGATTCTGGGCGCCTCGAGGATTGTTTCTCACCTCCGCGCGAAGTTGACTTATCTCGCGGAGGAGTGAGGTTTGGAGCGCCCGAAGGTCAGCAGGAGTTAATTGTGGTGGCGAACTTCTTTGATTAAATACGTTGGGCCCTGCCTCTGGATTCCTCTGTGGGAAATTGGTTGAGGTGGGCCTTCTATGTGGTAATTGGGTTTGAGGAGGATGGTGAACTGGAGCCAATTGCGGGGCTGTCAAAGGCAGATGAAGGTGCCGTGTAGGCTGGGCGGCGTGTTGAGAAACCGCCGCTACCTAGTACGCAGGAGGCTCAGAATACTGCTCTGAGCTTTCCATAATTGCGTCCGCAATTTTGGATAAATAGCCCAAACTCTGGTTGGGTTGGGCTATAAGTGCCGAACGGGCATGTTGGGGAAGACACCTCAAAAAGTGAGGCCATATTAGGTCGTCCCCAATCCTGGTCCCCGCTATAGAGCGTAAATGGGTCAGGAAAAGAGATGGTCTCATCCCAGAAAGGTTGGTTACAGCAGCTAAGCGTTGTTGCCGCACACTTCCGGGCTCGTCCAACGCGTCGAGCAGAGCTTGACGCATGTTGCTATAAGCGTTGCGGTCGGCCGACCTAATGATGTGGGCAACATGCGGTCGCTGAGTGCGGTCAAGCAGTTTCAACAGCTCGACTGCACGAAGGTGTTCGTCGTGCAAGGCTGAGGCCTGGAAGATGCGGTCTGCTACTGCAAACCAAAGGTCTGGGTCCTCCTCATCGAAGGGGGGAAGCCCTATATTTGAATGACGAGTCCCATTCCCGAGGCTGGAAGCATCGTGGAACTCTTGGGGCTCTGATTGTCTATGCTCTTGTTGTGAGGTGCCGGCACGAGATGTGGGCATTATAATGCCAGAATCCACCAATTGGCCGGCACTAGGGATGTTAGAAGAGGTCGGGAGAGCGTTAGAAGGTTGGGGTCGGTGAACGACACTGGGGGCAACGGGTGGTGCCAGGGGGGGTAGATTGTGCAGGCAAGTCTTGGTCAGCATTGACTTGCTCAGCAGGGAAATCGACGCTGGAGGCGGGGGGGTTTACAAAAGTTATGATTTTACTTGACTTATGTACTCTTTATCTAATCCGTTTTTAATTGGCTTAGTCTAAGTATGCTTTCCTTAATGTATTAAATCTAAAAACGGAAATGTAGAATCCGTGTTCTAGGTGACAATAATTCCTTATAAATTAACTCTAAGTAAATACAGATTGTCAAGAGAAAACGTTCTTATTTTTAATGTCAATAAAAAGTAAAAATTAAGTTTAAAACTGAGCAGAACAGAATGTGGCGTAGTTGGGATATAAAGTATTTATTCAATTTATTTTATTTTAACGGAAATTTCTCATGTTGATGCGTCTTTTTTTACTTATTTTCATTGGTTTTACTTTTTTTGTAAGTAAAGTCACAAATAGATATCTTTTGCAGTTTTTTGTTTTTACAAAAAGTGATTTTAATTAAAATGTTCAATTCTCATTGTTAAAAATATTTATAAAATGTGGCAACGTTTTGTATGTGCTTACGGGTATGTAGGCGATAGCGTAATCTGAATACGTGTTTCGCGTTTTCGATTATACTGTGCGCTTGAAGAGCTGTTTTGAGTTAATATAGTTATACATGATGTATAAATTGGTCGTAAATTTAAAGCTTACAGGAAGAAGGTTGAAGATATATAAATTGACTAGAAGATCGTTTATAATTAGTTACAATACAGTGAACGACAATTGAAAGTGCGTCGGGCTCTTAATTACTTGTCATATTTGATGTGTTATTTCGAATTGAACAGTATCAATTTTAAATTTTAGTGATGTGAATTACTATTTATTCAAGCTTACTTTTATTTACTTTACCGAATATGAAACAGAAATATGAAGACGCATAAAAGGAAAATATATTTATTTTACACTTTAATCTTATACTTAATAATTAATCTTGCACAAGTTTTTGTAGATGTAAGTTGTATTGTAGTAAGTTACATTTATACATCTTGGTCGATTTACGCAAAATATTTGATTATATAATTGTTCAATAAAAATTCATCGTTTCACAAGCTGTTAAGAAAGGATATACGATAGGGTTTCGATTTATTATTTCTGTTTGGAGGCGCTCACCGAAAGGGGAAATGACGAAAATTTTTGAAAAATAAAAAATACATAACAAAAGGAAAGGAAAACCTGGTGTTTGGCGTGAATGATGTGGCTGCAGTTCCTGGTCCAGCGATGTTGGTTGGAGTTGTACTTGGTACGGTTGTGGTGTTGCGTAGAGTTGGTGGTGATGTTATGCCAGGTGCTGTTGTTGGGCTGGCGTTGGGGCGTACCCTTTAATTGTCTTTTTTGGCACTGAGTTGGTCACTGGCACAAAAGGTTTCGTGAATGTTCTTTCACTGTTATATTAAATGTCTCCACGAGCGATAATTCGCGGGAATTTAAACTTTAAACACGATTTGCACCACGTAGCTACCGTTTATATCTGACTCCGGGTCAGAAGTTGAAAGGTTGCGCGAACCTTCAACTGGGTCACCAATGTGGGGTAGTTTTAACTTGTGCACCTGCATGGGCGCGGATTCAGAAAACACCCACTGACTGTCACTGAAAACGGTTTGTACAATAAAACACTCAACGCTCCTTTATTCATGCATCATTTTTTTATTAGTCCGAACGGTTAGCTTGTATTTCACTTTAGTACATGTATATCATGAAATGGTTTTCACGGTTGACTATTAATAAATGTTAGTTAACTGAGTTAAACGGCTTTGATAGATGATCGCACGGCGGGAAAAATTTAACATAACTTGTATATCTTATAAGACTTCGCAGCGTTTTCTCTATTGTTGTTTTCGGCACGCCACTATCACACAATTCAAGTACTTGTGGTTTACACCGATTAATTATTTATCCGATACGGTGTACACGATTGGGTGATTAAACGCAACTCTCGGTTATTAGACCGCGACCGTACTCCACTCGTGTAACTTATTGTATCTTTACCGCCGTTCGATTAAAAACTCCATCTCGACTCAATGATGCGCGTGTACACTTCAGAAGGCGAAACCTGACTCTTGTTCGTGCGTGTACACGACGAGGGTTGAATTTCGACTCCACCAGCAACCTCCTCGAAACGTATGTCGATTGCGCGATTCAAAACTGACTCCCCATTCGCCACCATCAGAAAGACATCGCAAAGAAAAGCCATAAAAAGGGGAGGAGCTACACGATCAACTCGAGGCAGTCAATCGTGATTGGATTGGGAAATATGGCATACATTTCGCATGTATGTGTATGCGTCGCATACGATCGTCCGGTGAACGAGGATAGATGCGAGCGTCGTAATTGCATCTCCTGGTAATGACCATTAATCAAGGGATAGGTCTCTGCGATCCTATGTCAACAGAGACGCTATTTCCATAATCGGGTAATGGGTATGCACACATTGCATGGGTCTGCGGCTGTGTACACAATTGATTGTGTAATGCTTGCCGGGTACAGACCCTTCTGGTGTGAAAAACAAACCGAAGATCTGCTCGCCCTAGGAGAGGCTTTGGCGGATATTTATCACGTATTCTAGATGATACTGGGGTGTTCCGCCGAACACTACTCCCAAAACAACGAAACAAACGAACGGAGCGAAAACAATGTCAAATAAAACTCCGGGAATGTTTTGTTTTGTTTTATATTTGTTCTCCTTTTTATTTTAACGCTTCACTACACCGCACGTGCGATCACACCCGACGTCACTTTACTTTTTTTTTCTTCGAAAATTCCTACTCTGATTTTCAAAAAAAAACTCGAAACTACCCTCCTAGTCCTCTACCGATCGAAATCTAACTGACTATCTCCATCCGAAACCCAAAACCTGATACAGATCGTATCTACGTCTCCAGAAGAAATCTTTCATTTCATCCGCTAACAGAATTTTCCACAGTATCTGTTAGCGGCATGTTATTAATGCCCATGGGAAATTTAGGTGCCTGAAAAGGAGAAAGTCCCTCGACGCATACATCCTTATATCATCATCACCATCCGTGGTGGTGATCGAAGTTCGGATCGACGCCTGTCGATTGTGTGCCGCCTCTATTTGCATAAAACATCTGGCGCGCACAACGGAGATGATTGTTCGGGCGTACAGCCCGTGGTTGTTTGCCTTTGTAAACACAACCGAATTCCATTAGATCCTTCTAATGGGTGTGAAATTTTTAGAAAGGAATCGTGGGACCGGAGTATTTCCTTTGTTGGCGTTGGACTTGTAAATCTTCCGAATTATCTTGTTGCGATAATTACGGTTGTTTACAATTTTGGCCGCGGATAGGCGATATGCTTTCTTGCGTTTAGCTGCCAGCGTATGCATCCGTTGTTATTTATCTACCAAAAATGTAATTCCTGGTAAACATCGTGCAGATGCTTTGGATGGAAGATTTATGGCCTGTAATCTGGAATTGTTTTTGCATACTATGGATGGATGCGTTGACTCGATGCTGAAAGTTTTTGAACGTTAAGTTCCTTGTTTTTTTGATGTCGGGTTCAACATTGTTTCAGCTTCCTATGCCCTTGTTACAGGCCTGATTAAGAGCTTTGGGGACACGTGTCTGTGGGCACGTGTACTGGATAAGGTAAGTAAGTTCCTTGAAGGTTTGGAACCTTACCTGGGCGGAATTGTGCGTTCGTAGGACGCTACATCACTCCCCCCCTAGTGACGTAGTCACGATATGAAGTAGTTAGTTGCTTGGGGGTGTAGTTGAGTTTTATGGGCGTGCTCCCTTCCGTAATGGGCGGTGTTTGGGTGGTAGAGGAGCGAAAGTTATCGCGTTCGTTGTTCTTTTTCGCTTGTCAGTGGTTGGGGTTTTAGGTTGCCGTACATTGAGAATCTTCGCAGCGTCTTCTTGTGCGCGCAGATCTCGGGCGCGCTGCCGCGTTATCGGTCCGTGTAGGATGTCCGATGCCCCGCGCGCGACCATTTCGCGAGGGTTTGGTTGATTCTCGACTCTTGCCGTGCCTGGCGTTTCGTGGGAGTCTGCTGGGTGGCGTACGGGACAGGTTTCGGCTGCCGCCGCTGGTTGTTGATGCACTTCTCCCAGTACGGTATCTGGTGGTAGTTCCAGGTGGCACGGTTTCAGTCTTTCGACACTGACGGTGTACGGCTTGCCGTCGATGTCAACGGAGAAAACTCGGTCGTTTATTCGATCCAGCACCTTGTATGGCCCTTCGTAGGGCGGTTCTAGAGGTTTCCTAACTTTGTCCACCCTGATGAAGACGTGCGTGCAGCTGTCCATCTCTGGGTGAACAAATAACCTCTTGGAACCGTGTCTGGCGACAGGTGTTGCCCTGACCTTTCGCATGAGTTTGCGTAGGTTTTCCAAATTTGGCAACTGTTCGAGCGGTGGTTCTCCATCGGCGAAGAACTCTCCTGGGAGGCGCAGATTGGTTCCGTAAGTCAGATCTGCTGCTGAGGCTCCCAGGTCTTCTTTTATGCTTGTGCGCAAGCCTAAAAGAACTGTCGGTAGTGCGTCCAGCCATTGATTATTGTCATGACACATCAGTGAGGCTTTCAGCGAGCGATGCCATCGTTCAATCATCCCATTGGACTGGGGGTGATAAACTGTCGTATGGCTTTGTTGGCAGCCGAGTAGATCGGTCAGCTGCCTGAAAATCGCTGCCTCGAACTGTGGTCCTCGATCGGCTGTGAGAGTAGCTGGGACGCCGAAACGTGTGACCCAAGCCGAATAGAATGCTTTGGCCACATTCTCTGCGGTCACTGTTCGTAGTGGCACTGCTTCTGGCCACCGAGTGAAGCGATCGATCATTGCCAGGAGGTACATGTAACCTCTCGACGGCGTAAGCGGTCCCACAATGTCGATGTGTACATGGGCGAATCGTGCCTCGGCGAGCTTAAACTGTGCTGGTTGTAGCACGTTGTGTCGATCGACTTTGCAACGCTGACATTGCAAACAATTGCGTGCCCAATTTGTTATGTCTTTTGCCATATGTGGCCAGACGAATTTACGTCGGACGGCTGCAGCGGTTGCGCGTCCGCTTGGGTGGGCTGGGTTATGGAATGTTTCGTACACATTCCTTCGGAACTTTTCTGGGATGTAGGGGCGAGCTGTCCCTGTCGATACATCACACCAGACTTCCTCTTTTGAGTCGTTGAAAGGAAGTTTACGCAGAACTAGTGCTGTCTCCGCTTTCAATAGGGACTCGAGTTGATGGTCCTCTCCTTGCGCTTGTGCCAAGTCGGCATCATCGATTTGCGCACGGAGTTTAATTGCATCGATACGCGAAAAAGCGTCTGCAATTACGTTGTTTGCACCTGGAACATATTCTATTCGCGTGCTAAATTGCCCGATGAAATCCAGGTGCCGCTCCTGTCGTGGGGTTGAACTTTCCGCTTTCTTTCGGAAAGCGTACACCAGTGGTTTGTGATCAGTTTTGATCGTCAACTGGCGTCCTTCGACCATGTGCCGGAAGTACTTTACTGCGGAGTAAATCGCTGGTAACTCCCTGTCGTAGGCACTGTATCGTCGCTGGGTCGGGTTCAATTTTTTTGAGAAGAAACCCAGCGGTTCCCATTTACCATCGCACTCTTGTTCGAGTACGGCCCCAATTGCGGTGTCGGAAGCGTCACACTGTATGGACAATGGGGCTCCTTCGGTGGGATGTCGAAGCAAAGTTGCGTTCGCCAGCTGCTCTTTCGATAAGCGAAAAGCTTGATCAGCTGACTCGGTCCATTGAATCGGTCGTTTGTCGTTTCGTTTGGCTCCTACTAGGTATTCGTTCAGAGGGGCCTGGGCCTGTGCGGCGTTTCGAAGCGTTGGGCGATAAAAGTTTAACATGCCCAGATAACGCCTAAGTTCTCGCACATTCTTGGGGCGAGGAAACTGCATTAGTGCATCCACCCTGTCTTCTAATGGGCGGACGCCTTGGCCATTTATACAATAGCCAAGGTACTTGACTTCCGATTCTCCGAGGTGGCACTTGTCTGGATTGATTACCAGGCCGAAATCTCGGAGGCGCTCGAACACTTGCTTCAAATGGGAGCGATGTTCGGTCATGTTTTTCGATGCTATGAGTATATCATCGATATACGCATAGCAGAAGTCAAGTCCGCGGAGAGCTGAGTCTATGTAGCGCTGGAACGTTTGCGCTGCATTTCGGAGACCGAATGTCATCACCTTGAACTCGAATAGTCCAAAAGGTGTGGTTACCGCGGTTTTCGGTATATCTTCGGGAGCCACCGGAATTTGGTGGTACGCCCTCGTGAGGTCGAGGGTCGAGAAAACTTCGCACCCCTGCAGCTTATAAGAAAAGTCGTGCAGGTTTGCTATCGGATATCTGTCGGGTGTCGTTACTGCGTTCAGCATTCGATAATCGCCACATGGACGCCACTCGCCGTTACTCTTTTTGACGAGATGAAGTGGGCTCGCCCATGGGCTGTCGGACGGTTGGCAGATTCCTAAGTCGAGCATATACTCGAATTCTGCGCGAGCCTCGCGCAATTTTCCGGGAGCCAATCGGCGCGGGCGTTGGCTCACTGGGGGGCCGCGCGTTTCAATGTGATGGAAAACGCCGGCTTTTGCGCGTCGGGGATTGCTAAGCGGAACTGTTATATCCGCAAATTCTCGCAACAGATCGCTGAATGGTCCGTTTGCGGCAGTGCACATTAACGTCAATGCCTCTCCCGCCTTGGCGTTTACTGGCTGAGAAAGAGACGTTAACGGGTCCATCAGTCTATTGCTGGCTACGTCCACTACTAGTTTGTAGTGTCGCAGCAGGTCCGATCCTATTAGAGGTTCGGTCACATCGGCCACTACGAAGTACCATCGAATTGGTCGACGTAGGCCTATTTTTAGTGTTATTAATTTTCGTCCGTAGGTTTTAATTGGACTATTGTTCGCGGCGAACAATCTCAATTTACCCGGCAACCGATTTGGAGGTGCGTATGAGCGCGGAAGAACGGAAATATCCGCACCTGTGTCAATAATGAAGTCCATATTTAACTTCGAATCGTATATTGACAAGCGACTTAATTGGGGGTTGCCGGCCGTTTGCGCTTTTTCTACGGTCGGCAGTTCTAGTTTAAAGAACTAGCCTGTATTGCTGGCACATGTGACCAGTTGCAGGGTTGCCTGCACTTCCTGGCTTGTGCCCCGAAACGATGGTGGAAGTAACACCTGCCCAAGGTGTTTTCGTTGGTTGGCGTGCGCGATCTGCCACGCCCGCGTCTAAAGTTTTCGCGCGACCTGCTTCGGCGTCGTGATCTGTCACGGCCAGGCCATGAATTGTTCCCCACGCTGAGGTTATTCAGTTGCGCTTGCAACTGCTGGACCTGCCTGCCTAAGCGTTCTATCTCATTGCTCGTCTGTGTTGCATGAGTGCACGTTACCGTGGAGGTTCGTGGTTGGGGCAGAGGTGAATTTTGCGCGGGGTTCGTTGCCGGAAGGAATTGGAGATCCGTTCGGGATCTATCCGTGGCCATTACTGCCTCGGCGTGTCGCGCTAGCTCATCGAGACCAGATTCGGCTAGAGGCGCGACGATTGCCTGAACGTATTCTGGCAAAGACTCTCTAAATATAGCCGTTAAGGCTGTCTCGGACATGTCCGTGCCAGCCAGCGCACGGAAATAGGCGGCGCGCTGGGATGGTCGCATCCCAGAGGTGTCGGTCGACCGTAATAAACGTCGCAAGCGATTTTGCGGCGTTTCGCTATAGGCGTTAGTCACCATTTCCTTAAACGCCGTGTACGGTTGCGGAGATGGGGTTTTTATTAAACACTTCGCATATGGAAGCAATTTTGGGTCTTGTACCCGTGTTACCACGAGGAATTTCACTTCCTCGTCGGTGATTCCTTCCACTCTGAAAACTCTTTCGGCGTAACCGAACCAGTAGTCTGGGTCGTCGGACGTGAAGTCCGGTAATATTGCGTTACGCAGTTGTGGGCGGTGGTCCGCCTGGAATGGAATGTCGGCTTCTTGACGGAGGGCGGAAGCCTGTGATGTCGTTGGCGAAGATCGGGCGTCGTTTGCCATTTGCGTTTTTTGAACCGCGGTTTTCGACCTGGTGGTTAATGTCGACTTGGGGAGGTCTCGCGTTAATTTTCTCTGTGGGAGAGCGATTATATTTCCTCTCAACGTTTTCGCTTTCTGTATCGAAGCTTGCGACCTTGTGGTTGGCATCTACTTTCAATAGTTTCGCGTCGAAAATCTGTCGCTCGGTGCGCGGATTGCTTTAATGTTGGGGATTCGCGTTTAGTTTTTCCCTTTTCAGGGAATGTTTTCAATGGAAAAACGCGGGGAAACGACCTGCTGGTTCCAAAGGTTTACAGGGAAAAGGCCTAGCACAAAAGGATACTGTCTGATTTCCAACGATAAATCGGGGAAAAGGGCCTAGCACAAAAGGATTCTATTTATTTTCCAAAGATGATATAAGGATGGGCCTACACCAGAGGATACTTCGGTCAATTCGACGGTGCTAGGAGCAGAAAGGAGAGGAGCTTTCCAGTTCAGAGGAAGACGAGAAGAACGAGGAGATGAGAATAATCGAGGATTTTTCGCGGATTCGCAACTGTTTCAGCGTTGCCTTTATTAACGGGGTCTAATTTTTGCCTGTTTTCGCGGTCGTCACAAGAAAGAAACGTCGAGTGTGTCGTTAGTTCGTGCGTGTGCTTCGTGGCTCTCAAGGAGCGTACAAATTCTCTTTCCTTTCGTACTTATATATAATACTTATAACAAATATTTCTCTTATTTAAATGTGTCTCAGAAGGAGATAAATTGCCGTATTTCATATTTACATAGGGGTCAGATGGAGCTTTACAAGGGGTTATAGAGGAATATATGTCCCGAAATTCACTTAAACACAATTCGGAAAAAGAAAGAGAAAAAGAGAATATATATATATATATATATATATATATATATATATATATATATATATATATATATATATATAACATTTAAAATTAGAGACTATAATTTTTCTTCATTGTTGTATGTCGATTTAAGTTAAACAAAAATTAAACTATTTGGCACATTCTATTGACGGCTTACGTGCAGTGTTTAGTACCTGCAACCTTTTAATACGGTATTCAAAAGCAACAAATGCTTTCGCGAATATTGGAGAAATAAAAGTTTTTATATATATGTGCCTTGGGTTGAAATTATTATAATTACATTTATTGTGCTACCAATAGCTGATTAGTTAATTTAAAAGGGAAAGGGTTTTGACGTAATTCCACTTGACTGCAGTGGATAGAGCAAGCAATTAATACAATTAAGTTTTACAAATTGTTCGTTTTCGTCTTAAAATCTTGCTCGGAAGGAGCTTTATAAATTTCACTTTTGGCTCAGAAGGAGCTTTCACATTAGAACGAAAAGAAAAAAAAAATATTATAAAAATAAAATATATTTAAAAGAAAATTGCTTTTTTTTTTTTTTTTAAATATAATAAAAACAAAATAAGGAAAAAAAATGACTTGCGGATATGCTGCTTTCCTGTCGTTGGGCGTCCGTGGGCGACGTGATGAATCGTTGTCCTTGTGGCGAAGATTGCTGCATTCAGGTGGGCACTTCACTTTCACTGGAACTGTCTTTACCGTTCTTCCCGATTTGTGTGGAATTTTCGCGTGTCCGGTTTTCTATTTTCGCGCGTGTTCACTTTGCTTTAATTGTTCAATTATTCACGGTTCACGATCAGCGTTTTGATTTAATTTTCACTGTCTGTTTTTTCGTGTTGCTTTTACGTACAATTTTTCCCGTGTTCACCTTTTATATTGTCTTTCGCGTGTTCTTATTTATATTTGGTGCGTGTTCACTTTTAAATTCGCGCGTCGGGCAGTCACCACTTTGGCGGATATTTATCACGTATTCTAGATGATACTGGGGTGTTCCGCCGAACACTACTCCCAAAACAACGAAACAAACGAACGGAGCGAAAACAATGTCAAATAAAACTCCGGGAATGTTTTGTTTTGTTTTATATTTGTTCTCCTTTTTATTTTAACGCTTCACTACACCGCACGTGCGATCACACCCGACGTCACTTTACTTTTTTTTTTCTTCGAAAATTCCTACTCTGATCTTCAAAAAAAACTCGAAACTACCCTCCTAGTCCTCTGCCGATCGAAATCTAACTGACTATCTCCATCCGAAACCCAAAACCTGGTACAGATCGTATCTACGTCTCCAGAAGAAATCTTTCATTTCATCCGCTAACAGAATTTTCCACAGTATCTGTTAGCGGCATGTTATTAATGCCCATGGGAAATTTAGGTGCCTGAAAAGGAGAAAGTCCCTCGACGCATACATCCTTATATCATCATCACCATCCGTGGTGGTGATCGAAGTTCGGATCGACGCCTGTCGATTGTGTGCCGCCTCTATTTGCATAAAACATCTGGCGCGCACAACGGAGATGATTGTTCGGGCGTACAGCCCGTGGTTGTTTGCCTTTGTAAACACAACCGAATTCCATTAGATCCTTCTAATGGGTGTGAAATGTTTAGAAAGGAGTCGTGGGACCGGAGTATTTCCTTTGTTGGCGTTGGACTTGTAAATCTTCCGAATTATCTTGTTGCGATAATTACGGTTGTTTACAATTTTGGCCGCGGATAGGCGATATGCTTTCTTGCGTTTAGCTGCCAGCGTATGCATCCGTTGTTATTTATCTACCAAAAATGTAATTCCTGGTAAACATCGTGCAGATGCTTTGGATGGAAGATTTATGGCCTGTAATCTGGAATTGTTTTTGCATACTATGGATGGATGCGTTGACTCGATGCTGAAAGTTTTTGAACGTTAAGTTCCTTGTTTTTTTGATGTCGGGTTCAACATTGTTTCAGCTTCCTATGCCCTTGTTACAGGCCTGATTAAGAGCTTTGGGGACACGTGTCTGTGGGCACGTGTACTGGATAAGGTAAGTAAGTTCCTTGAAGGTTTGGAACCTTACCTGGGCGGAATTGTGCGTTCGTAGGACGCTACAAGGCCATAAATCAACATTTGGTTGATGGACATGCAATTTCCCAGGTCCGCTGACGGTAGGCGGCCGTTAATAGGAAATTCCGGTATACCATAAACAATCCGGCAGATATGAATGCGATGTTTAGGTATTGCAAACGAATATAGGGTGCAGCCATTGCCAGTTGTTAAAAGTAAACACTTGATGGCCACATCCAATTCGTTGCTTGTTTGCGGTCCATGATCGGTGGAAACCGATAATGGAAAACCAGCTATTGCTGAAAATGCGGGAAATGTTTGCTTTGCGTCGGCCGAAACCTTGTCGACGGTGGCAAACTGGTGAGACTTGGTAGCCGCACGCTTAGGGGTGACATGGACAAACAAAAACGAGTACATTTGGAACTCTGTGTTGATTTTGTTTGCATGGCATAACGTGGGTAGAATAAAGTAACAGGGACGTGATGCACTGGGTGCAATGCATGCCCGAGGGTGAACTTTTTATGCCACGGCTACGTGATAATCCTTGCCGTGGACTTAATGTTTTCAGCATGATCGTGGAGAAAGGGGTTTGGAAACCCCCCCCCCCCCCCCCCCCTTCCAATTAAGTCGCAATGCTGGGAATGGTGGGGATCGAGCGATGCATGGCTCTTCGGGCCCTGAAAAGCCTCACAACCTAGCTGGGGATCGGACCGAGGAGCGGTCGTTGCTTGTTGACCAGTACTCAGGGTGCAGGGGACGTTGATCCTTGTGACCCTCTGTTCAGCTGACTAGTTTATTGATGATGTATCTTATTTTTTAATTATGTTTTGTTGTGTACTTGTTTTATCACTTAATCTTATATGATTATTGATAACTATTAATACTGAACGTGTCTTCCACCACGAACTAATAAAAAATAGTTTTCGTTGTTTTTTTTGTGCTTTCTCGCCTTCTCCTGATATATATATATTTTTTATTAATTGTATTTTTGCCGTTGACGTTTTTATTTTTTATTCGGCGCCAACGCCTTTTTTTTATAATATTTTCTGCTATGTAGAATTTGCATAAAGAAGTTTATGCAAACTAGGTACTTGATGGTATTTATTTCATTTACAGGTAGGGAGGGGAAATTTGCAGAAATTAGTGGGTGTTGGGCGAGGACATGGACGCGAGGTCCGTAACAATAGTTTCATGACATTTACCACCCGAAGTATACCAGTGTGATAACACATAAAATACCCTTGGTACAGGATCAAGCGCCTATAAACCAAAGAATGTACTATCTGCCTGAGTGCAAGAAACAGGTGATAAATGAGTAAGTACGGGATATTTTAGAGAATGATCTTATTCAACCAAGGAAAAGACCGTGGAACTCACCACTTTTGGTAGTTCCTAAGGAAGCGGGCCCCGATGGAGAGTTGTGGTCGACTTCAGGAAACTGAACAAGAAACAAGATTTATGTGTGCTTCAGACAGAATGAAATTCTGCGAATTCAAACGAATTTATTCAAACAAATTCCCGGAAGGTAAGATCATGAAATGCATAACGGGTATGTTAGGAGACGGCGTTTGAGAGTGGGAGTGGAGAGGTTGAAATAGAAGGATGTAAGGAAACAATTGGCCCTCGCATACGCGAGATGGGGTCGTTAGAGCCATAAGAAGTGTGATGGGCAGGCAAGTTTGTGTGAAATGTTATGGAGGAGAGAAGGCTTGGGCAATTGATTGAGCCTGACAGAAGACGGTAGATGAAGATAATGTCGGCATGGATTCTGCGCTCTTCAAGTGTGTTAAGATTGATTAAAAGGAGCCTGCTAGTGTATGGCGGTAAAGTCAGAGGATTTTCCTAATTTAGTCCTCGGAGGGTAAAGCGCAAGAAATGACGTTGAACGCTCTCAACCCTGCGAATGTGAGACAAATGATACGGAGACCAGACCTGACTAGCATATTCGAGCAGAGGTCGGACAAAGGTTATGTAGAGAGAGCGTGTGACGTAGGAATTTAAGAATTCTTTCGACCAGCGTTTCACAAAGCCAAGGGCGACACTGGCCTTAGAGATAATGTCGTCGATATGTGCGGTAAAGTTGAGCTCCTTGTCGCATAGGATGCCCAGATCATGAATCGATTCAACCCATGTTACGGAAGTTGGCTTTACAGAAGTTATAAGAAAAGTAGTTCGGGGAAGGTGCAGGGTGGACTGAGCATACGTGGTATAAGGATAGGAGTAGCAGGGAGTGGTGAGTGTCTACAGATGCGAGGGTGTGAGGACTAGGGGCAATTAATGACCGATAGGGGTCTGTCGTGAACACAAGGTAAAGTTGTCTGCCTAGATGTTTTAAGACATTGCTCACTTGAGAAAGGCTAGAGTCGGTGAGGCTGTCTATAAAGAAATATTTCTTGGCAGTTATGGGATTTTAGATGTAGTGGGATTTATCGTCTGGCGACGTCCATTGGAGATGGGGGAGGTTAAAATCGCCAAGGGGTAAGATGTCATCTTGGGAAGAACTCAGCTCAGTGGACGATTGCAGCAATTGCGAGTTCGTATATCTCGTTTTTTTTTATTTATTTATTTTTTTTAATTACACTTCTCTCTGGAGAGGCGAACCTATAGTCGAGTGGGCGCCCCGAGATACCACCAAATAACTCTTCCAGTTTTTTTTCAACAGTTGCAGTTGTAACTCTCCGGGAACACTCGCGTGGGAAGGGAGTTCCAGAGCTTCCCCGCTCTATAACGGAACGAGTTCTGATGCAGGGATGTTCGCGCCGTCAGAAGATGAACCGCAAACTGGTGCAATCCGTCGGATTGTCTTGTGGGGCGTATATAAAATGAATTGCGTGGAACAATACCACGAATCTCCGAAGAACAGTACCCATGAAAGTATCTGTAAAACAGGCAGAGGCCGACTACGCGCCTTCGATGTGATAGCGACTGTAATCCCGACGTCAGCGCCGATTCGCCGATCAGGCGGATCGCTCGTCTCTGTATGCTCTCAAGTAGGTCGAGGGTACATTTAGGAGCCGAGCTCCAAACATGGGAGCAATATTCAAGCGCGGGTCTAATTTGGTATTTATATAGGAGGAGAAGTTGGGCCGGAGTAAAATATTTCTTGGCTCTAAAAAGATGGCTCAACTTTCCTGAGGCTGATCTGGCGATGCTCGACACGTGTTTATGCCACGATACATTCTCACAGACCGTGACGCCGAGCAATTTCAAGCTTTCACCAGATTCGAGGTCCCGAAATTCATGATCAGCTGTGAAATCTGTCTACTCTCAGCTGGTGCGACGTAGATGCACCAAGCGGCCGAATACTCAAAAAGGAAGAAACAAGCGTACTATCATCCGCGAAACCTTCGTTCATAAGATAAGCGGAAGAGTCTGCCAAGAACCGGCGATAATTCTGGAGCACAGTTCTTAAGGGCTATTGCTGGTATTCCGTCCGGGCCGGTTGCCTTCCTACAATCCAGTTCACGTAGAATGCGTTGAATAGTGCGGGGACGAAATCTCACATCCCGCATCGAAGACCGTATCAGCGAGATCACAAGATCACAGGTGGCTCCAAAAGCCGGGATCGAGGTTTGAATTCGCGGAAAATAAATTCGCGAACACATTAGCTTTATCCTTTGAATTCGTGAGTAACGTCCCACTATCTGTCACCAACGGGGGGAAAGAGGAGGATGCGAAGTTATCGCGGACACCTTTTGCCATTGACCAGAAGGAGCGTGAACCAGTCGGGCACCGAAGGAGTTTATCGGTCGCTCTGTCCTTGTGAGTTTTCTTCGCGGTATCAATCGCCTCGTTGCATGCGTTTCTGATTTTAACAAAATTCGTTCGGGCAACATCGGTGGGATTGGAGCGCCACCGTTTGAAAGCTCTATTTTTTTGCGGCTGTACTGTGCTCGTATTTTTTGTCCAACCACGGTTTATCAGATGATCTTCGTTTGATGGAATGTGGAATGTAGATCTCCATCTCCAGAAGAATAATTTCGGTGACCGATTCCGCGCAAGCGTTAACATCGGGGTCCGAAGCACAACTCCGACCATGGAAAGGATGCGAAGAAATCTCGCAAATCGTCCCAGTTAGTGGCACTGTGGCGAACGTACAAATTCCCCACAGGAAAAAGTCCAGACCAACTTGAGGTAACGCACTTACCTGGACAACATCACGTCCACAGACGCGATCCCAAGCCCAGCGGGGGCCGCCAGTAACCCAACGTTGAGTCGACACCAGAAGGCAAGGAACTTAACGTCCCCAAAGCCTCTAATACCGAGCTAAACGCTCCATACCTAAAACCTACGACCTGAAACAAGGAGAAACATCCATGCATCCTTCGACGTGTGCAATCGCAAGCTAAGTGAATGCCAGCACCACAAGCCGGCAACCCTGAACATCTGCACGAGATGCAGGGAATTACAATTAAAACAATTAACCGACCAACGGACGTGGTGCGGTTGATCTAAACATTAGACCACCCAAATATTCACCGCAAACAAAGGAGCGCATTCCTTAGCCTCGTAAACACCCAGATGGCGCGAAAAACCAAGCACCACGTAACTCCAAACAATACTTTGTTTGGAGTTTTACGAAGGCCAGCTGCAATAAATAAATACGGCACAGCATTGCGCCGTTGCCACTGTCCGCCAAGCAGAAATGCATCAGCGGAATGTTTGTTTTTCACACCATGTGAAAAACTCTCTTGGATTTCAAATCCAATAGATACCAGCGGACTAGACGTCCAGGCGATCGTCAACACCAGATGGTCGACCTAACCAAGCAGCGTGGGAATAGAATCCACCGTCAACCACGACGGTGAAGCTTCCACATGTATGCGTGAGAATTTTCTCCTTACAGGAAATTGTGTCTGCACAACTGCAGATACAAAACACACAGATACTGGAAAAAGAGTATCCGATAGGGCAAGAGAGATTTTGATCGTCAACGCGACGAGGAGGACGTGAGGATCGAGAATTCTGCCGAACTGCCACCGACGGCAACATTAAAAATTAAGTGTTCAGTTTTTTTTTAATTCGCGAGTTGACTTTGTTTAATCGGACGCGGCACAGTAAAAGGAGCGAACGGTCGAGTGTGTGTATCGGCTTACGTGTGTGTCGAGGCTCGCAAAACTAAAGATACGTGTAATTGCCTACAAACAAAAAAAAAAAAAACAATAAATAGAGTTTAAAGCAAGTGCTCCGTGTTTCATTTAGTGTGCTGTGGCGTGCCGTTGGCGACTCTCTTCTTCTTGCGAACCGTGTTCGGCGGAACACTGCACCAATTGTAGACAGGTTCAACCGCCAAACTGGTGACCGCGACGCGAGTAAAGGAACACGCGAAAAACGATTTACAAAAGAACACGCTCGTAACAATTATATAGCAATCACACGCGAAAAACAATAGTAAACTCAACACTAATCCAGTGCCGAAAACAGACAGTGAGGAGTGCTAGCCCAGGAAACTTAACCACCCAGTGAAAGTGACCCGACTACCTACAGTTTTAAGTGCCCACCGGACTGCAACTCACCTTCGGACGTATATAAGGACTCAGCACGACGCCCACGGACGCAAGGACAACGAACAAAGCCGCAAGTTTTTTCAAAAGCGTTTCATTTCTTTATATATATTCTTCTTTTTACTTTTTTTGCCGTACTGTGCTAAATTTATTAAGCTCCTTCCGAGCCGAAAAGTGAGATATCAGTCTGAATCTATTGAACTCCCTCCGAGCAAAATTTAAATTTAAAATTAATTTACAAAAAAGCAATTTTCTTTTATATTCTTCTTTGTTTTTCTCTTTATTTTTCTCTGTTGTGTTGAACAAAATTTCGAAACATAAGTGACAACTAAACGACAGTATATAAAGTAACGAGTACACTTACCTTAATGTGTTACAAATCGCAAATCAGTAAATATTAGTTGCATCAAGTAAATAACAGTAAATGATAAAATAAAGCACACAGTTAAGCCAAAGAAGCACAGACGTAAAATTTTTGTAAGCTCCTTCTGAGTCACTTGGCAATAAGATTTATGCCACACCATTTATAGATACGACATTAAAAGAAAACTTAATATTAAGAAATTTACAAAGCTCCTTCTGAGCCAGAAGTGAAATTTGTAAGCTCCTGCAGAGCCTGAAGCACTCGCGAACCGACGACACACTCGACAAATTTTTTCTCGTTTTTCTCCTTTCGTGACGACCGCGAAATACAAGGGAAATTAATCCCCCGAAATAAAGGCAACGAAGAAACAGTTGCGCATCCGCGAAAAAACTTCGATAGTCCTCACCTCCTCGTTCTTCTCGTCCTCCTCCGAACGGAAAAGTCTCTCTGTCCGCTCCCAGCACAGTCGAACAACACGTAGGATCCTCTGGTGTAGGCCCATCCTTTAACTATCTTTGGAAAATAGATAGAATCCTTTTGTGCTAGGCCCATCCCTGAAAATAAAATCTTTGGAATCAGCAGGTCGTTTTACCGCGTTCCACTCTCATTAACAAGCGATCCGCGCACCGAGCGACGGATTTACGACGCGAAATTTCAAAGTAGATGCCAATCACGAGGTCGCAATCTTCGGTCGAAATAGCGACAATGGCAACTAACAGGGACACTTCCCCGACGGCATCTCAACCAACTCCCTTACGGGAAGCCGACATACCTCCCTATACGGACCAACGTCCACGAAGGCCGAACGCAATATTACCGGACTTCACGTCCGACGACCCAGACTACTGGTTCGGTTACGCCGAAAGGGTTTTCAGAGTGGAAGGAATCACCGACGAGGAAGTGAAATTCCTCGTGGTAACACGGGTACAAGACCCAAAATTAATCCCATATGCGAAGTGTCTAATAAAAACTCCATCTCCGCAACCGTACACGGCGTTTAAAGAGATGGTGACTAACGCCTATAGTGAAACGCCGCAAAATCGCTTGCGACGTTTATTACGGTCGACCGACACCTCTGGGATGCGACCATCCCAGCGCGCCGCCTATTTCCGTGCATTGGCCGGCACGGACATGTCCGAAACAGCCTTAACGGCTATATTTAGAGAGTCTTTGCCAGAATACGTTCAGGCAATCGTCGCGCCTCTAGCCGAATCTGGTCTCGATGAGCTAGCGCGACACGCCGAGGCAGTAATGGCCACGGATAGATCCCGAACGGATCTCCAATTCCTTCCGGCAACGAACCCCGCGCAAAATCCACCTCTGCCCCAACCACGAACCTCCACGGTAACGTGCACTCATGCAACACAAACGAGCAATGAGATAGAACGCTTAGGCAGGCAGGTCCAGCAGTTGCAAGCGCAACTGAATAACCTCAGCGTGGGGAACAATTCATGGCCTGGCCGTGACAGATCACGGCGACGAAGCAGGTCGCGCGGAAACTTAAGACGCGGGCGTGGCAGATCGCGCACGCCAACCTACGAAAACACCTTGGGCAGGTGTTACTTCCACCACCGTTTCGGGGCACAAGCCAGGAAGTGCAGGCAACCCTGCAACTGGTCACATGTGCCAGCAATACAGGCTAGTTCTTTAAACTAGAACTGCCGACCGTAGAAAAAGCGCAAACGGCCGGCAACCCCCAATTAAGTCGCTTGTCAATATACGATTCGAAGTTAAATATGGACTTCATTATTGACACAGGTGCGTATATTTCCGTTCTTCCGCGCTCATACGCACCTGCCACTCGGTTGCCGGATAAATTGAAATTGTTCGCCGCGAACAATACCCCTATCAAGACATACGGTTGGAAGTTAATGACACTAAAAATAGGCCTACGTCGACCAATTCGATGGTACTTCGTAGTAGCCGATGTCACCGATCCTCTAATAGGGTCGGACTTGCTGCGACACTATAAACTAGTAGTGGACGTAGCACGTAATAGACTGATGGACCCGTTAACGTCTCTTTCTCAGCCAGTAAACGCAAAGGCGGGAAAGGCATTGACGTTAACGTGCACAACCGCAAACGCTCCATTCAGCGATCTGTTGCGCGAATTTGCGGACATTACAGTTCCGCTTAGTAATCCCCGACGCGCAAAAGCCGGCGTTTTTCATCACATTGAAACGCGCGGCCCCCCAGTGAGCCAACGCCCGCGCAGATTGGCTCCCGAAAAATTGCGTGAGGCTCGTGCAGAATTCGAGTATATGCTCGACTTAGGAATCTGCCAGCCATCCGATAGCCCTTGGGCGAGCCCACTCCATCTCGTCAAAAAGAGCAACGGCGAGTGGCGTCCATGCGGTGATTACCGAATGCTGAACGCGGTGACGACACCCGATCGGTATCCGATAGCAAACCTGCACGACTTTTCTTATAAGCTGCAGGGGTGCGAAGTTTTCTCGACCCTCGACCTCACGAGGGCGTACCACCAAATTCCGGTGGCTCCCGAAGATATACCGAAAACCGCGGTAACCACACCTTTTGGACTATTCGAGTTCAAGGTGATGACATTCGGTCTCCGAAATGCAGCGCAAACGTTCCAGCGCTACATAGACTCAGCTCTCCGCGGACTTGACTTCTGCTATGCGTATATCGACGATATACTCATAGCATCGAGAAACATGACCGAACATCGCTCCCATTTGAAGCAAGTGTTCGAGCGCCTCCGAGATTTCGGCCTGGTAATCAATCCAGACAAGTGCCACCTCGGAGAATCGGAAGTCACATACCTTGGCTATTGTATAAATGGCCAAGGCGTCCGCCCATTACAAGACAGGGTGGATGCACTAATGCAGTTTCCTCGCCCCAAGAATGTGCGAGAACTTAGGCGTTATCTGGGCATGTTAAACTTTTATCGCCCAACGCTTCGAAACGCCGCACAGGCCCAGGCCCCTCTGAACGAATACCTAGTAGGAGCCAAACGAAACGACAAACGACCGATTCAATGGACCGAGTCAGCTGACCAAGCTTTTCGCTTATCGAAAGAGCAGCTGGCGAATGCAACTTTACTTCGACATCCCATCGAAGGAGCCCCATTGTCCATACAGTGTGACGCTTCCGACACTGCAATTGGGGCCGTACTCGAACAAGAGTGCGATGGTAAATGGGAACCGCTGGGCTTCTTCTCAAAAAAATTGAACACGACCCAGCGACGATACAGTGCCTACGACAGGGAGTTACTAGCGATTTACTCCGCAGTAAAGTACTTCCGGCACATGGTCGAAGGACGCCAGTTGACGATCAAAACTGATCACAAACCACTGGTGTACGCTTTCCGAAAGAAAGCGGAAAGTTCAACTCCACGACAGGAACGGCACCTGGATTTCATCGGGCAATTTAGCACCCGAATCGAATATGTTCCAGGTGCAGACAACGTAATTGCAGACGCTTTTTCGCGTATAGATGCAATTAAACTCCGTGCGCAAATTGATGGTGCCGACTTGGCACAAGCACAAGAAGATGACCAGCAACTCGAGTCACTACTGAAAGCGGAGACAGCACTAGTTTTGCGTAAACTCCCTTTCAACGACTCAAACGATGAAGTCTGGTGCGATGTTTCGACAGGGACAGCTCGACCCTACATCCCAGAAAACCTGCGAAGGAATGTGTATGAAACATTCCACAACCCAGCCCACCCAAGCGGACGCGCAACCATTGCCGCAGTCCGACGCAAATTTGTCTGGCCACATATGGCCAAAGACATAACAAAATGGGCACGAACTTGTTTGCAATGTCAGCGTTGCAAAGTCGATCGACACAATGTGCTCCACCCAGGACAGTTTAAGCTCCCCGAGGCACGATTTGCCCATGTTCACATCGACATTGTGGGACCGCTTACGCCGTCGAGAGGTTACCTGTACCTCCTGACGATGATCGATCGTTTCACTCGGTGGCCAGAAGCAGTGCCACTACGAACAGTGACCGCAGAGAATGTAGCCAAAGCATTCTATTCGACTTGGGTCACACGTTTCGGCGTCCCAGCTACCCTCACAGCCGATCGAGGACCACAGTTCGAGGCGGCGATTTTCAAGCAGCTGACCGATCTACTCGGCTGCCAGCAAAGCCACACAACAGCCTATCACCCACAGTCCAATGGGTTGATCGAACGTTGGCATCGCTCTCTTAAAGCCTCACTGATGTGTCATGACGACAATCAATGGCTGGACGCACTACCAACAGTTCTTTTAGGCTTGCGCACAAGCATAAAAGAAGACCTGGGAGCCTCAGCAGCAGATCTGACGTACGGAACCAATCTGCGCCTCCCAGGAGAGTTCTTCGCCGATGGAGAACCACCGCTCGAACAGTTGCCAAATTTGGAAAACCTACGCAAACTCATGCGTAAGGTCAGGGCAACGCCGGTCGCCAGACACGGTTCCAAGAGGTTATTTGTTCACCCAGATATGGACAGCTGCACGCACGTCTTCATCAGGGTGGACAAAGTTAGGAAACCTCTAGAACCGCCCTACGAGGGGCCATACAAGGTGCTGGATCGAATAAACGACCGAGTTTTCTCCATAGACATCGACGGAAAGCCGTACACCGTCAGTGTCGAGAGATTGAAGCCGTGCCACCTGGAACTACCGCCAGATACCGTGCCAGGAGAGGTACACCATCAACCGTTGGCGGCAGCCGAAACCCGCCCTGTGTACCATCCACCACACTCCCAGGAAACACCAGGCACGGTAAGAGTTGAGAACCAACCTAACCCTCGCGAAGTGGTTGCTCGTGGGGCATCGGATATCCTGCACGGACCGATAACGCGGCAACGCGCTCGAGATCTGCGCGCCCAAGAAGACGCCGCAAGGATTCTCAACTTACGGCAACCACTAACCGAAACCACCAACAACGAAAGCGCGACTAACACCCACAAGGAAACAACAAACGCGATTGCCTTCGCTCCTTTACCGCCTAAACACCGACCACGATGGAAAGGAGCACTCTCTGACCTTTAACAGCACCCTCCATACTCCTACCTTTTCCTTATCGTGACTACGTCACTGGGGGGGGGGGGGGGGGGGGGGAGTCCTGTGGCGAACGTACAAATTCCCCACAGGAAAAAGTCCAGACCAACTTGAGGTAACGCACTTACCTGGACAACATCACGTCCACAGACGCGATCCCAAGCCCAGCGGGGGCCGCCAGTAACCCAACGTTGAGTCGACACCAGAAGGCAAGGAACTTAACGTCCTCAAAGCCTCTAATACCGAGCTAAACGCTCCATACCTAAAACCTACGACCTGAAACAAGGAGAAACATCCATGCATCCTTCGACGTGTGCAATCGCAAGCTAAGTGAATGCCAGCACCACAAGTCGGCAACCCTGAACATCTGCACGAGATGCAGGGAATTACAATTAAAACAATTAACCGACCAACGGACGTGGTGCGGTTGATCTAAACATTAGACCACCCAAATATTCACCGCAAACAAAGGAGCGCATTCCTTAGCCTCGTAAACACCCAGATGGCGCGAAAAACCAAGCACCACGTAACTCCAAACAATACTTTGTTTGGAGTTTTACGAAGGCCAGCTGCAATAAATAAATACGGCACAGCATTGCGCCGTTGCCACTGTCCGCCAAGCAGAAATGCATCAGCGGAATGTTTGTTTTTCACACCATGTGAAAAACTCTCTTGGATTTCAAATCCAATAGATACCAGCGGACTAGACGTCCAGGCGATCGTCAACACCAGATGGTCGACCTAACCAAGCAGCGTGGGAATAGAATCCACCGTCAACCACGACGGTGAAGCTTCCACATGTATGCGTGAGAATTTTCTCCTTACAGGAAATTGTGTCTGCACAACTGCAGATACAAAACACACAGATACTGGAAAAAGAGTATCCGATAGGGCAAGAGAGATTTTGATCGTCAACGCGACGAGGAGGACGTGAGGATCGAGAATTCTGCCGAACTGCAACCGACGGCAACATTAAAAATTAAGTGTTCAGTTTTTTTTTAATTCGCGAGTTGACTTTGTTTAATCGGACGCGGCACAGTAAAAGGAGCGAACGGTCGAGTGTGTGTATCGGCTTACGTGTGTGTCGAGGCTCGCAAAACTAAAGATACGTGTAATTGCCTACAAACAAAAAAAAAAAAAAAACAATAAATAGAGTTTAAAGCAAGTGCTCCGTGTTTCATTTAGTGTGCTGTGGCGTGCCGTTGGCGACTCTCTTCTTCTTGCGAACCGTGTTCGGCGGAACACTGCACCAATTGTAGACAGGTTCAACCGCCAAAGCACCATACTTCCATACAAGGCGAAGCTTCCTAGGCCAGTTATTCGCCTGAAATGCAAGTGCTTACGTCGGAGATACCAAGCAGTGATCTGAGTTTCCCAGTGGTGCGGAAACCTCTACGGTATAAATACTCGGTTCGGATGTCAAAAGCAGATCCAGGGTGTGTGCATTATCGCTTCGGACATCCGGAACATCCAACACGAGTTGGTTCCTCCACGAGTTGAGTCAAGTTGCGGCTAACAGCAAACATCTCCGCCAACCTCTGAGGCCATATATCCGAAACCCCGTCGAAATTTCTCTCGACGATATCGCGGACAGTTTGCGAAGGCGGTATGTAAAAGGCCCCCGCTTGGTAGAAACCTTGACGTGGTGCGGGGGCTTAAACTACAATGAATCACTCAGGCTATGCTGACGGAAGCATACGCCTCCAGTAGGGCCTCCCATGTCAGACAGGCTAGCGAGGAGTAACACGCAAAGATCTACCACCCCTAATCCAGGGTTTTACGCGTTACCGTGCCCATTGGATGGTTTGCAGCCAGGGGTATACGGGCTGTATTATAACGGCGCCTCACTGACACCGGGTCGAATCAGAGCAGTAAGCAGTCCTTACCATATCAAAGAGGGGCTCTGATGGCGGCGGACTATTTGAAACGCCAAGACTCATGGGATCAAAAATGAATAATCAATATACAAAAAACAATCTCACGAAACACCCGGTAGGCGTAGGTGTGATGAGCCGACACTACCATAAGGGAACAAATCATCAAGAAAACACCGACTCGGCAAAAAGAAGACATAGGGAAAAACGGAAAAAGCGGGATATACGCGTCGGGACGTGGAAAGTTCGAACGTTATATAAACCAGGCGCGATACAGACGGTCGTAAAAAACGCGAAACAATATAAATTGAACATCGTCGCGCTTCAGAAAGTCCGACTCCCACATCAAGTAATCGAAACCAATGGGTTTACACTGGCGTGTGGAGGTACCGATACACATAACCTCGGAACTGGCTTCATCATAAGCAAGAAGATTACGCCCCATGTAAAAGATGTGCAATTTATTAATGACCGAATGCCGGTGCTAAAAATACAGGGACCATGGTACAATTGTGTATTTATAAACGTACATGCCCCAACAGGATATACGGACGAAGAAACGAAGGACACGTTCTACGAGACCCTAGAGGAGGTATTTGATGGGATCCCACCATTCGATGTTAAAATTCTTCTCTGGGAACTCAATGCGAAAATTGGAAAGTAAGATATCTTCCAACCAACTATAGGTAAAAAAAGTCTACACGACATTTCAAATGATAATGGTATTCGAATTATCACGTTCGCAGCGTCAAAAGATCTGGTAGTGAAAAGCACGATGTTCAAGCATAAGCAAATCAATAAAGCCACATGGATATCACTCGACGGCGTAACGCGTAACCAAATAGACCACTTCCTCATAGACAAAAGATACCACTCGAATATCCTTGACGTAAGATCGTGTAGAGGAGCAGATTACGACTCCGATCACCTTCTAGTGATGAGCAAAATTAGAAGTCGGCTCGCAGCAAACTCACATGGGCAATCACAGGAGACGAGCAAAAAGTTCGACATTGATAAACTAAAAGACCTACGCAAAAGGCCTGACTATCAAGAGGAACTAACGAATAGATTTAGCATCCTAGAGAATGGCAGTAGTGAGGAAGAGGAAGTCAATAGTGTGGACACTAAATGGACATCGATCAGAGACACAATCAAACAAACAGCCCAAGAGGTATTAGGCTTTAAGAAAACAACTAAGTCGAAACCTTGGTTTGACAATGAATGCAGGGCAACGATCGAACAACGTAAACGCCTCAGAATGCTCCACTTAGAAGCATATGATGAAGTCAACGCAGTAAGATACGCGACAATCGGGAAAGAGACAACCAGACTTTTCGAACGCAAAAAACCGCGAATGGGAGAAGACTCGGATCGAAAAAATCATAGAAAATGCCAGAGCAAAGAACAGCAGAGGTATGTATGCCGGCATAAATTCAATTAGAAATGGCTACCGAGGGAGAGCCAAAATAATCCGAGACACAAACGGCTGTCTGGTGACAGAAACAAACAATATCGTGACAAGATGGAAGCAGTATTTTGAAAACCCGCTCAATGTACGCACCCATCAACCACAAATAAACGCACCAGACGCACATACATCGGAGCCCCCCCCCCCCCCCCCCCCCCCCAGAGACCTCTTTCGACGAAGTTGTAGACGCCATAAATCGACTGAAACACAACAAGGCTCCCGGGGTCGATTGCATACCGGCAGAATTTGTGAAGCATGGAGGAGAGGCAACCGCTCGAAAGATCCACCACCTGGCTAAAACAATATGGGACAAGGAAGTCATTCCGGAAGAATGGAAAACCTCAATAGTCATCCCCATTTTCAAAAAAAACGACAGATCTGACTGCGAAAATTACAGAGGAATATCATATGACAAATGTCATACTGGCAAGAATCACACCGTGCGCAGAAGAAATATTGGGAGACTACCAATGCGGATTCCGGAGAAACCGGTCAACAAGCGACCAGGTGTTAACAATAAACTGCTGGAAAAGAAGTGGGAATACAGAGACGGTTCACGCACTGTTCGTTGACTTCAAAAAAGCCTACAACTCAGTCGCAAGGCAAAGACTCTACCATATTTTGCTTGACCTGGGGATCCCGAAAAAATATGCCGCCCTCATTCAAATTTGCATGAACGAAAACAAACGGCGAGTTAGGATAGAAAACCACCTCTCCGAACCATTTGAAATCCGGGACGGACTAAAAGAGGGGGATGGCCTCTCACCATGTCTTTTTAACCTTGTCCTCGAGTATGTCATCAGAAAGGTACAAGACGACAACATGACCGGATCATCCCTGAACGGGGTCACACAAGTGCTCGCATATGCGGATGACATATGCGTTTTGGGCGATAATCTAGAAACTGTAAGTAAAAACTGTGAAATCACCATGCAAGCGGCAGAAGAGGTGGGCCTAAAAATAAATGAAGACAAACCGAAATACATGATTATGGCAAGAGCGGGCGGACCTCAGAGAACACACATAAACATCAGGGGCAAGATATTCGAAAATGTTGTTCTGCTGTTGTGGGGATTGTTCCTCAGGAAGCGCGTTTTCTTGTCCTGAAAAGGACGTTAGATCTCTTTTTTGATAGTTCCTGACACAACACCCTCCAACAAGGGGTCGTTGCCGTGCTTCCTCTGACCCAGAGGGAAGAGCAACGTCCTGATTGTTCGTAGGACGTAACTTCGGGGATAACGTTCTTATATTCTGTAACCTCAGTACCGGTTCCTGTACCAATTGTTTGGAGTCGTTCTCGTACACAAAAGAAAAGAATCATCCAGCGTTGGTGACAACACACAATTTCCAAAGCATTTAAAAGAAGTTAGTTTTAATATTTGGTTAAGTTTTATTGTGGATTTTATATTGGAGTATTACAACTAGAATTAGAAAAATGACTGCACTGTGGCATGGGGATTTAGATACTGCGGCCAGGAGATCGTTTTACTATTCCTTTATAAAGGAAAGCAAGTCGAAAATAGTATCCCAAAGATACACATTTTCGTGCAACAATCTCGATTTTTGGATATTTCGAGCGAGATGTTGTATTTACATAAGATAAAAATGAATTCTTACGAAACTATTGCGCAGATGTGGGAATGTATCTGCTTTTGGTTTTTTGTTTGTTTTCCTGAGTGGACAATTTTCAGATAGAGATAATGATCTCTGAATTTTTGGATTTGGGTGATGCTGTGGGGCAAATGTGAAACGTAAACGAATAATAGATTCGTTTATTGTAACTTTTAATTTTAATTTGGATTTTGGGTTAATAATGCCGTGGGGGCAAATGTTAGACAATAAACGAATTGTTTGATTCGTTTATTGCGAATTTTGGATCATGTTTGGGTTTTTGTGGGTTTTGATGGGTTTTCTGGTTGTAGGGTAAGATAGCTAGGATTTGGATGTAGGAATGGGGGAAAAAGGCTTTTGGGGCACTACAATGTCAAAGAATTTAAATACCTGGCAACGATACTGACGGCCAGTAACGAAATGTCGATGGAAATTAACAAAAAACTACACCTCGGCAACGCTAGTTGGCATGCAGTCAGTAAACTGCAGAAATCCAAACTGTTATCACGGAATATAAAGCTCCGTGTCTATAGAACAATAATCATGCCGATTGCTCTATACGGATGCGAAACATGGGCTCTCACAAAACGGGAAGAAAACAAATTCCGCGTATTCGAGAATAAGGTTTTAATGAGTATATTTGGCGGTAAATATGATGAGTTGAAGGAGCTATATCGCAAACATACAATAGTGAGAGTAATCAAGTCGGGGTGATGATGATGGGCGGGATATATGGTGCGAATGGGCAACGATAGGACCGCAGAGAATTCTTGACGGTAAGCCAACGGGAAAGACACCGACAGGGCGGTCGCAACGGAAATGGGAGGACAATGTTAGGTTGGACCTCGAGGAGATCGGATCGGACGGTCGAACGTGGGAGGGGAGCGCACGGGACAGGGAACAATGGCGGAGTCGAGTCGGTGAGGTTATGAACTTTCGGGTTCCTACAGGCCAATAAATAGTATAGTAATAAAACAAAGGAAGTCGAAGTGATCAAAAACAAGGGAGTCGGATCGGTGAGGTCATGAACTTTCGGGTTCCTACAGGCCATTAAATAGTAAATAGTAATAGTAGGTATGTAAAAGCAAATGACGTATAAGGATACACATAGTCGAGGTTGGGGGAAGAAGAGATGATAATAAAGGAAGAGAAGAGAAGGTTAGTCCATTTTGAATGGCAAGCAGAATGCCTCGGTAGGGGGAAACCGTGTTCGAGATCTGCGAGAAAGACGGGAAATTTTGCAGCTGGCGATGGGCAATACTTCGAATGATTTATTTGTAACCATTTTTTCACAATAAAGTTACATTTTCATAAAAACACAACGATGACTTAGTTGCGCACCTAATATACATTTAAGCCAAAATCAGTTAGGACGGGACGTGACATTGAGTTTACTTTTGTAATATATTTGCAATCACCACAGATTGTACTTAATTAATATTAGTGTTTGGTCACTTTTTGATCTTATTATATTGCTTCCTATAAAAAATTGCGAATAAATAAAAAAGTGAAGAAACGTAGATGATATATGTGATATCCAACCACGCAGTATGATTACATTCTGCTACCAACGAATGAGTGCACCAAATTACGGCGATGACGAATTGTATCTAAAATATTAAAGAATTAATTTCGTCATAGTAAATAAAAAAATTAAAATTCAAAAAATTACTTACCAACTGCATTATTGTTAAGTATTTTTTCCACCAAAGGTACTTTCGCATAGTTGGACCAATTGCACTCAGACCGTAATAAGAATACATTATTATATGAATAAAGGCGTTTATCAGTGACATCAAAGCAACTGGGGTATATCAGAAAAATAGAGCAAAAATGTTTGTTTAAATTTCCTTTAGCAAAATCTTTACTACACTTACACCCTCCTGTGGGAAAATATTTAATGTTAATCCAAGTTAAAAGTGGTGTCGTAGAGTGGTGATATATATGCAAAACACTTAATTGGTCACTTTTTTTTCTCAATATAAAAAATATCGAATCAAAAAAATCAATGTATTTCGTAATGTAGAACAGCCACATTCCCCGAGCGATCTTGAAATTGAAACGAAAAAATATTGACATTAGTGTGTCAGGGTAATTCCAATTTTAGACAGTTAAAATTTAAAACGATCAATGAAATGTACCTTTAACTCATCGGGATGCGTATTGGACACATCAATAGGTTGACACCAAAAGCTGTATCCTTGCCGCCAACTACCAACTAGTATATCATGTGCAATGACTAAGTTCATCAGGACGAGAGCAAAGCTGTGCCACATTAACAAATTTCGCAGTTGAAATGGATCTCTCCTGCAAAGCGAAGCAAAAACTATAAAAGAAATGTTCAAAAAAACGTAACTTAAGGTCTCACCTTTTCATAAGTTGTGGGCCCTTTAACAACACAGCTATGTAGACTATGGTACATATCAGAATCGCCAACGGCGAGTCTACCAGGGGCCAACCTTGTGTTCTTACATCGGGTAAAACCTTTTCCCACCGCATCGCGCTTCAGACTGAATTCCCAACCGTATTGCGAACTCGACAGCACTATAGTGTTTTCATTCTAAGTGCAGTTGAAATACAATTAATAGCGTTGTGGTTACTGAAATGATACGAAACAGCTGTTTATGTGAGTGTCAATAAAGCTGAAACGATTGCGTCCTGAATTAAACAAATCATTATTTTTTCATTATACTCGTATTAAATAAAATTCAATAAATGAGAACCTTGGAATTTAATTGGATGTCGAAAAGCAAGGTGGATTTATAAGTTCTAGTTGGGGTGTGTTTCAACCCGATAAGAGTAGTCACGGTGGGCTTATTGATCTGTTTATAATTTGCTTGTTAGTTTTAGGAGGGCGACTGCCATTTTATTGGCTAAGAGCAAACGAACAAAAGATTCTTAGGTGTAACTTACGAACTAACTTAATTAATAACTTAACTACAATGGTGGGGGATAGGACGGAAGATGAAAATAAGTTAGAGACACTCTAATAAATTCTGATATTGAAGTCAAAAATGAATGACGGAGTGGACAATCCGTAGCATTCGGAAGATGGGTTCGCTGGTGTCGGACGCGATATGGTGTGGGGGCTGTATTGTAGAACGGTCGAGGATGTATTTGATGTAGGTTTGTATTAAACAAAGTTGAATTTCAAAGATTGGAAAAATCGATAGAGCCAGAGAGAAGTTTGTGAGGGAATAGAATAACGGACAGGGTTCTGTGTTCTTGCAGGGTTTTCAAGCTACTTAATTTGAGGCGCTTGATGTAAGGGGACAGGATGAGAGGGTGTTCCCATCCTAATCCGCGGAGAGCGATACGTAAGAAATGAAGTTGAATGCTCCCGATTCTGCAAATGTGTGTCTGCTGATAGGGGGACCATACCTGACTAGCATATTCGAGCAGTGACGGACAAATGACATGTAGGAGGACTGGCTGACATACGGGTTAGGGTATTCTATAGACCACCGTTTTACAAACCCAAGGGTTGAGTTGGCCCTAAGAATGATCGCGTCAGTGTGTGAAAGGGAATAAGGGTTTTTATCACAAAATACCAAGATCGATTAGATAATGGTGACGGTTTGATTATGAAGAAAGTAGGAATGGGGTGGAGAACATATGCGTCTTCGTAAAAACGTTATAGAGTGACATTTAGCGATATTAAGTTCCAAGCCATTTTTTGCGGCACCAAACCGTGAAGTTGCCGAGATCTCCGTGAAGTAATACAGAATCAAGTGGTGACATGATCATCATCATCGGAACTGCAACTGCTATCTTCACGTTGAGGTCGGAAACTTTTCCATGTATTATCATCATCATCGGCACTACAACCGGGATCCGGTGTTGGCCTTATTTAACAAATCTCTCCACCGGCCCCAATTTCGAGCCGATGTCATCCAGTTTGGCACTCCCACGCTCTGGGCGTCCTGGTCTATGCCATCCGTCCATCGCAGACAAGGTCTGCCGCGCTGTCTCCTTCCATACATCCTGCCACAAAGGACTTTCCGGGCAGGCTCCTCTTCGCTCATTCGAGCTAGGTGTCCTGCCCACCGGAGTCTACCGAGCTTGAATTTTCTTACAACATTTGCTTCAAGGTAGATCGCGTACAACTCATGGTTGTAGCGTCTCCGGAATCGTCCTCCCTCACATACGGGGCCAACAATTCTCCTTAAGTCTGTGGTGGGTTTAGTCAGTGCGTCGACACGGACGCGGGATTCACTAACTCCCACTACTTCACAACTGCTGGCCCTCTGGAATCACTTACAATTCTGCGACGACGTCCCAAGCGGAAAAAGGAAATAAAACACTCGTTTTTTTATTGCATTTAATTCCGCTATTTTCTTATTTCCAGTCACACAGTTCTTTATTGTTAAACAAGAAGTAAAATTTATTACCAGGGAACATGCCTTAAATTGTTAACTGTTCGTTATTCACATATTTCGGTTACAAAGGAATATAACTTTCCGCGCACAACCTTTTAATTAAAAACAAAATAAAACGTTTCCACTCAAGAAAATTGAGCTTTCCGCGCGCAACTCTTTGTATAGAAAAATTGTATTTTCTCGACTTCGCGAGCTCGTGTACGTCGTCGCTGGTGGTAAAAATTGACTCCCTTGGTGACTGTTCGTCAACATCTATCAACCGCGATCGTCATAGATTCCCCACCCAAGGGTAGGCAATCAGCGCTTGAAATCCATTGGACAGTTTCCATGGACATCGTCCAAGAAAATTGGAAGGATCCAGCCTGGAAGGCAAGTGCATGATGTGCCCTGGCGAAGGTAAGGAGAAGGAAAAGAAAGAAAAACAGGAAAAACACATACATGTCGCAGGTCAAATCTGTTGATCCATGTATGGGCAGGATATATTGCCACCATCCGCTAGGGATAGATTTCTTGATTGACATAAGTCAATAAAACTCTTGCCGAAGGCAGGAATTGGTTTTGCGATAATGTATACAGACATTGGTTGCACTGTAGACAATCTGATAGATATGGGTGCAACGTTTGGTTCAGCGATCGAACATGGGATGTGACCGTTGCTAGCTTGTTTAGAGTAAACACATTAAGGTCATGTCCAATTCGTTGCTTGTTTGCGGGCTATGATCGGTGGTAACCGATAAAGGAAAAATTAGCTGCAGCTGGACATGCGGGCAATGTTTGCTTTAAGTCGGCCGAAACCTTGTCGATGGTGGCAAACGGTCAGGCTGGATGGCTGCATGTTTAGGTTAATGTGCGGATAAGTAAACAAGCACAGTGAGATACTGTGTGTTTCGTTTAGTTTTCATGGCATGCCATGGTAAGCATGTCATGCCGAATATAGGAAAAATTCTGCTCAGCCATGTACGGATGTTTATGTCAGTTATCTAAGGAGGTAACCGAATTGCATTTCGGTTATAGATTGAAGTCAATGCAATGGCAAGATTGTGTAATCTTGGTGGGGATCAATGAATCAGGTAAGCTGTCTACGAATTTTGCAGGTTATATGGGGTTGGGGCGATGCGTGGCTGTTCGGCGTTATGAAGAACCCCACAAGTCCTTCCTCTCGAACGCGGCTAAGAGTTCAGATTGCCTTTTATTATCCATACATGAGTACTGGTAAGACCATGGTCTTGTAGAGTAGTAGCTTGGATGTTCTGGATAAATTTCGGGATTTAAAGAGCCTTGATAGACCATAGTAGGCTTTGTTGGATTTAATCAGCCGTTCGCGTATTTCTTCTTCCATATTGTTATCGGCTGATACTATTGACCCAAAGTAGTTTTGTAGAAGTTCTACCAACCATACAACTCCCTACTGGTGAGGTATCCTTTCCGCCAAGGAACTTTACTCACCTTTTTCAGCATACGTGCCCACAGACAATAGTCCCAATAGTCATTACCACTCCTGTAATAAAGGTTATATGACATTGTAGCGACGTTGAACCCGATATCAGAAAGCACGGAACTTAACGTTCAAAAGCTTCCAATATCGAGTTCAACGCATCCATACGTCATATGCAAGGACAATTTCAAATGGGCAGCAAAGCATCGCATCTAAGCAGTGCCCTAATGCAGCAAAGCATCGCATACAGGTCACCAATCTTCCATCCTAAATATCAACGCGATGTTTCCCAAGAAATACCATTGTCGGTAAATTAACCGAACAACGGATGCCTATCCTGGTGGCCAATGGAAATTAACACCTAAACCCCTGGCATGACTCTAATGCTAAGGCACACTTGCGCAAACAAAATGAATCATTGCGCCACTTATTAGCAGTTGAGCAACCATAAAACTCTTAACACTATCCCCGATAGATGTTTATGAGTAGAAAGGCAAACAAAGCATTACATCCCATAGTCCGTGTACCCATCCGAATTGCATGCGATCCTTTGTCCGCATGCCAGATGTGTAGTACAAACAAACCAAATAATGATCGGAGAATAGGCGGCGGCATCCGATCAACAGACAAAGGGACAAGATTCCGACCACCAGCAACTAATGGTGATGATGATGATAATGATCATGACTAAAGATTTCTCCTTTTACAGAGACTATGGGTAATGCAGCTAACAGATACCTTGGGAAATTCTGTTACCAGACAGGATGGGAAATTATGTGCAGAGGTGCGCTGGGAAGATTTCCTTTGCCGATGGGGAATTGGAATTTAATCTTTTTCCAGCATCCGAGATAGTCGAACAGAGAGGAACCCAATAAGGAGGTCGGTCCGCGCTGCGATATCGCAAACATAAACAAAAAAAAGGAAGAAATAACATCGAACGTGTGGTTCAAGGTAGTTTCAAAACGGTGTAACCTAAGATAAGCGTGTCCAAAAGTGTGTCCCAGACGTAAGTGGAGACCGAGCTCTAAACAAAAATAAAAGTAAAAAATAAAGACAATTCTTTTCGTATTTCAATTTTGTGCTGTGTGGGCTCCGTTGGTGTATTCGTTTCTCTGTGGTAAACAGTGTTCGGCGGAACACTTGGACAACATATAAATCCGCCAAAGTTTGACCAACGTTAGGTCTTCTCTTCGCAGAAGTTGCCACCATGAACTTAGTTTTTCCCTTAATAATGTGCAGTCCCAGTTTTTTTTGTCGCCTCCTCGATCTGGGTGAAGGATTCCTGTACAGCCGATTCGGTTCTACTGATGATAAGGATTTCATCTGCGTGAGTAAGTATCTGGCTGGACTTGGTGATAATAGTCCCTCTTGTTGTAAGGCCAGAGTCACGGATTGCTTTCTGCAACGCCAGGTTGAAGAGGAGGTAGGCCAGACCGTCCCCTTGTCGGAGTCCATTAAAGATGTTTATTGGTTTGGACAGCAATCTAGCTATTTTTACTTGACTAGTTACGTTGGTCATGGTTAACCTACAAAGTCGTATCAATTGGTTTGGAGTGCCGAACTCTCTCATGGCATTATATAGTTCTACCCTGGCTATGCTGTCGTAAGCGGCCTTAAAGTCTATAAATAGATGCTATAATGGAATCTTAAATTCCTGACATTTTTCCATCGCCTGTCTAAGGGTGAATATCTGATCACTCGCTGATTTGCCTGGGATAAAGCCACACTGATATTGACCAATGATGGCTATAGCGTATGGGGCTATCCGACTTGTAAGATAGTGGAGAGTATCTTATAGGAGGTACTCAGCAATGTTATACCCCTATAGTTGCTGCGCAGTGTGATATCTCCCTTCTTATGTATGAGGCAAATTATACCGCGACGCCAATCTTCCGGCATCTCCTCTTGTTCCCATACGTGCTTGAATTGCGTGATGTAACGCTGTCCCACCTTGTTTGATCAGCTCAGCTGGTATGCCATCAGCTCCGTGGGCTTTATTTGATTTGAGCTGTCTAATGGCTTTTAATGGGGTTCTCGATAGTATAGTGGTTGGTATACCCGCCTGTCACATGGGAAACCGGGGTTCGATACCCCGTCGGGGAGCCTCCGGCGCAAGACGAATGACCTTGCCCGGAAAAAAACAAATCATTATGGAAAATTTAACAAGTCTCAGGACTTGCTAAATAAGGCCAAGACCGGTTCCCGCTTGTAGTGCTGATGATGATGATGATGGCTTTTAATGTTTCCTCAATGCTTGGTGGCGGCAGCATTTGGTCTTGATCTTGCATTGGTGGAGCCACCAATTCGTCTGTGAGCTGACCATTTAGCAATTCATTGAAGTGCACTTCCCATCGCTTCAGAATGCCTTCAGGATCGGTGATCAGATTTTTTATCCTTGCAGTAAGTGCAGCGTGGTGTGGCCCGCGTCATACTGTGGATTATTTGGTAGAACTTCTGCGCCTGGCGCGGACCCCGTTCTCTACTTTTCTCTATTTCACAGACAAGGTTTTTTTCCCATGCACTTGTATTTTGTCTATGGAGTCTTTTTTCAGATATCCAGGTTTTTTTGTTTTTGTATTTCTCCTCGGATACCCGCGTCCTATGCGACTGCTGCATTGCCCGGTATGCAGCATTCTTACGTTCAGTCGCTAGTTTGCACTCATCATCAAACCAGTCTTTCCGATCTCTACGACTACTGACTAAGATGGAGTTGGCAGTACTAATGACAGTATTCTAAAGTCGTGTTCATTTCTCTTCTACGCCCGGCATTCTGGCCCCAGGACTTACTCTCCCTCCGTCGAGCTTTTCGAGAGCAAGTCTTAACGCATGACCAAAGGTGTTACTGGTATTCTCATTGTGTAACGCAGCCCTGTTGATTCGAATCTGATCCGCGGATGCAATACGTCTGCGTAAGGCAATCCGTGCTCGGAAAACGGTATCAACAAGATTGTGATCCGAGTCGACGTTGGCACCTCGGTACGTTCATACCGTCATCAGGCTTGAGGAGTGGCGGCGATCTATCAACAAGTGGTCAATTAGGTTGCGAGTGGCTCCATCAGGTGATACCCAGGTGGATTTGTGCATATCTTTAAGCGGAAACCTGGTACTTGCAATGACCAAGTTTTTCAATGCTGCCAGATCGATGACCCGTACTCCATTGTCATTAGTGTTCTCATGCAAACTATGCGAACCTGTGTAGTGCCTGAAAACCGGTCCCCGACCTATTTTTGCATTCAAATCACCAAGAACGATTTTCACATCGTATCTTGGGCTGCCATTGAGGGCCCGTTCGACGTTCGACGTTCTCGTAGTATTGGTGACATGATAGTCTTATAGAATTTTGTGTCGTCAGGATAGAGAGAGTGGTTAATCACTATCGATATTGTTCATATTAAGGATTAAACATAGGGGACCTTTGTGACTGCCTTAGGGGAGTCTGGAGATGGGCAGGAAGGGATTAGATGTCGTGGATCTGAAACGAATACCATAGAGCCGATCTTGCAAATAAGAAGAAATCCATTTTAACAGAGTGGGTTCAAAACCGAGGGTAGACAATTTAAAAAGTATAAGTTTATGAAGAATTTTGGCGAAAGTCTTGCTAAGATCGGTTGTAACCATGTCGACCTCCTTGCCACTCTCTAGAGATGACAGTATGCAGTATGTAAATGCGACGAGGTTGTTGTTGATCTAGCTGGTTGTCGTTGATCTAGCTGGAAGAAATCCTTGTTGTCTAAGAGAGATGAGGGATTTGCATTGTAAACTTAATATTTCGTGCACAAAGCTTAACGCTTCGTACAGAAAGCTTAATGTTTCATACAGAAAGCTTCCAAAAAGCTTGGGCATATGGGAAACCTTAACAATAGGGTGATAGTTCGTGACAGCGCATTTGGCCGTTTTTGTGTATAAGGGTGATATAAGTGCTTTTCCAAATATTGGGGATTTCCCTTGGCAGAGAGATAAGTAGAAAATTTTCGAAAAGGGACTGAAAGAATAGTCATACATTTTTTAAGGAAAATGGCAGATATACTATTGGGGCACGGTATGAATACCTTGTCGAGTTTGAGTATTTTGTTTTCAATCTAGTGCGGACCACTGGAATGGGATAAAAGTGGGCCGAGGGAGAAGTGAGGTAGATACTCAAAATACGAAGAGTCGGGGACAAAGGAGTCATTGATGAAGGATTGTTTGAAGTGAGTGGCAAAGAGATTAGCGATAGTAAGTGGGTGAGTTGATGCTTGTGATTTGTAGGTAAGCGAAGTAGGGTGGGCATCGGATTGTTGCTGGCAATTGACGAATAGATAAAAGTTTTCCCGGTCTTTTGTTAGGATAGTGTGTGTATCGATTAAGTAGTTTTAGTAGAGCAGTAGAGGTAAAGTTGGGTAAATTGAAAGTAAAATCCGAAAAAAATTGAATAATCGATAACTGTACGTTTACGGAGGAAAGAGGCCCACATTTTGTATCTTTAGTTGCATAATGAACGAAACCTGTGATCATACCAATGTGGTGATGAGGATGACGTGTGAGGGTATAAAATCGGTGTACCAGCACGGGCGCGGGTTCACTTATCACCCACCGAATACCGCAGCAAAACGATCACCAAACAAGAAGAAATGAAACACACAGTGGTATTGTTTTGTACAAGTGTGGTTTATTTTAATAGATACTTTGACGAAACACTGATGTTGACAGTCAGTAACAAACGTTTTATTTTGGGGAAGTTGGGAAAATTGTACCACATGGACATTCAGCAGAACAATCACAATAGTAGAGATTTTGTTCTTATCTTTACCATACACACGTTTAATTAACACCGGTTTACATTATATTAGTGTTCACTTAATTACAACATTTGAATTTATTTGTATTTAAAAATCTACTCGATCCGCGAGCGTCTAACTCCGACTCCATGGTGCGCACCCGCTGATGTTTAAAACTCGACTTGGGTTTAGGAACCCGTAAAACGAAAGGGGGTGCGTGCGCTCTGTGCTGGTTGGATTTCGACTCATCGATACTCAAGGGTTAACCTCGAGAGACTCGTGGTGAGTCCATTCTCAGCTTAGGGTGAGTTTTCTTTTCTTGAGAGAAACGTGAAGTTTCTCTTTGTGGTGGTGAATTGGAGAGGATCTCTCTGGGTCGATCTTAGCTAGTGTGCTAATTGATCCATTGTTTACTCATGCAGCGAGGTCATGGGAAAACGAAACTGAGAAAGAAGGAAAGAACGAAGGGCATCATTGAAGATATAGATGCATGGATGCAGCTGTATAAATAGTCTTCATGCAATTAGGTGAACTGGGTGTTAAATGGAATTTAGGTACACAGTGGTGATTGTGCACTGTATCCTTGCTGGCGGAACAGGTCGAATTCTTTGTATGCATGTTTATATGCTGGAGAATTCGGTTTTTGGCGGCTAGACGCTAGATGCGTAAACGCTTTTGTCGATTGGACAAAAGGCTGCCGAGACTGTGTATAAGCCAGGAAAATGTGCTGCGCACGTGTGTGTGAACGTACGCTGGCTGACAGGGGCGCCGAAAGGTTTTCCTAATTAAGGATAATGCTTTGCCTGTAAAGAATTCTTTTCGGAGATTTTGATAATGCGTTAAATGCATGAATGTAAGCGAATTCTTTACAGGAAGTTTTGGGTAAAGTATTCTTGGGAAGGAAATGCTTGCAGGTAACTGCAGGTTGGCAAAGTGAATTGGGGTTGGAATTGTTGGTGGTTCTTTGCGTAGCTTTAAAGAACCCCCACAGACGTTTTATGCCGAGAGTAAGGAACGTAGCGCAAAATAGAATTGCGAAATTCTCCGAAAAAGTGTGTAACAGCATCCTCCAGGGTTGATTCCTCGTTGATGACCGAGTGTTCACTTAGGTTGTCATTGATAAGCCGGGAATTTGCTTTGTGAAATGGGTAGAAGTAGACATTACTATGGGGAATAGACGAAGAAGAGACGCCGGAAAAAGTGATAAGAACGGAGGGGGGGGGGGGTACATTATACATGTCGAGAGGACTAAGGGACTGAGTGAAACTGAAGATTTAATCGGGTCGGTAAAAGATAGGGTCTACCTGCCTGCCCATGAAATTTAAAACTTTGCTAACTTGACAGAGGCTAGAGTCAGCTATCCAATCGATAAATAGACTTTCCCGTGTACAAGCGGGATAAGAAATGTAGAAAAAATGATCGTCGGATAATGTCCATTTTAACTGTGGCAAGTTAAAATCGCCAAAAACGATGATCTCATCCTGGCTATAACTTAAATCAATAATGTGGTCAATTGCATTCAGAACGAGTTCGTATGCTTCGATGGTCTGAGAAGGCGAGATGTGGAAACAAATAATATAAATTGATTTGCGGGGTAACATCATTTTGACTGATACATAATCATGCATAGATAAAGTGGATATAGCGATAAGTGACGAATCGAAGGTGCTTTTAATGGGAATGATCACGCCACGACATGGAGAGTAATTGAATGGTTGGTCAGAGTCGTCGTCCCGGTAGACGTTAAAAAGATGGGAGGGAATAATTACAGGTTATCAATGCTCGATATTAAATTAATTCCGGCGAGCGCATATATGCCGGCAGGTAGAGCGTGAGATTTTTGTATAATATTTTATATATATTTTGGAGTCCAAGGGACTTCTGAATGGTCGATAATACCGATTCCATGACGGCCGGTCCACGGGAGACCTTTTGGTCCTTATAACCGATATATGGACATCTACGATTGAGGGGCATGGCGAGTCAAGGGGGGTAGCATTGGATATATGCAAGGCTTTTGACCGCGTCTGGCATGGGGCATTACTGAGCAGACTTCATTCATACGGACTTTCCCAGCAGCTTTGCTAATGGACGAAGAGCTTCCTCGATCGATACAGGTTATTGTGGGCGGCGAGTCTTCTGGTCTGTATCCTGTTAATTCAGGGGCGCCTCAAGGTTCTATTTTGGCACCAACCTTGTTTTTGCTCCACATAAATAATTAGTTGGCGACAACTGATAACAAAGTGTTCAGTTCTGCGGATGATAGTATGCTTGTTTCCTCCTTTTTGAGTGTTCGGTCGATTGGTGCATCAACGTTGCACCAGCTGGGGAGTAGTCAGATCGACTCTCTGAATCGGGATCTGGATTAGGTCCTGCAGGGGCAAAAGGCCAATCTCGCCGACTTGAATGCAACGAAGACACAGTATACAGCATTCACAAGGAAAAGTGAATAATCGGTTGCACAACTGATGATGAATGGCAAGGCCGAGGGTACTGTTCTTCGGATATTCGTGGCATTGTTCCGCCCAATCTGCTTTGTATGCGCTCCACGAAACAATCCGACAGATCGCACCAGTTTACAGTTCATCTCCCGATGGCGCGAACATCCTTGCATCAGAACTCCTTCCGTTACAGAGCAGGAAAGCTGTGGACCCCCCCCCCCCCCCCGCCCACGCGGGTGTTCGCGGAGGGTTACAACTAGCAAGTTTTCGAAAAGAACTGCAACCGTTATTTGGTGGCGTCTCGAGGTTCGCCTCTCACGAGAGAAGTGTAATAAAAAAAAATAAAATAAAATAATTACGGAGTGAGTTTTTGAGCGAAGACCTCTTACATTCTGATAGTAGAAGCCAAGCGGAGTATTCCGATGGCTTATTAGGGAGAGTGGGGTTGCTGGAATTTGTGGAACGAAAAAACGTGTTACGGTCCGCTCTTCTCCGTTGGAGATGTGTAATTCTTTTAGAGTGAACATAGTCTTATGGTCTGCTATATAAAACCAATCACACCAAGGATAGCGATTGCCTTACTTTAATGGGCAACATGATTTTTGATGTCGGTTTTTCGTTTGTTGATTTTGTTATTTGTATTTATTCATTCTTTTTTTTTTCTCATAATTCTCTTTCCCGTGGTGATTCTATTGACATTGACGAACGCTTTACATCTGTATAAAAATACGAATACCTTTCACTATCGTCAACAATAATTTAGAAGTATGTACAAATTCCCTATGCCAATCCGCCCGCCAGGGAGTCTTTGCCCATGTAATACAAGCGCGCCCACAAGAGGGGTTTTTAAGATACCTAGTTAGATGTGTGCCAAAACCCAACGTGAACACAATGCCCATATCAAGACATTTCAGTATGTTTTCTTGTCAATCGGTAACATACATTGAAACATATATGAGCTACGTTAGAAAAGTAATGAGACGTATTCTTTCTAGAATCACGAAATTTATTTTTCTCACACATCATCCTTCTGCCATCAAAATAGTTCCCCGCTAAGGTTCTGTAGTGAGATGTGTCACGTTGAGCCTCCTACGGACCATTCCTACGTTTTCCAATTATCATTTCGGGCTATCTCTGCTATTTGGGTTACAGTAGCTGTGCCGATCAAATCTATTAGTACGATTGTGGTGTATTTAAATAACAACACCTTTCAAATTAAAAGTATTATATACATCCTAAACGAAACATGCGAGAGTGAGAAAACAACAGCAAACCCACGCTAAACATTTATAATTCTCTAGAAGTATCGATGGAGTCAGTTTTTGTAGTCTTCGTTGTAAAAAATGAGTCAGCATCTTTCACCCACTCGTAAGGAGAGGTAGTTAGTACGTTCAAATAGTTTTCATTGATTTTTTACAATAAAATAAATTCCAGTAAAAAATGTTTAGTTCCAGCTAGAGTCATTTCCATTCTGATCCATTGTTCAAATAAGCTGTGCACCGCTGGAAAGAATCGAATGACTTTTAATTCCTGTTGACGTGTTACCCCATACTGACACAGGGCTACCTTAGCCTCGTGTGGACTTCTCTGTTAGAGTACGTTTTTTATTTTGCATTGGACAATGCACTCCAAGGTAGGATTTAAGTACTATTCCTTCAAGGGCCTTAAGTTTCCTTCCCATCATCATCATCGGCACTACAACCGGGATCCGGTTTTGGCCTTATTTAACAAGTCTGAGGCTTGTTAAATTTGCCATAATATTTTGTTTTTCCGGCAAGGTTATTAGCCTTGCGCCAACTTTCCTTCCCACTGTGGATGAAATTGTGAACAATATATGAAAATCGCAACTCGTAACAGGTCTGAAAATGTGTTTTGTTTTTACCATTTTCTTTTACTCAGAAAAGGCGAACCTATAGCACTGAATCGGCACTCTGAGTTGCTATTTTTTCTCTGCTGTATCCATCAAAAATGGTTCGAAAGATGATTAAAGATTGCATTAACTATTGCCCACGCGACCGTTAAAAAGCTATAAACAATATGCATTATATTATGTGAAAGTCGAACTTATAAGGCTAAGGCGGCGCTCTGCAATGCTCGACCGAGTCCACTTGCCAAGTTCCGAAAGATGGTTAAGAATTTTTCCCACCAATTTCGGAGACGAAATTGGGGTTGTATTTTACCAAACAACTGGGAACTGGAACACGACTTACCACCCAGTAATTGTGACGAGCTGCCGTTACAGGAATGTTTGTGAGTTGAACCTATGTATGCATGATCCGTCACATAACCTATTTATCAAGTTAGCCATTGAGGCAGCTTTGACCTTTTATATCAAAACCTCTCTCCAAACCCTAAATTATTTCCCTACGTCGAGTAACATGTCACTCATTGAGGTGCGATAGAAAAGTAATAAGACTGACAACATTGTAAATGAACCGATAATACTATCGCCGCCCCTTTCGCATAACAGGTCGTTTGAATTTTACCGTAGCATTTGTACTATAGTGGATTGAACTCGCCGCACCTTCTACGCGAGTATTGTGAACGTTTGAAGTTAAATAGGGTTCGTGAAGTGCCTTACGGGAATAACCCAAGCTAATGCTGCACCATGACACGCATCCTGTCACATGACAGTCTCCATTAATGGATTTTTGACAAGAAATAACACTACCATAGTCTTGATTGGTATGAGTTATAAATGAGAGATAAAAAAGAATTCGAAAAATTACCTGCACTGTCGAAGATAAGGGTGTCGAATTTAAACCCCTGACTGAAACTTTTAAATAAGATAACCGAGAATTAACTAATTGATCGCATGTGCGCTTCCATGTCTATCCTTTTCTCAATACTTTTCAAAAGAACAACATAAGTAAAAAACAATATATTTAGTTTACATAGTTCACCTAAAGTTTCGAAGTGAACCTTAAGTTCTTGATTATCAATTTGTGCTCTTGAAACCTTTTTGTTTGGTCCAATCAATATTCCCTAGCATTTTAAGTCCTATGTTTCGTAAGTCGCTAACTTTTTTGCGGTAATATAAAGTGATTGTATTGATTTTTTAAAGAACTATGCTCTCGTGCTGTACCCTCGAAACCCTATCTGAAAACAAATCTAAAAATTTAAAGAACGACACATCAGACCTATTAATAAACAGCGATTTGGAATATGTAAGTCAATCTATTAACAAAGTGCGACATTTGTCCCTGTTGAAAAGCACTAAAAACTAGTTCTCACTATTGCCCATTGTCTGGCAATACTACCGCTAGATAACAGATTCATTGCAATGTCACACATATGTCAAAACATTCAAGCAATAGGTTGCTTCCCTCTTGTTTTCCTCACAAGTTCAAAAAAAGCCTTCCTCCAAATATTGGCATCCCGTGCGGGGAATCTGATTCTTCCGCGTTAAAATATTCGTGTTTCTTATTGGAAAGGGTTTCTTTAAAGAACAATGGCGCTGGGTAAAGAAGAATTTATTGCGAAGGTAACTTATAACTTCTCGTCTAAGTCACAAAAGGTCGGCAAAGCGAAGCAGACTAAACTCCTGGACGACTACTGGAGCAAATTCAGTGATGCCCATGATGGCATCTCATCATTAGACCCTGTGAGTAGGGCGTTAGAATATACTCGCAGCTAGGCCAGCATGTCGTAAGAGGCGACTAAAGGCCGAGTGGTAGCCGGGGTCCCAACGCCCTGTGCGGCCGGTGAAATACCACCCCATCAAGCTATACGCTGCTAAATAAGGCCAAGACTGGCTCCCGGTTGTAGTGCCGATGATGATGAAGCTTTAGGCTCCGTGAAATGATCGGGAGAAATCACTGGCCATCTTTCGGAGCTTGGCTAAAGGTTGGTTAGGTGGTAGTCGGTCCCAAGGTAAGATACCACCCCGTCACGCTGTACATTCCGCGATATCGCCGAGAGAAATCTTCGACGGTATTTCGGATGTGTGGGTGATGGCCCGGACTGACACGGAGATAAGTCATTATGGTACCTTTTGATATAAAGAATTCCGGAGTTAAACTAGTCTCCAATTCGGATCTCCGGGGGTTGGACTATGTCGGGGGAACATCATGCAGATATCATGATAAATAATGGAACTTTAAGAGGTTCATCATCACATAACCGGGCTCGCTCTCGAGGCTCTGCCCACGCTCGACTAGTGACGGCATTTTGTAACATCAGGGGCATCGGTTTCACCAATACGAATCTAAACGCTGTCCACCAATATTTGCAAACAACGAAACCGGATATCCTTGCACTAACTGAGACACAGGTCGATTCGTCAACTGATTCGACATATCTTCGTTGCTCAGGATACGACTTACATTCGAGATTCCGTATTAAGGGTGGAGTCTGCGTCTTCGCGCAGTCCAATCTGACTTGCCAGAGGATAGAGGCGTTGGAACCCAATAATATGGACATCATATGGTTGAGGGTCGTGCTGAGGAATTCCGTTAAATTTCTTTGTTGTCTTTACCGCTCCCCGAATGACGATCGACCGACGACATTTTTCGAACATCTTTCACATACCATCGACTGGATACAGGTCAACCACCCAGCTTCTGAAATTGTTGTCCTTGGCGATTTTAATGTGCACAATTCCGGCTGGTTGTTACATTCTAACAGAACCGACGAGGCTGGGAGGCTGGCGGAGATGTTCGCTGTAAGCCACAACTTGACTCGACTCGTGGGGGAGCCAACGCGAGTGCCGGATGCCCGAGGCGATTATGAGAACACCCTGGATTTGTTTTTGACATCCGAACCGAGTATTTATACCGTAGAGGTTTCTGCCCCCTGGGAAACTCTGATCACTGCTTGGTATCTGCCCCGCAAGCACTTGCATATCAAGCGAATAACCGGCCTAGGCAGCTTCGCCAAGTATGGAAATATGGGGCTGCTAACTGGGACGATTTTCGAGATTTCTTCGCATCCTTTCCATGATCCGAGGTGTGGTTCGGAGACTCCGATGATAATGCTTGCGTATCAGAGGTTATTCTTCTGGGGATGGAGACGTATATTCCACATTCCATCAAGCCGATGTTAACGCTTGCGCGGAGTCGGTCACCGAAATTATTCTTCTAGAGATGGAGATCTAAATTCCACATTCCATCAAAGGAAGATCATCTGATAAACCTTGGTTTGATAAAAAATGCGAGCAAATTACAGCGGCAAAAAATAGTGCTTTTAATCAATGGCACTCCAATCCGACCGATGTTAACAGAACGAATTTTGTTAGAATCAGAAACGCGTGCGACCAGGCGATTGAAACCGCGAAGAAAGCTCACAACGACAGGCTGATCGATAAGCTCCTTCGGCGCCCAACTGGTTCGCGCTCCTTCTGGTCAATGGCAAGGGCTGTCAGCGGTAGCTTTGCATCCTCCTCTTTCCCTCCGTTGGTGACAGACAGCGGGACGATAGTCACGAATCCAAAGGATAAAGCTAATGTGTTCGCGAATTTATTTTCCGCGAATTCAAACCTCGATCCCGGCATTTTGGACCCACCTGTGATCTCATCAGTACGTTCTTCGATGCGGGATGTGAGATTTCGTCCGCGCACTAGTCAACGCATTCTACGTGAACTGGATTGTAGGAAGGCAACCGGCCCGGACGGAATACCAGCAAGTAGTCCTTAAGAACTGTGCTCCAGAACTATCGCCGGTTCTTGGCAGACTCTTACGCTTATCTTATGCACGGAGGACCTTTCCTGCCTGTTGGAAAATCGCTCGAGTTCAGTCAATCCCAAAGACGGGAAAAAGGTGTCTCCCACAAAATTACCGCCCGATAGCATTACTGTCTATTTTATCTAAGGTGATGGAAAAAGTCATCAATACAGAGTTAGTTAAGTATTTGGAGTGCAACGGACTTCTGAATGATCGTCAATACAGATTCCGTGTCAGGCGGTCTACAGGAGACCTTTTGACACTTATAACCGATATATGGAGATCTGCGATTGAACGGCATGGTGAGTCAAGGGTACGCTTGTTTCCTCCTTTTCGAGTGTTCGGCCGATTGGTGCATCTGCGTCGCATCAGCTGAGATGTGGACAGATTGACTCTCTGAATCAGGACCTAGATAGGGTCCTGCAGTGGGGAAGGGCCAATCTCGTCGACTTCAATGCAGCGAATACACAATATACAACATTCACAAAGAAAAGTGGATCATCGGTTCCACAGCTGATGATGAATGGCCGGGCTCTCAAGCCTGGGGAAAGTTTGAAATTGCTCGGCGTCACGGTCTGTGGGAATGTATTATGGCATAAACACGTGTCGAGTATCGCCAGGTCAGCCTCAGGAAAACTGAGCTATCTTTTTAGGGCCAAGAAATATTTTACTGCGGTCCAACTTCTTCTGCTATATAAATCCCAAATTAGACCCGCGCTCGAATATTGCTCTCATGTTTGGAGCTCGGTTCCTAAACATACCCTCGACCTATTTGAGAGCATACAGAGACGAGCGATCCGCCTGATCGGGGACTCGGCGCTGACGTCGGGACTACAGTCACTATCACATAGAAGGCGCGTAGTCGACCTCTGTCTGTTTTATAGATATTATCACGGGTACTGTTCTTCGGAGATTCTTGGTATTCCACGCAATTCGGTTTATATGCGCTTCACAAGACAATCCGACGGATCGCACCCGTTTGTGGTTCATCTCACGACGGCGCGAACATCCCTGCATCAGAACTCGTTCCGTTACAGAGCGGGGAACCTGTGGAACTCCTTTATCACGCAAGTGTTCCCGGAGCGTTATAAACTGCAACTGTTCAAAAAGAACTGCAACAGTTATTTGATGGCATCTCGGGGCGCCCACTCGGCGCTATAGGTTCGCCTCTCCCGACAGAAGTCTAATAAAAAAAAAAAAACATTAATTAAAAAAACCATGACTACGAATCGTCTTGGGTCTTAGATCAGATTCTCGATGGAATCACTGAAGCCGTTGGAGCTCAAAGCAACTAGGGCGGCCAACTGACCTGTGTGACGATTGGTTAATATTACATGTGACAGAAAAACTGATCCTTCATCATCATTAAAGACTGGGAAACTTTACTTGACACCTCGAATTCCACTCCCACGTAGGCAGAGTTGGAAACGTTTTTGGAAAACCCCGTTCAAGGACTGGATGCAATAGCTGCTTGCTCTCTGCAAAATCTAAGTGAAGTCAACAAAAACCATCCAAAACACAACCGGTCCACACCCATCAACCAAGTGACAATCGGTGTCCAAGTTGTTCAGGTAAGCATGTTTTAAGGTTTTGCTCTGATTTCAGAAAACAAACCCCAGCACAGAGACTGACGTTTGTGATGAAAGCAAAGCTGTGCTTGATTTGAGACCTCTGTCAGCACTTTCTGATGATGCCAGTGACTTAGCTGCCGTGACCCCTGGGCAGTTCTTGGTGGGCGGCCGCGTCACCGCCACTCCGGGACCAAACTTGTTCCCAAGACCGATAGACTTACACGATGGGGGCAATTCCCACAAATGCAGCAGGATTTTTGGAGTAGGTGGATGCTTGAGTATTCACATGCGCTACAAGTAAGAACCAAGTGGAAACAAGGCAAAATCAACATCAAAGTGGCCAACCTGCTCTTTGTTCGAGATGAACGTGTACCACGCACTCAATGGCCACTAGGCCGGGTCTTGGAAGTACATTCTGGAGCCGACGATCTGGTGCGAGTAGCTACAATCCGTACACAATCATCAGCATTGAAACGAGCTATCTCAAAGTTGGTTGTGCCTCCAATCCACAATGGCTCTACGGATGAACATGGCGGGTGGCCAGGGGTTTCGTCACAATAATTGGACGAGGGGGGGGGGGGGGGATAAATAAATATCGAAAAGTACTAAAAACTAAATCTCACTGTTACCCACTATCGGACATAACCATCGCTAGATAACCTATTCATTGCAATGTTAAATACATGTTAGAACATCAACAAAAACGTTTTTCAAGCAAGACGTTACTTTTCTTTCGTTTTCTTCTCAAGTTCACAACAAAAGCCTTCCTCCAAACAGTCCCTATAAGAACAAAGCTATAGACGATGTTAAAGGTGGCAGCAAAACTGACGTCAATAGCAAGACTGTGGTGTATGTGTGGTGTTTTACGACAGATGTAGCATTCAAGTTATCAAAACCGAAACATGTAAATGATATTGAATCATGTTATTGTTTTATATCCACAACTCCAACAACAAAGGTCGACAGTTTTTTTGTCGGCCCACAATACGTTATTATATAAATGCAACACCAGGTAATATTTCATATTTAAAGTAGTTAATAGCCAAAGTGGAGATCGGAGAGAGGAATGAATTGGTAACTAATAAGTGAAACCAATTAACAACTAAACACTGAAATAAAAACACTGACAATTAGTTGACTCCAAAGCTATAATGAGCCGCATGTTATACATCCACATCTAGAGAAAAAAAAATCTCCTAACAAGAGATAAACTTCATTTTGAAGTACACGTCTGCATTAGTTTTTTAATCGTATAGTTTAAACCCTGGATTGACATAAAAACTTTAAAACCGTTTACGAGAGGGCCAAGCGTTTTTTTTTTTTTTTTTTTGTTACCTTATTACTATTTTGCTAATTGCTCTTATCATATGTTTACATTTACGACGCCTTGAAAATACCTCAATTACAGTCCCCTGCATATACAGGTGCGTAAGTTTGAGAGTGTTTGAGTCCAGAATACAATGTTTGTAGTATTTCCACGTTTTTTGTGATGCCTACACATGTCAGTGAAGGAAGGAAAAGAGTTACCAATATACATTAGTCGCACGTGTTTCAAAGCTATAACGACCAAGAAACACAAGAATGTTACAGCCTTCCACGCTCAATTAATTTTTGGATTGCGACCTCTTGCGACACAAATTACTACGTTGTCACTCTTCACTAGATAAACTTGTCCACTTCATTAAAAGTTACAAATGTTTATTGTTAATGATTAAGAAAATTATTACTATGTTTTGAAGGAAGTAAAGTTTTTAAATTGCTTAAAAACATATTTATTTTTTCATTTGTGTTCCCGAAGAAGGTTTCGTTCGCTATTCCCAATTTTAATCGACTTGACAACACTGCCCATTTGAAAAGTGAGTTCCGACGACGAGAAAAATGAAAATCATTGACTACCAACTAAAATAATGTACGGTGTTTCTGAGTTTAAAAAATATAATACCAAATGAGACATAAAGTTCTGCCAATGGCATAAAATATAACCGCCACGTAAGGAACTGTTGGCGCAACTTCTTCTTTGCGCTCAAAGATAGAAGGTTTAAATCTTTCTACGTTCACCGTGTGCGATCTTCCATCAAGTGAATTCTGTCGTTGAAGTAGAGGAAAACTCTGTAGGGAGTGTTGGGGGGTTTCTTAAACTTGCTCACCGTTGTGTGCAGTTGTTCAAACTTGGGTAGTTATTGTTGCCATACGTAGCTACCGCTGTTGCATTGACCTTACGTATGAAATCGCGTTAGCCCGCTTGCCTAAGAGAATATTCCACAAAAGATCTAACAATACACTGCGGTTGTGACCATTATTGAGACTTTTATTAACCGATGTCAAACATGTCAGAAAAATGAGCACGGGGACTGTTGGCGACGGAGCAGCACTCGATGGCAACACTGGTACAGGCACTACTGAAATGCCGTCATTTCAAACAAATGTCAGCAAACAGCTGACATTTCAATTATATTTAAATGAGCTGTCATTCGTCGTAAATCATAGCAAAAGACACAGTTCCAAAAAAGAGAGATATAAATAAAATAAAGAGAAATAGACTTAAAGGCACAACAGAATACCACCGTGTTCTTTTTACATTAACTGGAGGATTCTTCTTGAGGTTCCGTCAACAGTCTGTAGCGTTCTACGAACGCACAATTCCGCGCAGGTAAGGTTCCTACCTTCAAAGAACTTACTTACCTGATAACGCAGCGCACGTGCCCACAGACGCGTGCCCCAAAGTCCCACCATAGGGCCTGCAACTCGCAGCCAACGTTGAGACCGACACCAAAAAGCAAGGAACTGAACGTCCCCAAAGCTTTTTAGGTCAAACTCAACAATTATAACTCATCATGCCTGAAACAAAGGTATAAACATCCATGCGTTCTATTCCTAAAAAAAAAAAGCAATTCAAAGTTTCAAAGGAACGTTTTCACGGTGTTTCATTTGTGTGCCGAAATTCTTTGGTGTTAGGTATTGGACGGTGTTCGGCGGAACACTTGCGACCGAATGGAAAACATCCACCAAAAGTCCATCCAACTAAAGGTATTCGTTTCCCTTTTTCCTTACATTTGCAATTGTTTCAGGACGACAACAATCGACAGTTGTATACCGTGCTGGTGGTCCACCACCAGAAGCAGTTGTTGGTGGAACTTGCAAGGCACAGTCTGCCGTTCGCATTAATATACGTATTGAACGACCGAGTGCCAAACAGGGATAACTAATTTGTGGCGGTCAAGCATTCATAGCGACATCGCTTTGATGACAGATGAAACGGCGCTAATTTGTTACCTGTATGCAAATGTTTGTCCTGACCTGTGGTTCCCCATCACATGGGAGTGTTAACGGAACGCAGAAACAAACTGTGGGGTCTCTGACAAATACACACAGTACTCAAGCAAATAGTGACTAGCAACACAGAAAGAAAATCGCGCGGGTTACGTGAACCATACCTACCACATAAGTGCCCGGTAATTGAGGCACACGATAGGATCATCAAAAGGATAACCGCAGAACAAGCAGAAAATAATTATACAAATAATTTCCTCCCAACCTATTTATCTTAACTCCCAAGATATGGTAACATTATCTTAAATCTTATTTACATTGCATTCACACATTGTAAGCAATATTTCAATTCAATTCCTTTATCTTATGCTATCTCAAATATGTAAACAATACAATACAAATTCAATTCCCTTATCTTATGTTATCTTGAATACGCAAACAATACTTAAACCCAATTCCTTTCACCCTAAGTTATTCTGAATATGTAAACAATACCCAAATTCAATTCGCTTTATCAAATGTTATCTCGAATATGTATACATATGTATACACTAGTTGTTATTTCGAGTTGAGATAGTTTTTAAGTTGAAATGAAGATTCAGTCGTGCATTAGCCTCCAGTTGGAGATAGTTTAACTACTACTACTATTTAATGGCTCATGACCTCACAGACTCGACTCCGCCATCGTTCCCTGTGCTGTGCACTCTCCTTCCACACTCGACCAGCCGATCTGATCTCCTCAAGGTCTTTTCTTAGTTTTTTTTACCCTTCGCGGAATTTAGAACAGCCTTAATAATTAGCGGGGTGTTCCTCGCTCCTACAAACTGCACACTTTAGAAAAGATCTGTCGTCTACCCTTTCTTTACCTAACGTGCATTGTTCTGCGCTGTGGTCCTGTCCGCATCTTACGCATCGATACTGCATTTCGCAGTTTGCTGCAGAGTGTCCGAACTTTTGGTAGCGAAGACACTGCCTTTTTTCAATTTGTCCCATCTGACAATTTGATGGTTCTATTACTATTTATTGGTCTGTCGAAACGCGGAAGTTCATGACCTCAGCGACTTGACTCCGCCAACATTCCCTGTCCTGTGCACTCTCCTTCCACGCTCGACCAGCCGATCCGATCTCCTCAAGGTCCTCCCAATTCGTCGCGGCCGCTCTATCGTTCTCTTTTCCATTGGTCTTCCGTCAAGAATTCTACACACGGTCCTATCGTGCCCATTCGCGCCACATGGCCGACCCATCTTAATCTTCGCGACTTGATTACTCTCACTATTGTGGGTTTGCGGTATAGCTCCTCCAATTCTTGGTTGTGGAGTTTCCTCCATTGTCCTGCCTCCTCGTCATATTTACCTCCAAAGATACTCCTTAAAACTTAATTTTCGAATACGCGGAATTTGTTTTCTTCCCGTTGTGTGAGAGCCCATGTTTCGCATCCGTATAGAGCAATCGGCATGATTGTGGTTCTATAGACACGAAGCTTTATGTTACGTGATAACAGTTTGGATTTCAGCAGTTTACTGACTACATGCCAACTATTGTTGCCGGAGTGTAGTTTTTGTTAATTTCCTTCGACATTTCGTTATTGGCCGTCAGTATCGTTCCCAGATATTTAAATTCATTAACTTTTTCAAATATCTTGCCTCTGACGTTTATCTCTGTTCCCTGATGTCCACCTGCTCTCACCGTAATAATGTATTTTGTTGTGTCTTCATTTATTTCTAGGCCCACCTCTTCTGCCGCTTGCATGATGATTTCACAGTTTTTACTTACAGTTTCTAGATTATCGCTCAGAACGGCGATGTCATCCGTATATGCGAGCACTTATGTGTCCCCGTTCAGGGATGATCCTGCCATGTTGCCGTCTTGTACCTTTCAGATGACATACTCGAGGACAAGGTTAAAAAGACACGGTGAGAGGTCATCCCCTTGTTTTAGTCCGCCCCGGATTTCAAATGGTTCGGAGAGGTGGTTTTATATTCTAACTTGCCCCTTGTTTTTTTTCATGCAGGGCAGCATATTTTTTTCGGGATTCCCAGCTGAACTACAATATGGTAGACTCTTTGCCTTGCGACTGACTCGTAGGCTTTCTTGAAGTCCACAAACAGTTGGTGAACCGTCCCTCCGCATTCCCACTTCTTTCCCAGCAGTTGTGTGGCGGTTCCGCCAAACCCCACGGTTTACTTATCTAAAGAACCTATATCCCTATAACCCACTCTGCATAAGCTTTCGCTAATGCAATCGCATTAGCACCTTAAATGCTTCACGCATCAAATCGATCAAGTTCATTTAGCTAAAATCCCCTAGAAGAGAATTCTTACCATTATGCATAACTTCGCATTTAAAATCCCCTATAAGAATTCTGTCCAAGCTTATCATAAATACCCTAAAAGAAAATTCATCGGTTCATATATAATACAACCGCATAATCATTGAATCTTACCCTTGAGTTGGCTTATCCCAGCTTCATCATGTGTATCATAAATCACTATACAAACATATTGGCTGGCGACCAACACACAAGGGACCAAAACAAATATACGCATCTCATGGCACCAATTAAATCCTACAGCATAAGCAAATGCAAATAGGAAATCAACACCTATCCTTACCAGTGATGGCATAAACCCCGTTTCCCGGTAATCTAACTAAAATCCATTAACACCATTTCTTCGATGCGTCGCGTCTATTTATTTAGCCGCGACGCACATCTCAAACAGAGATCCTATTAGCATCCGACGAGTTTCGGTTTTGTTTGCTTTACCGAACTTGCATCTAATGAATGCACATTTTCCCTTTCTTTGTTTCAGGTTTGTTCCCATGGCATTGTGTATTAAAATAACCAATGTGATCTCCATTCACACATACACATGCATTGCCAAGTCTTTTTTCCTTGTTCCACCACGAGAAAAACACTTTCGCTCTCGGGAAAACTCACCCCAAACGATTAAATGTCGTTGAATCAAATTACATCCGCAGGCCACCACGGTCGTGTTCACTCCCGCTATCCGTAGCGCTGCGGACACGCGTTCGGTACACCTCATAGTCGGGAGTTTGTCATTCTGTGAGTGCTGGTCGCGAATCAAGTTTTTAGCCTTCCGCTATTATCATAAAATTAAAATTAGGAACAGCGCGTGGAGATAGAATGTTGTTAAATGTGACAGTTTTCTTGATCACTCTGAAGTGCAATTTTTTACGCCCGCGACGATACGGTTAGGTAAACTCTCTTAGGTGTAAGCAGTTGAATACAGTACAGGATAAAGGGATAGTTTTGTGTCTTACCTGGGACCAGTATCTAAAATTGTAAACTGTATGTAATCGAGAAACTCAACGCGACTACTGTCTATCTATAATAAAACCTAATTAATAACTTAAATCAGTGCGTTTGACTTTCTTTCTCGGTGAACTTTCTCTTGGTTAATCTGGTGGAAGCAAGTGAACCGAGTGCCCATGCCTGTCACAATACTTCCTTCCCCACAGTTGCCTTATTGTGAACATTTGGTTGCTTGCTGACGGGTTTCTCCGGAATCCGGAAAATGGTAGTCTCCCAATATTTCTTCTGCGTATGGTGTGATTCTCGCCAGTAAGACATTTGTTAGTATTTTGTATGTGGTTGGGAGCAATGATATTCCTCTGTAGTTTTCGCAGTCAGATTTGTCGCCTTTTTTTCGAAAATGGGGACGACTATTGATGTTTTCCATTCTTCCGGAATGACTTCCTTACCCTATATTGTTTTAATCAGTTGGTGGATCTTTCGAGCGGTTGCCCCTTCTCCATGCTTCACAAGCTCTGCCGGTATGCAGTCGACTCCGGGAGCTTTGTGGTTTTTCAATCGGTTTATTGCGTCTACAACTTCACCGAAAGAGGGCTCTGGGACCTGAGGCTGGGCTGTATGTACGACTGGTGCGTTTATTTGTGGCTGATGGGTGCGTACATTGAGCAGGTTTTCAAAATACTGCTTCCATCTTGTCACGATATTGTTTGTTTCTGTCACCAGACAGCCGTTTGTGTCTCGGATTATTTTGGCTCTCCCTCGGTAGCCATTTCTAATTGAATTTATGCCGGCATACATACCTCTGATATTCTTTGCTCTGGCATCTTAGGATTTTTTCGATCCGAGTCTTCTCCCATTCGCGTTTTTTTGCGTTTGAAAACTCTTGTTGCCTCTTTTCGAATTTTCGCGTATCTTTCTGCGTTGACTTCATCATATCTTTCTAAGTGCATCACTCTGAGGCGCTTACGTTCTTCGATCTTGGCCCTGCACTCATCGTCAAACCAATGTTTGGACTTAATTGTTTTCTTAAATCCTAATACCTTTTGAGCTGTTTGTTTGATTGTGTCTCTGATCGATGCTCATTTAGTGCCCAGATTATTGGCTCCCTCTTCCTCACTACTCCCATTCTCTAGGATGCTAAATCTATTCGTTAGATCCTCTTGATATTCAGGCCTTTTGCGTAGGTCTTTTAGTTTATCAATGTCGAACTTTTTGCTCGTCTTCTGTGATTGCCCATGTGGGTTTGCTGCGAGCCGACTTCTAATTTTCCCCATCACTAGAAGGTGATCGGAGTCGCAATCTGCTCCTCTATATGATCTTACGTCAAGGATATTCGAGTGGTGTCTTTGGTCTATGAGAAAGTGGTCTATTTGGTTACGCGTTACGTCATCGGGTGATATCCATGTGGCTTTATGGATTTGCTTATACTTGAACATCGTGCTTTTCACTACCAGATCTTTTGACGCTGCGAACGTGATAATTCGAATACCATTATCATTTGAAACGTCGTATAGACTTTCTTTACCTATAGTTTGTTGGAAGATGTCTTCCTTTCCAATTTTCGCATTGAGGTCACCGAGGAGGATTTTAACATCGAATGATGAGATCCCATCGCATACTTCCTCTAGGGTCTCGTAGAGTATGTCCTTCGTTTCTTCGTCGGTAGATTCTGTTGGGGCGTGTATGTTTTTAAATACATAATTGTACCATGGTCCCTGTATTTTTAGCACCGACATTCGCTCATTAATGAACTGCACATCTTTTACATGGGGCGTAATCTTCTTGCTTATAATGAAGCCAGTTCCGAGGTTATGTGTATCGGTACCTCCACACGCCAGTGTAAACCCGTTGGTTTTGATTACTTGATGTGGGAGTCGGATTATCTGAAGCGCGACGATATCCAATTTATATTGTTTCGCGTTTCTACAACCGTCTGTATCGCGCCTGGTGTATATAACGTTCGAACATTCCACGTGACGACGCGTATATCCCGCTTTTTCCGTTTTTCCCTACGTCTTATTTTTGCCGAGTCGGTGTTTTCTTGATAATTTGCTCCCTTATGGTAGTGTCGGCTCATCACACCTACGCCTACCGGGTTTTTCGTGGGATTGTTTTTAGTTCGCCACATCACAGCCTCTCTTTGATATGGTAAGGTCTGCTTACTCTCTGACGCGGTGTCAGAGAGTCGCCGTTATAATACAGCCCGTATACCACTGGCTGCAAACCATATAATGGGCATGTCAGGAGGAATATCATGCAGATGTTATGATAAATAAGCGTACTTTGAGAAATTCATCATCGTATAATCGGGCTCGCTCTCGAGGCTCTGCCCACGCTGGAAAGGTAACGGGATTTTGTAACATCAGGGGCATCGGTTTAACCAATACAAATATAAAGGCCGCCCACCAATATTTGGAAACAACGCAACCTGATATCCTTGCCCTAACTGAGACCCAGGTCGATTCGTCAACTGATTCGACATACCTTCGTTGCTCAGGATACGACATACATTCGAGATTTTATTTTAAGGGCGGAGTCTGCGTCTTGGCGAAGGACGCGTTTCACGAGAACCTTAACAAGAGAAATTCGCTTAAAAGATATTAACCCTCCTACCAACAAACACATATCCAACGCAGACATCGAAAAAAATCCATACAAAAAATGGAAGAAACCATAAATCAAACTGTTGATAAAACGATACTAAAAACCACACCTATGGACAATATGAACATGTACCGAAACGGCACAATCAACGCACTCCACAGAAAAAAAGTAGACTTCTGTCTCAACTAAAACTATGGTACAGACGATTTATTGATAGGCACGACCAGGATATGATATCACTATAGACCAGATTAAACAATCTCCAGCAGCTTATAAAAGCCAACTATAGGCTATCAGCAAATTTGTATTGGACCAATAAAGTTCTGGCGTTAAAATCCAACAACCCTGCTATGTTCCTACAAATTAATAAAATATTTAGACGGAGTAATGAAAACGAGATTCAGTGTCTCTATAACCAACGAATGCTGACAAATATAGGCATTGACACAAACAATGCCATCCTAAATGATGAACTTTTTGTGTTTGAAGATCCCTTGGAAACAGTGAATGTTGTAAGGGCCGTCTTCCAACAACTGCACAATGCAAATGAAGTAATTCGCCGCAACCATGACTTGGAGGATAGATAAAGTTCTACTAAATTATCGTCATTTTCGAAATGACATTTCACAGCGGCGATCAGAATCAGAATGGTTTTATCGAATTCAGTAATGAAAATACGGCAAACGCCGAGATCGCTGTCGAAAGCGCTAACAGCATTTTAATCACTAGTGAAAACACTCCGTATGCACGGCACGGCGAAGGGGAGACGACCCGACCGACTCCTCTGGTGGTAGTATTAAGACTCCCCGAGGATTGAATTCTGGCTTCCGATTCAACCCTCAGTTCGAGGTGAGTTTAGTGGAGGGGAGAGAAAATTTCTCTCTAAAGTGAGAAACCATGAAGAGGATCTTGGTGATGTGTGTGTGTGTGTGGTAATCGTGAAGATCGCATTGTTTTACCCATGCACGAAGATCATGGGAAAACTAAATTAAGACAAGAGAAGATGAACAAAGGGAAAATCGACCAAGGGCATCGTGTGTAATGAGGGGTGCAGCTGAGTCAATACTCTGTGCCTCATTAGAGCAGCATTGGGCGCTAATGGGTTTCGAGACTTTACACAATGGGAATTGTATATCGTATCTCTGCTGGCGGACAAAATCGGATTCTTTATTTGCATTTGTTTATGCTGTAGAATTCGAATTTGGCGGCTAAGCGCGAAGGTGGTGATTGTTTGTCAGTTGGACAAACAGATCATGGGTCAGGTATAATGCAGCTGAGTAAACGAGCTGCTTGGCGCTGCTTTGTCGTTGGACAAAAGGATCGGCTTGGTATGTGCATGCGGGAAGATTAAAGTGCACATGTGGGACAGAAATTGCTTTGTCTAACAGGCGGTGCCGATACGGTTTTGCATGTAGGAAAATTGTTGTGCACATGTGAGGCTGGGATTTGCCTGGCAAACAAGGGTGCCGAATAGTTTTTTGAATACATGATGCATGTGTACTTTAAAGAATTCTTTCAGGCACCTAGAATAATGCATTGAATACGTGAATGATGAAAGAATTATTTTCCGGAAATTTTATGTAATGCATTAGGTGCATTACATGTTCTTGAAGAACGAAATGTTGCAGGTATGCGAAGGAATGTGGGATGGAATTATGGGTGGTTCTTGCGTGAGGTTAAAGAACCCCCACATTCTCTATTTGTCCGGCGTGTTATTGACGGGTAATAGTAATCGAGATGATAGGCCTGCTCTTTTCCAAAATGGCATTTGTTTGTATTGATGACTAAACCAAACTCTCCAAGGCTTTTGTTGTTTTAAATAGGAACGATTTCCGCTTTTAGCTTTCGAAACTATGAGATTGCCGTAGACATTCGCTTAGCAACAATCAAGGCTCCGTAGAATCTATGTTTCCGTGCTACCCTCCCCAAACCGAAAGTCAGCGCTTTACATGCAACAATCCATAGAATGTTGTAACACCGTTTTTAGAATAAGACCTGGCGCTATTGACATTTGGTGACAGGTGGCGATCGAGTGTCGTGAATACAGAGTACCCCTGCAACGCGCAGGTGCGCTATTCGCTACTGGTCGGCTATTGTGATTGCGTTCAGCATCCTTTAATCGATCAATGGTCGCCATTATCCGTTAATTCCATTAGCCAGGTAAAGAGGACTTATCAAAGACTGCCGGATGGCATTTTTTATGACTGATTGATAAACATATTAACCATATATCCAGAGATGAGTTTTAAAAGGTATTTTCCACACCATTCAAATTTACAGCGACAATGATCTTCACATCAGGCGGAATGGGTCTTGCATCGAGTGTTGGCTTCGCTCCACCATTAATAACATTTGAGACACATATACAAATCAGTTGGTTTATCGGCGTAATCATAGGAACCTGTGTTTCAACCGTCGTATTTGCACGTACCACAAAAAAGGCGCTCTACGTAAGTACGCTCGACTTTTAACACACAGTTTTTAGCTATTACACATTCTCCTTTCTAATTTCAGTATGTTGCTGCTGTTCTTTTGCTCCTGAATGGAATATTGCTCTTCAAGGAATCACAAAATGCTACTGCTGTAATTTGCGCTCGGTATGCAGATGGGATAGCCGTCGGTCTTAGTATAGTCGCCGCCGTAGTTGCAGGATCTGAGAACGCAGTAAAAGGAATGCGAGGACTAGTTTTATCTTCGGAACAAGTGGGCTTAAGTACGGGCTTTTTCATAAAGATAAATACCATAAACATATGGAGTTATGATGGTAGTTTCGATTCGACTCAAATGCATGGCATTATAAGTATCATCTATGCAGTCTTCGTTTTTATATTTAATTACGCCTTCACAATTGAGTCCCCAGTCTACTATCTTCAACGAAATAAAGAACCCGAGGCTATAGAGTCCTTGCGCCGATTGCAAAAACCCTCAGAGGTAACAACGGAAACATATGATCGCTTAAATGAAGCTAAACATTTGCTGGAAGAAGACGAATCCCGAGGGCATGCGGTCAATGTAGCAACAGCTTTGAGACCGATGGTCAGATTAATCGTTTATCGTGTTATTGTAGCTATGTCAATATCGCTTCCAATTACTATTGTTTTGGTCTTAGGTATAGTTGCAACTAAAGGTTCCAATGTATGGCCCTTCTATTTTTATGGGTTCCTGCGCTTTGGGGGTTCCTGTCTGACTACAAATATGCTTGATACGCTTGGGCGTAAGTTTTTAAGTGCACTTTCTCTAGCTATTGGTGGAGCATTCTTAATAGGAGCCGGAGCCAAGTTTGCAGGTGGTGAAAATTTGATAGACAGTGACGCAATGAATACGATGGTTGGGCTATTGATAGGATACCAGTTATTTGCTGGTTTAGCAGCGCCAGCTAGTACATGCTTTTTGGGAGAAAGCTTTTCCGTTTCAGTGAAACCATATTTCATAGCTGTTGTAGTTATTATCGAAAATATTGTGCAAATCATTATTATTACTGCCTTTTCGGGAAAACCCAATGCCATGTCACGTTATGTATACACTTTGGGCTGCCTTCAACTCGCCTTTTCAGTAATATTCTATATTGTGATGCCAGACACCAAGAACTCTTCCCTACGAGAAGCTTTAGAGAAAATGAAAAGTATGGTAAATGTGCATTAAACTTTGTTAAAATATGTTGGTTTTATGTATACCTTTTTTTTTTCTTTTAAATGATTTGTTATTTTATTTCGAATGACACTTAGTTATGATTTCCGAACAAGTTCATTTTAATTTAGATGTATTCAAAATTAGCTTGGGAAGTTTTGCTTTCCTTTGCTAAGTAAGTGAATCTAAATATTGGAAACTAGTTTTCTTGAATAATACTCTGTATTACACGTTTCTGTACGAAAACCTATAGTTGTGGCACGTATACATTATTATTTTATGAATTTTACACCTATATAATCGAATGTCTCCCTTCATTCATTAAGGCAAACTTATCTATAATTCTGATAAATATACAACCCAGTTTTGACCCCGTTCTATGCACTTTTTAAACGGTACGTATTTGGGAATAACAGGTTTTGTGTGAAACAATTACCCCCCTTCACAAAACAACTATTATTCTTAGAGGAGGAATAATACCTTTGATAGATAGTTAGAGTGGGTGCGTGCCATAGTGGGAAGTGTTACATGTAAGGTGTGACGTTCAGAACGAGCGTTTACAAAAATGTATAAACACTTTTTTCCCATATTTTGTCTTTGCAAGTGGTTCGATCAATGTTTCTCGTTCACAAGGAGCGTTGTTATAAGTATTTGCCATTTGTAGGTCTACAAAATAATTTTATGTTTGTTACATTTATATATTTGTATCCTTAAAAATAATATAATAATACGAATTATATCAACACAACCAATTATTCTGTTTTATTTCTTACAACTTTAACCAGAGTGTTCCAACAATATCATGGAATAAGCAAATTTGTTGTAAAATATTGTAAAAGCACTCCGTCCTTAAAACGGCAAAGACAACAAAGAAATTTAACAGAATTTCTCAGCACGACTCTCAACCATATGATGTCTATGTTATTGGGTTCCAACGAACCCATCCTCTGGCAAGCCAGATCAGACCGCGCGAAGACGCAGACTCCGCCCTTAAAATAAAATCTCGAATGTAAGTCGTATCCTGAGCAACAAAGATATATTGAATCAGTTGAGGAATCGACCTGGGTCTCAGTTAGAGCAAGGATATCAGGTTTCGCTGTTTGTAAATATTGGTGGACGGCATTTTCGTTTATATACCATACCCCTGATGTTACAAAATGCCGTTACCAGTCGAGCGTCGACAGAGCCTTGAGATTATGCGATTATGCGATGACGAATTTCTTAAAATTCGGTTCTTATCATAATATTTGCTCTTAACTTAAAACCCCCGGAGATCCGAATGGGAAACTAATTTACCTCCGGAATTTTTTATCGCAAAAGGTACCATCATGAATTATTCCCGTGTCAGTCTGGGCCATCGGCGATACATCCGAAACATAGTCGAAGATTTCTCCCAACGATATCGCGGAATGTACAACGTGACGGGGTGGTATCTTATGGGGGTAAGAAGTATGTGTGCCGGCGTACGGCACGGGTTCACCCCCATCCCCATCGTCATTGGGAGTTCCACTGGTGCACCCCAAGGGAAAAGCATACACACACCCGGGATACGGTAGCGAAAATAAAGGAAACACACTGTTTTGATGCCATTAATTTGTTCATTTATTTGGGTCCATGTTTTTGCGATTACGGATGAGTACTTTGATTTTTGTCCGTACGACTTCAAATAACAATGGTTAAGATTTCACATACGCAGGTTAAACATCATCATCATCATCATTAGCACTACAACCGGGAACCGGTCTTGGCCTTATTTAGCAAGTCCTGAGGCTTGTTAAATTTTCCATAATGATTTGTTTTTTCCGGGCAAGGTCATTAGTCTTGCGCCAGAACGCAGGTTAAACAGGTTAACTAAAATATAAGTGCTCAAATAGAATTACAGATGAATACTTTGTATTCACTCCACGCAGGCTCAGACTCCTCATATATTCCGACCGAATTGGTTTTGCGTTTAACGTGCAGGGCACTGTGGGTGTGGAAGGTTGCGGTGCCGACGTACGGCACGTGGTTGCCTTATCCCCACCGATGTTCGACGAAAATCCTTCGCAAAAGTACCCACGAGAGAATAAGCGGGCACGGAACCAAAAGATAAACACTCGTGTACCGTTATTGTGGTTGATGCTTTATTTCCTTTATTTAAATTTACACTAGTCCATACGTCTTTTTTTTAATTGTTCAAATGTTTTTCCTTTTATTTAGTCTATTAAAGTTTACACAAGTTTTGGTGTCCTTTTCGCACTACGTTCTTCTTTCCCTTCGCCACGAAGTGAGACGGCGGGTTACACGATAACCGACATTTATTCACAGCGCGACAGGCGGGTTGGCCGTTATTTTATCTTTGTAAAAGGGGTTCAAGCGAAAACAATAAGGGGAAGTCGTATCTCGCAAAACTTTCTTCTAGGAAAAGAAAACTTCGGCTGCGGGAATGAATTAAAGCGAACCAACTCCCGACCTTGAGTGCGCGTGCTCCGCGGTGTACCAAACTCGACTTTGCTGCAACTCGACTGCAGCGTGACTCCTGTGGTTGTGCACCGTTTGGCGGGTGGATCTCGACTGACTAATTACTGGCAAGGAAAAGTTCGTCGCGTCGTGGCATGGAGTCATAGCTAAAATCAACTCACTGCTATTTACTAGCGACTTTGAAAAGGGTTGCTATGTCTGTGGAGTGGATTTAGTTTCGGGGAATCAGCGCCGTATAGGCTGAGTTGGATTCTTTGGTTGTGTGTACCGGGAAATTAGTTTCGGCGGCATAGCCAAGTATGGTCAAGGGTCTTGATCGCTGCGATGGTCGTTTCGTGGAAAGGCGATGCATCATGCTGTTGGTTTGCCAGTAAGAGGGAATTGGTGCGGTTCTACGTGGTTTTAGGTGGAATGGGAACCGAAATGGTTTTTGGGTAACTAAATGTTGCTTTGGTACAAGCGAGGAGATAATTTAAGCAAGAAGTGAGCCGGAATGATTTTCGGGGGAAATTGGAATTGCTTGGTTGCAAGCAAGGGATATAATTTAGATGGGATATTAACCGAAGCGGTTTTTGGGAAAATCTGTGCGGTTCGATGTAGCTGGTGGAGATGGTGAGTATTCGGTTGTAAATTTGAATATGCGTTTATTACAGGATATGATTTTCGGGGGAAATTGGAATTGCTTGGTTGCAAGCAAGGGATATAATTTAGATAGGGAATTAACCGAAGCAATTTTCGGGAAATGTATGCGGCTCGGTGTAGTTGGTGGAGATGGTGAGTGTTTCGTTGTAAATTGGATATGCGTTTATTATAGCTTGGGAGATGGGTTCTTGGTAGGTTGGGGATGTATGCAATTACAGATTTGGGGGCGGATGCTATTGCATATTGGGATGTGTTTTTACATGTTTGAAAATGGGTTGCAGGTTGGATTAGGGTGACGTGCTGTTAGCGATCAAAATTGGGTGGCATTGTTGGTTGGTTCTCCATGTGGTATAGAGAACCCCCACAGCACTACTTGCCTACACGGAATCTAGCTACAGACTGATTAATTGCACAAAATTGAATTTCAATTTTGCTCGTCGACCAATAGGGGAAGATCCTCCAAGCTTTGATCCCAGCAATGGGGGCGAAACACGCACACGATGCCCTTTTTAGTCGTTCGTGATGTGTCTCCGAGTGTTTGCGAACCAAGAATCACACCATTTGCTAGGGGGAAAACATGCATGTTTATACGACCGGCACCGCGTACAGCATCCATGTCGTCTTCAAAGGGTCGATCTGTCGTTTGTGTGTGCCACACTCGACTCCCTTTGGTAGCCAGATGCGAGTTATGTTATTGCTTGTCGATTGGTTTACCGACCGATGTGCCCGCAGCTAAAAAGGAAAGAAAGAATGCCACACTCGATTCCCTTTTGTAGCCAGGTGCGAGTTATGCTATTGCTTGTCGATTGGTTTACCGACCGATGTGCTCGCAGCTAAAAAGGAAAGAAAGAGATATTCATGTGTGCGGCGAAATTATTAGGCGATATTACATCGAAATGGTTCGCATTTCTGTCGATTGTTTGATGTTGCAACCGAATTGCTCTTCAGGCACATGATGCGTTTCATGCGATCATGCCCTTGTGGAAAATGTCTGTTCGGTGCTAATGTTTTTGCATTAGCGAATATTATAGATTTAGGTACTTTAAGTAATTAATAGCAAGGTTTTAATGTACTTATTATAAAAGTTAGAAATGGCCTTCAAATGGAAACGCCGTAATATATTTTCTTCAGGTTTTCAGGTGCTCTGGCTGCTCCAGGAAAAGATTTTCTTGGTGAGCGAAAAAAGGTAAGTGGTGGCGTTAGGTGGAAACGCCACAAGCTCACCTTGGGACCGACAATGAATGAATGAATGAATAGAGGGCAGAACCCTCAGTTTATTTCGCTTAGTACAAGTGGTATAAACATATAAACCTATAAATAGATTTACGGATTACCTTAAAAACTAAGACATGAGAGTTGGCTGTGAGGGACTAACTTTAAAGTAACTTAAAAATGGGATGGGGAACTAAACAAAGATGGATAGAATAATAGTCTAAGTGGTAGGGCAGGGACGAGCGAGGATAAGCCGGATTCTAGGGATGAATATGAGTGCGGGAGAGTGTCGGTGGTGAGCGGGGTGGGGTCGGGAGGTCTCAGAGGGAGAGACGATGTTAGAGAGGAGGAGAGGTAAGATTAAAGTCAAAGAACGCGAGGTGAGACCTTGCCCGTAAGACCTGTGATGGGTGGGTAAATAGAAGAGACGAGGGTTTCGCAGATTTCAGGGATTAGTGGAAAATGTGATGGGGGGGGGGGGGGGGGGGCAGGCTTGAGCAGTTGATTGAACCTGAGAGTAGACGGTGGATAAAGAGGATGTCGCCATGAATTCTGCGCTCTTCAAGTGTGTTAAAGTTAATTAGGTGAAGAGGGCTCGTGTGTGGGGGTAGAATCAGGGGCTTTTCCCAATTCAATCCTCGGAGGGCAAAACGCAAAAAACGACGTTGCACGCTTTTGGCCCTGCGAATTTGGGACGAGTAGTGAGGAGACCTGACTAGCATGTTCAAGGGGGGTGGGGGGGGGGGGGGGGCAAAGGCTATATAAAACGATCCGGAAACGCAGGGACTCGAGAATTCTTTAGACCAGCGTTTCACAAAACCATCGGCAGAGTTGGCCTTGAGAATAATGTGAACAATATGTGGGATGAAGTTAAGCTCCCCACCACATAAGATGCCAAGGTCGCGAATAGTTTGTACAGGTGTTATCTGGTGGTTGGGTAAGACATAGGGACGTAGGGGGGACGTTTACGGGAGAAGGTGAGAAGTAAGAAGTCGGCAGAATAGCGGATCGTCTTGAGGAGTTTAGTGTCGTCCGCGTATAGAGAGATGGAGGAGCGCTTGATAGTGGAGTCTATATCATAAATAGTAAGAATGAATAGGAAGGCTCCAAGATGACTGCCCTGGGGAATCCCTGACGTGGGAAGAAGAGGATTGGAGAGGGTGGATCTAAATCTGACACGGTAGGTTCGATCGTTAAGATAGGAAGAAATCCACTTAATCAGTAGGGGTTCGAAGCCAAGGGAGAATTTCTTAAAGAGAATAAGGTTGTGTGAAATTTGGTCAAAGGTCTTGCTGAAATCGGTTGTCATTACATCAACTTCTTTGCCGTTCCCTAAGTCACGGAGAGCGAGGGATGAGAATTCAACTAGATTGGTGGTGGTCGAGCTACCCGTAAAGAATCAGTGCTGATTGGATGAGATGATGGATTTGCAGCGAAAACATAACGTATAAGGGGTAGATTGAATATCTTTAATAATGGAAGAGAAAGAGAAGAGGAACATTTTTATAAAAGGCCGAACTCGTCTTTAAGCAAGTTTAACTTTTCTTCAACTCGGTCATGCTGGATAAGTTGACAGATGAAGAGGCCAACGGAGAATTCGGGCAGCTCTTTAAAATAAGAGCGATTAGGCTTGAAAGAGTTGTCCGTGAAGCATTTTTTTAAAGAAAGAAGTGAAAAGATTGGCAGTAGTTTGTGGGTCGGTTGAAGTAATCATGTCATAGGAAAGGGAGTTGGGATAGGCGTCAGATTTACGTTTATAGTTAATAAAGTGGAAAAAAGATTTGGGGTCATTTATCAGGTTGTTTTAGGTTTTTGTCAGATAATTGTAGTAAAGAGAGTTGTAAGGCTCGGTGTATTTATAAAAGGAACATGGAAAGTTGGAGTAGTCCAGGGAAGAGGGTTTTCTCAGGAAAATGTTCCACAAATTATTCCTCTTATTCCGAAGAGTACGGAGTTTATGGTTGTACCATGGAGGCGTTAATACCGATGTCCTATGTCGAGAATAAGGGACATGTAGGGAAATGGCATTGTAGATTTCCTTATAGAGAGTGGCAGTAGCTTCTTCTACCTCTAGGTGATCAAGGCGAAATGCGATTCTCCTAAGATGCTCATTTAATAGGCGAAAGTTATCTTTGTGGAAGTTGTTGAAAAAATTGACGTGGATTGGTGAGGTTTGGGATAAACTGTCACGATAAAGGGAAACGAGAAGTGGGGGGTGGTAATTGTCGATGGTGGAGAGAACGTGAGGACTAAGGGCAACTGAGGAATTATAAGGGTCCTTTGTAAACACAAGGTCAAGTTGCCTCTTCATATTATTTGGCACATTGGCTTGATACGATGAGACGGCCTTGGTACTAGTGGGGTTGGAGGTGTAAAAGGATTGATCGTCTGCCAGTGTCCATTGGGGATGGGGGAGGTTGATATCGTCAAGCGAAGTACTTAACTCGGTTAGGTGATCAACCGTTGCTATTGCCAGTTCGTATGACACCATAGGTTGCGAAGGAGGTATATAGAAACATATAACGTACAACGACTCGTTGGTCAATTTTTATTGCGACATAGTCAATATTGGACAAAGAAGTGATGGCAATAAGAGATGGTGCGAGCTTATTTTTTATGTAAATCAGCACACCACGACAAGGTGAATCCACACATATACTATCGTCAACACTAAAAGCGTTAAAAGTGGAGGGGAATAGTTCTTGACTGCGAATACTGGGGATAAGATTGGTTTCGGTTAGTGCATATATATCGAAAGGGAGGGTATGAGCATTTTGCAGTATCGAGCGCTCTAGAGCGGAGACCTCTGACATTTTAATAATAATTATTTTAAATTTAATAGTAGATGGTTAGGGGGAGAGTATTGAGAGTCTTAGGCGGTTGTGAGGGGGGCGGGTGATTAGGGTAAAAAAGACTAGCCCTTTTTGGAAGAGGTCATTTTCATATAGACGAAAGGCCGAGAGATCTTTCGGCACTATTTGTGGGAATATATTGAAATATTTATGTAATTCCATAAACAGGTAGCGAAGGCTAGGGAAGTCGGTAGGTAGGCCTCCCTGCGAAATGGAAACTGCGACGCTGGTTTTCGTCATATTTTTATACCAGACTGAATCAGATTTGTAATGGAGGTACGAAAGATAGAGGCGGCCATTTTCGTAAGTCAATTTATTTGTAAGTTTAGATAAGGCGTAGCGACTATCAGATGAATTGATGGATTGTGGATTGGTGAAAAGGGGGAAGGGACAAGAGATATGCGCAGATTGTGGTGTAGGACGAGCAGTTATGGCGTGATTAAGTGGGAATTTATGACGGGCAGTTGAGGAGAGGGGTCTAGGGTGACGGGTGGTAAAGCGGTTAGAATTTGGTTTGGAATAGGATTTTGTGGCTTGAGTTGTCATTATTTTGGGAAGTGGGCTACAGATGTGACCACATTTGGAGAAGGGAGAATGGGTATGCCTTTGTGGGGGGTGGGACCTTAAAGACCTAGTTATGATCGGATTGAAGGGTGCCGCGGGTGGGAAAGTAAACGAAGTGGTTTTGAGGATTGGTTTAGGGGGGGGATACTATCACGTCCTACGATTCTAGGAAAGGGGGCAGGTGTTTAGTGGATTTGTTGGGGTTGCGCTTGAATATTGTCATCCTGCCGATCGTTAGGTAACTGTTTTTGTTCGGATGGAAAATCCAATCGTATCTAGAGGGGAGAACTATGCGGATACAAGTCCTGTATTTGGAGACAGGAAGCAAGTGACATTCTTTTACGGGAATTCTATAGTTTTTCAGAAAGAATCCCGCAATCCAATCAGAGTTCACGGTTTTAGGGACGCCCTTTAACAGATATGAGGTATTTGGTTGATTGGAATAATAGAGTTTATTAATGCGGGCGCGCAATTCCGCACGGATCTAGGATGTGCCAAAATGGAAGGTCGGGGGGTGAGGGCGGGGACCGTCACAGAAGTGGAAAGAGGGGCGTGGGGTGATGGTTGCTGAGGCGGCGGTGATTGGACCACCTTGTGTAGTTCGTCGTATAAAGACGTCTCACAGCGCGGGGAAAGTTGGGGGTTGATTACCTTTGATTGCATTGATAAGATAGCACTTTCAAGCTGGCCAAGGAGAGACCGAGAAGACGCAAGTTTGTGTAGGACAAGCTCGAGTAGCGGGTCGTGTTTGGTTGGAGTGAATTCATCTTGGGTACAGGGGCACGATAAACCGAGCTCATCACTATAGCTGTTCATCTTGAAGAGAATATTCTAAAAAGCGGGTGGTTTGCCGAATGGATGACAGTTTGGATGTCGATTGTAAGCATTTGTCAAAATTTAATCGAAAGGAGTTGGTTAACTCCCGAGTGTGTGAGTCGAGGGATTCGTTGTCCGAATAAGTAACCTGATTGACGATCGTCTTATTATTATCACCAATGAGAGAGTTGACGTTGGATATTGAGCTTTGGTGGAGAGATTCAAGGTCGTCGAAACATTTGAGACCACTCGCGAGACATGAAATTTTGTCAGTAATTATTTTTAGGTTAGATCTGTGCGAACTAATGTTAGCGCCGCTGATGCATTTTATTGCCAGAAGGACGTGTGGCAGCGAGATATGTATGCATTCATCACAGAAAAACAGGAGATTGTCTGGGAAATCCGTAGGGAAGTGGGTATTTCGCTTATTCAGTCCCACACAGGAGGCGTGATAAGGTTTGCCGCAGATGGCGTCACAGCATACAAAATCGGAATTAACAACATTAATCCCACAGGTCGAGTTACCACAAGACATGATGGGAATATAAATATTAACGGTGGAAGAGCAAGGGCCAAGTTTATAGATGAAAGGGGGAAATTGGAGTCAGATAAAAAGTGTAAAATGATGTACAAATTCGATCGATTATAAGGGAGTGGTGTGGGGTACGAGTAGGTGTGCCAAGACACGGGCACTGTTTCACTTGAATCCCCATCAAGTTGTTCCGACGAAAATTGTTCACCACAAGGAATACGAATGAATAAAAACTCGCTGGAGGTTTTATTGTTAGTTAGTGTTTTCTTTAATCTTCTTTTAAACTTTTCCATATGCACAAATATATTAATGAAATTTACTGCTTTCTTGAAGATAATTAATCTGACTTTTAGTGGCAAATGTATAATTGCAAACTGTCTATTATAAAAGGGCAATGCGTTTCTCTTTCTCGATTGACTAACGGAACACTACGTTCGTCCCACAACACTTCTCTTGCGTTCTGACTCGAGCGTGTGCACCAGCGTGCACGGTTTTTTTCAAGTTTAGTGAGGGCAGAACCTTAATCCAAGCATAAATTGATATAATACCTTACAGACTACGGTACGGTAGTTGAATAACGACTGACTTGAATTAGGGATGAAGATGGGTAATTTCTGCTTTCCCACAACGATCAACCAATGGTAATCGTGCTCTCTTGTGCATCCTTCAATTCCCCACGCTCATCTAGGTGGATAAGTACTTGTGTAATCGTTCCACGTTGATGGGCGTACAAAGGATGAAGAAATCAAAACGGAAAGCACAATAACACAGCATTGATCTGGCTTAGTGTGGGTGTATTAATGCAGTCTCCGAGGTGTTCCACTTACCCAGTGCGATGTATATGGTGATCTCGGAGTGCATTGAACTGTAGGGAGACAGAATTATGGAGGAGAGGAAAATTTAGCTGGTGCTATTCACCTCCGAAAAGAGATCATTGATCCCCAGTAGATAGAGTGTCTGGGGAAAGTCGAAGTGACGCTACTTTGACTAGGGTAATATTAACGTGGGAAACATGTTATGGACTTTAATAATTACCCAAGCCGTTGCATGATTATGCAACAGCGTCGTTGGATTCGACTTGTTGTTGCTAACCACATGGATTGGAATTTCCCGTGGAAATCTCATGGTTAGAGGACTGGAGTTGCCCTATGACAGAATTCAGTTATGCGTCCGTTATTGCAACATGCTTTTCAGGTGAATAGGTAAGTAGGAGAAATTGGGGTTGGTTTGACACGCTGTTGGCGGTTAAAATTAGGTGGAAATAGTGGGTTGGTTCTCCATGTATTTAGAGAACCCCCACAATGGGCTCAGAGGAAGCCTTACCAGTTGATTGGAAATGAGAAAGAAAATAAGTAAATTTCTAGATAAATAAGTAAGTAGAAAGAGAAGTAAATAATTAGAAAAAGATAAAGAAAAATCGAAACATGATTACATTAATTGTCCTGGCCCCAGCGCCTATTTCCTTGCTGCATTATGTTGAGAAATTTCCGTAGAATTTAGTCTGCTACACTTATGCCGACTTCCTTCTTGACCGCCAAGTATACACGCATGCGTTATTTTTCGGTTAATTAAGATTCCTTTCTATTAGTTGAACGCACATCCTATCAAGTCTGAGGCCAGCGACTGCCTCCTTGTATTACCCAGTTCTTTGTCAAACGCGAGAGTCTACAGAAGAATATAAAGTGGTTATTTCATCAATTCGAGTCTACATTTGCACTATTTCTATTATTATTGAAAAATTCTCAGTTTTATTAGGACCACAGGAAAACTGGAATAATAAAAATTATGAGCCGTACCATTGATGTATAACTAGACCCCAATCACGCATACGCGACTTGAACACAGGCATTGGCAGGTAGCAGTGCTAGACGTTTCCCTTTCGCTAATGTTTGTGGTGCCGATCATGGGCACAGAATCACTTAATCCCCAACGTATAATTTCTACGATGTTCAAAAGCAAATGAAAACGCACTGAATTAATGTTAATGTTTCTTTAATTGATCTTTTGATTTTTATATTTTTACAGCAATGTGTTGATACAGAGATAAAAGTTTCATAGATTCTTTTTATAAGACAAAGTTACTTTCAACATTCGAGAGTTCGTTTAAACAGATAATTTTAACATTTAAGATTTTGTTCCTATCCAGTACAATGTTGTAGGATAAACGGAAAAACTTGCCACCAACAGTCAATAAGCAGGGTAAAACGGTGAGATCTACCTAAAGTTTTACTTTTACACACAAACTATACACTTAATTATAACACATTTACAAACACACTTGATTAGTTGCGTAAGTGGAATTGACTAAAATTAACAAGATGTTTAAACAACAAACTATTGGATTGTAAATAGCACTCGTCGCGGAAGACGAAATGAACTTGTGGGGTAGAACGTATGTGTGCCGACTTTGGCACTGGTTAACTCCTACTCCACGGATTGCTCCACCGAATTTGATGCAATAAAACACTGGTTACACTGTTGGAATTTTGTCATTTATTGTAACTACTGGTCGGTGTTTTTTGCATTGTATTATACATTAATTCAATTTTTAATGGCAGCGACACAGGACACACGCTTCACAATTAAAAGAGTCTTGACTTGTGTTTACTTAACTTTTAAATTTCGAATATCAAACAGTTAATTACTTATACATTGTTTGTTACTTGTCTTTTATTTTTTGGTATTATTTATTTATTAATTTTTACTAAACTACACGTAAACACACTCGACGTCACTCGCACAGGCGAACTCCACCGTATTTCGAACTCGACTTTTTGGGCGCACTCCAGGAGACTCGACTCCTTTAAAACTATTTGATCGACCAAACTACTTTTGTGCGCGGATCACCTTGTTGGCTCGTGACGCGAGCTCATGGGTGGTCGAACCGTGGGAATAAAAATTCATTAAAAAGCATCTTTGGGATTAGGATGCATTTGGGATAATTACACAATGATGGTTGTGTTTACAACCATGTTAATTGTGTATTGCAATCCTAGGGAGTCATGGGTCGAATTCCAGTGTGAGTATTTACACTGGCATTGAATTCGGCTCTTGGCAGCTAGGCGCGAATTGCGCCGGTGCTTTGAAGATTGCATAAAAGCCGCCGTGAGTACTGGTGCAACATGAAAATCTGTTGCGCACGTGTGGGACAGTAAATGCAGGCAGACAGGGGTTCTGCTGATTGTTTTTATAATCCACTTCGGTTATCTAGTATGGCAACCGAAATGTTTTCCTTTTAGAACAATGCTGAGATCCATTGATGTATGCGGTACTGGCGTACCGAATTTCTTCTAGGGAAATTTATATAACGCGTTAATTGCGTGAATGTCCTTGGTGGGCAGATGCTTGATGTTGGATGCTATTTGCATAACCGAAAGGTAATGAAATCGGTGGGAGAATGCTTGGGGAAGTTATTGCGCTTGCGTGGTAAAAATGACGAAATTAATGGAGCTTTAGGAGGGAAGATTTTGAGGTAGATTGAAAAGGTAGCAGTGGCGTTGGTAGATACGCCACGGTACTCCCCCCCAGTGACATAGTCACGATATTGTTGGTAGGGCGAAGTAGTACTCAGAAGGCTGTAGTTAAGTGAGGTTGGCCGTACATGCGCCTTGTGGTGGCGCTCGGGTGTGGCTTCGCGTGAGGGGACCGCTATTTCCGTTTTGTATTCCTGCCGTAGAAGTTGAGGGTAGCTCCTCTGTAGCATCGGGGTTTGTGGTGGCATTTGGGAGGTTGGCCTCCGAGAAACACGGTTTCAATCTTTCTACGCTGACTGTGGTTGATCTGCCTTGGATCTCCACTTCGTACACTCGATCACTGATTCGTTTTAGAATCTTATATGGCCCTTCGTAGGGGGGATCGAGTGGTTTCTTAACTTTGTCCACCCTGACGAAAACATGTGTGCAGCTATGCAACTCAGGGTGGATAAACACTCTTTTGGTGCCATGTCGGGCTACGGGTTTTGCCCTGATCTTTCGCATCAGGTCGCGGAGGTAGCCTACGCTTTGTAGTTGGTCGTGTGGAGCTTCATTGTCCACAAATAGTTCGCCTGGCAACACTAGGTTGGTGCCGTAGGTCAGTTCTGCAGCGGATGCGCCCAGATCCTCCTTGATACTTGTCCTCAATCCTAGAAGGACCGTGGGGAGGGCGTCGAACCATTGCGTGTCGTTATGACACATTAGGGAGGCTTTTAGCGACCTGTGCCAACGCTCTATCATCCCGTTGGATGAAGGGTGGTATGCGGTCGTACGACTTCTTTGACAGCCCAATAAGTCAGTAAGCTGCTTGAAGATCGTGGCCTCGAACTGTGGACCTCGGTCTGATGTTAACGTTGCTGGTACGCCAAAACGTGTAACCCAAGTCGAGTAAAACGCTCTGGCGACACTCTCGGCGGTGACTACCCGTAGTGGCGTTGCTTCTGGCCACCGAGTAAAACGGTCAATCATGGTGAGGATGCAGGAGAATCCTCTCGAGGGTGTTAAGGGGCCCACAATATCTATGTGGACGTGTGTAAACCGAGCCTCAGGGAGTTTGAATTGCGCTGGCTCCAACACGATGTGTCGGCTAATTTTGCAGCGCTGGCATTTAAGGCAGGCACGAGCCCAACTCGTGAGGTCTTTATTCATACGAGGCCATACGAACTTACGTCGAATGGCTGCAGCGGTTGCACGTCCGCTGGGGTGAGCCGGACCGTGAAAGGTCTCGAATACGCTCCTTCGCAGCTCTCCGGGAATATAGGCCCTGACTGTTCCCGTGGAGATATCACACCATATCTCGTCTGCGGATTGCTCGAGTGGGAACTTGCGCAGCTGAAGTGCTGTCTCTGCTTTGAGAAGAGACTCGAGCTGGTTGTCATTCTGCTGTGCTTGAGCTAGGTCGGCGTCGGCGATGGCGGCGCGTAGCTGAATGGTATCGATGCGGGATAAGGCGTCCGCGATAACATTCTGTTCCCCTGAGATGTGTTTGATCTCAGTGGTGTATTGACCTATCAGGTCGAGTTGCCGTTCCTGGCGTGGGGATGCATTCCCGGACCTCTTCTGGAATGCGTAGATCAGTGGCTTGTGATCCGTTCTGATTACTAGGGGGCGACCTTCTACCATGTGTCGGAAATACTTTACGGCGCTGTACATAGCGAGTAACTCCCGGTCGTACGTGCTATATTTCCGCTCGGCCGTATTAAGTTTCCTTGAGAAGAAACCGAGCGGTTCCCAGTTTCCGTTGCATTCTTGCTCCAAAACTGCTCCCATGGCCGTGTCTGACGCGTCGCATTGGATCTGCGGGGTAGCGGAGTAGGGTAGCATTTGCCAGCTGTGCCTTGGATTGACGGAATGCGTTGTCTGCAGCTTCCGTCCAGGCGATTGGGCGCTTGTCGTTCTTCTTTGCCCCCTTTAAGTACTCATTTAAAGGGGCCTGAATGTGTGCGGCGTTTCGTAGTGTGGGTCGGTAAAAGTTTAGCATACCCAGGAAACGGCGCAGCTCGCGAACGTTGGAGGGACGGGGAAATTGGGTTAGTGCTTCCACTCTGTCTGGAAGCGGGCGGATACCTTGGCTGTTGATATGGTAACCCAGGTAGGTAACTTGCCCTTTGGCGAATTGGCATTTTTCTGGGTTTATTACGAGGCCAAATTGTCTGAGGTGTTCAAGGACCTGTCTGAGGTGTTGGTGATGCTCCGCAAGGTTCCGAGATGCTATTAGTATATCGTCAATATACGCGTAACAGCAATCCAGGCCGCGTAGTGCCGAATCGATATACCTCTGGAATGTCTGAGCTGCATTCCTGAGGCCAAACGTCATCACCTTGAATTCGAAGAGTCCGAAGGGGGTAATGACGGCGGTTTTGGGTACGTCTTCAGGTGCCACCGGAATCTGGTGGTATGCCCTGGTGAGGTCAAGAGTTGAGAAAACTGTACAACCGCGCAACTTGTACGAATAGTCGTAAAGATGGGCTATTGGGTACCTGTCGGGAACTGTTACTGCGTTCAGCTGTCTATAATCACCGCATGGTCGCCATTCGCCGTTGCGTTTTTTGACGAGGTGAAGTGGACTTGCCCATGGGCTGACCGAGGGTTGACAGATGCCTCGCTCGAGCATATATTCGAATTCGGCGCGGGCTGCTCGCAATTTTTCGGGGGCCAGGCGACGTGGGCGCTGGCTCACCGGTGGGCCGCGTGTTTCTATGTGGTGAAACACGCCGGATCTGTGTTGTTGCTGGTTGGAGAGGGGAACTGTTGAATTGCGAAATTCTTCCAACAGGGCGGGGATTGGGTCTGTAGAGTCCTCGGGTGGGTCGTTCGCCCCTATAGCTGCTTGCGGGGAGAGACGGGTTGAGACGTTGTGACTAACTAATCTCTTGTTGGCAGTGTCTACCAACAGGTTGTGTTTTCCTAATAGGTCAGATCCTATTAGGGACTCGCTGACATCGGCTATCACGAAGTGCCAGGAGATAGGGCGTGGGAGACCCAGATCCAGTTTAAAATTTTTCCGCCCGTAAGTGGCTATGGGGGAGTTGTTCGCAGCGAACAACTGTAGGTGGCCCGGCACTCGGTTGCGCGGGGCGAAAGATCTAGGGATGACGGCGCCAGTGTCGACGGTGAAATTAATATTCGATCTAGAGTCCCTGATTGTTAAGCGACTTATAATAGGGGTGCCGGCCGTTCGCACTCGAACGAGGTTCTGCGCGGGGGCTGGCCGCGTCCAGCTGCAAGGTTGCCTACAATTTCTGGCGTTTGCACCGAAACGTCTGTGGTATATGCACCTGGCCTGTGTCAGAGCGCCACTAGGCGTGTTTTGCCTGTTGTCTGGTGCGTTTTCGTTTGTGATTGGTGCTCCTCTGGGCGTGTTAAACTGCCATTGGGGGTTCCTCGTTTGTGGCCGTTGGTTATTAGAACGGTTTTGGATTGCGCGCTCGACATTTCGCATTTGGGCCCGCAGTTGGTTCAGGTCTCGCTCGAATCTCGAGAGCTTTGTTTGCTGGGTGCGCGGTTGAAATTCCTCACGGGAGGAAATCGTAGCTTGTGTTACCTCTCTTGGTGTGGCTTGTGTAAAAGGCGTTACTAGAGAAGTGCGGGGTGCTGTTAGTGATAAGGATTGATGCCGTGTAGGTGAAACGGCGTGTCGGTTAATCGCCGTGACCTGGTATGCTGGGGGTTCAGACTGTGGGTCTGAGCTTTCCATAATTGTATCGGCTAGTTTCGCCAAATGACCCAAACTCTGGTTGGGTTGTACTATTAATGCCGCGCGAGCATATTGCGGGAGGCACCTCAGGAAATGAGGCCTAATTATGTCGTCCGAAATCTTGGTTCCAGCTATTGAGCGTAAATGTGTCAGAAAATTGGACGGTCTCATTCCAGTAACATTTGTTTCGCTCGCCAAACGCTGCTGTCTGCTGCTCCTGGGCTCGCCCAGGGCATTTATGAGCATCTCTTGCATGTTGCTGTAGGGATTTGGTTCTGTTGACCCAATTATGTGAGCAACATGCGTCCGTTGCGTGTGGTTTAGCACTCGCAACAATTCTACTGCGCGGACTTCCTCATCGTGTATGTCGCCGACCCTGAAGAAGCGTTCGGCTACGGCGAACCATAGCTCTGGGTCCTTTTCGTCGAAAGGAGGCAAGTGTATGCTATGGGAATGCGAGGTGTGCTCGATGCTGGAACCGTCTACGAACGCTTGATCATCCGAGCACGGCTGGGTCTGCTCTTGCTGAGCTGCCTTAGACCTAGTAGAGTGGGCCATTTTTTCTATTTGGAAAGAGTGGGTGTTTAGCAACGGAATAAGAGGAAGAGAAGCGAAGGAATTTAATTGCTTGGTGGGGAGCGGGCAGAGTAAATCGTCGTAGACAACGACGTCAGGAAACTGAAGGTAGGGTGCGCGTGCGTGAACAATGATATCACGGGAGTCGATGGAGTTGGGTAAGTAAAGGATTTACTACCTTGCCTAAACTGAAACAAAGGCTGTGACACTAGGAACAATTTAGACTAACGTCCGGGGTGGTGCAGTACAGTTTTCGGGGCCAATTGGAAGCTAAACTGGGACGGCGGAGTATTCGCGCTAGTCCAATCCGGCTTGACTGAAAAGAAACCACGAAGTGAAGTGGTCCGGACGGCTGAATGGAGTCGAGCTTGAAAGAGTTGGTGGAGTCGGTTGCCGTCGAGTGGTGTTGAAAAAAGGCGGATGAAGCTAAAAATAAGTCGAAGGGGTTGAAAAGTGTCGAAAAGAAGTTACGAGAAGTTGAGCTGAGTCGTGTGCGTGCTGAGAAAGGTTGTGCGCTACTTAATACCCTGAAGGGGCTTACAAAATTTATTTTATTTTGCCTTTATCTCGTGCTGTTTAGGGATACAAATATATTTCTTCTTTTCTAATTTGTAACACAGGCTTTTATTTAAACAAATTTAATTTTGTTGTCAATATCATGTGAAGAAATTAGATACATATACTTGTTTGCAAAAATTTTAAGGATACAATAAAATGATGACAAAAAAATTATGTTTAAAATATAAAGTTATAACAAAAAACAAAAACTGACATGGAATATTATTAAATGCTTCTAAGTAATTCTAATGGAGTCAAAGTAGGCAGTTGCGTTCAAGTAAAAATAATCATAATAAGGCGATCAAATGGAAGAATGATTTTTATGAATTGTTCTCAATTAGCAACTGGTCGAAAAAAGGAAAATATTAAATCGGAAGTACAATTAACGAAGATGTTGGTAAATAATTTCGTGTTTACTTTGTTGTTTTGTTTTTCACTTAGCATTTATTTCAGATACTCTATTATTTCGTTTTGAGTTATTTTACTCGTGTTGTTAATAATAAAAAAGGCACAAATTGTCTTAATTTTATTTGTATAGGCTGATGTTTTGTTGCTTATTTATTTAAATAACTGCAGACAACATTTCGTCAACTGCAAGCTAATAATACATTTTCCTACCCAAGATATCTGTATTAAAATTTGAAATCCTTGCTAACCATCGTTTAATCTAATTACACATATAAGTATCTTTGCCAATCAGCCACGAAAGTAAAAAGGAAACAAACGTTTTACAGCTACAATGTTATTGATTTTTTTCTTCTTTTTTTGTCTCACTTTAATTTAGAATTATTATAAGTAGTACACGCATTATGACATGACCGTCTATTTTTGATTTGAAATTTTGCTACTTGCTTTTGTTGTAAATATATTTTTTATTTACAGGGTGGAAAAATGCTAGAAACTTTATTTAATATCTCCAAAACAATCAGTTAAACACATAATAAAACTTTGACAAAAAGGAAATGTACGTTAAAATACTGTTGTTTTACCAAGGGAATAATTTAAAAACAGAAAGAAAGGATACCTGCTTAAATCCCTGGTGTTATTGATCGGATGCTCCTGGTGCTGGTGTAGTGTTGGGTAGTTGCTCCTGTTGTTCCTGTTTCCGGTGAATGTTATATGGATCTTCGGCAATTGCCGCCACAATTGCTTACTGCCACTGTGTTTCCGGAAGCACTCGGTTCGGGAAGATTGTCACTGTCACAGTCGCGGCACCGAATAGTCACTGTTCCTTTAAATTTTTTAGGACACGGTTTTGATCCGACTCCGAATCAGAAAATTGTGTTTACTCGCGTCGAATGGTCACCAATTGTGGGGTAGAACGTATGTGTGCCGACTTTGGCACTGGTTAACTCCTACTCCACGGATTGCTCCACCGAATTTGATGCAATAAAACACTGGTTACACTGTTGGAATTTTGTCATTTATTGTAACTACTGGTCGGTGTTTTTTGCATTGTATTATACATTAATTCAATTTTTAATGGCAGCGACACAGAACACACGCTTCACAATTAAAAGAGTCTTGACTTGTGTTTACTTAACTTTTAAATTTCGAATATCAAACAGTTAATTACTTATACATTGTTTGTTACTTGTCTTTTATTTTTTGGTATTATTTATTTATTAATTTTTACTAAACTACACGTAAACACACTCGACGTCACTCGCGCAGGCGAACTCCACCGTATCTCGAACTCGACTTTTTGGGCGCACTCCAGGAGACTCGACTCCTTTAAAACTATTTGATCGACCAAACTACTTTTGTGCGCGGATCACCTTGTTGGCTCGTGACGCGAGCTCATGGGTGGTCGAACCGTGGGAATAAAAATTCATTAAAAAGCATCTTTGGGATTAGGATGCATTTGGGATAATTACACAATGATGGTTGTGTTTACAACCATGTTAATTGTGTATTGCAATCCTAGGGAGTCATGGGTCGAATTCCAGTGTGAGTATTTACACTGGCATTGAATTCGGCTCTTGGCAGCTAGGCGCGAATTGCGCCGGTGCTTTGAAGATTGCATAAAAGCCGCCGTGAGTACTGGTGCAACATGAAAATCTGTTGCGCACGTGTGGGACAGTAAATGCAGGCAGACAGGGGTTCTGCTGATTGTTTTTATAATCCACTTCGGTTATCTAGTATGGCAACCGAAATGTTTTCCTTTTAGAACAATGCTGAGATGCATTGATGTATGCGGTACTGGCGTACCGAATTTCTTCTAGGGAAATTTATATAACGCGTTAATTGCGTGAATGTCCTTGATGGGCAGATGCTTGATGTTGGGTGCTATTTGCATAACCGAAAGGTAATGAAATCGGTGGGAGAATGCTTGGGGAAGTTATTGCGCTTGCGTGGTAAAAATGACGAAATTAATGGAGCTTTAGGAGGGAAGATTTTGAGGTAGATTGAAAAGGTAGCAGTGGCGTTGGTAGATACGCCACAAACTGACCAAGGTTGCGCCTACGTCAAGTGATAAAATCGGACTCTTCGTCACGTCGACATTAGACTCTCTGCAAGCTGTGCTATGCTGACCCAACCTCAAGGAATGAGGTGGGTTTCCACTCATGTCATCGTAGGGGAAAACAATCTTTCCTTCCCCCCAACGACCAATGAGAAACCGATTCGCATCCCATTGGACGGTTCCCATAGACATCGTCCCGATAGGTTGAATGTCTTTACCTACGAAAGAAAGACAAACGAAACATGTGTTGGGTGAAGGAAGCGAAAACAAACGTGCAGCTGGTCAAATATGAAGACCGACGTACGGGGGCTGCTGCCCTCCCATCATAAACGATCCGGGATAGGTTTTTCTGTTGATGTTATGTCAACAGAACTTCGCTTACGATGGCAAAGGCTAGAATGCATGGGTGCATGTTTGTCTTAGGAAAAACGTATCGTGGGACACGATCATTGGTATGATTGTTTGAATAACAATCATGATTGTGTCCAATCCAATGGGTGCTTATCGCTTATACCAGCGGTAAGGGCTAGGGTGGAGATTGTTCAGTTTAGGAAAACTATAGGTGGGACATGATCATTGGTATTATTGTTTGAATAATAATCATGGTCGTGTCCCATTCGATGATCGGTTGTCGCTTGGGCGATCGATCATCGGAAATCCGGCTTGCAGATGTGCAAGCAAGTAAGTTGCCCGGCGTGTCTTTTTTTGGACCAACGGATTGTTGGAACAGAACACACAGAGGGATTGGCGTGTGTCTGATGGCCATGTGGCCGCCCATAGGAACCGATCGGTTCATGACAGATGAACCGAGATCGTTTAGTTGAAGCAATTTGTTTGATGCCATGGCAAGATGGTAATCTTGCCGTGGGCCTATTGTGGGGTAGGACGTATGTGTGCCGACATTGGCACTGGTTAACTCCTACTCCACGGATTGCTCCACCGAATTTGATGAAATAAAACACCGGGAAATGGTTTATGATGTATGGAGAATTTTATTGATATTAGTTCTTATATTACATAGCGCGGGGCCTATTTGTTTTAAAGTTGTTCTATACAAGTGATTTTGGTTGTTCTAAGTCTTAACTACACAAGTGATTTTTAATGTTTTAAATTATTACTACACGTTTCAATTAGCGGTATTACCGTGAACCCGGTCGATTACGCGCACTCGATAACCTCTGACAACTCGCTGTTATTCACTTTACTCGACCCCTTCGTAAATTGTTGGATACTCCGCCCGTTTTGAAACACTCACATCGACTAGACTACTTTTGCGCCACCTTCTTGGCTCGTGATGCGAGCTCATGGGTGGTCGAACCGTGGGAATGAATATTGATGAAAAAGCATGTTTGGGAAAAGTATTTGCAGTTGTCCAAATACTACGCTAGGGATTAGGATGCATTTGAGATAATTACACAATGATGGTTGTGTTTACAACCATGGTAATTGCGTATTGCATTCCTAGGGAGTCATGAGTCGAATTCCAGTGTGAGTATTTACACTAGCATTTAATTCGGGTCTTGGCAGCTAGGCGCGAATTGCGCCGGTGCTTTGAAGATTGCATAAAAGCCGCCGTGAGTACTGGTGCAACATAAAAATCGGTTGCGCACGTGCGGGACAGTAAATGCAGACAGACAGGGGTTCTGCTGATTGTTTTCATAATCCACTTCGGTTATCTAGTATGGCAACCGAATTGTTTTCTTTTTAGAACAATGCAAAGATGCATTGATGTATGCGGTACTGGCGTACCGAATTTCTTCTAGGGAAAATTTATATAACGCGTTAATTGCGTGAATGTCCTTGATGGGTAGATGCTTGATGTTTGGATGCGATTTGCATAATCGAAAGGTAATGCAATCGGTGGGAGAATGCTTGGGGAAGTTATTGCGCTTGCATACGCAAAAATGATGAAATTAGTGGAGCCTTAGAAAGGAAGATTTGGAGGTAGGTTGAAAAGGTAGCAGTGATGTTAGTAGAAACGCCTTAAGCCTTAAAGAACCCCCACAGGAATAAATAGAAATATAAAGTTAAAGTTGATTATGAGGAATTTCAGTTTGCACAAAAACGTGGAGCGACAGCAGGTGGTATTTTGTTACTGTAGAACAGGAAGGAAATACGTATAACCACAGCCTAATTGGTGAACTGTGGCGCACTGAATTAACTGAATACTAGAATATAACACTGGGGCACAATATAGTATTGATTATTTTCATTAATAATAGCAGATAGCGTTTATAATAATTTTTTTTTAAGATGACAGTGCACATTAGCAAGGATGGAAAGAATTCTTCACAAATTCTGCTACCACTTAACCCAAACTTTTCTCGAGCCCGTCCATCAGCCAAGCTCCGAAAAATGGCCAGTGATTTCTCCCGAGCGTTTCACTGAGCCTATAGCTTGATGGGGTGGAATTTCACCGGGGGCAGGGCGTTGGGACCCCACCTACCACTCGGCCTTTAGTCGCCTCTTACGACAAGCCGGCCTAGCTGTGAGTATATTATAACGCCCTACTCACAGGACCATCAATACGGCGGATGCGCCGTCAGTTCATTGAAAATATGAACAAACAGAGCCAGATCTACAGGATGAACATTTGTCCGACATCTTGTTCCATTTTTCAATTAATCGAACACAAAAATAATTATTTCATCGGATAAAAACTCGTCATTGTATGGATCTTAGGACAAAACCGTCACACACTCTCCCGTTTTGGTGATCAAAATTAACTACCCAGCTCATACGATTTGACATCTTTAGACTTTTTTTTCTTGGCTTATGCTAACAGGCCTACGAATAGTCATATCTGTAAAGAACAAACTAAACGCATTATTATTGAAATTTAGCTACACTCATACACAATTTCATTCAACAAAACTATGGAGGTGCTATTTCATACTTGAGAATAAATTATCTATTTAAAAACGTATGCATAATATTCAAATTACTTCTTTCATGAATTTTAAGACACTAGTTATGTTGGAATACTTACCACATAAGTGGTTGGAAGGCTAGAATACTTACCACAAAACCCACATGTTTCATAATTGTAAAAATAAAATACATGCCAACATATTTTTGAAGTAATTATATTGCAGTAAGTAAACATTAATTAATTTGTTGTCTTATGTATATGTAATATATATAGTACATAATATATACTATGGCACATAATGATATTCTTGAAGTAGACCTTGACAAAGCACTATTTATTGCTAGCTTTCGAGAACGCATGGTTGCACTGCCTAAGAGTCAGGCCTTTTGTTTCCGGCAATAGAAATATAATTATAAGACAACCAAGGCAATGAAATACACCAACAACAAAAAAGAATACGGCGAAATCAACGGTCACTGTTGATGCTACTACGCACACAATAACCTGTACAAGGTTTTCGACTACGATAACTCCAGATAAAAACCATACTTTGAGTGGTAGAGCAAACGCTTCCGAGAGGTATATCGTAGTAACTGGAGCAAAGCCGCAAGCGTTGATCAACTGATACGTCAGAAGAAATATAGAGATTATCTTCATCCGCATTGCTAGCTCTGAATTAATCTCAAGCTCTAAGAACATACCTCCCAAGGCAAGTAGCAGTGTGCCACAGGCAAACAGAGCAAAGCACGAAGTGATTCGGCGTCCCAGGTAATCCATTAGAAAAATTGCGGCGATGCTTCCAAGAAGACCCACCACCCCGTAAGCTACCATACAAAAATTACTATGAACCCCCACAACGGTGGTGAAGCCGTAGACCCAATGAAAGGGAAATGTAAAGTTTAGTGTAACTAAAGATCGTAGGAACGAAAGCTTCATGAAAGCCACAACTCCCTTATGGATTTCGTCTTTTACCGATTGGCTAATATTTTCACCGATCCATAGCCTGTTGTCATTGAAAATATCGTATATCTCAGTGGAAGGTTGACCACGGTTATAAAGCTGCATTAAAGCGGTCAGAGACTCGGGTTCTCGGTGATTTAATTGCAAATACACTGGCGATTCGATAGAAGAACGAGTGTTGCATATGAGAGCCATTAATCCCAAAAACATTGACATAGCTCCATGGATTTGGTCATCAGTAAGAATAATTATATTACGCTCGTTGGTTTTATCAAAAGCGTACATACTGTAGCACATCTGTGTTGAGATTCCTGCCCAGAAAAAGATTCGTTCTGTTGTCATGATGGTACCTCTGAAGGACCGACTCGAAACTTCGCCTCCTGTGAAGATTGCTTGAAGGAATATTATCCCGAAGGCGGTGCCATCAAGGTAACGTCCAAACAATATAGCGATGCAGTTACTTGGTAGAAAAACGAATAAAGCACCACCGACCAGGACCAAGGATCCACTGGCGTACTGAAAGGAACAACAAATTAGAATTGAAACAACTGAAGGTGATCAGACTGATATAATTACGGAATTTAGTTGTAACCGAACTTTCTTAATGAGTATTTACTTACGTGAGCTACGTTCTTGGAAAGACGTTGTACAAATGTAGTTGCAAAAATAGCTCCGATGATAACCCCGATAAACCACGAAATTGTCAAGTGAATAGATCCAAGTGTGGAGTAATGGCTTTTGATTAAGGGTTGCTCGTAGATGGCCCATGCGACTTTCATACCCCCCGAGGTAAACACCATCCATGCTAATTAAAAAAAAGTCCATATTAATTAATTTTCAATTGTCTTATTAGATTAATTGGATTATCTTATCTCTACGATTAGCATTCACGACTACGTAGTCGCAGTGAGGGGTTCCCTTAAAACGTGTATATTCTGATAAAGATGTACTCAGAGCTCACTTCAACTACATGCTAGGGTTGGGAAATATTAAGATAACGAATAATTGAGTTTTTTTTTTTTTTTTTTTTTATTAGACTTCTCTCGGGAGAGGCGAACCTATAGCGCCGAGTGGGCGCCCCAAGATGTTATCAAATAACTGTTGCAGTTCCTTTTGAACAGTTGCAGGTTGTAACGCTCCGGGAAAACTCGCGTGGGAAGACAGTTCCACAGCTTCCCCGCTCTGTAACGGAACGAGTTCTGATGCAGGGATGTTTGCGCCGTCGGGAGATGAACCACAAACGGGTGCGATCGGTCTACCTAAATCAATGTATCAGTTATTAGCTCACCATGTCTTACATACCAATGTGCACGATGTACAATGCTGTCTTATACCCTATTTGTTTTTTATTATTTACTTTCAACTATATTACACCCTTATAATATCAAAAGGCAAATGACGGACATGAAAACGGCTAAATGACAGAGAATAGGTATGTTAGACAATATAGGAAAAAGGGACAGAAAGGTATGAACATCATAAGACCGTAATTTTCCCTTCTCTTGTGGAAGCTGATTTCTAGTCCATTTCACATCTGTGTGGTTCGACTAAAGAACGATTGCTGTATTTATCTGTACATCTTAATTCACTTAAATCAACTTGTACTGTCGCCCAGTCCTATATTAAGGCGTATTGTTAAAATAGAAGGCCAATTTGATAAGTCAGTGAGTTCTTGAATAAAAGATATTTTTTTTCGGCAAATAAGCATTTTATTTCTCAACATAGTGTCCGATACATTTATTCCAGCGATTTTCCAATTTTGTTATTCCTTCCAAATAATAGGTTTTCTCAAGGCCCTCAAAATAGGCGTTCGTTTCTGTGATGACCTCTCCATTCGACCCAAATTGATTACTGGTCAGCCATTTCTTCAGGTTTGGAAACAGGCAATAGTTGCAGCGGGCTAAATCTGGAGAATATGCAGAATGTGATAGCAGTTCGTAACCCAATTTATGGATTTTGCTTGATATTGCTTATTCAGCACACAAAATTCACTTTCTTCCGTTTTCGTTAAAATTCACGAAGTTGTCTTTTCTCAGTAGTTGTCAAACACAAACTAAATGACGCAGCTTGCTCAAACGTTGACAGCAGCCAATGTATAGGCGGTAGTTGACGGGAGTAGTGTTGTATCTTAAGTTACTGCGCGGAAAAGTCCTTGACTAATCAAACTGCCCTCGTATATTTTGAATTGTAGAACGTGTTTACCAAGTTCAGTTTAGCAATGACCGAGATAATGCGCATAAGAGATATACGGTAGGATACGCTTCGATTGATTGAAAGACTTATCGCTCGGTTCCAATGAGTTTCATTGCTTACTCTTGCATCCTTTCAAGAACGCCTTTTAGATGTACATGCTAAATATAGAAATTGGATTCCCAATTACGACGATCATACGCGTTATAAATGTTTGACAAGGTTTAATTGAAGTCATCGAAATTACCCTTTCGCCATTGTAGGATCCGATCCAGATCTCGATTCAGGGAGTCGACCTGGTTGCATCTCAGTTGGTGCAACGTTGATGAATTAACTGCCCAATCATTTGAAAATGAAGAATACTGCGTACTGTCGTCGGCAAAACTGAATAGCTATTACTGATAAATCGTCAATATGATGCATAATAGGGTTGGGGCCAGGATAGACTATTGGAGAATTATCTCTTCCCGAGAAGAGATCCGAAGATACGCCATCTACAACAAACCGGATCTATGCATTTTCGAGGAAACTCTTCATTCAGTGACAAAGTTGCTGGTAAAACCCACAGAAACGGAGCTTACTTAAAAACACATTGTCCCAGACGCTATCAAAAGCCTTGGAGATATCCAAGATGTCAGGATGTCAAGTTCAAAAGTTCGGCCGTGAATCTTTTGTCTCAAAATCCATATTAGCGATCACTCAGGAGTGTGTACGATTACAAATATTTAATCAACTCGGCATTGATGCTTTTTTCAATGACCTTGGACAATATGGACAGTAAAGCTATTGGTCGGTAATGTTGCGCAAAACAGTCTTTCCCTGGCTTTGCGATAGGTTGATCTCGAGCGGATTTCCAGCAGGCAGGAGAGCTTTTCTGTGCATAAGATATGCGAAGGAGTTTGCTACAAACCGGCGACAGTTCTGAAGAACGATTTCTTAGGATCATTGCTTGTATTCCATTGGTGCCTGTTCCTTTTTTGTGGTCTAGTCCATGGAGAATGCGTTGACCATCATGTGGACGAAAATTGACGGTCCTGGAACAATCACAGGTCCTTCTAAAAACACAGCATCCATGGTTGAATTTGCAGAAAATAGACTTGTGAAAACAGTGGCTTTGCCTTTTAAACTCGTAGCTAGCTCTCAGCTGTCCGTCATGAAGGGAGAAAAGAGGAGGAACTGAAGTTATTGCTAGTAGGGTTTGCCTTGATAAGTTGAGCATTCAGAAAGCTTATTGGCTGCTTTGCGATCTTCGCAATCTCAATCATATGATTTTGATTTGAACAAAATTCACTCCGTTAATCTCTATGGTAAGAGATTTATATTTTAAGGACGTTATTTCTAGCCACTGTAATCTGTTGATCTTTTTTGTCAAACCAAGGTTTATCAGATAAATTTTGTTTGATGGAATATGGAATCTGAAATTCTACACGGAAAAGAATAATTTCGATGTTTGACTCTGTGCACGTATTAACGTTAGAGTATCTAAAGCAAACTTCTGACCAAGGAAAAGAGGAAAGGAAGGAACTCCTGGATGTCAGCTTCGTATTTCCATACTTGGTGAGGAAACTTAGATTAGTTAGTAGTTTGAGGTGCAAGTTATTGCACAACAAATACTAGTTCTAGGTCCGATATTCCCAATAGCGCACTTGGGTACACTAAATAAATGCTTGACTCGAACGGCAGAAATACATCCAGGGTATTCATCCTGGTTATTGTGTAGACTCTTCCATTAGTGGGGTCAAATTTTGAAGCGAAAGTTCATTTTTTTTAAATGTTCTAGTTGTTGGATTGAACCACATGAAATGTCCGATTTTCGCTCAGTCGGAAATAAGAATTTTTCGAATGAATATCTGTGCCAGAACGTTAAATTTTCTTTTTTTATAAAGTAAAGTGGTACGTGTGCTTGACGTGTGAGAATTTTGGGGTTCGTTACAAGTACAGTTTTTTTTTCTTCTAGTAATTGTTTACCATGCTGTCGGCAGTTCAAATTCGATCCCTTCTCCTTTATGAATTTAAAATGGGACATGAAGCGTCATTGGCAATGTTAATCATTAATAGCCCGTTTGACACCCCCAAGCCCGATCTTCATCCCAAAAAGGTTATGGTGACAATTTGGTGGACATCGAAAGGACCAATCCACTTTTCATTTCTTCAACAAGGAACAATGATAAACGCTATCAAATATTGTGAGGAAATCGACATATTCCATGCCAAATTGGCTGAGACTCAACCTGCGTTGGTGAATAGGCACGGCCCGATCCTTTTGCATGACAATGCTAGAACCCATACCTCACAAGTAACGGTGCAAAAACAGTTGCAGTTGGGATTTGAAAGTCTTCGGCATCTACCGTACCCTCCTGACATTTCCCCAACGGATTACCATCTTTTCCGCAAAATAATATTAGTTTTTAAATGTTTATTATAAAATCGGACATTTCGTATGGTATACCAAAATAGATCATACCGGGCCAAGGTTCATTAAGTTTCGTATCACATAATGTGAATCCCCATGGGATTGATTAATGTTCCCGAGTGAAAAGAAAACATGGCGAGCTGAATTACCACTTGACTCAGCTAATATCGGAATATGAATGCTTTCGGCAATTCTAACGCAAGTATAAGCATGTGAAACACACATACTTCTTGTATTGCGAAGGTAAAATAGAAAATGCGGAACACGTACTCACAGGGTGTGTGAGATTCGAGACCGTACGAACGATTTTGGAGAGACATATGAGACGGATAGTTCCTCCGGCAGGAGTCATATAATACATGCTAGGTTCCAAACAGGCATGGTGCAAATGATATCCTATATGACACGATGCAGCAGTTCCGACGCGACGAGCGGAGTAACAAGTAGACTCCGTCCCGCTCCCCGATGGAATATCTAAAAGAAAGTTCCGCGGGGATTAACGGGAATATGTGCCTGGTGGGAGGTGGTTTTAGTCATTCCTCTGGATCAACATATATATATGTATATATATATATATATATATATATATATATATATATATATATATATATACATATATATATATTTAAATAGCTCCTCGATAGTATAGTGGTTAGTATATCCGCCTGTCACGCGGGAGGCCGGGGTTCGATTCCCCGTCGGGGAGCCTCTGGCGCAAGACTAATGACCTTGCCCGGAAAAAACAAATCATTATGGAAAATTTAACAAGCCTCAGGACTTGCTAAATAAGGCCAAGACCGGTACCCGGTTGTAGTGCCGATCATCAGCATATATATATATATATATATATATATATATATATATATATATATATATATATTATATGTATATATATCTTTGGCACCGTTGTCTAGTAAAGGGAGATGGGAGCGAACATACAGGGTGTAGTCTCTGCTTTCAACCCGGCGAAGCCCAGGACGATTCTTGTCCCTGTTCAATCCAAGTTAACATGCATTCTCCACGTGACCCCCCCACACACCCCTGTATACCTACTTTGACACCCGCCAACTAGTGAACCAATGCATGCAGCGGCATCCTGAGAAAGTTTGGCTCAAGGCTAATAACCTTGCTCGGAAAAACAAATTATTATGGACAATTTAACAAGTCTCGGATATGGACCGGATACCGGTGGAGAGACTTGCTAAATAAGGCCAAGACCGGATCCCGGTTCTAGTGCCGATGACGATGATGATGAAGGTTGTCTAGTAAAAAAAAAAATAACATAAGAAACCCATGGTAAGTACCAAGTCTAAACATTACTGGAGATCCCAAGTAATGTTTAAGGGTTTCAGGGCAATTGTCGGTCCAAGGTAAATTACCGAAGAATCAAGCAAGAGAGACGCGTGCTCACAAAAGAAATCCGAATACAAAGGAGTTTATGTGAGGTCAGCAAAAAAGCAAATAACACGTTGCCTAGAAAAAACGTTAAAAAAAAATGTCCGCCGGAATGATCGAAATGAAAAACGGAGTTGAGTTGTGCTCGTTGGTCGAGACGGTCGAATTTTTGATTAAAAGAGAACGATTGTGGAGGGAGTCTGAAATTGCGGAGTTCACGACCTTCATCTTAAGAAATTCAAATAAATAAATTAAACAAAATGAAACGATTACTCCTTTATAGCTCTCCGCGTCCAGTTTCGTGTTGTAAACCAAACAAACATTATTTGAGTTAACACCTTCTGAGACATCATATAGAATCACTTCTATAGGGGCAGACTATTTGATGGCAGTGGTTTTGCCCATTAAAACGTGAAAAGTATTTTTTTAATTGAGGAAGTCAAAAAATAACATGCCCCCACCCCCTGAGACTTGCGAAGCGTTACTACCCATTGAAGAAACAATCGCGAGTCCCCCACCAAAAAACTCCCTACAACAAAATAGGTAAAATATAACATTACAATAATCTCAGATGGTTGACTTGAATCCAGACACGATGAGTGAACGATGTTCGAAGAATTTCGCTGGTCGATCGCCATGTGAGGAACAATGCCACAATGGCAGGATGTATGGAAGGAGTCCGCGCGGCAGATCTTGTCTGCGATGGAGGGATGGCGTAGACCAGGACGCCCAGAGCCTGGGAGTGGAAGCTGGGTGGCATCGGCTTGAAACCGGGACCGGTGGAGAGATTTGTTAAATAAGGCCAAGACCGGATCCCGGTTGATGATGATGATGATGATGATGATGATGATGATGATGATGATGATGATGATGATGATGATGATGATGATGATGATGATGATGATGATGATGATGATGATGATGATGACGATGATGATGATGATGATGATGATGATGATGAAAACAATTTTGATCCAAATGCTGTCCAAGTTGCTTTGTTCTAACGCATTTTTCTTTAGCAAGCCAAATTAGACCGGTTGAAGACTCGCTCTGGAGGTCATAACAGAACGATAAAAGAAAGCTCTAGACATCTTACGGAACGCACCATAAAAATACACAAACATGGAGATAACAAGCAGCCCCGCAAATTATAAACAAAAGTTCGAGGAAGCGTTGGAAACCATAAACCAATTAACAGTTAAAGTGAAACAAGTCCAGAAACAAATCTATAAACAAGATTCCATCAATAACACTGACGACGTCCATATGGAAGAAACCTCCCGTCAACCCCTTAATTCCAGTCACAGCCAAGGCAAACTACCCACCAAACTTCCCAAACAAATAAAGCCCTCATCAAATCAAATACCTCAAGCCAGAGTAGAAACAACAACGAAATCAACCGCGAAAAACGAAAGACCCCCGCCAATCTACATCGAAAACCTGACCAGCACCAAACCTATAATTCAAACCCGTCAAAATGCCCTGGGACACCGGAATTTCAGAACAAATACAAAAGGATCTAGGACTTCCATAACAGTCAGATCATTAGTCGATCATGATAGAGCAGTTACAAAACTGTTAGAGGAACAATATCAGTTCTTCACCTTCCAACATCCGAATAGCAAAACAGCCCTTTATTATAAGGCATATCTATCCAGAATGGACCAACGAAAAATTAGGACTGGAAATCGCTAGGATATGTCCACAAATAAAGATAAATTAGCTGGACTACTTCCAAACACCAAACATGAGGACAAACAACATAAAAAACCTCCGGATCATACGAATCCCACCAAATCAAGATATCCAGCAACTTAAACAAATCATGCCACCAACAAAGACGTTGCGGCAGATGTGCAGAGGAACACGCGCTCGATGAATGCAAGGTAAATCCACAAGGCCTGGAACCAGAGACAGTAACTCTTCCGTTATTTTATCACTAACTTTTCTGTTCGTGGTTTATTGTTTATAGAAAAACTACTTTATTATTATATTGATATATTTCAAAATAACGGAAGAGTTATCATTTAATTATTCCGCATCAGATTCCTTCTCCTACAGCAGAAGCCCAAACCGCCCACGTCTCAACAATCAAATCCGATCCGGGGTAAATTTTGTGAAGCCAATCTGCCAGGACCCAAATATCAAGTGTTAATAAGATATATAACATATTCACCCTTCACGACAACCAGATTTCCCAGATGCTGACAGATAATCCAACAGTCCATTCCGTTATAATCAGGGGAGACTGGAATGCTCGTCATACAGCATTCAATGATAATAAATGCAACAAATATGGTCGCCAATTGCCAGCCCTCCTCCCGTCTTATCCATATACATACATTCACTCCCCATTACAGTCAACTCGTGTCACTAGCTCAGCCAAGTCAACAATCGACTTCTTCCTCAAGTCTGATGATGTTTACTCAGCGGGTTCACCTACAGTCTCCTTTATATTTCCTTCTGATCCTAGCTCCGTTCACACCACGATCCAAATCCCCTCTCTCGACCCACTTTACTCGTCAAACCCTGTCCCAAATTTCTCCAAAACAAAATGGAGAAATGTCAATAGGGACATAGCGATAAGTTTCTCTAACTTGTATATCCCTGAAGCATCTAACCTACTCCCTACTGAAATTGATCAAGCATCTGTAAGAATAGAGCAAATTCTAAAGGAGGCTCTCAGCAATAACACCTCGTTAACCATTCCTCACAACTATTTAGGAAAGCCTTTGTCCAGCATCCTAACCAAATTATTGCGCCTTAAAAAGCAGCTCCGCCGAAAGCTTCATACAAGATACTGCCCCTTTATTAAAAGCCAGATCCAACTCCTATCCACTCTGATAAATGAGCAGTTGAAAAAGTTTGCAGATGAAAACTACATCTCCACACTTATAAATATGAAACCAAATCGTGATCTTTTCAAAAACATCAACCAATTAACTGGTCGTAAATATAAACCCTTGTAGCGATTCTAACAGATACACACACAAATTCACAAGCAAAAATAGTGAAGAACGCCGAACGAAAAATCGAATAAGAAAAATACATCAGAACCGTATACCAAGCGATAAAATAAAAATAATTCATACCAGTGGAATATAGTCGAGTTTGGAAATCAAATACTAAACACGGTCAGTAGTCTGATGCTTCACTGCTTCGCTTTTCAATCGTTTCATCGTGTGTTCAATTCACCTTCTTCACTATCCTTGCTTAACGCTATACCCTCATATCATCTCATCAACCCAATCAGCAATAATATTTCCCAATCCGATATGGACATAGCTAATTGCCTCGCAGAACACTTCTAAAAGATTCATCAGCAAAATAATTCCTTCTCAACGTCTGGCTTCGACACCGTAAACGAATACATCTCAAACAGATTATTCCCATCTTTTACTCCTTTCGTCGGTGAATTTAACAACACAAACAGAGCTTCACACCCCTTAGCACCACAACTTTTCTAACTGGAGACGAATTATCCGAGATCATACGATCAGGATAATTCGTCAACTGGATTAGATGAAATCCCACGCCTTCTATTTAAAAGGCTACGCTCGCCGAATCTGCTTCCCATCCTCGTTCTTCGTAATCATATAATTAATGTATCGCACTTCCCAGAGAACTGGAAAACTGCGGTAGTAATTCCTATTAAGATAACCCTTGCAACTATCGTCCAATATCACTATTAAATACACAAAGTAAGATACTTGAACGCAAGTTCTATCAAAATTTTCTCCCATTTGCCAATGAGAACGCTCTCATCCCTAACTCTCAGTTCGGATTCCGTAAGCGACAACCCACTTGTCATGCTCTACTAAAACTTACACACGATATTACAACCGGTCTCCAAAACCAAAGCCCTACCGTGTGCATATCTCTCGATATTTCAAGGGCGTTTGATTGCGTCTGGATCTCAGGGCTTCTGCACAACCTGCACTCTATATTTAGTCTAAACTCCCACACAACAAAGCTCTTACCCTCTTATCTTCCTGACAGAAAATTCGTTGTGAGAATAAATGCTTCCATCTCAGAAGCTCGCAGCATAACCGCGGATATTCCCCAAGGCTTCATTTTAGGGCCAATCTTGTATCTGCTGTCATCATCATCATCATCAGCACTACAACCGGGAACTGGTCTTGGCCTTATTTAGCATGTCCCGAGGCTTGTTAAATCTTTCCATAATGATGATCTGCTATATACCTCAGATATTCCTCAACCCGTATCTCCTAATGTTGTAATGCTGAATTATGCTGATGATACATTAATTTACTCTAGGAGCAAATTTGCTAAGGCTGCAAGAAATCGCATTAACAACTTCCTCCCTAACTTATCAACAGACTTCAATAAATGGATTATTCACCTTAAACCAAATAAAACGCAGCTCATAGTGTTCAAGGGCAAAAACGAGCACTGTATAAATAACACTAGACGATGCCACAACAAAATTAAAATTAAACTAAACAACACTCTAATGAAACCCTCCAAAACCCTAAAATATCTGGGAATAACTTTTTCTATTATAATAACTTTTCTTTTACCTCCCACATTAAAAATTCCCCACACAAAACGACAATTCAGCTTAATCTCTGTAGAAGAGTCATGTGGAAACCTAATAGTCTCTCTCACAAAGTCAAACTGCTCATCTACAAACAAATTATCAGACCCACGCTCACGTAGTCACGTGCCCCCAAGCTCCACCCTTTCACCTGACCAAAGGTGACATCCATACTGATGTCAACAACCTGTGGATACGTGGGCCCCAAGTTCCAAACAAATTCCTGTTGCCTGGAAAATGTGTACCGATCCATTAGGTGGATAAACACAAGTGGTTGGCAAAGCTGCGCCAGATGTTGACAAACATCAAATCCCCGGGCGATAAGCAAATTGCCGTAAAACAATCCATCGGCTAAACCTTTGACCCTGCCGCAATGCACTTCGCCTAAACAAAGGCCATTGCGGAGAAACAGCAATAAACTAAAACGCTTTTCCCATAGGGCAAAGCAAATACAGTTAATACAACCAACGATATGTACCACGAATCCAAGATCGCCAAGAAAAATAACCCACCCACCAAATTATTTACAAAAGAGATTTGACAAAAGGTGTGAAAAGGCTGGCGATCCCAGTAGGATCTACGGCCACACAGGGGGCAACCTCCGCGTCTGTATGTGTGAGAGTACGTGCACACATCTCGCCTGCGACGAAGCGGAAATCGCAGAACCAAAAAAAGACTGCGATCATCCCTTGTGGAGATATTCTCGATTAAGAGAAATTCGAAAAAGAGAACGAGGGGGTGAGTAGAATCATCCCCAAAAGGAAATTTTAATCTAGTCGACATTGAGAATCAGGACAAAAAAGTTGGATTTTATGTACGGTGGCGTTAAGACCGAGTTTCCGGGAGGCTTATATTGTTTATAGTGCCGTTGCGAATTTGTTTGGTGACGCATAAAAGGAACATCCAGTGACAAACGAAGTTGTGGTTTAGTCAAGTGATTCGAAATTGTAAACAAAAAGTAAAAACAAAGTACTAGTTTGCAGAAGTTTCCTGAGTGGTACTGTGCTATCAGAACCTCGAAAACGCTTGTTTGGAATTTTGGTTTGAATTGTGTTTTTAAATGGTTGACATTGAAATAGTTTTTATAGAATCGCAAAGGGTGTTCAAGTGTCTTAAATCTGTTATATAATTAAAGTTCTATTAATTATCACTCCCCCTTTGATATAATTAACATCTCCTGTCTTCTTATACATATCCTTACCTTCCCTCCAAATCTCTAAATTCCCTTTACAATAGAAAATCCCCAAACACAATAGTAGATAATTTGAATAAAAGTAAACCCCCATTTAAAACCCCACTCACATTGCAATAGTCATCTTCCTTTTATTAGCCATAGTCGCCCCCTATTAACCAATTCCGCCGCTTCCTAGAAATAACTATCGTGGAAGCGGGACAAAAAAGGGATATGTGTCGAAAGACACGAGATTCAGTCTTCTTGTTAATCGTGTGGTCGACGCGAACAGTTCGTTTCAGTCATTTCGGTGGCCCGTAAAAGTAATAAATATAAGAAGAAAAAGAAATATTTAAATGAGCTTTTGGTTTTCAATCGAATCGTGAAAAGAATTTAAAATTAAAAGAGAAAAAAGAACAGAGAAAAGAAAACAGTTGAAAAGGGAGTTTAAAAGAGTTGAAAAGGAATTGTGTTTTATCAATTAATACATGTTTCTGATTAAGAAGGTATTATCATTAATAACGTTAAACAAAGATGAACAGTGAAAAAATTAAAGAAAGAAATGTGTTGTATTATTGTTTGATCCGATCCAGAGTACAGCGGACATCAACATACGTCAGCAGGAGAAAACAACACAGGGGTAAGTTCTGTGAAAGACAGATTAGTTGTTAGAAAAACCTATAACAAATCCTTGAGTTTTTACAACAATTTGAAAGCAAAAAAACTAAAACTAATATAAAAAAAAAAAAACAAAATTAAAAGAGAAAACATATCGTTGTGTTTCATATGTGTCTGTATTCGCTCCGTGTGTCGTTTTTGTGAACGGTGTTCGGCGGAACACATCAGCCAGAGAATTAGACCAAAATACATCCGCCAAAGTACCATATCACTCACTCCCAAACGGAGAAGTTGCGAGCATTCGAACGAAAATGCCTTAGGTATATCTCTGGATTACATCGTCGTCCTAAATCCTATAAGTACTATAGTAACGTCGAACTTTACAATACCGCTGATACAGAACGCCTCGATAGACGATTCCTCTAGCTGTCTATCAAATTTATCGAAAACCTACGAAATAATCCCAATCCCATAATAACCTCACTCTTGGCGAGCCCTCTAGATATCAGAACTCACTATCCCAACTGTCCACACAAGGGTTATGTTCACCTCAGGCAGACTGGTAAGTGATTCAAACGAGATCATATACCACAACACTGAACTTGTAGCGGTACGTAGTAGGTGTGCCGGCATGCGCACGGGTTCACTACTACTCCACTCGATTACGCCGAAAATTGTCCACAACAGAAAAAGCAAAACTCCGCCACTTTCCGTTCACAACAAGAAAAATAAAACACTAGGTATTGTTGTTTTCAATTTGGGGTTATTGTTCATTGAGGATATTTGCACATAGTTTAGGGAACGGTTTCTGAATTACACTGCTCTACAGAGGATCTCTTTTTTATTGTGGTTTGTTTTCGACTCCTCGAGGTACTCAGTGATTAACCTCGAGAGACTCTGGTGAGTCCTCTCTCCGCTAAGGGTGAGTTTTACTTATCACGTGAAGTCTCTCTTTGTGGTGATGAATTGGAGAGGATCTCTCCGTGGTGATCTTAGCAAGTGTGCTAATAGATCCATTGTTTGCTCATGCAACGAAGATCATCATCATCATCAGCATCATCGGCACTACAACCGGGAACCAGTCTTGGCCTCATTTAGCAAGCCCTGAGACTTAAATTTTCCATAATGATTTGTTTTTTTCCGGGCAAGGTCATAAGTCTTGCGCCAGAGGGCTCCCCGGCAGGGAATCGAACCCCGGTCTCCCACGTGACAGGCGGGTATACTAACCACTATACTATCGAGGAGCCCGAAGATCATGGGAAACGAAACAGAAAAGTAGAAGGAATAAAGGACATTATTAAAGGCATAGATGCATGGTGCAGCTGCGTAAATAGACCGCATTGCAATTAGGCAAATGATGCTAAGAGCAATTTGGGTACACAATGTGTGATTGTGTACCATATCTTGCTGAACGTAAAGGATCGAGTTTTTGTAGGCATGTTTATATGCGGAAGAATTCGATTTATGACCACTAGACGCTAGATGCGTGTATTTTCTTTTGTCGCTTGGACAAAAGGCTGCCGATGCCATGGAATTGCCAGGAAAATTTGGTGTGCACGTGTGCAACAGAATTGCTTCGCAAACAGGGGTGCCGAATACTTTTCCTGATTATGGGTGTGTATGCAAAAGAATTCTTTTCACGAGATTTTGAAAATGCTTTGGAAGCATGAATGGTAAGAATTCTTTGCAGGGAATTTTAGGTAATGCACTAGGTGCATTAAATGTCCTTGAAGAAGGAAATGTTTGCAGGTTTGCAAAGGGAGTTGGAATGGAATTGTGGGTGGTTCTTGCGTGAGGTTAGAGAACCCCCACAAATTTACCCGCAACCAATTTAAATACTGTAACGTCCAACAATTTTCCAACATTTTATGTTTTTCCAACGAACAACCGGAAGGAAATGCTCTACCTCTAACCCATAACTGACTTCACTCCATATCCTGCAATTCTTATATCCCCTTAATTGTAAAAGTTTGTTTATAGCTCATTTTATAATAATCAGACTAAGTTAGGTTAAGTTATATTTATAATTAGGTTTAGGTTTAGATTAAGTAAAGTAAAAATAAGAAACTCCTGATTTTCTAACGTTTTCCAGGAAGACGAAACACTACTAAATATATAAACACACATCTATCCTGTAACTTTTGAAACATTGTTTGGAAAATTTATGTATTATTATAATAATTACATGTAAACAGTTGTTACAAAATTAATTTTAAGTCACTGTATCACTTAAATGTACAAATTAAAATTACGGTTATTAAATACAGTTTAAAAAAAAAAAAGATCTCGGAGGGGGTATCTGAAGAGAAAACATCCCTGGAGGTTGTGCTCCAGGAGAGCTATTCAATTTTTTGTATTGAAATTAAGCCAGTGTGTTCATAAAAGTGGTTTATCCTAAAAGTAAAAGTAGTGTTTCTTTTTTAAAAAAGTGGGTTCTGTAGAGTTTTGGCTGCATCAACACTGGCGAGAAGAAGCGGAAACAGGTGAAACTAGAGTCGTAAAAAAAACATCCTTTCCAGCTTTCCCGTTGCTGAGAATCACTTCCCCCCACGAGAGCCAGCGGAGGCCAGCAGGAAATCCTCGGCGGTAGTTCCACAACGATCGGTCGCTACTCTTCCCTCAGGTTTGAGGAAGCACGGCGGCGATCGCAACGAGCCTTCTCAGGAGCGGTGTTAAGAGATCCCTCGTCCTTTTAAGGACAAGGAGACGCCCTCCCAGAGAGCAAGGCTATTATTACAACATTGCGATTTGTCCATAGAATTCTTAACGGAAGACTAATGGGAAGAAGACTGGTGAGAAGGCCGCTACGGATATGGGGGACGATTCACACAGAACATGGAAGGATGGCGTAGCCCACCTAGTGAAGCAAAGAATTTTCGGGTTCCTGGAGAGCAATAAATAAAATAGAATGGAATAGTGGTAACCCTTGATATAATCCTCCCAAATACCGTTTAGGAGATCCTTTCCACACGTACTTACGCGGGATGTCATTGATTTTCTAACTGCTCCCGGAAGAAATGTGGAAAGACGGATCCTGGAAGAACAAACAGGAATGTGTTGCAAGGCAGAAGAGGGTTTAGTCGGTAGGCATATAAGAATAAATGAAAGTGAATCGGACATTCATTAATTCCAGCCGCCCGTGTTTTCTGAATATTACCACCGCGAACTTGTAGAACCAAAATTTTCGAAAACATGACTTGATAGGACAAACAAATTTATGTTTATCATTTCATATTACTCGAATAATCAAAATCAAATGGATAGCATAAAATTGAATCATCTATCCCTTCTTCTTATCGCTGCATCCGAATTTGACCAATTTGTAAAGCTTTAATGGAATCTAACTACGGTACTTGTACTCGGAACATTCCATACACAACACTATCTCTCTGGTGGCAAACTTTATCCTTTTTCCTGGAGAAGAACAACAAATTGTCATTTGATATTGTAACACTTTCATTTTCTTGATCCCCCACACTCATGTAAGTTTTTGGATTAGCTCAATTTATACAGTTAGTTAAGTTTACACATTCTACAGAAAACCCACATCATGATGTTATTCTTTTTTATATGTATGTTTTATTTTTAACTTTTAGTATATTACCAGGGGCCAGGGAGATACATTGCATCTTGTACTGGTGGTGTGATGTAAATGGAGATATATGGCGACGCTGCTGCTGAGCATCCAATGCTAGTATTACCGACATGTAAACGCGTTCGCCCGTACTTTGTTAAGAACAAAATTACAAATAGTTAAAACCAACACAAAACCACACTCAACTGATGAACATTACTAGGTTTACAAAAGGAATAGTTATTGATAATAATTAGAGTAACCTACAGTTTGGGTAACGATCAGCAATCGATTGGATTGATTTTGTTGATATTAATGAATTTATCAGTCTCATGACTCGGAGCACAGCAATGGAGAGATAAGATAAGCTAAAAGTCTCGAAACTCTCCTAGGGAAGTGATGATTTAACTAATTGTGATAGTAAAAGACGTATGATAGTTTTTCAATACATGGAATACTAGATTTCTTAGACTGCATGTTAATAAATGGACTTCATTCACGGACGTAAGTAAATTAAACTCACTTCACCTACCATTATATTGCAATAAGAACATATATATATGGATGGCAAATGAAAACTGTCTAGGGTTAGTTCCTAAGCGCGTGTGATTCATGCCAGCTGGTCGCATTTCGAAAAAAGAAGAACAAAATAGGCAAAACGGATTCATTCAAAAGACAAAGTTCATACTCTCGTTAGTGATTTACGACTTCCATAAAGACTTACTTCTATTACACCAACTGTCACCTAACCTATTATCTCGTCGCCAATGTAACCACCCCACAGAAATGAAATGAACAAGCGTTATTTATACAAACTTTATTTGAAATATATCGTGAAAAATGCTTATGAAATATTGTTAAGCGCTTCACTTGATAATTCAACTTTAGTTACACTAGTAACAGGTGAGACCTAGTAAAATATGTTCTACCCTTACAAATTAAGACCAACATGATCGACCGTTGGTTTAGGACTTTTGGACGGTGTTTGAATTTTGACACTTGAAATATTGCTTTAAACTTTTGTTGAAGACAACAGCTGAATCGCGGATTAAACTGACGCTGACGTTTTCACTATGTATTTTTGCCTTCCACGTTAGTTTTTCTCCGGTGACCGAAGTTGCTTACCATCGCCATCATCATACCATCATCATCATCGGCACTACAACCGCGAATCGGTCTTGCCCTTATTTAGCAACTCCTCAGGCTTGTTAAATTTACCATGATAATTTGTTTTTCCGGGCAAGGTCATTAGCCTTGCGCCAGAGGCTCCCCGATGGGGAATCGAACCCAGGATACTAACCACTATACTATCGAGGAATTATACCAGGTAGCGCGCCCTATCGGAAGATGTTATAATTTTTGCAAATGGCTTCGTAAGTCAATCATATTTGACATTTCTGAACTAGACAGCTGCAGTATACAAACAGGCAAGCAATGGAGCGCGAGTTATGTTTCCGCGAGTGTTTTTCTCATCTTTTAAAATAATCACTCCCAACATTGAAGGAAACAAATCTGTAATAGTTATATTTTTTTCTTTTTATTTACTATTTCTTAGTTTTTCTCTTTTTTATATTTTTTCTTTTATTTGTCTTTACATATTCGCTTAACTCTAGTTTACAAAAACTTCTCTTCACTTACAGTTAACAGCTGTTCTTAGCCGTTACAGATATTTAATGGTTGTCTTTGTCTTTGAACGGTTATTCACTTTAATCATTGACTCTACTATAATTAAGGCACTTCCTTTCATTTACTTATCAATAACAAATATAGTTCATATAGTAATTACATACACATACTTTACTCTTAATTCTCATATACTTTAATTATTGATTTTATTATTATCAAGGCACTTCCTATCAACTTCTTATCAGTAACCACTATTTCCTCCTCAACCGCACCACCGAGCTTTTCATACCATTCACATCTTTTCGGACCGGTCACCGAAGACCTTTTTGGCAACTCTCCTCAATCTTCTCCTGGATTCCAACCGCTACCAACTACTCGACTTTCAAGACTAACCACTTACTCATTACCTCCTGGGGGTCAACACTTTTCGATTCCCTCCGGGGTTAACACATTTTGATTACAACCATGCTATTTAATTTCAATTGCCACAATTTTCGATTGTTGGCCCCAGTTCGCAATCGCGATGTATCGCTGATCCAATCAATATTTCTTCATTGACTTGAACTCGGGTTCAACCTCAACGGTTGCGAACTGACCCAATAAATTTCTTTTATGTTTTGTAGGCAATCAATTGCCTTTCCGTGATTTGTTAATTGTTCCGGAATATGCAATTGATTGCTTTTGCATTATTGGGCAATCGTTTTGGCATATGCAATTAATTGCTTTTGTATTATTTGGTTATTGACTTTAAAATATGCAACTAATTGCTTTATCGTCCCAGGGGGTCATCTGAGTTTAAAATCGGGTGGCGTTTTTCTGTTTGAGTGTATCAATAACTTCTTGTACCTCATCTTTGTCTATGATGTCACTGACACACTTAACACGCGTGTGAATTACTGTGAAGCCATCCTTAATCTCAACAACGAAGAGGATGATTTTGTGTCGCAAATCATCATGAGCGACGAGGCGCATATGCACTTAAGCGGTTACATAAATAACGAAAATTTCCGTTTCTGGGGCACTGAAAATCCGCGTGTGATGCATGAAGAGCCATTACAACCGCTCAAAGCCACTATGTGGCGCGGCGTTCACGCGGGGGCAGTGATTGGGCCGTATTTTTTTTTTTTGAGACGCCATCGACAATACGGTCACTGTTACTGGCGAACGCTACAGGGCCATGATAAACGGCTTCTTACTGCCGGAATTGGATGAGCGGGGCTTGGTGAACATGTGGTTTCAACAAAGCGGTGCAACCGCACCCACAGCACGAGCCACAATGGATATTGTGAAGGAAGCGTTTCCTGGTCGCGTAATCTCCCGTTTTGACCATTTGGCATTGTCAGTAAGATCGCCCGATTTAACCATCCCAGTCGCGTGCTTATTGTGGCGCAAGGCTAGTAACAAATTATTATGAACAATTTAACAAGTCTCGGATATGGACCGGATACCGGTGGAGAAGCTTGCTAAATAAGACCAAGACCAGATCCCGGTTGTCGTGTCGATGATGATGATGATGATGATGATGATGAGTCGTGGACTTCTGCTTACAAGCCTCAGACAATCGCAGCCCTTAAGGAGAGTATTCGACAGGAATGCGAACAGTTATCACCGGAAATCTTGCGGAAAGTCATGGAAAATGCGATAAAAGGGGTACAAATCTGTATCAACACTGGCGGCAGCCACTTGACGGATATCATCTTTTCCACTTAACAGAAAAAATTGTAAAGATCCAAATAAAGATTTGCATCACTCAAAATAATTTTTTTTATTGAGTAAAAAAGTAATTCAAAAACAAAATTGGATGATTAATTTTGCGTCACCCTATATATAAAACATCAGCCTGAGTATGTTTGTCGTCGGAAAACTCGGAAACTAAGCGTCCGATTAAGATAAAACTTACACAATATGTTTACATACTTTGCACGTAAATCAAAAACCATTTCGCGGGTTTTCCGCTAGATAGCGCTGAAGGCAAACATTTCAAAATTATTACTACAGCACTCCACGGTGACTGTTCACATTGAAATGACATGTCTCATAGCAAAACCAATACATTCACCAGCATCGCACAAAGTTTATTTCCAATTTTAAATAACATTTCAAGTAACATACCCTATTCGACTTGTACTTATACCAATAGGAGTTAAGAATCCAGAAGCGCCGCCGTCCTATCGACCGTTGTGCATGATGGACAAAACGGGGAAACTGCTTGAGCGGGCAATTGTCACTCGCCTGGAACAATTCACTGAGGAGATATCGGGGCTCTCTGAATGGCAGTATGGGTTCCGGAAAGGTAGATCGATCGGTAAGGCACTATCTGTGGTGTGCGACATCGCTCACAAAGCGGTAGATAGAGCCCGATGGCTAGGAGGCACTGACAAATATTGAGCGACTATGACTCTAGATGTTCAAAAAGCATATAACTCGGCGAACTGGAATCGGATTCTAGAAGCGTTGCGCGATCTACAAGTCTCACCCTATTTAATGTGTATACTAGTAAACGATCTCTCGGATAGAAGACTGCTCTATGACACGTGAGTGTTTCTGGAGCGTTACAACCTGCAGCTGTTCAAGAGTAACTGCAACCGTTTTGTGGTGGCATATCGGGGCGCCGTGTCTGCGTTATAGGTTCGCCTCGCCCGATAGAAGTTCCGCAACATTATACATTATACCAGTCGGAAAAAACATACCACACGGAGCGCCACCTATTGCCGAATAGACAAAAAGCAAAATGGTCTATTCATGTGACGTTTTCCATGGTACTGTTTTCACGCGGTGCTGGTTTTACTGTTTTCGTACACAGTTTGTTTTGATGTAAAAGTAAAATTTTGATTTGTATACGGTACTTTTCGGTACCTGTGTTTTGACAGTTTTGTTTTGTTAATAGTTACAGTCCATCGTAAAATAAAGTTTAAAGGGATCTCGTGTTGCGATCCACTTTTTTCAATTCATTTGTTTTATTTAGTGGATGCGGCTTCTTTGAGATCAAATTGATCAAATTATTTGTGCCTAGTGCGGCATTATTCGGAAACCATCCAGAATTGTTCTGAAGTTGAGATGATGTTGGTTATTCTAAAGTCAACCAGAACGAAGGCTGATGCAGAAAAACCATTTTGTTGTTTCCCAGTTGGCGAACCATCGGCAACATCGGAGTTGCGGTTCCCAGCTGGCGAAACAGAAGTGTATTAAAAAAAGATATAAATTATCAACCGATTAACTTGAGTACACATTGTTTTGAAACGTTAGTTCAGTGCAATTTTAACCATGAATCGCTCCACGATGAAATAGTGACATTGTACATACAAATAGTAGTTCAGGTCTGTTAACTTAACAAGAATCCAATAAGATCGTCGACATGCCGTTCATCACCGCCCAAGACGTTCCAATGAACTGTTTGAAGCGGTAAGAAAGAGTGTTGCCGAGAACCCACATGTCTCGTATCGCCACTACGCCCAGCATTTTGGCGTCAGTGGCACTATTTTACGACACATTTTGATGGACGATTTGCATTACATCCGTGCAGTACAATTGACTCAAGGAACATGGCCGGCAGACCGTCCACGACGCTTGGAATATGGCCAAACACCTGCACACCGACATAAAGGATGGCGCACACTATAGTAAGTCTTCACCTTTATGAGTCCAATAGGAATTGTGGCTCCAATTAGCTTCTGGCGGATTTTCGTGTCTTTACGTCGCAGGAAGTGTTCCGCCAAACACTGTCCAGTACTTAACACCAACAAAACACCAAAGAATTTTAGCACACAAATGAAACACTGTTAAGTTGTTTTCTGAAGCGTTTATTTATAACTTGTTTTGTTTGCTTTATTAAGTATTTATATTTCGCAACGCTACGGGAGTACACGATAAACTTTAGTTTCGGTGAAACGATTACGCGGATTTAAAAAAACATAAACGGAGTTTACACCAGTGGTCTGTTGTTCGTTTACGACTTCGACACTATTTCTTCTTCAGACTTTGTAGCTAAATTTCTTTTTCTAATTGCACACGCGCGGGCCGACCTCCATGTCGACTTTTTGTTCGAATTAATTTTCCTTAAGACTACTGCTGTTGCAGTTCCGCAACATATATCACATTACACCATTCCGAAAAAAAACATACCACACGGATCCGCCACCTATTGCTGAAGAGGCAAAAGCAAAATTGTCTATTCGTGTGACGTTTCCATGTTACTGTTTACAGTGCTTGTTTTACTACCGTACGGTGCTCACAATGTTTTATGACCTTTTTGTATACGGTGCTTTCAGCACCTGTTGTTTTTGATAACGTTTGGAGATGACGCTTGGTGCTAGACAGTTTGTTTTTGCTACGTGTTGTAATTCCAATCGTTTTTAAATGAGGAACAGTTTGTGATGTATCGTTTACTTTCAACGTGGTTTTAAATCGTTTTATTATAAATAAAATTAAAAGGAATCTTTGTATGAGTTATTGTTTCGTTTCTTGTTGTTGCGGTCGCACTTTCTACAGCGTGGAAAAGGAAGCATCGAGTGTATCAAATTGCACTATCAACCAGGAAGTTCAACAGATGATATAGCACCAGTTGCGATGAGAACTGGATTACCTGAAGAGGACGATGTTTGCTGTCACGTCGAGGAAGCCTTCTCGACGCTGAACATTATGGTCCTTCGAGCCGGATGTATAACATCCGAGCAAGAAGTCGGCGCAAGAATCCAAGCGCCAACAACTGGATTACGTCCATCGGATCACGTCCGACACAAACGACGAACAGGAAATGGCAAAACGTTCACAAGTCGCAACGAGGGAACTATCTCCAGTAACCATGTAGGTGGCAATTGATTCTATAATTTAATATAATTTAATTAAGAGATCCATCGATCTTAACTTAAATAAAGGTGTTGTGTGGTGTGTCAATAAAAAACTGATTTCATCGACATTCTACCGCCGGGTAGCAATTGTCGTTTATTGAACTAAAGAGAAGTTTCATTCAAACAAGAACATTAAAGAAGTAACAATATTGGCGTGATAAAATGGAGAAGACATATTTGTTCGGGACTGTTCTAATTTCTAAACGAACTCAGTGTCGACATTGATTTGAGACCAATAACGGCAATTCAGTGTTTACGGCTGATAGATTTCGAAAATGTCTGATCAAGTCCACACGCAGTTCGTTAAATCCTTCATTGACTATGTAAAACAACCGAGTGAGGGCTAACCGCTGGGCACTGACGTCGTCGAAAGTCTGGATGTTGTTATACAATGTTTGCAAGCAGCGTTTAATCTGAGCGATGATGAGGATCTCGATAGCGAAGAAGCTACGTCTGACAGTGCAGGCACAACCCCACAAGCGGAACCACAAAGGTTAGATCTATTCGATATGTTCCAGTCGATGTTTATCGAACGCAATCTACAATCCCTTGAAACAGCCGAACAGATTAAGAATAAAGGCAACCGCCTGATGAAGGAATGCACATATCAAGAAGCAGTAGTCCAAGACAACCGGGCAATTAGTTTCGATCCGGAAAACCCAATATTCTACTGTAATCGAGCTGCAGTTTATATCCGTGTAACAGAAAATGATCGTGCGATTAAAGACTGCAACTCTGCATTATTCTACAATCCAAATTACAGCAAAGCATATGGCCGAATCAATACAGGAAAGTACGATGAAGCCATAGACGCCGATACGAAAGCTACTCAATTAGAACCTGACAACAACAATGGGAATCGGATGCAAGTATTACATCACCAAGCGTTGATAGTAAGCAAAGTGATGGAGCACTTCATAAGAGTGGAACTCTGGCAGATGTGCTTCTGAAAAACGAAGACACCGTGGTCAAGTGGAATATGCTTACAACATATATATTTCTAGAGTTCAATCGGACTAGACATATCCGAGCCCGTACTGATTAGGTGGTTCATCACTCTTGTGAAAATAAACTAATTTCTGCTTTATTTTAATAATTTTTCTATTGCAATCGACGGTAAATAGAATGAATTAATAGATATTTCCTATTTTTACCAACATTATAAACTTCCAATATAAATAAAAAAACCTTTTTTTTCGTTTCATTCGAGTGGAACGCGTATGACAACGTTCAAAGGTTCATCGATGACATAGAGGGATTCACGATCCAAAAGAGGACTACGTCCAAGAAGTCATCGATGATATAGATGGATTTACGATCCAACTTACATTTTAACTTTAACATACAAGTCGAACAAGTCATCATCAATAAACGAAAAGCTAGTAATTCTTCCAAATACAAATTACAGTCGACAAATTACTATTATTTAGCAATTTAAATAACACAGTTAACCAACAATTTAATTAACACTCAATTAATCAAATACAAAGTGCAGTCCACTGTTCGACATCCAAGGTTGTTTCATTAGGCTTAATTTTACAGAATTCACTGCAGGTACATCAAGAAATATTCGATCAATTCCAGAGTTTGGATTGAGGACATCATTCAGCCCCTCTTTTAATGAAGTTGCAGGTACTTGGAACGACCCACGCTACCCCTTAAATACGCCCCGCGTACATTAAAAGAACCTCAAGAAGAGGACGATGGCCCATCGGGCAAAAAAGTCAAGAGGACAATTCAATCAAATCGAAGCGGTCAGTACCAAGAAAAGTTTTGTCAAAAAGGGCACATCCGGTCCTATACTTGCAATGTCAACCCAAAAATCGAATTGGAGATGAATAATTCCAAGAACTCTAAGAATTGCGATTTCACCGCCTCATACACATCCGTTCCTGGGCACCGCTTCTCGAAACCTGGGCGCATCGTTTACACATCCAGGATTTGTCGCTTCTCGTCACCCAGGCACATCGTTGTTAAGTGTCTGGGGTTCTTCGCTTTCGCCGCCTGGACGAAATGCTCTAGGGGCACCCTCTTAACACCGCCTATTGCACGTAGCTGCCACGGGGGCACCACTCCAACCGAGTTGGTGTCTAAGATAAGCGTTCGGTTGTAAGATTAAGGGACAAAGAAAACGAGGAACAAGGAAAGATGCCGGCACCCCTTGGAAAGCATGTCCACGGAAAACTGTTGCGGATTTGGAGTTCACCGCTTCTCGTCACCTGGATATCGTTCGAGCATACTGAATTTGTCGCTTCTCGCCACCTAGGCGCATCGCTGTTAAGTGTCTGGGGTTCTTCGCTTTCGCCGCCTGGACGAAATGCTCTGGGGGCACCCTATCAACACCGCCCATTGCACGTAGCTGCCACGGGGGCACCACTCCAACGGAGTCGGTGTCTAAGATAGGCTTTCGGTGCCAAGATAAGGGAATACAGAAGGAGAAGAAGAGGAGAGATGCCGGCACCTTCTAATTCAACAAAATAGGCCGCAAGGACTCAACCACAACATTCCAAAAAGAAAGCCACCGTGTCCAGCACCATCATTCAACCAGTTCATCAAATACGACCAAAGGTAACGCTGCCGACAGAGGGTTCAGTTCCCATCAAGAAACTCGCCTAACGCCGAGCATTGGTTTAGCGGCGTAGATGGGACAAATCCCCAACTGCAACAGCATCAGGCACAGCAATCACCTTGGATTCAAGACGCAGATGATCATATGCAGTTGGCGGCAACTCTAATACTTCTAATATCGGCACAGGCTGGCCATATTCAGAAGATGATAGAAAACCAACATTGCACGGCCGACTTTAACGCAACTAATCGGTCTTTGGACTGAATTGACAGCTCCATCTAGTGCACCTAGATTTCAACTAAATCTAAATGGCCACATTTCCAACCAGGGACAAACACAAACAATTCAACATATTGACGACTACATCGCTCAATGACCATTCATGGATCCACGATCCAACATAGGACTACGTCCAAACTATATAAACTACACTTACGGATTCACGAGCCAACAGGGGACTACGTCCAAGATATTCTTATTCATTTAAACGGATTTACGATCCGACTTGGGACTACGTCCAACTTATTGAAATTTTGCATACGGATTCACGATCCAAAGAGAGGACTGCGTCCAAGAAGGTCATCGATGACACAGAGGGATTCACGATCCAAACGAGGACTACGTCCAAGAAGATCATCGATGACACCAGGGATTTACGATCCAACCAACGTTCAACATTAAACACATAAGTCAAACAACAAACTATGAATAACGTAAGTGCTTATTCAAATCGTTGCCGCCGCTAATGCGGCAAATATCGCCTCTCAGGCAAGCCCTCCACAACATGTCGGAGACTATAAACAATAAACAACGACGGCCTCATCACAAGCTATAACGTCAGCAATCAATAACCAACTGGACCTTCGGCCATACACATACACACACACACACACACACACACACTACACTGATAATTGACTAGAAATTGAAACAATAACTAAGTAGATTTTATAACAAATTAATTCAATTAATAGCTAGTTCTAGTCAACATAATTAATTATTCCCACCCTACCGTTTTACCGTACCGGTGTATGAGCAATACGAGCATTAAGAGCTCTGAGCTCAACCAAATACCAACCGCCACTTCCCACGGCGCTGACACCAGGTGGTGACGCCAACTAAGGAGGACTACTACTGGGTCCATCGTCTCGGCCCGGGAAGATGTTGCAGTTCCGCAACATATATCACATTTCACCATTCCGAAAAAAACATACCACACGGAACGCCACCTATTGCTGAATAGACAAAGGAAAAATTGTCTATTCGTGTGACGTTTCCATGTTACTGTTTACAGTGCTTGTTTTACTACCGTACGGTGCTCACAATGTTTTATGACCTTTTTGTATACGGTGCTTTCAGCACCTGTTGTTTTTGATAACGTTTGGAGATGACGGTTGGTGCTAGACAGTTTGTTTTTGCTACTTGTTGTAATTCCAATCGTTTTTAAATGAGGAACAGTTTGTGATGTATCGTTTACTTTCAACGTGGTTTTAAATCGTTTTATTATAAATAAAATTAAAAGGAATCTTTGTATGAGTTATTGTTTCGTTTCTTGTTGTTGCGGTCGCACTTTCTACAGCGAGGAAAAGGAAGCATCGAGTGTATCAAATTGCACTATCAACCAGGAAGATCAACAGATGATATAGCTCCAGTTGCGATGAGAACTGGATTACCTGAAGAGGACGATTTTTGCTGTCACGCCGAGGAAGCCTTCTCGACGCTGAACAACTGCCCTATCTAAATTTTCCTATCCATCCTATCTGTCTCTTATCTTCAAGAGAAAATTTTCATTTTGGTTTTCGATTCCAACTTCTTATCGGAATCTTGTTTCCGTTGCCGACCTCGGGTAATTGTCTTGAAAATATGTCAGCTTTTGCATCGATTTGAAGTTGGACTCTCATATTTGTTATTAAGCGTATTTTTTGACTGTGCTCCAAAAAGTTGAATATTTCAAGCAAGCATGCAATTTATTAGCTGGTGCTGAGCGAGGTATAACTGGAAACGTTTGCCTGATAGTAACACCAATGCTCCACTAAATGGAACCTGATTACTTCGCAAATCTTTCAATGTATGGTATAATGCTTCCAATGACTTCTTGTGTTGCAGTAGCAACTAGAGGTGACGAGAATATATTCGTTCTAGTATATTCTTGTATAACACTTAGTTGCTTAGCTTGTGTCACAACCCTAGAACTATCTACAACGTAGTTCTACTACGTTTTGTTGTGACGGGACAGATCAAAATAACAGTACTAAAGTACTGATCTTGATCTGAGATAACAGACAATAATATAAAAAAGTAACAGAAATTACTAGCGACGAACAAAAGAAAAGATCGGATTGTGAGGCGACTGTTAAGATTAGGACATTGATATGAATGCTGTGAAAAGGTTGGTAAAAACTGGATCAAGAAAAGTAAGGGCTTTGCTGTGAGGTAAAATTATTTTAATTAACACGATGTCTGTGGGAAAGATTGGACTACGGTCGAGAAAAAACATTGTGGTTGTCTCGAGACTCTAAACGAAACAGTTTTGGTCGGCAAACAACTGTAAGTCATTGTATAATTGATCTCTGAGCAGTTCTCTGTGCAGTGATGGATTGAGTTGATGCTGTCATTTCCAATCATGTCAACTACTAGCTCCAAGACAAAGATCCTCAATGACGATTAGCGCTTCATTGTTTAATTTTTTTGAGAAATCCCAACCATAATTTTGTGTTTCTTGACGCATTCTGTACAGAATATTTTCGGCCATGCAGTCTTTGTATTCACTGGAATGCAAACAACTAAGCAAGTAAAACGTGTACGAGGTTGAGTGCTTGAGATTATCGTAATGACAATTTTAGTCATTAAATATGGTTGTTGCAGCTTTTCTATCGGCGAGAACACTATTGTCTCTTTTTTTTTTTTTTTTTTTATTTAATAAATATACTTCTCTCGGGAGAGGCGAACCTATAGCGCCGACGCGGCGCCCCGAAATGCCACCAAATAACTGTTGGAGTTCTTTTTAAACAGCTGCTAGTTATAATGCTCCCGGAAAACTCGCTCGAGTTATGGTTTTTTGATGTTACCGTCGAAATAACCATCAGAACACCAAAAATAGAAAACAGTGAAAAGTTAAAACACGGAACCTTTTATTATTTTCCTTTACTTTATTCTGGTTTTTACTCTTCTATCACGTTTCCTCCCTTCAAGAGAGTTTTCCGATTTTTACACTATTTATATTGTCTTATCAACTAATGGCACTCTGTCTTTAATCTATTGCAAATATTCTTATTTTACTTTAACATCATGAGGGATTTGTATATTTCGAACACTCTTTGTATTAATTCTTATAACTACAACACTGCCTTTAGTCTATGGTAACTTCCTTTCAATTACTCCTCAACAACATGTATAGTTCACAGAGTTTCCTTTATTATTATTAAGACACTTCTTTCAGTTACTTATTGATAATCGTCATAATTCACAGAGTTTCCTTTATTATTATTAAGACACTTCTTTCAGTTACTTATTGATAATCGACATAGTTCACAGAGTTTCCTTTATTATTATTAAGACACTTCTTTCAGTTACTTATTGGTAATCGACATAGTTCACAGAGTTTACTTTATTATTATTAAGACATTTCCTTCAGTTACTTATTGATAATCGTCATAGTTCACAGAGTTTTACTTTATTATTATTAAGACACTTCCTTCCGACCGCTCACCAAATACCTTTTTTAACAGCTCTCCTCAATCTTCACTACCCGATAACCAACTCCTTATCTTCATGATCGATAATCCACTGCCCCTTAATTGCTTCCTATCGTTTCACAACACTTCGGGGTCAATACCCCCCAATGACGATCATGCAGTTACATTTTCATCGACCCAATTTGCAATTGCTACATTTTGCTGATTTCGGTCAATACTTCCTCATTGCTTTTGACTTGAGTTGAACTTTTGCGTCAACGAGTTGACCTAGTTATTGCACTTATGACGATTGTGCTGGAACATGCATTTTGGAGGTTTCCGTAGTTTAATTGTTCCAGCTTGTGCAATCGTTTATTGGTTTGATAAATGCAATCGATCATTCTTTTTGACCAATTTATTAATTGCTCAAGAGTTGATGATTTGATTGCAATTATTTCGGTAGGATGATGACTTGGATGTATTGTTGGTTCGTGGGGTTACTGAAGTTTAGAATTTGGTGGTACTTCTCTGATTAAGTGTATCAAGGACCCCTTGTATGTTATCTTTAGGTATCGCATCATTGACACACTTGACACGCGGGCAGGGAGTTCCACATATTTCCCGCTCTGTAACGGAACGAGTTCTGATGCAGGGATGTTCGCGTCGTCGGGAGATGAACCGCAAATTGGTGCGATCCGTCGGGTTGTCTCGTAGAGCGCATATAAACCGAATCGCGCGAAACAATACCACGAATCTGCGAAGAACAGTAGCCGTGATAATATCTATAAAACAGACAGAGGTCAGCTACGGGCCTCGATGTGAGAGTGTGTAGTTCCGAAGTCAGCGTCGTGTCCCCGACGAGGCGGATTGCTCGTCTCTATGTGCTCTCAACTAAGATGAGGGTTTGTTTAGGAGCAGAGCTCCACACACGAGGGTAATATTCGAGCGCAGGTCTAATTTGCGATTTATATAGGAGAAGAAGTTGAGCCGGAGTAATATATCTTGGCCCCAAAAAGATAGCTCAGTTGTCCTGAAGCGGATCTGACGATGCACGTGTCTATGCCGCGATACATTCCCACAGACCGTAACACTGAGTAATTTCAAGCTTTCCCCAGATTCGAGGCCTGGCCATTCATCATCAGTTGTGGAACCGATGATCCACTTTCTTTGTGAATGTTATATACTGTGTCTTCGTTGTATTGAAGTCGACGAGATTGGCTTTTCCACACTGCAGGATCTTATCCAGATCCCTATTCAGAGAGTCGATGTGGGTGCATCTCAGCTGGTGCGACGTTGATACACTATTCGGCCGATCACTCGAAAAAGAGGAAACAAGCATTCTGTGGCATTTCCAATAGATACACACACAATACACAAACCAACAGTGAAGAACACCGAAAGGAAATTTGAATAAGCAAAGCATCAGAGCCGTATACCATAGCGATAACTTAACAATTTCACATCAGTTGAGTGCACTTGAGTTTAGAAATCGAATTCGTACACGCGGCCAGTAGCCTGATGCTTCAATGCTTCGCTTTTCACTCGTTTCATCGTATGTTCAAATTACCCTCTTCACTACCCTTGGGTGGTGACTTTCTCTCATCGAGAATCTTTCCACCAGTCAAGATCGTGCTCAAACACACAGGCGCGGAGGTTATTGCCTGGTTGCTGTGGATCATTCTGTGATCGTGAAAATTCACACCTCTGATGAATTGCTTACGTAAACAATCGAGCGTGTGGTTTATAGTAGTCGGTCATGGGATGATGTAATTATCGTTGTTTACATATCCCTATGGAAACAGCATTGGTTCATTGCTGGTGCTCGTGTTACACCCCGCTTTACACCCCCTCTTAAACAATTAAAATTCAAGCATCCCCACATCCCATAATCATTCAGCATAGAATGCAATACCCGCCTTTTTACCCACAAGCAATTTAAATACATATCGCACACGTTGCTCATCCAATCCCAAGCAAAGCGTTGCCGCTTTCTTCCACAGCATATCATATCATTCATAATTACTCATAATACCGGCCGATGCAAGGCGCCTATCATTGCAAACAAGCCCATGGTCGCTCGCTACGATCATTCTGCTGTGTCACCAAGACACCAAGCGAACGCCTGGCGGGCTCCTGTTTCGACTGCTCGTCTTCCTTTTTTTTACCATGTCAAAAGAAGTGTCATACAAGCTATATGACATCAGCGGTATTGTCAAAGGCAGCCAACGACGAATTAACTGAACCTCTGTAAAGTGCCGAGTTCGGCGAAATAGCGGACACAGCAGTGAAGCGCAATTAATCGGATGATATGATTTGCACACACGGGCAATGCACTATAATTGGTTCGCCATATTAAACCAATTAAGTAATTGCTCAATTCATTACCGCTGCATTTTAAGCAGGGCAAATTAAACGGGAAGCAATTGTTGGAAAATGCAAATAACCTGTGATAGGCAAATAACCTCAAAATAGGTCATCCTTTCGGATAGAGGAGAATGCATCATTTGCATTAATTTCCCCATAACTTGGTATATAAAGAGTGGTTGCGAGAGGTCGCGGCCTTAGCGTTTGTACAGCGGGCCTCTTGTTTAGATTGCAGTATACAGTTACATAGTAAATCATACAGTAACATAATAAAGTATAAGTGACTAAACTCTACCGAAAAGTTATATATTAAATAAAAGTCAAAAGTATTTTTGTTTCTACAAAGGAGGGAAGCAAACCAGCGCGACGAGGGCACATTGAGGAACAAGAAGAAGACGGAAGCAAAAGAAAGCCGCATGAAAGCCTGTAAGTAACTACGAAATAATAATACACATAACCTAATATTAAATGCTAATATCGGAGGTTACACACTGATGTTACATTTTGGCGCCCAACGTGGGGCCTATAATAAAATAATAACAACAATTATACAACATTTTGGCCATTAGCTGCCCGATAAGCAAATATTAAATGCTAATATCAGAGATTACCACTCTGACGTTACACTCGCATTGGTCTTTGTTTGGACGAAGTATATTGCGGCAGAGACAAAGGTTAGGTCGGCGGATTGGATTTCCGACAATTCGCTTATCGACGGAGATGTGATGTTTGTGCAGCTGTGCTAACCGTTTGTGTATATCCAGTTAATGGATCGTTACACAATTTCTGTTGGTGAGTCTGTCCTTCGATCGCCGTGCAGGCGTAGAAAAATTATTCAGGACTTGTGGGCTCATGTATCTGTGGATACGTGGGGTTGTTGACTCCAGATGCATGTTACCTTTTATTTCACGTGGAAAGGAGGACTTTTGAAGACACGTGTAATTTGGATATAGGTGAGTGTGCGGTGGAACAACGATATCTTAACCTACAGTGGATTTTGTGGTTCGTAGAAGCGCTACAATACTACCATCTGCAAAACTGAACACCCCGTTATCCGTCGACTCCAACAAATCATGTATGTGAAGCAAAAACAAGCTTGGAGCCAAAATAGAACTTTGAGTCATCTCGGAATTAATATGATACAGATCCCAACACTCGCTGTCCACTAGAACCCGGATTGATGGATTTCCAAGGAAACTCTTCGTCCAGTAGCAAAGCTGATGGGAAAGTCCATATGAACGAAGTTTGCTCAGCAATGCCCCGTGCCAGACGCGGTCAAAAGCCTTGGAGATATCCAATGCGACCGCCCTTGACTCACCACGCCCCTCAATCGCAGATGTCCATATATCGGTTATAAGGATCAAAACGTCTGCCTGCCAAGGAATCCGTATTGACGATCACTCAGAAGTCCGTTGCTCTCCAAATACTTAATTAGCTCGGCATTGATGACCTCTTCCATCACCTTAGATAACATAGACAGTAATGTTCATCATCGTCGGCATTACAGCCGGGATCCGGTCTTGGCCTTATTTAGCAAGTCTCGAGGATTGTAAATTTTCCATAATAGTTTGTTTTTCCAGCCAAGGTTATTTTGCCGGAGACACTTTTGCCCCTTCATTGACATTGGGTGAAGTCGAGCCACATTCCAGCAGGCAGGAAAGGTTCTTCATTCATAAAATAAGCAAATGAGTCTGCCAAGAACCGGTGACAGTTCTGGACCACAGTTCTTAAGGACTATTGCTAGTATGCCGTCCAGGTCGGTTAACTTCTTACAGTCCAGTTCATATAGATTGTCTTGAATAGTATGCCGGCGGAGCCTCACATCCCACATCGAAAACCGGTCACAGGTGCCTCCAAAGGACCGGCATCGAGGTTTGAATTGGCGGAAAATAAATTCGGGAACACGTTAGCTTTATCCTTTGATTTGTGACTAACGTCCAGCTGCCCGTCACTAACGGAGAACAAGACGACGAAGCGAAGTTACTGTTAGCAGCCCTTTGGCGGATTAAATAGCCGGGGTATAACTGGTGCAGTGCTCCGCCGAACACTGCTGCTACAAGGAAGAACACCTGAGCGGAAACAGCACAAATACAGCCCCGAGAATTGTCACACATAAACCTCAGAAGGCCTTGGTCTACTTTTCGAACTTTTATTTTTGATTTAACTTTTCTTTAACAACCGGTACACCACCGTTTGAATGTTCACAATGTACTAATTTACGGTGATATGATCCAACTGCTCTAATGTTCACAATATAATAGTTTATACTTTAACACGATCGGTCGACAGTACAATATATAGTTTACTAGCTAGTGTTCGTGGCAAAACCAATCACTAGGCACATTTTCTAATTTTTTTTACACACTCGACGTTGTTTTTTTTTTAACTTTTACAATTCGTTTCGCGGACCGACTTTCTCGTTAGGTTCTCGATGCCTCGCAAACAACCTCCTCGGTGGGGTTTTCGCTGTTCAGCTATTCGAATTAGGCTCTTGTCGCGTTGACGATCTAATTTTGACTGCTGTCTGCCCACACAGATATCCAGATTCCAAACTGGTATCTGTATCTACACGGAAAAATTTCCCTAATTGCTCTGCTAACAGAACTTCCGAATTTCTGTTAGCAGCATGTTATCACGTCCCAGGGGTGATTTTTCATTCCTGAAAGAAGAAACTCGCTCATCATCGAACATCATTATCACCATCCGTGGTGGTGGTCGAAATTAAGTTCGACGGTTGTCGATTGTATGCCGCCTTATTTACATAACACATCTGGCGCGAAAGCCGAAAGATATCTTGCAATTTGCATGGATGCATGGTTCATGGGTTTTGTTTGACTTTTGTCAATACACCCGAAATCCATTAGATCTTTCTAATGGGTGTGAAATACAAACAGACACCGTGGGATCGGAGTAGTTTCCTTGTAGGTTTTCAACCTCATACAATTTGAATTATCTCGTTGAGATAATTACGGTTGCCGTTTCTTTATGTTTGCCGATAGACTTGGTGGTCTTTATGGCAGCTACCCGCACGTGCATCGTTGGTCGGCTAATTTGCATTGCATAGACGTTTGAAATTGCCGACTCAATGGAATGTTCCTGGGCGCAGGCAGATTGAATGTTTCTTTTTTGTTTCAGGTATGATGACTTACGAATGTTGAGCTTGGCATTAAAAGCTTTGGGGACGTTCAGTTCCTTGCTTTTTGGTGCGGTCTCAACGTTGGCTGCGAGTTGCAGGCCCTATTGTGGGACTTTGGGGGCACGCGTCTGTGGGCGCGTGCAACGCTCTCAGGTAGGAACCTTACCTGCGCGGAATTGTGCGTTCGTAGAACGCTACAGCCCCATACTTCCAAACATGGCGAAGCTGCCTGGGCCGGATATTCGCTTGATATGCAAGTGCTTGAGCGACAGATACCAAGTAGTGATCTGAGTTCCCCAGTGGCGCAGAAACCTCTACGGTATAAATACTCGGTTCGGGTGTCAAAAACAAATCCAGGGTGTTCTCATAATCGCCTCGGGCATCCGGCACTCGCGTTGGCTCCCCCACGAGTCGTGTCAAGTTGTGGCTTACAGCAAACATCTCCGCCAGCCTCCCAGCCTCGTCAGTTCTGTTAGAATGTAACAACCAGCCGGAATTGTGCACATTAAAATGGCCAAGGACAACAATTTCAGAAGCTGGGTGGTTGACCTGTATCCAGTCGATGGTATGTGAAAGATGTTCGAAAAATGTCACCAGTCGATTGTCATTCGGGGAGCGGTAAAGACAACAAAGAAATTTAACAGAATTCCTCAGCACGACCCTCAACCATATGATGTCCATATTATTGGGTTCCAACGCCTCCATCCTCTGGCAAGCCAGATTGGACCGCGTGAAGACGCAGACTCCGCCCTTAAAACGGAATCTCGAATGTAAGTCATATCCTGAGCAACGAAGATATGTCGAATCAGTTGACGAATCGACCTGGGTCTCAGTTAGGCCAAGGATATAAGGTTTCGGTGTTTGCAAATATTGGTGGCCGGCCTTTGTATTTGTATTGTTGTAACCGATGCCCCTGATGTTACAAAATCCCGTTGCCAGTCGGGCGTGGGTAGAGCCTCGAGAAGGAGCCCGATTATGCGATGACGAATATCTTAAAGTTCGCTTATTTATCATAACATCTGCATGATGTTCCTCCTGACATGGTCCCCCCCGGAGATCCGAATGGGAAACTAGTTTACCTCCGGAATTCTTTATATCAGAAGGTACCGTCATGACTTATCTCCGTGTCAGTCCGCGCCATTAACCACACATCCGAAACATGGTCGAAGATTTGTCTCGGCGATATCCCGGAATGTACAGCGTGACGAATTGGTATCTCACCCTGAGACCGACCACCACCTAAACCAACCTTTTCTCGAACTGGTCCATCAGCCAAGCTCCAAAAGATGGTCAGGGATTTTTCCCGACCATTTCACGGAGCCTATAGCTTGATGGGGTGGAATTTCACCGGGCGACAGGGAATTGGGAGCCCACCTACCACTCGGCCTTTAGTCGCCTCTTACGACAAGCCGACCTAGCTGTCAGTATATTCTAACGCCCTACTCACAGAGCTAAATGCTACAGTTATTCAATGTTTACATACCGATATAACAGATTGCGCTTCCTCTACTTTCTGGAATACCACTCATTCCAACCGATATGCCGTTTGAATTCAAACGACTTCAACTTCCAATACGCCTTGCATTCACTATGACTAGCAATAAAGCGCAACGGCATTCTTTACAAGTGTGTGGTTTGAATTTAGAAAACGATTTCTACTCTCATAGGCAATTATATGTCACATGCTCCAGAGTTGGTCCTGTGGGGGTACGTAGTAGTTGTGCCGGCACGGGGACTGGCTTACTACTACCCCACTAATAAGTTCACTAGATAAAACACTGCAAGCCGTTCACACAAGAAGGGAAAAATAAAACACACTTGTGGTGTTTGTGCTTATACAGAAAACGGTCAAACGAAACTCTAATCAATCCTCTAGCCTTACAATAAAAAATGATTTTATGTGAAAAACATTTTTTGGTCTTTTCCTTTCATTCCAAATAACCACATAGCCAAAAACAAAGCATGGTATTGAATTAAATGTGTTTTCTAGATGAATCTATGTGCGTTAGATAACATTTATTTACTTTTCGATTCATTTCATATCAAACTTTTCCACAGCGATATATAGCTACATCTGTACGTGAGCGAAGCCGCGCGGACCAGCTAGTTATATATAAATATTATTGTACAATTCGTATTCACTCAATGCTATTCACTTTGAACTAACAACAACCAATGTACAGTATTCTTTTGTTCAAGAACAATCAAGTCGCACAACCTCAAAAATACCTGCATTAGCGCCGGGTTGTACAATCTATTCTCTTAGTGTCGTTGACACCTCACTGGTAAATTAAAAATATTGCATCATCCTAATCTAATTGTAAGGATATGCTGTCTTACTGACAGGCGATAAACTTGGTGACGTTATTTAATAACTCCCTTTTATACCTTCACTTGTATGTACTAAAAGCCAAAGATGCAGCATAAAATGTTGTAACTGCCATTAGACATCTTGTGGCTTAGAAACTAACTTTACATTCTCATATCCGTTGCAACATATCTGCTATTGCATACTTACCTACCTACTACTCGGTAATATCACTTTTACAGGATACGGATAAGGTCCTTAATAGTTGTCGTTAGTGTTGAAGGTGATTATGAAACATGATGAGCATTGGCGGAAGAATCAAGAAAATCCATTTTGTTTATTTGATTCACGTAAGAGATGGATTTTCCGAGTAGACAGGACCTAGAGTTTTGTATCCTTGTGAAGAAGATCGACATTATATTCCCTCCCATCCGCAAAGAAAAAAGAAAGCAAACGTATGCAAACGAAACTGAAATATAATGAGGATTACAACATTTTTAATGACCAAATTCCACAGGAATCCCATTAACCTAATGAAAATCTGTTACATACAAATATCGGAGTACCTCGTCACAGGATAATAAGGGGTAGTGGGTGGATAATAATTAAGGTAAACTGACTCTATAGAAAGCGAGCCGAAGACTGCAGCACCACGTGCATGATAGTTCGTACAAGAGGCTTTTACAGACGTAATACCACATGATGGTGTGGGCTATGTGCATTTTCCAACATCAAGCAGGATATCATGTCATTAATGGCGCAGATGAAAGAGTCGTCGTTGGAGGATTTCACACACCATCAAACGGCATCTGCGAATTCCTTTAGACATTTGCGACTTTGGAAACTTAGTTTTTGGATTCATAGCTGACAGTGAAGTAGAAAACAAAAAAGTTTTAATTAGGACTGAAGAAAATTAGTAAAATATTCACAGACGGAGCAAGTTGATTATTTGTCAAACGAAAATATCATTTCGTCAGAGAAATGATTTAGAAAAAGAGAGGCAGATATATCAGAATACTGTGCAAAAAAGGGCCGAAATGTTATAGAGTTAGTTTTCGATTTAAACGTTTTTATTGATTTACTTAAGTAATGAGCTATTCAAATATATGTATTTGCACTTCTTGCATTAATGATATATAGTAGAAACCATGTTTTTTTTCTTCAGTTTATTATTAGCACGATAGCTAACGAAAAAAGCTATACAATTTAATCTTAGAGTATATGATGTAACCAACACTGTGTATCCCGAAAGCTGCCTTCAAAGCAAAAGTTGTTCAATAAAATAACGGATGGGCTTAATCAAGATTTACATTATAATAATTACAATTTATTCGTCGGACTTTTATTTTATAAATGTGTTACAACCGTGCTTCCTATATATTAATGGGAAGGGTTTGGTTCGCCAGGCCGCAACCTTTATTCTGTTTTGATTAATTTTGTTATTTATTTATTCAGAGTGAAAGACCCGCTGTACTAATGCGAGGTTGCAACCCTTTCTCTGTCTAATAATACTACCAGTTCCCTTTGCAACCACTATTTTTATATACAAATTATTGGGACAGAATCACAAAAAATGCAACTAATTCCTCTGACCCCAAACCCAAGTCATTAACACTGCCGCAGATTCACTCATTCGGGTTTGACCTGTGGCGGTGCCGCCAAACCCCACGGTACACTTACCTTAAAATCCCCTATAGCCACAACCCAGTCTGCATAAGCTTTCGCTAATGCAATTCGCATTGGCATCTTAAATGCTTCACGCATTATATAGATCAAATCTACAATCTAAAAGGTCCCTGCGAAATAAAACTTACCTTTCATGCATTCTCTTTGCATACCAATCCTCTGTAAGATTTCTTTATTGGCTTATCAGGAATTCCAAACCAATTTCGGCATCTACGTTGCCAGGCAAATTTTCCTAGACGAATTCCTGTAAACAAAAGGATTTGGTTTACATATAATGTAACCATCATAACAGGGACCATACACATTGCATCGCCTATTTCCCGTCCTCACCAAGTGTATCATAAATCACCAAATATACACATTGGCTGGCGACCACTTTAACAACGATAAACTGTCCAACGCAGCTGCATGTAATTAGCACCAGAGACGTTGAGACCAATTCCCAGTAACCTAGCTAAAACCAATTAGCACCTTTCCACATCATATCGTCGTATTTTTGTTTAGCCGCGACGCACATGTATACAAAGATTCCATTAGCATCCGACGAGTTCGGTTTTATTTGCTTTACCGAAATCGTATCCTAGGAACGCACCATATGCCCCTTTCTTTGTTCTAGGCACACTCACCACTGCACTGAAAGAGTGCATCTCTGTGGCGGCCACATCCTTGAGAGAAAAGTTTTTCTCTCTCTTCCCTTTCCTTAACCCTAACCTAGGACGGAATTCATGTCAGAGTTCTATCCTCAGGGAGTCGTATTGCATCCATTGACCGAGACGGTCACATCGCCACCCACCGTACCGTCCGCCGGTACGGTGCGTACATGCAAAGTCGAGTGTGAGTCGAAAGTTTACTTCAGCTGTCCCTCTTAATTGTCGTTTTCGCGAGCGCGTTTATTTGAGTGTTTGCAACCGCCGTGTCGAATATTATTATATATTCCCTGCAGTCCTCGAAGATTGTGTTTTCTTTATTGACTTCATAATGTAAGTTTCCGCAGTGCTACTGTAAAATGAAACCGAACAATAATCCATGGATTCAAACTAGTAATTCCAATAATAGTGTTTTTTTTTTCCTTTTAAAATAAAAATAAAACTAAACAAAGAAACAGTGTGTTATCTATTTTTACTTGTACTGTGTTGGTGTTTGGTTTTTCCTTCTATGTCGGCGGAACAACGGACGGACCTTCGCGCGTGAACAATTTATGATGGAGGAGGAAGTGAACCAAGTACCCATGCTGGTACATACTTCCTCCCCACAGACCAATATTGAGAGCAATTGCCCCGTACGCGCCATTCGCGATTCTTAATTGATATTCGCTTAAACGACTTTTCACGTAATTGGTCCACTTAAAGTGCAGTGGCCTTTGTTCAAGCATATTCGTTTCGTCACTTCGAATAATATTTCGTTATTCGCATGCCTGTCTTTCACCGGCATAAGCTTTTCGATTGGAATTTCGTTAAACGGTAGCATGGTAGTGCTCCACGAAACCCTACCATTTCCCTCCCCCATACATTTTGCAATTTTCCTTTCCTACCATTTTCCTCCCACATTTCCTTTTCCCCCCATATCATCCATCCATATCCTCAAATTGAATCCAATGTCAAACTTATTGAACCAAACGTTCAATTGTCGCACATTGATTCAATTCTATAAAACAAAATTCCCAAAACATTAAATAAAGCGAAATGTGTAAAACCAGATGCTTACCCATAGACGCACCATTAAAAAAATACTTTCATGTCTGCAATTTTATGATTGTCGAAGAATTTCACTTATACAAATTTCGTTTTAATGTCTATTTTTCGGGTCATTAAATACCCATTTTGGCGCAAGGCTAATAACCTTGCCCGGGAAAACAAATTATTATGGAAAATTTAACAAGCCCCTGGAATTGTTAAATAAGGCCAAGACCGGACCCCGGTTGTAATGCCGATGAGGAGGAGGAGGAAATACCCATTTACAGATTCTCTCTTAAGAATTTGGTCTACACAAAATTCCTATCTTATTGTTTCGTGCCGTAACGCTGTTAAAAAAAAAACTCCATGTTTCCTTTAATTACCAAAATCGAATAAAAAAAAGGGTGGTGCGCCGAAGTTTCATTTTTCTTCTCGATAGTTTTTAAGATCAGTTTTGTGCAGAACGTCCACAGGAATGGACATGTGATTAATAACTAAAAACCTTTCCTTCCTTCGGAAATACTCCGTGGACGTGACCCTGCCCTCAATTCAAGAGGAAGCACGGCGCGGCGCGATAACAGCATGGTTCCTGGCGTACGCCAACTATCGTTATTCAGTAATTTTGTAGGCACCGACAGTACCCCATGCTAGGTATGGTTCTTGTTTTTGAATATGTGGTATCATGTCAAAAATGTTTTCGTAATTGGGTAGAGTGCAACTTTGGTAATGACTATACATCATAGGTGGAAAATTAAGCAGGGTATTTGGGGGTTCTCTATATTACATGGAGAACCAAATCCACAATTCCAATCCAATTTCCACCACCAACAGCGCGTCACCTCCACCCCAAATTCCTCCTACCAACCTATTTGCCTGTAAAAGAAGCATGGCCGGAAGTCATTGATTTATGCAGTTAATGCACAATTTCATTGTCTTTTCGTGCCATACGGCAACATAATCGTGCGAGGCTTGGGTAATTTCCAAATTCTTCGAGTTTGGTTCTCACGATAATATTTCCCTAGTCGATTTAGCGTCCCTTTGACCTCCCCCAGACACTCTATCCGCTTGCGATCAATGATCTCTTTTTGCAGATGAATAGCACAAACCATTGTCCTCTCCATCCCATTTTTCATCTTCTCATAGTTCAATGCACTCTGAGATCACCACAGTCACCGAACTAGGTCACTCGGCCATTCTCAGATTTGCATTGGTACATGCACACAAATGGCAAATCCACTCCGAGATCATTGCACTTTACGTTCCGCTTGTTGGCATAGACCAATGACTTGGCGTAGCGCTAAATCGCACGAACTAGGCGGCCAACCGACTGGCCCATTTCTTGAGATAACACGCTCATCAAACTTACTCTTCAATAAAGCGATTGTATCATGTGCTGTGTGGCTTGTGGCACCGTCCTGTTGAAATCACATGTCGCCCAAGTCCATATCTTCCAATTCGGGCCAAAAATAGTCGGTAATTATGGCGCGATATCGATGGCCATTCACAGTAATGTGGCGATCATTATCGTCGACGAAAAAATATGGCCCAATGACGCCGCCGGCGTGCTAACCGCACCAAACAGTTTTTTTTTTTTTTTTTTGGATGAAGTTTTGATTCATGAAGCACATGTGGATTTTCACCCGACCAATAATGCATGTTTTGCTTATTGACGAACCCATTGAGCTTCGTCACTGAAGATGATTTTGCGATGAAATTCATTATCTGGGAGCGTCTTTTACAGAGCCCAATCGGAGAACGTACGTCGCCTCAAATGGTCCATCGGCTTCAATTCTTGAGTCAGGTTGATCTTGTATGGGTGTAAACCAAGATCCTTACGCAAAATTCGCCATAAAGTGGTCTGGGCGATGCCCAATTCTTGAAAACGCCGTGGAATTGACTGATTTCGATCGTTTGCTACGGAAGCCTGAACGGCAGCGATATTTTCAACACTTCGACCAACCCGTTGTCTCACTGGCACGGCAACATCGCACAACGAATATGTCGACTCAAACTTTTGCACTAAACTGGTTATTGCCTGTCTACTAGGGCGAGAATTACCACAGAAAATTGAAGTTAGCGCTCTTAAAGTTGCGGTCACCGACTCCAAATGTCGGTACTAAATTTTTCTAATTTGCAGACGTTGTTCGTTCGTGTACTTAACCATGAAAATGTTGAATAATAATAAACTGACAGTGGCCGTTCGATGATTAGTAAAAGGGTACGTTCACAAATCAAATTCAAAGTTGTCAAGTCCGTATTGAAAAACCCATTACAAACAACACTTTAGACAATGTCTTCAAATAGCTTGTGCCGGTTCTTTAAAGCCTTCCTAAAGAACCATCCATTTCCTTAAAACAACGTACTTTTCCCTCACTCCATAGCCGCTATACTTATCTGCATTCGAGCAGTGTAAGCTTTGTCTCAATTAACTCTCACCTGGAGGTAAAACCCCAGCAGGCATGCACATCAACCAAGTTATTTCATTTATATTACATGAACCGTGCCAGACAATCGGCTCGGCTTGTCAGCAATTATAAACGATAAATACTCGCTGGCCAGCGTAATTGTTGACACAGCTGTAGCCGGTATTCTTGCTACGGTTCATGGGTGAATATTGCCCCAATCCCAAGGTTCGCTACAGTTGCGACCAATTTCCTTTATGGGTTATCTACCGATCATGGGATTTGGGCACGAATATGATTGACGTTAGACAATCATACCTATGATCACGTCTAATGATTCGTTGTCTAAACAACGACCAGCCACTATTCTCACGCTGGCTATTCTGAACGAAATGTTTCTGTGTACTCTACGTAAACAGAAGAAATTATTTTTGCACGTATGCCAGTATTCCTGTGCATTATCCAATACCTAAAATAAACATGCACCCAAATCTAGTAGCCTTTTCCGTCGCATCAAAGTTCTGTTGACTTATCGCCAACCCAAATCGATCCCCTATGGGATGGGAATCCACCCTGCCGTACACCGATCATCATATTTGACCAGCTGCATGTTTGTTTTTCCTTTCCCGTGCCCAGTGAGAGTTTGGGTATCTTTCTTGAAAAGGAAAAATTGTTTTTCCCCTGCGATGACATGCGTGGAAACTCTTCACCAGAGGCTGGGTCAACGTCGCCCAGCTCGAGGAGTCAGATTTTAGCATTTGGAGAGTGCGCAAGTGCCACGGAGTCCCATTTTAAGACCACAGCTTTACAACCTGCAACTGTTCAAAAAGAACTGCAACATGGCATCTCGGGGCGCCCACTCGGCGCTATAAGTTCGCCTGCCCCGAGAGAAGTCTATTAAAAAAAAAAAAAAAAAAAAAAAAAAAAAATACCGTTTGTGGTCGAATCGGAAGTTCAGTTCTTTTGTCAGTTTTAAGATTTGAAATTGCAGTTCAGTTCCCTTTTGTCCGTTTCTTAAAAGTTGTGTGCGCGAAATATACTAACGTCTAATATGCAGCCCATTGCGCAGGAATTCTGAAGGAACATCAATGTTGTGTTAGAGAAGTACGTTTTGTTCGTGATTCAAGTGTCTAAAAACCGAAAATAAACATATCGTTAGCTGTTCGAGCTCACAGACGATATACATACGTCACCCACATCGTGTATTGTAAAAGATATATGTAAATGCAAGACAAAAAGAAAACGGTGTGGAAGTTTAATTAAATAAAGCGAACTTTAAACAACAAGATATCACCAGTGAGTTTTTTATTCCTATTGCTTTCTCTTGTGTTTGGTGTTTCGTCAGCAGTGACAATCAGTGGTGTTGCTAGTGAATCAGCGCCGTACGCTGGTGCACCCTACTACAATAATCCACAAGCTATTCACACTTTAACAAAACATAAAACGCAGAATAAATTTACTTACAATTTGCATGTTGGAAGTTAATTAGAAGGAAACCTGGGTTAGTATTCCTAAAGACATATTGTTTTACTTCTCCAATTTAGTCATTGGAGCTAGAGGGCAACTTATTTGTCAGTTGTAGTTTTTTTTTTCCTATTTTTCATGGCTATTACTGCTGATGATCGCCATGCGAACACCTTCAAGGGGGAAACGACAAGAAGAAAATTCACATAAATTAACCTTAAAAGTCCAATTCAGCCGTATGGCTACAACCGGGAATTATTCCTCAGCCGAATTGCACTAACAGTGAAAGTGTTCCTCTAATTTGACCATGTCTTCGACATTACAATTTGTAATCATTCGAAACCAATATTTACCTTTTCCTGTTCCATGCATGACAGAAATTTGACATTTAAGGGTATCACAAGACTCCTCTTGTGTTCAAACTGAAAACATGTCGCTTGTCAACAAATTTGAACAACATAAAGAACATGACGACCATCAACTCTGAGTAGTCTTCTTGAATGTCCTTTGTATATTTTAAGAGTTTAAGTAGCAATCAAAAGTCAAACCGTCAACAAACTTTCATTCAATTTGATTTACCAGCCACATACACTACACATAGTGACGAAATGATGTTTTATTCAACATCAATTTTCCAAAAGCCACTATGAACCCATTTCCGAACAACAGTCCATTACTTTCTGGTGTCTCTACCCCAATCACCAGAGCTCATTTCGAATGCAAGGAAAAATTTTACAACTCATAAATTTTCAGAGTGGTCCTTGTTCCTCTTTTGTTTTTCTTGCCCAACATAAGACAATAAACAGACTGAGAATTCTGCTGCTAACACACCTTGTACAACCCACTGCAACCAAACGTTGGAAATGGTTTTAGATTTCACGACTGCAAAGGATGGACATATATCCTTACAATCCCGTTTCGTTTTGACCCTAGTAAAAATCGGCTTTAGGACGCAATGCAAACAGAAGTAACCATTGAAGGTTGCACCCAAGCAAAATTCACTTAGTGTTCGTTTAGAAAGAAATTCCGCTCAGCAGGGATTATGTGCATTTTCCTTAAGAGGAATATCATGAAATCACTGTACTGCAATACATGCTGTTAACAGCAAGGAACAGACTTAGTGAACGTATTTCTACAATAGAACCCTGTCGTGCACACTTTTGACAAGTATCGCAAATACGGGAATACATGAAACCAACGATTTAAGGATGGCGGAATGTGTGTGTCAAATATTACGGATTTAGGGATTACTTTGATAAAGCTGAACTTTGAAGTCGATCTGTAGAAAGACCCTCGATTGCAGAACTTATCAGTGCGTGTAATGGCTATTTGAATTGGACTAAGTGGTCATAAATTATGGAAATTTATTCGGTCGTGAATGTGCACTGTATGTATACTGGTAAATGTCAGGCAATAAATTATAGTGGCTCTGAACTTCCTCATGAGAAGTATTCTCAACTAAATATTGAATCATTGTTGGTCACATGAGCAATGTCCGGACTCATAAGCAGACGGCTTATATGAACTAGAGATTAAAGCGCTGGATTCATGCAAATGACATGCTGCATTTTCGGCAGAAAAATCTATTTCGTCACTTATACCGATTCATTTAACGTACTCTTTAAAGGACTGTATACACTATATGGGATTAAAGCTTTACACGTAGAAAATTTTTTTATTAAAAAAAATGCTTTTGGACTCACAAAAAAACCTTTAAGCCTTGGCTTTATATCAGTTTAACCTTACTAGTTGTCGTGCAGAAAGGTTTTGAAAGAGGTAAATTTACTTTGGGGAAACGTTTTATATGATTCATAAAAAGTGATGAATCCGTACAAATATATTTTAATGTGTCGTTGACGTTGGTCTGCGAATCTCACTTCTGCATTTTTATTTTTTTTATTTTACTTTTCCCAGGAAAGGCGAACCTATTGCGCAGAGTCAGCGCCCTGAGAAGCTTTTTTTCTTTTTTGCTCGACCGAGTCCATCAGCCAAGCTCCGAAAAATGCTCAAGAATTTCTCCCAACCATTTCACGAAGCCTATAGCTTAAAGGGCTGGTATTTCACCGGGTGGCTGGGCTTTGGGACCCTACCTAGCACTCAGTAATTGTGCCGAACTGCACAATATCAAGAGTCGTCAGTTGAACTTAGGCTTGCATATTCACGCGCGACACAACCTCCTTACCAACTCAACCATTGATGCGCAAGCATCTAAGGAGCATGTATTTATGCTTCTTCGATTTTTAATAAGTTTGTTTACTTACTGGGTTTATAACCGGGATCTTTGTTTGGTCTGCAATGGACTTTACCACAGTCTCTGATCTCTAGTTGATGTTACCCCATTCAACTACCCAATTAGTTTGTCCATCCCGCCAACGTAGAAGTAATTTTTTTTTTTTTTTGGTTTCATTCGATAAGCTCTCTGTTGCGGAACAAGAATCAACAAAACCAAGATTCTGAGGAAATAAATTATAGCTTCCACCAATAAATCCAAAAGTAAAGCTTGCCAATGATTTAGAAACCAACTCAATGACTGCAACGTCCTAGAAGTATGCAAGGGAAAGCCAACTCCAACAAGCTTGAGCTTTCACGTCTGTCATAAAAGCAAGACAGATATGAAGTGTGCTGTTAGGAGGCTAAAGAGGCATCAAAACCAACGTCAAGCTGTAAACATTGCCAGCCGATAAAGCGTTTGTGGATATCCAGTACCGTTGCCGGACGATGACACACTACGGCAACTAAAATCCAATGTACAACGGAGGATGGCTGTTGCTGTTTTTTTGGCAGTTGGATGTACGGAAGTTCGACTGTTTGTAAAAGGAAGAGAGAATTGAAAATTGCGGCAGATCATTGGTAGTTTTCACTATTCAAAAGAACACTGTTTTGAATTCCATCTGGTCAAGAAGGTGATACATTGTTCCAATAAAAGGTTAAAAGTTGAATTCAACTTAATACGCTGTCTTTTCTGTTTTCTTTTGTGTTGCTGGTTTGAAATACAACCAACATTGGTCCTTCGAGCCGGATCTCACCTGCCAAGTGAGCGGCTTTTTCACATCAGCCAACCGGCCGGATTTCATCTGCCAAGAAAGTGACCAGAATTGTGTGTCCGGTGCCAGAATAACCAGCAAGTGGGTTTTTAAATCGCCAACAGATTGATCACCAAATCATCCATCAAATCTCAACGAGGAGCCAAATAGCATTTGGATTACGTCCAACAAATCAACTGAGGATTACGTCCATAAAAATTGACCCTCATCGCAAAACGGATTCGAAGTCATCTTCATCTATTGAAAGACATTTTCATCCATTGAAATTCACCTGTTGGCAGATCTGTGAAAAGGTAGGTGACATTCTGTAACCCTTTTATTCATTTAATAAAACGATCCTAATGGATCTTAATCGGAAAAGTGTTGTGGTTGTGTGTGTCTCCAGATTATAATAATAAGAACCTTGTTTTGTGGATCAATAATTCAGGATTTAAAAACTCAATCGGATAATATTAATGTACAACAGGTGAACACAATTGATTCGGACATTGATCACCTGGCAGTTACAATTAGGCTGGCCAGTAGAGTGTCCAACTTGAAAGTCGCGTTATGGTGTGCAGAACTGGGATTTTATCGTTAGTGTTATCGGTGGATCCTATACTTGGCAGACATCGTCGTTATTAATTTATATTTTGAACATCGGGCTGTGTATTTGGCTGTGCACGTCTGTCATCAAACTATAATAATACATAAAACCAAAACTACTATACCAGGGACTTCGCAAACTTCAATTAAATCGAAAATACAAAAATAAAGAAGCAGAAGAAAATAGCACTACTAAGATTCTAGAACAAAATCCTTTCATTTCTCTTCTTCACTTAGATAATTGTTTTTTGTGATCGGCGAAAGAAAAAATAGTGAACATTTTCTATTTTTCCCATCTTTTATAATTTATGAAAATAAACAACATTAAACAAAACAAGGGTATTGAGTATTAACATTACGTACTGGGCAGTTTTCAACCAAACATTTAACTACCTGAACGTGGCACTTATAATTATCTATCGAAAAACAAAATACAGTCCACTTTTCGAAAATTTCATAGTTGCTGATTTGTCTTTAATTTGCGGAAGTCCGCGCAGGTAGACTTGTGAGAATATTCACATCGGTCCCAGTATTTTCGGTTGACGTCGCTTTGATTCATTTTCAACTGTGTTGCGGGTACTCCACACATCCCACTTCGTTCACTTATAGATGTTGCATCGTCATAGGGGAATTTTGCGACGGCATTCTGCGCATCGATATTTTCCAGTTCCATCAGGTGCACTCCTCTTATACGATATTGGATTCGCCCCACGTATAGGTAATCTCGGTGTGTTCGGGTCTTCCACGCACCAGTGCATTCAGTCCGTGAATCTTCGAGGTCCAGCAGGTGTACTCCCCTGATACATTGGTTGCCGTGCCACTTACGACAACAATCCTCTCGTTTCACCACTGCATCTCCGCCAGCGTGCAACCAGCTACGTAGATAATCTCGGTGTGGGTTTTAATCTCCACAGAACACAATGAGCAAGCAAAAAACATCTAATTGGATCGACTGCTTGCAGAACGTTGCGATCGAGTTAACCGCCGATCACAAGGCCTATTTGGCTTTGGATCACTCCGCCAAATCCATTCACATGAATGACGCGCGGTTAAAAAACTTGGAGCAATCGTTCGAGGACGCGAAGGGGCTTCATCAAAAAATCATAGCAGCTCCGAGTGATGACTCCAAAATTCGATATATGGAAGAATTAACGTTCCACAAGCTCAAGGAATTGTATTACAACTATTCCTCTGAGCTTAAGGCACAATTGCAGAACGTCGAATCCCCGTCACAATTGCACAATTCATTTAATGGATCAATGGGAGGAGCAAAAGCGCCCACAGCAGAGCTAAAACTGCCTCCAATAAAAATTCCTACCTTCTCCGGTTCTTACGAGACGTGGCCGGAGTTCAAAAGTTTGTTCGAGAGTCTCATCATAAAGAACACCACCATCTCCGATGTGCACCGGCTGCACTACCTCAAGGCGAACTTGAGTGGAGATGCGGAACGTCTGCTTCGAAATACAGCAATAGTGGACGGCAACTTCGAATCAGCATGGGCAACCCTGGTCAAAAGATACCAAAACCTGCGATTGCTCAAGGATAACCAGTTCAGCCTACTTTTCAATCAGTCTGCACTCACGTATGAGTCGGCTGACGGAATCAAGGCACTGGTAGACACCACCAACGAGGCCAAGCAATCCCTTCAAAACCGTGGAGTCTCAGTTGCAGCATGGGACGATGTTCTAATCTATCACACGGTTCAGAAACTTCCCCCCAATACGCCCGGTTTATGGGAATCGCATATTGCATCGTATGTCGACTATCCAGCTTATGACGTGCTGGAGGACTTCTTGCTTACAAGGGCAAGAACTTTGGATGTTATGGGACAAACGACGTCCAGTGTTCCTCACGGGAAGTCCAGGGGAACACCTGCTACAATTCGTGTTCATAATACAACCGTCGACAAGTGTTCAATGTGCTCGGGTACACACTCGCTCCGTAAGTGTTATAGATTCCAGGCTCTCAGTCCTTACAGGAGGAGAGACTAAGTAGACAAGCGCCACCTGTGTGCCAACTGCCTGTCGAACACTCACAGAACTCAAGAGTGCACGAGCAGGTTTACTTGTATACATTGCAAGCGAAGACATCATTCGTTGCTGCACTCTGACGATATTCGCCAGTCCACTCCTAAAAACGACTCTGCTTCGGTGACGACTCCAGCTGTCACATCTGCCGCCCAGAGTCATCAAGCACAATCAGTGCAGGATTCAGCGGTCTCCACCAGAAAAACCTCGACATTCAACGCCTGAGTTGTCGAAAGCAATAATGTTCAGACTGTTCTTCTGGCTACGGCTCTCGTCAGGGTCTACACAGCTGAGGGACAGCCTCTGACGCTACGAGCTCTCCTGGATCCTGGATCGGAAGCATCTTTCATTACCGAATCAGCATCACGGACATTAAGGCTCAGAGAAAAGAATGGAAACATGTCCATCGATGGCATCGGAGACAAAAGGATGAGTGCGTCAACGCAGAAGGTATCATTCATCATCCAATCCAAAGTCAACGAAACCTTCACATTACCGATTCAAGCCTTTGTTTTGCCCAAAGTCACCGCGGTACATCCCATGCGCAATATACAATGCTGGAACTGGGGCCATCTAAAGGGTATCGAGCTGGCTGATCCTAGTTATTATAGGCCAGGCAACATTGACATCCTTCTTGGGTGCGATGTTTATTCGGCGCTTCTTCTTGACGGAGTGATCAAGGGAGCGTCCCGCACCCCTATAGCCCAACGAACCGAACTGGGTTGGGTGCTATCTGGTGGCATCATTGATATCCGATCATCGATAACATCCTTTCACGTACGAACGAAGGGCTCTGAGTTGGATTCTCGATTGACAAGAAGCGGTGGAATGGCAAATGTGGAACAAAGAAAGATGCGTTCACCCTTCGGGAAATCACATCAGCAACAAACGAATCATGAACATAGACTGCAACCATCAGTGAAGGAAGTGGTGCGCGCAGCGTCAGGACTATCTCATTCAGCAGTGCGTTCTCCGGTCCGACCTATTGCTCAGCAGATTATTCTTCCTGCTAGCAGCCTAAATACGCAACCTCTCTGGCTCAATCAAGTGCCTGTTTTGGTTCAACACAATCTGAGCAACAATGCAGGTCCTGGGTATCATATGCGGTCACAGCACACGCAACAACAACAATCGCAGCAACAGCATGCACATTATGATGAAAATCATCATGAAGATGATGGTGCTCCACAGACACGGACTGCAGCAGATTCATCTATTAAGAATCATGCTCGACGACGTCGACAGTGGAAAGACAAATCAGGTGATGGTACCTACCGGTCAAACTCCAGAGTAGCCAACAACACTGGAGAATTAATTTCCATGAACCATCTTACCAGTGGATTGAATACTCTGACAGGCAATGATGCCGACACAAAGTTCAGTTCCCATCCAGAAACTCGCCCAACGCCAAGCAGTGGCATTAGCGGCGTAAGTTGGACACATCCCCAACTGCAACAGCATCAGCCGCATCAATCACTTCGTATTCGAAACGCAGATGATCCTATGCAGGTGGCGGCTACTCCAACATTTCTGGTATCGGCACAGGCGGGCCATACTCAGAAGATGGCGAACTTACAACCAATCAATTTCAACGTTGCACAGCCAACTTTAACACAACGAAGTGGATCTCATGCTGAATCATCGGTTTTATCTAATGCACCTCGATCTCAGCAATTACTAAACGGCCACATTCCAAACCAAGGTGTGGCAGCACAATTACCACTTCAACATATTGACGACCACATCGCTCAGTTACACCTGCCAAATGGTCTCAATGGTCCGATCGTTGCACAATGGCCGTCGCAGTTTTCACGGAGCTTACCAGGATATAATCAAATCAACCGGAAGCTTGACCTCAATTTTGAACAATTGGATAATACAAATATTCACCGAATCGTTGCCGCGGCTGATGCGGCAAATATCGCCTTTCAGGCACCTCCTCCACAACATGTCGGAGAATTGCAAACATCGATAACTGCACCTGTTATGCCAGCCCAGAGCATCCGATTGTCTGGCATGGCTTCACCAGCAGGCTCTCGTCAATTGCAAATGGTTCAATCAGGGACCCCTGAACCGGCTAGGATTACTACGCCATATAATCTGGAAAATGTGAATTCAAATTCACGATATACCAGCAATAATAAGCCAGCGAAGGTGTTTCACCATCGCACACAAAGACGCTCGAGAAACCCATACACAAGGTTAGATGACGAAAACCCAAACCGTGTAAAAGGAAGAGAAAACCAAGTCCTCTTTCTATAGCTGTGTCAACGAATTCTCTCATCTTAATGATCCCCTCAACAACAATGACGGTGGCATCATCTCAACCTACGCATTCCAATTCTGTTAGTAATTCAACAGCTATCAATTTAACATTGAACCTACCAATCAGGACATTTCACCACTACCAGTGGCACGTACAAAAATGTATCTCGGGATTTTATGGATTTGATGAGCAGATGCAGCATGCATCAGCATGCACCAAGACGAATTTAAGAATGCACAAGCATTCAATAGCTAACTTTTGCCTTTTGCTCATGCTCAACTAAAGTGCGCTTATAAGTACACACACATACACACATAAAGATAATGACCTCTTTTCATCGCATGGGAATATCGTCCATACCACACAAACAATCACACACACGCACACACACACTTATAATTGAAAATACACATGCATATAACAGATTCAAATATAATTGATAATTCAAACCCACTAATACAGTCAATAAGCCAATTAAATATTTTCACCTTACCTTAATATGATGTCTCCAATAAACGAGACAATCACTAGAAAGCATTTGGGTCTCAATCACAAGCATTCCCGTGATTACCGCGGCCAAACCACCACTGCGCTGACACACCTCACCTGGATAGCAGGAAGGAAGACACGCCTGATGATGCTTCGTTGCCGGCCCGGGAAGATGTTGCGGAACAAGAAGCAACAAAACCAAGATGCTGAGGAAATAAATTATAGCTTCCACCAATAAATCCAAAAGTAAAGCTTGCCAATGATTTAGAAACCAACTCAATGACTGCAACGTCCTAGAAGTATGCAAGGGAAAGCCAACTCCAACAAGCTTGAGCTTTCACGTCTGTCATAAAAGCAAGACAGATATGAAGTGTGCTGTTAGGGGGCTAAAGAGGCATCAAAACCAACGTCAAGCTGTAAACATTGCCAGCTGACAAAGCGTTTGTGGATATCCAGTACCGTTGCCGGACGATGACACACTACGGCAACTAAAATCCAATGTACAACGGAGGATGGCTGTTGCTGTTTTTTTGGCAGTTGGATGTACGGAAGTTCGACTGTTTGTAAAAGGAAGAGAGAATTGAAAATTGCGGCAGATCATTGGTAGTTTTCACTATTCAAAAGAACACTGTTTTGAATTCCATCTGGTCAAGAAGGTGATACATTGTTCCAATAAAAGGTTAAAAGTTGAATTCAAATTAATACGCTGTCTTTTCTGTTTTCTTTTGTGTTGCTGGTTTGAAATACAACCAACACGCTCTGTCAAATATCTACCCGGAATTTCTCATTTAAAATTTGATACGGCCACAACCACCCATCCCATAAGAATTACCTCCTTGGAGCCAGTCTCCACCGCTAGCGGCGATACACGCCAAAACATCCACATAAAGGATAAAGAAACTGCCTAAAACAAAAGATTACCCCATACACCCATGGTCCCACATAAATTGATAGCAACCAAATCAAACTAAACGTGCAATTTGCGCTAATCAATTAAATGCCAAGTAAATTGAGCTGAACGCTAAATTTACTCACATAAAAGCCGAAAATGTAATCATTGACCCAAGGGTTCACGCAAAAAAACCACTGAAAGGCAAATGTGCGAGCCAGATGCTGTCGTCCGAACCAAAATCAATGGGAATCATAAAAATGCGCGCAATTTTATGACCCCTTCAGAAAAATGGTTACCTAACACCATTAAAACAACCAGCGCCAGTTTTCGTTCTAACCAAATTAAGTTAGAACAAACGAAAAGGCAATAAAGCAAAATAAACATTCGCCTCGGCGCGATTGATCCTCCTTCCATGAGTTTCCCACGGAAAAATACGGCTAAAGAAAAACAATAGGCGAAATAAAAACGCGCTATTGATTTTTCTTTCAGTTTAACACCGAAAAAAGGACCAGGCAAAAAAGGAAATATCCTTTGATCTGGTGAAAGAAACCAGGTTTCACACCTAGGAAAAAGTACAATGGGAAACGAACAACGATAGTGGGATGAGAGTTGTTGTTCGGGCAAAAACAATGAGACGAGGATCGAGTGGATTCGAGGCCATTGTTGAAGGCAAGGTTTTTTAGGATAGAGTGCGTTAAAAGATCTTCAAGGAGTTGGTAGTGAGATTTTGGTCAGGACGGTCAGTGATGAGGTTGTCGGGTGGAAAAGTTAAATATCAAGTGACCGTTTTTGGTGGTCGAAGAACAGTTTAAAAAACTGGGGTAAAAAAGTAAAAAGTCGACTCGGGTGATCGTGACGTACTGTCAAAAAGAGATAGATAAAGAAGAAAACTAAAATATTAAGTGTATCAATATGTATACATGAAATTAACTCTGAGACTGCAATACTAATAAAAGTATATAAAGAAAACTATAACATTAAGTGCATCAATGTATATACATGAAAGTAACTCTTAGACTCCAGTACCAGGTTAAAAGTGTTTAAAGAAAACTATAACATTAAGTGCGTCAATTTATATACATGAAAGTAACTCATAGACTCCAGTACCAGGTTAAAAGTGTTTAAAGAAAACTATAACATTAGGTGCATCAATTTATATACATGAAAGTAACTCTTAGATGCAATATCAAGTTAAAAGTGTATAAAGAAAACTATAGCATTAAGGGCATCAATATATGTACCTAGAATTAACTCAGACAATTACATCAAGTTAAAAAACGTGTGAATAAAGCATTAACTGAAACAAAGTGTGTTTTCATTAATAATACAGTGGGTGAAAAACAAACTATTACAAATTGCCGCGTAGACCTATTGTAAAATTTCTTTGGCCACTAAGTTGGTACCACTGTGAGACGTAATGTCGTCAAGTTTGAGCGCTATTTGTGAATTAGTTTGTTTACAGCTTCTGATTATGTTGGTTTACCTCAAGTACGTTTTTCGATTTTTATAATGTATAATTTGGTTGAGCCAAGAGTTTGCATTAAATGTTGTGTTTCCGACGGAATTTCTTATGCGGAGTCGTTGAAAGTGTTGGTTAAGACCTATGCCGTCTCAGTTCCATCAAAAACACATGTGTATAAATTATACGGAGGGAAACAGCGCTAAAGTGAAGGAATTGGTACTTGCAAATCATCGTTGTAGCTTGAGAGTGATAGCACAAGAGCTAAACATGTCACATACGTCAGTTCATAGGGTTTCGGTCGATATTTTTGAGATGAGACGCGTCGCAGCAAGGCTTGTTCAAAAAGAACTGAATTTTTTGTTAAAAGAGGTTCGAAAAGCGGTTGCCATACTTTCTTGAGTCGCCTCTCACACTACATTTATCATAGCTGCCGACGAAACATGGATCTATGAGTATGACATGCAAACAAGTCAACAATCACCCGAATGGCGCTACCAAAACGAGCCGAAACCGGAAAAACTACGACAAAGTCGATCAAAAATTAAGGTGTTGCTCACTGTTTTCTTCGATTATCGTTGGTGTAACGCACTATGACTTACTTCCGCAAGATCAAACAGTGAATAAGGAATACTACTTAGGCGTTATGAAGCGTTTGGAAGAAAGTGCTCGTCAAAAGAGTGCGGATTTGTGATAAAACAAATCTTGATAATGCACCATCTTGATAATGCACCACCTTGATAATGCACCATCTTGATAATGCACCATCTTGATAATGCACCATCTTGATAATGCACCACCTTGATAATCCACCACCTTGATAATGCACCATCTTGATAATGCACCATCTTGATAATGCACCGTCTTGATAATGCACCATCTTGATAATGCACCATCTTGATAATGCACCATCTTGATAATGCACCACCTTGATAATGCACCACCTTGATAATGCACCATCTTGATAATGCACCATCTTGATAATGCACCATCTTGATAATGCACCATCTTGATAATGCACCATCTTGATAATGCACCATCTTGATAATGCACCATCTTGATAATGCACCATCTTGATAATGCACCACCTTGATAATGCACCACCTTGATAATGCACCATCTTGATAATGCACCATCTTGATAATGCACCATCTTGATAATGCACCATCTTGATAATGCACCATCTTGATAATGCACCATCTCATAAACCTACCATTGTGAGCAAGTTTTCAACCAAAAACTGAACCAACACAATCGAACATGCACTGTATTCACCAGATATGGTCCCCTGTGACTTTTCCCTTTCCTAAACGCACATTGCCACTTCGAGGTAAATGTTTCGAGTCGATTGAAGCCTTGAAAGAAAAGTCGAAGAAGGACCTAAGATCTATCCCGACCGCGGACTATAATATGTGTATGATGTACGACTGGGTTCATCATCGGCTTAAGTGTATTGCCTCGAAGATGGCCTACTTTTAAAGCGAGCAACTTAATTTGGATGATTGTTTCAAATTTGTTGTTTTATTGAGAAAATCCAGGTAGACATTTGACAGAATGTAAATACACAGTGCACAAGCAAATAGTGAGGAACAATACCGAAGGAAACCCAAATAATCGGAGCATCAGAGCCGTTTTCCACATCAATAATATAGCAATTGCACATTAGTTGAGTGTACTTGAAAATAACGATCTAATTCGCACACGTGGCAGTTATCTGATGTGTTGAATATAGGTTATATCTTTTGCTGATTCTAATCATCATTGCGTCGGTTCGAATCACATACTTTTCACTATTGTCGCAAAAGCCATAGTACCATAAATGCTTTCCGGTAACGTTCTTTTTTACACATACGTTTTGTCACGAGATTAATTTCATGATAACTTGTTTTACCGACGTACATAGATGATAAAATGATTGCAAGAACGTTTAATTGGTAGCTCTATGATGCTGTGTCGATTGAGTAATAAATTTATATTTCTCTCCAATTTTACCGGAGCAAGTTAAAGAAACTGGAATGGATTTTAGCACGTTTTTAACTTACAAAGCATGTAATACTATAAGTAGAAAATCAATTCCGTGGTTCCATAATAAATTCGCCGGAAGGCTTCTCGGGTTCTACACTACTAAAATTTTCTACATGACATTCCTTCTGTACGGAGAGATGTTATCATTGTTGCAACACTGGGATACACACCGCCCGAAAGTACTCAGCCATACATATTAAGATTATCATCATCCTTATCATCGGCACTACAACCGGGAGCCGGTCCTGGCCTTATTTAGCAAGTCCTGATGCTCGTTATTTTTTCCATAATGATTTGTTTTTTCTGGGCAAGGTCATTAGTCTTGTGCCATTAAGATTATTGTATTTGTTAAACAAATTAAAAAATTGTTTTCAAATTGTACGCACTCAAAGCTAAACAATAACACTCACTCTTCTCATTGCATTCAGGCCTTAAGGCACACAACTGTCATCCACACCAAGAAACGCCAAACTCACATTTTTCAACGTTCACTTCTTTCTTCTTAGCATCCAGCTTTCGTGCCGTTCGGACGTGTAAAATATATATGCTCAATTTAAACAACAATCGCGTTTTATTTTTATTATTCACCCTGCCTGTTCAATAGTATTTTTATTGCGATTTTATTAATATTATTTTAATAAATAGACTGCGTGTGTCCAGCAAATCCTCATCCTTGGTATCCACTTTCTAGCTCTGTGTACAACATGTTGTTAGATGATTATCCTCAGAAAAGACACTCAATTCTTTTAAGATAATCAAATTATTTTATATAACCCATTGTCTTGACAACAATCTATTATTTGCACTATTATATATAACTATTATTTGAAAGTATCTATTTCGCTGCAAATTACCTCATTTTAACAGACGAAAAATTGTTGATGAAGTTTTACAACGATGTGACATCACAAATCACCTCTTTAATCACACATCCTAAAACGGACAAACTGGTTCGTCACAATTGCTTCTGTTGCAGTTTTATATTTTCTTTTACACATGATTCTCATCACTGCCTAGAACGCTAACTCCTGCAAGTCGATGTTTCCCTCTGCCTTGTTCATGGATGCTCTTTAAAGTAGGGACAGGCAGACAAAAAACTTATTGAAAATTAGACTAGAAGTAAATACCATCTTCAAAACAATAACATCAACGCCTCCACTGTTCTCTTTGAATAGAATTGTATATGTGTTTCCTATCACAATTTGAAGCATTGCCGCCTATGTCGGACATATTTACGGGACAGAGACGATTCATGCGATCTCTGAAAGGAAATTGGATAGTGCTGATTGTTTTAATAAGCGTATGTGATGGCCGCATGGGTACGTTTGCATTTTTTGCCTCTAACAAACCCCTCCAGTTATCTAGTAATATTTTAGGGCGTTTACACAGTGCTGTAATAGATTTACCTTTCGTGATAGAAGCACGAATAAAAAACCACGTGAATCCATGGATACCACTGAAAAATATTGTGACGCATATGATATCTGGCAGGTCTCCAAAACAAAGTACTAGAATATTCTAGAAAGTACTGGAAAACTGGAGACTTTGAGCAGTAGAATAGTCGAGGCTATGGAACGGACGAAAATGAAACGCCGAATCAGAATGAGGATAAACGGTATAAATACGTCGCACGCAGATCAAGGAAGTAAGTACATCAACCATTCAGTCAGTCATGAGCGATCTCATGAGCGACATTACATCAATACAAAAAGTCTAGCCAATTCTGGTTGTTTCGGGATTTCTGTTATTGTGAGAAGTGATTAGTCAGTGAATATATAAGCGAATTATATAATGTGATTAGTCAGTGGAGTTTACGAATTCGAATAAGTGAATTTAAACGTGTAAAAAAAAGCAAACAAAAAACAAACAAAAATGTTATTTCATTTATTATAATCTAAATTTAAAGTATTTTATTTATTATAATTATAATTTAAATTGTATTCGACTTCTCTTTTTCTTCATTTAAATTTCATCTCATCCTCAATTCAATTTCATTTAAACGTCCCTCCAACACAAACTTAAAAACCCGTGTTTTTAAAAAACCATAAAATTGATACTAATTTTTCTTTACCCTTTTCCAAATATTTCTTTTCTAATTTACTTAGCAACTTTTTTTCATTTCAGTTTTATGCTGAAATTTTGGTTCTCATTTGGGTTTCATTAGGTTTATCTTTTATCTTCCTTTTTCTTGTTCCTATCATCTTTTCTCTGTTTCCTGCATTCCTACTTTTTTTTATTCACCTGCTTCTTATCTGTCTGTTTCTCGCTCTTTGTGATTTTCCGTGTCCATCACTTTCCTTTCACTTATCCTTCGTAAAAATGGACCTATCTTCTCTTCAGAGCTTGGGGTATCAACCCCATCAGGATTTGATGACTCTTCTTGAGAGATTGAGAAGCGAACTCGCGACCGCGGTAGCCAGGATTGCTGCTCTCGAGAGGGAGAATGCAGCATTGGAAGGTACTTCACCCCCGACCCCCTCCAACACAAACCTGGAAAGCCGTCATTCACAGATCGAACCTGAAATGACAAGCCTCGATAGCGACTTTGATGTCTCTGCCTACGAGAATGGTGTCCGTGCCCCTACTCTTAATACCTCCCGCTCCACGCCCACCTCTCTCCGCGCGGAAAAGCGGAAAACACCACGACCAACACCGAAGTGCGAGGGAGGTCCCTCCAGTAAACGTGTTGCCATCGGCTAATAAAATCGTGGCAAACCTCTCGGTAAACCCCACTGCAAAAAAAGTCATTCCCTTGGAAAAATCGTGCACACCGAAGGCAGTATCCTCCACAATCCCAAAACCAAAGACCGCTCCAAATCGAAAGGCCAACCAAACAGCGGTCGGGGCAGACGTGCCTGCTTAAAACCAGCAGCAACCTGGGGTCTTTGCACAAGACCTCAACCTAAAGAAGTTCGTCGGTGATATGAACAGACAAGGAATATCCAACTCTAAGGCAAAGACCTTGAGTCCAAGCCTCAATAAAATGGTAACCTACGACTGACAGACGTTCTCTAAGGTTAACGATACACATTCACCCCGGCCGACGAAAAGTCGAGGACCATCCTCTTAAACCGAGTCGCTGCCTGCTGGGGAAAGGACGACATCGTAATTGCCCTTGAGGCAACATTCCCCCACGTCATATTCACCGACGTTAAAAAATGCTCTCCCCCACAACGGTTTGTGAACATCAGACCGCAAGAATACAGCACCTTACCCCAGTAACCGACATAGACTCCATAATACGGACAAAGTCGCTTCCAACTCTTCATCAACAAGTTGTCTTCGAGGTATTTCATAACAATGAAATAGCTCAATGCCGACGCTGCCAACGTTTCGGGCATGTCTCCCGGAACCTCAGCATGGATCGCCGCTGCGTCCGTTGTAGAAAATCCCACGACACTGGCAAGTGCGAACTCCCGCCAGCAAAATACGATCTCACAACAAATGTGCAGGATGAAATTACGTTGCCAACTTGCTGCAACTGCGGTAAGAAAGGACCACCGACCAGCTACAGGAACTGCCCTAAATATAAAGAGAGACTCCACAGAACCAAGGAGACTCGAGCTAAACAAATAGCCAAGTCGAACTTCGGAAAACATGCCACCCAAAATTTCATTCAAAATGGATTTACATTTGCTGACAAGGTTAACGCGAGCCAGACAAAGAATATGAAAACTCCTCCACCACCTCTCCCTCAAAAACATATTCAAATCCCTAAGCGATACGCTATATAGGCCAATGCAATCCCACTAATCCAAGCGGCGGCACAAAGGCCTCCAAAGGAGCAACCTTTAATGCTCGAGAAACTACTTAGTCTCTCCCGCGTGATTGAGGATATTCGACCACGAGATGAAAAACTAACAACTGAGGCTGAGAGGGATGCACTCCTTTTCACGGCATATGTAAGACATATGCTTTAAAATGGATCAAAAAACGAAAATTATCCTTATAAATGTCAACTCCCTTGTTTCGCTACCAAAGCGTAAGCGTAAGCGATAATCACTGACTTCATAAAGGATAACCAGGCGGACATGGGAACACATCAATAATCTGCGCCCCGTCTTCGAACGACTAAGGCAGGCCAACTTAAAGCTCAATTCGAAGATGTGTAAACTCTTCCAAAGGAGAGTAAATTTCCTGGGGCACATCGTTTCATCTGCAGGAGTTCAAACGGATCCTGATAAGATAGCAGCCGCCCGAGAGTGGCCTACTCCAGGAGACAAGCAACAGTTGAGAAGCTTTATGGGATTAGCCACTTATTGCCGACGGTTTATTAAAGGTTTCGCCAATGTGGCTAAAACCCTACACGAACTAGCGGGTAAAGACAAGAAATGTAATTGGACAGAAAAGTGTGAGGCAGCATTCAACACATTGAAGGCGGAGTTATGTAAGACTCCAACATTGGCATTCCCAAGTTCGGATCGCCCATTTATATTGGATACTGATGGAAGTAACACAGGAATCGGAGCAATGTTGTCACAGGAAGTCGATGGTAAAAAGAGAGTTGTCGCATATTATAGTCGCGTGCTATCTAAGCCAGAGAGGAATTACTGCTCAACAAGAAAGGAACTGCTGGCTACCGTAGAAGCCGTTAAGAATTGCTATAAGTACCTCTACGGACGTCGATTCCACCTTCGGACGGATCATGCCGCCCTGAAATTGTTGTTAAATTTTAAGAATCCGGAAGGACAAATAGCTCGATGGATTGAACGACTTCAAACGTACGATTACCGAATTTCCCACCGTCAAGGAAAGGTGCATAATGCCAGATTGTAAACATTGTCATAGAGCAGAAGAAAAACAAGAAGCGTACGACCTTCGAAATGTACAAGTACTCGTAGAAGTACTAGACGGGTGGACGAGTGATGCTATATGCGCAGCTCATCATCATCGGATGAAGATATGTCGCTAATCCTGGAACACAAAGAAAAGAACGAGCGGCCAACTTGGAACAATATTTCTGACAAGAGAGGAACATTTAAAGCATATTGGGCACAAAGCAATTCCTTGCTGGTGGAAGACGGAATTCTAAAGCGTAAATGGGAAGCCGCGGACGGAAAATCCCATCGAATGCAGATTCTAGTCCCACCATCAAAAGTGAAGGATGTACTAACAGGAATGCACGACTGGGCCTCCGATGGACATCTGGGCGGGGGTAGTATAACGCATATGACAATCAGCTGTGATATCTGGCAGGTCTCCAAAACAAAATACTACAATATTCTAGAAAATACTGGAAAACTGGAAACTATGAGCAGTAGAAAATTCGAGGCTATGGGACGGACGAAAACGAAACGCCGAATCAGAATGATAAGATGGTATAAATACGTCGCACGCAGATCAGGAAGATAAGTAAGAAGTAAGAAGTAAGCAGTAAGCAGTAAAGAAGCGAAATATCCAGTAACGGTTGTTATTAACAGGCTAATAAAGTGTTTGCAAAGAGCATCGATTTAACGGCTCTTATTTATAAAAATAATTAATCCAGCGAACTCTAAGCTCGCTACAATATGTAATAAGTTGCCTTGACTAATATTTTATTATCATCATCATCATCATCGGCACTACAACCGGGATCCGGTCTTGGCCTTATATAACAAATCTCTTCACCGGTCCCGATTTCGAGCCGATGTCATCCAGTTTAGCACTCCCAGGCTCTGGGCGTCCTGGTCTACGCCATCCCTCCATCGCAGACAAGGTCTGTCGCGCTGTCTCCTCCATTTTATTATACTTGATTAATATATACTTTTCTCTAAATACAACTTTTGGCCGTAAACAAGGTGCGCTTTACTTGACACGGAGGTTTAACGATGTCGCCTAGTCTCTTTTACAACACAACTTTAATTACTAACAAACTTCGCAAAATCAGGAGGAGCAAAATGAATAATTTTATCCAGCATTTGATTCCTGCCAGCAATTAAGCAGGATATGTTTCTTATGTGTTCTCCCATTACTATTTGAATTTCAGAGTCGCTAATTGGATATACTAAAGTCACCTCCTCGCATGCAACACAGTTTGGTAATGGGCATAGTTTAGTCTTAAAAGTATTTCCGTCCCAGTAATGATTTTTCATCATCCTTAGAGTGTGTGTTACTCAAATTAATTAACAGCGTTCAAAAGTTAAATATAACAGCTATTATCTGTCATTGGTGTAATACGGAGGTTAGAGAGAAGTACACAACCTGAAATTATGTGTCTTGTTTATTATGTTAGGTCAATGTTTTCTGGGACTAACCTCGTGGGATCGTTTTTTTAGAATCTCGGTATATGCACACATTTTTTGATTATGATTCGTTCTTCGGTTGTATCAGCTTGACTTGTTTTTCACTTTTTTTTGACAGGTTGTCCATAAGTTTTAACTGATAACTAAATCGATTTTTTAACCGTCAAAAACACGTTTTAATAATAATTGAGCTTTCCGCGAGCATTCCTTTATTTTACAGATTCTTCTTAATAATGTATTCCTATAGAAAAAGGATAGGAGAGTAAAATAATCGGAAAAAACGCTATTGAAAATTTTGTGGGGATTTTTCTACTTTACCGCAATTCAAGTTAAAAGCGTTTCCTTTTGTTTTGGGCCGAAAAAACAAAACAGAATGAGTAAACCCTTTAGACTCTGAGGTGTCACTTCGACGACAAGTTTTTTAGTTGTAGCTCATAACTCTTCATTTGACTTCGTTAATAAAGTTAGAAATAAAGATATATAATTATATAAAAAGTAAAAACATGCAACAGGATTAAAAGTCAACTCTAGAGACTGTTGAATAATACGAGAAACCCCTCATAATCATCATCGGCACTACAACCGGGATCCGGTCTTGGCCTCATTTAGCAAGTCCTAAGGCTCGTTAAATTTTCCATAATGATTTGTTTTTTCCGGGCAAGGTCATTAGTCTTGCGCCCGAGAAACCCCTCACCAGAGTATTATTCCTCTTCGAGGAATAATACTGGTTTTACAAGCTGGCAGAAAATTAATCATCCAATTTTGTTTTTGAATTACTTTTTAACTAAATGAAAAAAAAAGGATTTTGAATGATGGAAATTTTTATTTGGACCTTTACAATTTTTTCTAGTTCACAAATGTCAAATATGATGTCGAGTTCATCACCATCATCATCATCGGCACTACTGCCGGGATCCGGTCTTGGCCTTATTAATTAGCAAATCTCGAGGCTTGTTAAATGTTCCATAATAATCTATATTTATGGGGAAGGTTATTAGCCTTGCGTCAGATATCTAGTTCACAGATATCAAATATGATTAACGTACGCCATTTGCAATAATTATAACATCTTCCGGTAGGGTGATTAATTTTGCGCCACCATATAAAATTAGTTTTTGCATTTAATTAGGAATGTCCACTATTTAAATATGAATGCTTTACAATTTATTTGAATGCTTTACGAATCCGACAAAAACATGAGAATTATTTTTCATTGTAAGATAACTTATTTGTCGTGATGCAAATGATATTTTAAATAATAAAGTTTTCTTACTTCATAATGTATGAGCACTTTCTCTACTTAATTTAACCAAATTGTATCATCATCATGGGCACTACAACCGGGAACCGGTATTGGCCTTATTTAGCAAGTCCTGAGGCTTGTTAAATTTCCCATAATGATTTTTTTTTCCGGGCAAGGTCATTAGTCTTGCGCCAGAAAACAAATTGTATGCTACCTTAAAATACCTTCGTCCACCTAACTTTTTCATTTGTTAAGTTTTCGTTAATAATAATTTGTATTACGAGGGGAATCTAATAATAATAGTTTTACTTTTTTGCTTAGCAACAAGTTGCGAGCTAGATAATCTTGTGCGTGACTGTTGCACGGTTTATGAAGACTGGGGGAACCGGATTGGCTAGCGGTCGCGCTCGACTTTGTATTCAGTATAGCCATGGGTCAGCAAGAGGTACATACGTCTGTTGCGCAATGAATTATTTTAAAATTTTTAACAAATGAAGGCGTTAAGCCCTCGGAAATTGTTGCTCGATTGAAGGCACAGTTTGGTGATGATACACTGACTCAGAATCTTGTGTATATGTGAGCCAGAGAGTTGAAAAGTGGGCCAGATGATATCGAAAACGAAAGCCACGATCTACGCCCAAGTACAAGTCGTACAGATGACAACACCCGTGCCTTTGTTGAAAGTGATCACTGCTTAACTGTATCGGAGCAAAAGACGAGGTTATGCCAATTCATGACAAGGGATACATTGGAAGAAATGGGCTGGGAAACTCTCGAACATGTGGGGGGCGAACTATGTTGCGCCAGCGAACGGCGCTGGTTCACATCACTTCTCCAACGTCACTTTATAAATTTCCAACAAGAAACACCGCCAGCCGGATGGTGAACAAAACACTTAGCAACACCGCCAAAGGGTTTGTGGCGGTTCCCTTGAACGCCACCTATCATCTTCCCATTACCCCATTTAAAACTCCCACCTAGGGCATATAGAAACCTGAAAAGCATGGCTTACCTGCGCATAACGACCAACCACCGCTGAAATGCTTAACCGCGCTGAGGTAAAACACCATCAGCAATACAGGTGTTTCTATAGGAAGGTCAAATTGGTCGCACATCTAGCAACCAACATTACATTAGTTCCTACCAACGAAATGGCTCCTAAAGAAGTCGGCTACAATGCCACAGGAGATATTTCTTACTTTTGGTTCTTTTATGCATGCCCACATCGGTTGGACAAACGAGCGACAAATACATCGTAGCATACGGCGGTCAACCCAGCCGTTCGGGTTCTTTAAATGGAAACTCGCACCTGGCCGCAAAAAAGGATCGAGAACTCGTCAGTGTAAATACACACACGACGGTTCGACTCGTAGTCACTGATCGTGTAAGCACATTTAACCCTTTTCAGGATGACTTGCCCCAGCTGCGAATGTGTTTATTTTTATTTGATTCGAAGTCTATGGTTCGCCTGCTGGGCGACACACGCGATGAGCAGCAAAAAGGATCGTCGTGTGTGTGTTTCAACCCTTCTTTGGTAGGACAAATTCGAAAAGGCGAATGACCAAATATGGTCATCGAAGCGATGATTGAGTACGTGGTATTCTATCGCTTCGATGAACTTAGTCATAATCCAGCAGTTCGTAAATCCAGCAGTTCGTGGATACATCTCCCGGGGGAGTCGAGTCTGAGCCAGTTTTAAGTGCGTACGGAATATTCGGTGGACCTCCCTTGCGAACTCATTCAGTTTAATATTGTTAAGTGAAATCAGACTATTCATAAACAAAATATTTGGTTACCATTCCTTTACGAACTCATTCAGTTTAATATTATTCAAACTATTAATAAATAAAGTATTCAGTTTAATATTGTTGTGAAATCAAACTATTCATAAACAAAATATTTTATTACCACTCCTTTACGAACTCATTCAGTTTAATATTATCCACCTATTAATAAATAAAATATTCAGTTTAATATTGTTAAGTGAATTCAAACTATTAAAAAATAAAATATTCAGTTACCATTACTTTGAGTACTTATTTCGTTAAACATTGTTGGGCGGAACCGTCTCGCTGTGACCTTTTTTTTGGCTGCCTTCGATTAGTGTTTGTGTACAGATGGTGTTGGGCGGAACACCAGTCCACCCCATACCACCACAAAAACCGCCAAAGGTTCACCCAGAATCAAGCTCCAAAGCACGGAGCGGACACCACACAGGAATAAAACACGGCATTATAGTTATTGGTATATTTTGTATGTATTGTAGGTTATTATGCACTAAACTGTTTCTTGATTATGCACTAAGCAAAGTTTCCGCTAACGACCACACGATTCATTAATTCACACAACCGTTATTAAGGACGAACTTGGGTCGAAAATGACTCCGACCCCGACTCGTTAACGATTACTCGCGGTTGAATTTCGCGTCCCCGTGCGCACCGGGGAGCGGGAGTGACATGAGCACGGCCTGCTTGGTTATGGGGAATTGTGGATTCGAATAAATGAGTGAAGGTAAGAATTCTCTTCCAGGAGCTTTTAGCTAAATACATTTGATAGACTTATAGCGTTTGAAATGATAGTGAAGAACGTGTGATTCGAACTGATGCTATGACAGTTAGAATCACCAAAAATTGAACCTAAGCGTAACACATCAGGCTACTGGCCGTGTTTAGAATTCGATTTTTAAACTCAACTATACTCCACTGATGTGAATTGTTATGTTATCGCTATGGTATACGGCTCTGATGTATTTTCTTATTCGATTTTCGTTCGGTGTTCTTCACTATTTTGCTTGTGTATTGTGTGTGTATCCGTTAGAGACGCTACAGACTTGATGCGTGAAGCATTTACAGGTGCTAATGTGATTACATCAGCAGAAAGTTATGAACGCTGGATTGTAGTTATGGGGGTTCTTCGGGTAAGTAGACAGTGGGGTTTCGCGGAATCGCCACACACATCTACCTTATAGCTCAGACTTGTGTCCCTGCGACTATTTTTTGTTCGCACCCTTGAAGGAATCATTTGGAGGGAAAAAATTCGAAAGTAATGAAGAAGTCGAGGAGCAGGTGCGCAATTGGCTAACAACTCGCCCTAAATCTTCCTACGAACAAGGGATATTAAAGCTTCCAAATCGATGGAAAAAGTGTGTAAATCACGCAGGAGGCTTTATTGAATAATGTTGATAGTATAGGTAGGTAGTGTGTAACATTATTCAATAAATGTATAAAAAGAAATTACCGTTTATATTTGATTAATTGTCGTATATTATGTATGACGTCAATTTATTCCTACTTACCGCTAAATCAAAATCTCCCCAGACATAAACATTTCCAAGGAGTCTCTCCCCTAACAGTATGTTGTAGTATTTCTATGGTGTAAACGACTTCGTTTGGAAGCAACACACCATTTCGTAACTTAAATTGGCTCTATATTACCCACTTCATTACTTCCGTCTTCCACAAAGCCCACAAACTATAAATCTCGACTTATAAGTGGCTGAAATCCAATAAATAGATTAACACCAACGAATGCGAAAAACTGTTCGGTAAGTGCATTAAAGGCAAGGCAGTGCAAGGATACTTCTCTTAGCACATCAGGATCTAGAGTAAAGTTATACATATACCGAGTGGTCTTTGTTGGTTTTCTTTGTAATGGATTTTTACAATCAACTGCGATGCTTTGATCCTTTTACGGCACGGACTGAATGCTACTGTATTGCATATAGTACCCGCTACATCGACAGTACGATACATTGTTTCCTGTTGCTCACGAAACCTTTCACGGGGAAAACAACTTAGAGTACAAGAAACTTTGCGCGATACACTACATAAGGAGGTCTCCAAAGGCGGTATCTCACTTAGGAAATGCCTGTCTGCTATAGTTTTATCTACGGGGAAGGCGGGTGAAAGTTACTTGGTGTTATTACAGTACAATTGCTTGTAAGAAAGAAGATCGGAGATGGAACGAGAAACGTTGAACGTCGGAAGGACAGCAATAGAAATACTTCCACACTTTGAGTATTGTGTACACTTGGGGTCAAAGTTTTCAATCAAATGAGAAAAGTTTCTTAACGTGGAAACTAACGGAATGGACTTCGGATTAGGGGCGGTAGTCAAGAGTAAATAACCAAACTCTGACATATAGTAAGGAATTCCAGATATCCAACTTGGCAGTAAGGCAAACAACAACGTTGACAGCCACGGAGAAACAGAAGCAGCTAAGTCTTTCGTAGAGGTTTTTTAAATGCCACATTCGTACTCATCACCTTTAACAGTATAACGATAGGATTATTTTTTCGCCTAAGCTAAGAAAATGATGAAATGATCAAGTGTGTAGATCTCTGGGATCATTAAGCGAAATATATTTTCTACCTGCCGAGATAATATGACCCTCTGGGTAGCAATATTGCATTAACTAATATTGGAGCACGCTAACTTACTTCAAAATTACGTTTTAAAGTGTACCAGACATACTAAATGATATTTTTTTTATCATCATAAAATTCTACCCTCATTTGAGATTAATACAGGTCTCTGTCAGTTCAAGAGGTAACATAAGTAAATCACGTCGAATAGTGCAACCTCTTGAAATGTAATATGAAGAAGAATACTTGCCCAGGATTCCGTAACAGTTTGAGTTTCCTACACCCCCATTGCCACAATGAAAACCCTCACATCACCTTGTATGTTTGCCAGATGAAATGAAATTTAATCCATTGTTCTTTTCAGAATGTATTTGTCGTATTCTTGTACTTGTGCTCATGACACTTTGTTTTACTCGTGTGTGGACCTTCCTCTACTGGACACCATTCCACTGCTGTGAATTCACACATCCTGTATGTTCCGTGATTTATCGAACCCAAAAGATTTAAAAAGCAAACATGAATCGAGATGGCTGCAACTGCACCTATGTACATGGTAGACGCATACGGTGGAGGCAACTTGATGTAACATTCTACGAGATTTAATATATGTCCATCTCCTTGTACTGTGCTCCTTGATTCAATATATATTTCTTCGTTTTTATCCTGTGACATTGTAATCGTTTTTTTAATCACAAATTTAAAAACGCATTTATTTATAATCCGAGAGAAAATAAGTTACATTCTTAAATTAAATGATAAATCCGTATTCTGTCCCTTGAGCCAGAGGCGAACAACGTTTTCAACCATATTAAATTACACAAATTTTACTTTTAAATGCGTGTGTTATAACATTAACGCCGTTAATGTATATTTCCTTGTGATATTTAATTTGATCCATTGCCCGGAGTGGGGGCGACGGTGTCGCTCCGCTTCGCTGGTGTCTGATGGCGGGATCGGTGCTGATGTGGGTGCCGTCCCAGCTGGGGGTGCGGGGGCAGTTTAAAAGGGTACGTCTAACCTCTTGGGCGAGAGCCTCCCTGACCAAGTAACGGGCGCTTCCTTCAGGGGTTCGTTGTCCCAGGCGTGAGCCCCCGGCAGGTGATGGATGTCAATGGTGGTGGAATGTTAAACAATAAAAGACGATTCCCTTTTATTGTTTATTATGATCTGGGTTAAGTTATAGTTCATTGTGATATTTACTTTGATCCCTTCCACGGAGTTGGGGGGGGGGGGGGGGGGGGGGGGGGGGGTCTGAATGAAAACGCGCTTTATCTATTGTTGATTTATTTTATAGGTTAAATGGGTTTAACTATTGTTTATTTATTTTAACGAGGTTTAATTATTTTTATAGTGGCATTTAAATTGTGGTAGTTTTTTAGATTCTGCGTTGGTCATAGGTTCGGCCTCTGGAACTGTACTAAATCTCGAAATTAAAAAAAAAAAAATGGGTGGCGAGAGGGGCCGAATTTAGCGAGACAAGGACAGATGTGTCCTTCATCTTGTCTCTGACTTCTGGTCATCTTGCGATAACCAGAATCACCCACATCCGTGAGGATGTTGGGCTCGGTCTCGCGATATCTGAAAAGAAAAGAAAAAAGGGGGGGTATCTAAGGATAGTGTGGACAGTGTTAGTCCAGGTGTTCTCTAACTACTTTTATAGAGGGATGGTGGGAAAGAAATCATACAAGACCGGTAGGTCTTGGGTGCGGTAGTAAACGCAGATCACGTCTTTGGCGTCTAATGATCAGCGCTTTGGTCGGTGTGTGTGTGTTTGTGCCGTCTTGTACTGTGCGCCCGTGTGTGTGTGGTTTGTTAAGAGTAGACCCTCTGGGATGGATCCAGGAATCCTCTATTATAGAGGGGAATGTTGTTGGGAAGGGTGCTTTCTTCAGTTTTGTACTAAAGAAGAAATTGTGGGGGTTTGATCCGAAGAGATCCTGAGAGGGAAGGGTCAAGAACGCAAGAGTCCCGTACAAGTAGGTTCTCGCTGTTCTGAATGTTTTCGAGGTACTTGTATGCTAATTGAAGCAAGTACTCGTCGATAGGGGTAATGGAGGCGCCTTCGTATAGGTGAGAGTTGGGGTAATGACGACCGTCAGGCCTTCTAGAATGATTGGGGCATCTTCTGAGGAGTTTCCTTTCGCAAACCCGAAGTCTTTCCATTTGAGCCGAAGATATGCAGCACCATATGGGAAAGGCGTACGATATTCCAGATCGGATTGGCTGCTTATAGCAGAGAAGCTTAACTTTGGTGTCAACTTTGTTGCTCCACTTCAAGATGTTGTGCAGTTGCTTAGACCGACCGAGGCCCCTTTGAAGAATGTGGGTCATGTTGACGTCCGGCGCCGTGCTTCCTCGGATGAGGGAAGAGCGGGGACCTTTTATTATTATTGTCTGCTCACAAATTGCTTTTATTTCAATAAATTAGGGATAATTCAAAGTATTTATTTTTTCAAGATTTATTTTATTTATTTTCTTCTTCTTTGTGTTACTCTTCAAACTGAACTGAATTAATTACTTAACTCAATTGCTACTTGAAAACTTAACTCTTAAAACTTTCTAACTCAACTTTTTAATCTCAACTAGTACTTAACTCTACTGTTTCTGATACTCAACTGATTTTACAAATGAATTTTTTCTCTGCTTATAGAACATCGTGTTCTAATTTACTGTAAATTATAATATGAGCAAAACAAATTTTCTCAAAGTATTCCCTTAGTTTCTGTCACTTTTCAATTGAATAAAATTTGAACGAAAATCAAAGTGCTCTGTTTTGAATGAATAAAAAGGTGCAGGTTATTAAATGTGCTGTAACTGGCAATATTGTGAATATTTATGAATGGTATGTATTAAGTGAGAATGTAATATATGTTAAGAGAAATTTTTAAAGGATGTGTAAGGAGATTCAGTGTTAAATTGAATAGGGGTAGTATTCTGGAATACAACAGTCACATGCTTGATGAAATTCATTTTTGGGGTACAAGTGACCCTAAGATATTTCATCTTGTCCTGTACTCTAATCGTAGTATCTCCCATTTTTATTCGAATATTCTGTGAATATCGAGAAGTAGGTTGGAAGTGTTTACTACTCAGAATTATAGCTACTGCTTTAGATGGGTTAAGTCGAATTTTCCATCGACTGTAATACTGATACAGTTCGTCCAGATGACGGTTGAGTCGGTTTGTTGCGAGTTTTGGGCTTTTGGATGACGTGTACACTAGGACGTCATCCGCGTAGCATATCTGGTTTACTCTCCCGTCCACAGGGCGCGGAATATCAGAGGTGTAAATATTGAATAAGATGGGGCCTAGAATGGAGCCCTGTGGTACGCCTGCAGTGGCGTTGAAGGTTCGGGAAAGCTTTCCATTCACTCGAACTTGGAAGGTTCTGTCTCGAACGAATTGCTAGATGATACTACATAGCGTTCTACTGAGGTCAGTATTCAATAATTTAAAAGCGAGACCTTCGATCCAAGTCGTATCAAAAGCTTTTTCAATGTCTAGGCCTACCGCAACGGTGGGTTCCTTATTAAAGAGCCGCACGCAGACGTGGTTTTGAAATAAATTGAGAGCCATAGTGGTGCTGTGTGCTCTTCGAAATCCGATTTGGAAATCAGGTATTAGGTGCCTGGTACTGACAAAATTATTTAGTTTCTCGTATATGAATTTTTCATATATTTTGCTGATGCAAGCGAGAAGCGAGAAAGGGCGGAAGCTTGAAGGATGATACGTTGGTTTCCCAACTTTTGCTATTGGACAAATAATAGCGTGCCTCCAAGCTTGGGGAAAGTACCCCATGTTGTAAGCATGGTTGAACAGAATGGAGAGCTTTATAAAGAATAAGGCAGAAAGCCTTCGCAACGAGTGATATGACATGTTGTCGTTACCGGGTGACTTCTTAGGGTGTCGAGATTTAACCAGGCTCTGTAGGGTATTTGGTGTGATGAAACCGTGACCATTATCACGTGTGTCATTGAAGTATGCACTGTTAGTTGAGTTAAAGACAACAATTGGCTCATTGAAGTCGTCCAACTTACTGTGGACCTCTGGACTAATGATCGCATTAGAATCCGGGTCGCCATCTTGGAGAGTAAGTTTGTGATTGTTTTCGAAGGTCTCTCCGATGATATTTGCTTTATTGGTGTCGTTATTAACAACAACAGCATTGTATATAATTGGCCCAGTGATACGGGATGTGACATATATCTTTTTAACATTTTTATAAACGTTCTGGTCCATCTGAATACCCTTCAGCTTGTCTTCCAATTGTCGGGTACGATTGTTTTGGATTCTCTGTTTTATCAGTGTACCAATATTGTGAATAATGGATCGCAATAATGGCTCCCTTTGCGGAAAGCGGTGACGATATCTCATTCTGCAGAGCTTTTTACGCTCCCGGATGAGACGAAGAGTGATGTCGTCATGGGGAATCTGATAGGTCTTTTCAAGTTTATACTTCGAGACATGAGTCTCCGAAGTTTCAACTAGAATCTCGTGAAGTCGTTTAGCAACGTTGTTTATCTCAACCGTCGTTAGGTTCCTGTCAGTGGGAAGAGAGAAATGGTGGAGTTTATCGTTCAATGTAATATTGAAGTTGTCCCAATTTGTGCGCCCATAATCGGGTATGTATCTGATATGAGCCCGGGATGCTCGATAGCCGCGAATGATTATGGTCACAGCGTTGTGGTCAGATACACCCGCTGAAACTTGAGGAGGAGTGATTTGTGGAAGTAAGTCTTTGGACACAATAAATATGTCCAGAATTGAGTTACCTCGAGTACCAACCGTAGGTGCGACTATTTCGAAGTTGAGGGCATACATGTTTGCGGTGTACCATTGGTACAGTTTTATGCCGTTTGGGCAAGAGACACAGTTGTTCCAGTGGGGATGTCTGGAGTTAAAGTCACCGCCAGTGATGAAGGGTGTATGCCCCGAGGTCCTTATTAGTTTGCCGATATCTTCGGGATTAATGGGGCCATTATTGGTTTTATGCGAGTGGTATACGGAGTATATATTCACTCTACCATTACTAGCCAGATGCAGTTCAACTCCAGATACCTTTATGGACTCTAGGTGTGGGAGGTCAATAGCTTCATGGCGAAGTCCGCTATTAACCAGTATACAAGTGCCACATCCGTTGATAGTGGGACCGCCAGTGAGGGTTCGATCTCTTCGAATCATGGAGAAGTTTGGGAATATGGGGCGGTGACATGGATGCAACCTAGTTTCGGTTACAAGTACCACGTCCGCCCGGTTTTCCTTTATGAAGTCAGAGACTATCATACGCTTGGAATGCGAAACAAGGGAGTTGACATTTATGAGGATAACTTTAATTTTGGAATCCATTGTGGAGGGTATGTCTTGCATATGCAGTGAAAAGGAGTGCCTCTCTCTCAGCCTCGGTTGATAGTTTCTCATATCGGGCTCGAATATCTTCAATCAAGCGGGAGAAACTAAGTAGTTTCTCGAGCATTGAAGATTGCCCCCTCGGAGGCTTTTGCACCACCGCTTGAATTAGAGGCGTCGTGTTGACTTTTACCGGGGCTCGCTTAGGGACTTGAATATGTTTTTGAGGGGGAGAAGTGGGAAGAGTTGTTATGTTCTTTGCCTGCTGTCCCCTAAGCATCTCGGCAAATGTGAATTCATTTTGAATGAGGTTTTGTGTGGCCTGTTTTCCGAAGTCTGACTTGGCTGTTTGCTTAGCTCGAGTCTACTTGGATATTTGTATAATTTCCTTATATTTAGGACAATTTCTGTAACTAGCCGGATGCCCTTTGTTGCCGCAGTTGCAGCAAGTTGGCAGTGTTATTTCATCCTGCACATTTGTTGCGGGATCGTATTTCGCTAGCGGTAGTTCGCACTTGCCAATATCGTGGGATTTTCCGCAACGAACGCAACGGCGACTCATGTTGCAGTTTCGGGAGACATGCCCGAAACGTTGGCAACGTCTGTATTGAGGTATTTCTCTGTTATGAAATACCTCGAAGACAACTTGCTGATGCAAGATTGGAAGCGACTTTGTCCGTATTATGGAATCTATGTCGGTTCCTGGGGCAAGGAGAAGCTGCCATATGTTCAGCTTGGTGTATCTTTGTGGTCTGATGTTCACAAACCGCTGTGGTGGAGAGCATTTTTTGACGTCAACGAATTTGACGTTAGGAAATGTTGCCTCAAGAGCTGTTACGATGTCGTCCTTTTCCCAAGAGGCAGCGACTCGTTTTAAGAGGATTGTCCTCGACTTTTCGTCGGTCGGAGTGAAGGTGTAATAATTCACCTCCTTGGCCTTAAGGTTGTCGTTAACCTTGCGGCAGGTTTCCCTATCGTAGGCTATGATTTTGTTTAGGGATGGGCTTAAGGTCTTTGCCTTGAAGTTGGAAATCCCTAGCCGGTTCATGTCACCGACGAAATTGTTTAAATTGAGGTCTCGTGCAAAGACCCCGGGTTGCTGTTTCTTCTTAGAAACAGGTGGGCGGTCTCCGACCTCTGGCTGAACAGTGTTAGGAACACAAGCAGCTTTTGGTTTTCGGTTAATTGCCGGAGTTGGCCTCGGCGGGCAAGGCTCCTGCGGAGGTACGACTTTCACATGAATTGGAGTTATCGCGGGGTTCGATAACTGTTTGGGGACAGCTGATGATGATGATAGAGGTGGTGTGGCGGGCAGCCGGTTGCCATACGCTTATTGGAGGGTCCTCCTTCGTAGCTTATTATTGGAAGTGGTTTTTTCTGCTTTGGGGCCCTAGATGAGTTTGGGGTGGAGGTACGCGAGTCACCGTCGTCCATTGAGTCGTCAGAAGTCTCATTGACACTCTACAATGTGTTCTTGGAAGGGAAATCATGAAATTCGTTTTGAATTAAGCATTTCATGATGTCAGGGTTTTGGGAATTGAGTCATTGCACGACAAATGGATTTCGGTTTAAGTTTATCGTGCATATGATTCAATTTGGATTGGGGTATGAATTAATGTGAAATTGAATCAATAAGCGACAAATTAATTTTTGGTTTAATTTATCGCTCATATGATTCAATATGAAATTTGGATTTGGGTGGGATTATTTAGGTATATTTGGGGATTTGGATGGGAGTGGCGATTTAGGATCGCTACAACGCCTTCCAGCAAACAACACTCTACTGCATATTACGAAAAGTAACAGGTGTAACAGAGGAAAAGATGAGTTACAAGAAAATGCATAGACATATATTTTTGTTAAGATTTAGCGTTTTAGGCATTTATCATTTTCATTTATAATAATTTATTTTGGCTCTACTGTTTGACGTACGATCTAAAAGTGATATTAGAATTAAACGAATTCACTAAACAAAGAAACAAAAGGAAATAAAAAAAGAGAAATCGTTTATCCTACAAGAGATTCTGTGGATAAACTGAGCTTCTTGTGCAGCTGAGATGGTGAAATTTCATTTGGTAATATTATAGCATGGCACAACACTAATGACCTTGCCCGGAAAAAACAAATCATAATGGAAAATTTAACGAGCCTCAGGACTTGCTAAATGAGGCCAAGACCGGATCCCGGTTGTACTGCCGATGATGATGATGATGAATATTATAGCATTCGGGACGCTAGTGAAGGCCGCGTGAGTTTTTTTTTATTTTTATTTTTATTACACTTCTCTCGGAGAGGCGAACCTTTAGTGCCGAGTGGGTGCCCCGAGATGTCACTAAATAACTGTTGCAGCTCTTTTTGAATAGTAACGCCAAAAAAACACTCGCGTGGAAGGGAGTTCCACAACTTCCCCGCTCTGTAACGAAACGACTTCTGATGAACGGATGTTCGCGCCGTCGGGAGGAGAACCGCAAATTGATGCGATCTGTCGGATTGTCTTGTGGAGCGTGTGGCGGTTCTACGGACGCCACTGCTACCTTTCCCACTTACCCCCAAATCTTCCTGTCCTAAAGCTCTAGAGACCTCATTGTTTTTCACTTATGCAAGCGCATTAACACCCTCAAGCATTCTCCCACCGACCCCATAGTTCTTCGATTATGCAATCGCATCAAACACCCTCAAGCATTTTCCCATCAAGGACATTTACGCAATTAATGCGTTATATCATTTTACCTGGAAGAATTCGGTACGCCAGTACCGCATACATCAACGCATCTCATCATTGTTCTAAAAAGAAAACATTTCGGTTGCCATACTAGATAACCGAAATGGATTATAGAAACAATCAGCAGAACCCCTGTCCGCCTGCGTTTGCTGTCCCACGCGTGCGCGACAGATTTTTATAGTGTATCCGTACCCAGGGCGGCTTTTATTTAACCTACAAAGCCTAGCTCAAGTCGCGCCTAGCTGCCAGTGTAAATATTCACACTGGAATTCGATCCTTGACTTGCTATGGATGCAATACACAATAGACGTGGATGTAAACACAACCGTAATTGTGTAATCATCCCAAACGCATCCTAATCACCACCACCATATTTAAACAGCTGCAAACACTTTGTATCCAACAAGCGTTGAATACACGCGGTCAGGAACACGATGGTGTTTCCTGGCCAAAAAGAGGTGTGTGTCAGACAAGCGCTGAACATACGCGTTTTGAACACGGCGGGGTCTCCTGGCGTGGTTGCGTTGAGAACACGGTGCTCCTTTGGTGTGCAAGGACGTTGATTCCATGGCTGGAATCAAATGCTAAATTTGTTGTCTATGGACAAAAGACTACCTTTATGCAGAAATAATCCTACTCCAAATAAATAGATTACACGCCGGTTGCTTTCTTCTAGTAATAATGACCTTTATTTACAAGATTGATTGGAATTTTCCTGATTGAGAAAAGAGCTCAACTGGTTTGGTCGACGGTTAAACAAAGAGAACAAGATTAGCATAACATAACAAAAAGTGGTTGTCATTTGAAAACCAACAGAATTAATTCAAAGAACAAATGTCAGCTGATTGCTGACATTGTTTAGGTGATGCCACATATCTGATCCAGGTGGTGCCACAATTAATTTAATTGCGAATTCGCCGGATGTTCAAGGGCGATTCCGCAACTCGCTTCGTCCAAAGATGCTCTTGCACGTGAATTTTTATTCCCACGGTTCGTACACTCAAGAGCTCGCGTCACGACCAAACAAAGTGATCCGCGCGTAAGTGGACACACCTTCATTAGGATCTATGTACCGGAGATCCACTCTGATTGGGCGGTCCAAGAAGGAAAATTTCTTTGACCTTTTCACCACACCGCCCAACTCACTCCAGCTGGGAGCGAATCACCAGTCGTTTTTGATACACAGTATAGTGAACACCTCAAGAGGCTAGTCTTTTTTCATACACCAAAGGGGTCGGTCGCGTTACCCATTCACCGTACCGCGCGCGCGCTGCGCTGCAATAATCAAGTCTTATTCAATACCAAGGGTATAATTAAATGTTACGCGCGGACTATGATTGCCACAGCATTGCATCGCTGTGAAGTTTTGTTAATGTTCCCCCTAGTGTGATTTACAAATTTTAAATAAAATAAACTCTAATACAAATAAAGCTTGAGTAATTCCCTTCGCGCATTTAACTATATTTTGAGGCATCCAGTTTATTGATGGCTAAACGGAATATGAATTTTATAATAACCAGTGCTGGTGTCTTCTACTAATTAGTGTATTATAAGAAGAAAGGACCCCAATAAATAAGAACAAAATTAGTGCATCAAATTAGTATCCTGTGTTTAATTTTTCCTCGTTGTCTTGGGGATTGATTTTCTGTGTACAGTGTTCGGGGGAACTATTGAAGATGAGTGGGCAATTTAGTGAAACGAGTGCCCGTGTCTTGGCACAATACTACAAGTCCCCACAACCGCACATAAACCGAATTGCTTGGAACAATACCACGAATCTTCGAAGAACAGTACTCGTGATAATACCTGTAAAACAGACAGAGGTCGGCTGCGCGCCTTCGATGTGATAGCGGCTGTAGTTCCGACATCACCGCTGAGTCCCCGATCAGGCTGATCGCTCGTCTCTGTACGCTCTGAAGTAGGTCAAGGCTACCTCTAGGAGCCGAGCTCCAAAGATGAGAGCAATATTCGAGCGCGGGTCTATTTTAGTATTTATACAGGAGAAGAAGTTGGGCCGTAGTAAAATATTCCGTGGCTCTAAAAAGATAGCTCATCTTTCCTGAAGCTGACCTGGGGATGCTCGACACGTGTGTATGCCACGATAGGTTCCCACAGACCGTGGCGCCGAGCAATTTCAAGCATTCCCCAGATTCGAGGGGCTGGCCATTCATCATCAGCTGTGGCACGCATGATCCACTTTTCTTTGTGAATGTTGTATATTGTGTCTTCGCTGCATTGAAATCGACGAGATTGGCTCTTCCCCACTGCAGGACTTTATCCAGGTCTCGATTCAAAGAGTCGATGTGGCCACATCTAAGCTGGTGCGACGTAGATGCACCAATCGGCCGAACACTCAAAAAGGAGGAAACAAGAGTACTATCATCCGCGAAACTGAATACTCTGTTATCCATCGACTCCATCAAATCATTTATGTGAAGCAAAAACAAGGTTGGAGCCAAAATAAAACCCTGGGGCACCCCCGAATTAACAGGATACCGATCCGAACACTCGCCGTCCACAACAACCCGAATCGATCGATTTTCGAGGAAGCTCTTCGTCCAGTAGCAAAGCTGTTGGGAAAGTCCATATGAACGAAGTTTGCTCGGCAATGCCCCGTGCCAGACGCGGTCAAAAGCCTTGGAGATGCGACCGCCCTTGACTCATCATGCTGCTCAATCGCAGATGTCCATACATCGGTTATAAGTGTCGAAAGGTCTCCCGTGGACCGCCTGCCACGGAATCCGTACTGACGATCATTCAGAAGTCCGTTGCACTCCGAATACTTAATTACCTCAGTATTGATGACTCCTTCCGTCACCTTAGATAACATAAACAGTAATGCTGTCGGTCGGTATTTTTTTTTGGGGGACACTTTTTCCCCTTCTTTGGGATCGTCTGAACTCGAGCGATTTTCCAGCAGGCAGGAAAGGTGCTGCGTACATAAGTTAAGCGGAAGACTCTGCCAAGAACTGGCGATAGTCCTGGAGCACAGTTCTTAAGGACCATTGCTGGTATTCCGTCTGGGCCGGTTGACTTCCTACAGTCCAGTTCACGTAGAATGCGTTGAATAGTACGCCGGCGAAATCTCACATCTCGCATGGAAGACCGTACCAGCGCGATCACAGGTGGCTCTAAAAGACCAGCATCGACGTTTAAATTCGCGGAAAATATATTTGCGAACACATTAAATTTATCCTTTGAATTTGTGACTAACGTCCCGCTGCCCGTCACCAACGAAGGGAAAGAGGCGGAAGCGAAGTTATTGCGGACAGCCTTTGCCATTGACCAGAAGGGACGCGAACCAGTCGGGCACTCAAGGAGTTTATTTATCACTCTGTCCTTGTAAGCCTCCTTCGCGGCATCGATCGCCTGGTTACACGCAAGTTATGTTTTTACGTACTCACCGTCACCAGAATCACGACACCAAAGGAAAGGCGATCAATTCTTCTATTTACACCAAAATTTATAAAATTAAAGCTCCGAGTTGTTCTTTAACTTTCATCCACTTTTATTTGGTTCCTTTTGTTTTTCTTTCTCGTTACTTAGCTCTAATCTTAACTATTGAACAATAGTGGTTTTCTTACTCAAGTCTAAATTCAAATTCACTTTCCTTTTTCTTTTCGTTATAATATTAGCGGTTAATCCCTTCACCTTTATGCCATTACAAATTGTCTTTGTATAATAGTTTGAAATTCACTTTCTCTTTCTTTGCGCTATTGCATCCACATTTTAGTTTTCCTTTTCTTATTTGATACTAATTACAATTCTTCTCCACGTATTGTTTCAGATATTCACTTTTTATTCTAATCACAATTTTTCTTCATACATTAATTTTAAGTTCACTTTCCTATTCCCATTATAAAATTTTCTCCACGACTACCTTATAGGCTTTTTTGGAACTACCCTATCAATTTTGGCTTTGCTATCCGATCTCTATAACCAACCACCGAATGCCTCCTAACTTGCTTTTACCTTTTCTCGTCACCTTGGGGTCAACACCTCCCGATAACGATAATGCAATTACATTTCGCAGTGACCCAATTTCCGCATTTCAACTTCAATTCGCAATTGCTTTGTATTGTGGCGTCAGCCGATATTTCTTCATCGATTTGCGCTATAGTTCAATATCCGCAATTGCGAATTGACTCAATTAATTTTGTGCAATTACTTTTTTTTGCGATTTATTAATCGTGCCGAAATATGCAATTAATTGCTTTATGTTATTGACTTTGAAATATACAATTAATTGCTTTTGTATTATCTGCTAGTTGTTTAGGGAAATGCAATTAACTGCTTTATCGTCCCGGTGGTTATCCGAGTTTAAAATCGGATGGCGTATTTCTGTTTGAGTGTATCAATGACCTCTTGTACATCATCTTTGTCTATGGTGTCACTAACACACTTAACGCGTTTCTGATTCTAACAAAATTCGTTTTGTTAACATCGGTGGGATTGGAGCGCCACCATTTGAAAGGTCTATTTTTTGACGCTGTAATCTGCTCTCATTTCTTATCAAACCAAAGTGTTACGGCCACAACCATCAATCCCATAATACTTACCCCTTTGGAGCCAACCTCCACCACTAATTGCGATACACGCCAAAATCATCCACTTAAAGGATGAGATACTCCCCAAGCCATAGCGTTACCCCATACATCAAATGGTCCGACATCAATGCAATACAAACGAATTGAACTAAACGTTCAATTTGCTATAATCAATTCAATTTCAAACAAACTAAACTTAACGTTCAATTTGCTCACATTGATAACTTATACAGGATAATCGAACCACAGGTTCGCCACAAAAATCCCCTATGATCCAAATGTGCGGACCAAATGTCTTTCTTCAAACAAAATCGTTGAGAATCATAAAATGCGCGTCAGCAATTTTATGATCATCTAGAAATATGGTAACCAAACCAAGTTAAAACAAACAACTCCCGCCATAAAATGAACCACATGTACGTTTTATCGCCGACCGACACAAAGGATCGTAATTGCTCATCGGCAAAATCCTTTGTTGATTGTTCTTTTATGTTTGCTCTTCCGATCCCAATTTGGGAAATATAAAGATAGCAAAATGGGTCAGGCAGAAAAAAGGAGATATCCTTTTAGTTGCCGGATGAAAGAAAAGTTTTCGTCCGATGAGAAAACGAAAATTGAGTTGAGTTGGTTAAAAATCTATAAGGGGGTGGGTTAGAGGCTATCGACCAAGACGGTCATCGAGAAATGATTTTTTGGTGTAGTGTTCGCGGCGCATTAAAAGCAATGACAGTGTATGTTAATTCAAATTATTAAAACCTATGTCGGTTTACTTTAAACGAACTTATTAAAAGCAATGACAGTGTATCTTGAATAACATCTTGGTTTAATATGTGACAAACACGTTCTTTGGACATTTTCATAGCCTCTGCTATCTCTCTCATTTTAATACCGCGGTCATCTAGCACCATTTGGTGAACTTTAGCGATGTTATCGTCAGTTGTTGCAGTTTTTGGACGTGCCGAACGTTCATTGTCTCCCAAGCTCTCACGGTCCAAAATGGCTGAAATGTTGGTGAGTAACTGTCAAAAGATGCACAACTACATTCACAAGCTTTTATTGACGAGTGCTGCTGTCTTCACGTTGAAGTCGGAAACTTTTCAGCCAACCCCCGTATACTAGCAAACTACCTTTCGGATAGAAGACTGCTCTATGGCACACATGAGGGACAACAGGAATATAAAATAACGGCTTGTGTCCCCAGGAGTCTGTATTAGGTCCGCTGTTATGGAATATCATGGGTGTGGTCGGGGTCAATGTACCTGAAGTAGTTACAATCATTGGGTACCCAGATGATTTGGCGATAGTGCCGTAACTAAACATCTAGATGACCTGGAAAATATTTGCTCCCAGGCATTCCAGAACATTCAGTGCTGCCTAGATATGGCCGAACTGAAACTAGCCGGACATAAGACGGAGGCAGTTTTAACAAGCAGCCGCGAGAAAGTTGAACACCTTGAATTGGAAATCATCATCATCATCGGCACTACAACCGAGATCCTGTCTTGGACTTATTTAGCAACTCTCTCCACCGATATTCGTTCCTTATCCGAGACCGTTTCTTTGAATAACACCACTCCCCGTCCATCTTATTTCTTGTAATGCTGTTATGGCAGCCTTATATTCGGACAGGGCATTGGCTAGCTGCTGTGCAGCTCGAGCTCTGTAAAGTGAGCGGACGTTCCATGTAAAAATTCTTAAATCATTTAGCCATTTTCGTTTCCGTGGTCGTCGTCGTGTATCCGGTCCATATCCGAGGCTTGTTAAATTTGCCATAATAATTCATTTTTACGGGGCTGGTTATTAGCCTTGCCCCAAACTTTCTCGGGATGTCGCTTCATACATTGGTTCACTACTTGGCGAATGCCAAATTAGCTATCCAGGGGTGTCACGTGAAGAGTGCATGTCAACTTGGATTGAACAGGGACAAGGATCATCTTGGCCTTCGCCGGGTTGAAAGCAGAGACTTTACCCTGTATGTTCGCTCCCATCCCCCTTGAATTGGAAATAGAATGAGAAACAATCAGATGAAGTCCCCATGTTAAATATCTTGGTGTTATACTCGACAACAGGTTGAGCTTCGAGGAACACCTGAGGAAAACGAGTGAAAAACCAGCAATAATATGGAGAGTTTTGTCGAGGCTGCTACCCAATGTTGGTAAATAAAGAAACTGATAATCAGTGTCAACACCCCCATTATAAAATATGCAACTCACATATGGGCAGGAGCCGCACAGTATAAATCGTACATGAGGGAAGTGACTCAGCACATAGGGTGGCATCATTAAGAGTATGCTGCGCATTCCGGACGGTATCCGAAGATTCCAGAAATGTCTTGGTCGGGAGGAAACCCCTTGACATTGCAGCTAAAGAAAACGTTGCGTTGCATGAGGCCTTGTGGGGGTGAGGAAGTATGTGCGCCAAGACACGGGCGCCTGATTCACTTCCTTCCCACTTCTTATTTTCCGCGCCTCCGGAATAGTCATCGTCACCGCGTTCTTCGGAACCGAATAAGATTAACTGTTTCTAGAATCGTAGAAAAGTGCGTCTCTACAAATACCGCCTTTCCCTGTCTCTCCACCTTCTGCTGACAATGTTAATACGAGTGAAAGGGAACAATGAGTGCATATGCGTCGTCCACGGACAATGGACTACGATGGTACACCACCGACGAAGGGAAGAAGGAATAAAACGCGCCGGGTAATCGAATACAGGTTTTCTCTTATTTTTGTTTAACACATATAGTTCTTAATGGTTCCGTTGATTTAACTTAACACAAATACCTTGGTTTTAATGATTAGCTTAACGCGTGCTGTTTTTTTTAATTTGCGTGCGGCAACTGATGCACTCAGGCGACAACCACCGACCCCTTTCGTAGGTTAAATTCGACTTTTTATGTCCAGCCCCGATGGCGGTTGAATCTCGACTAACTAATAAATGGAAAGGATCCATTCATCGCGTCGTGGCGGTTGAGTCATAGTAGAAATGAAATTACTGCCACTTGCTAGGAATTTCGAGAAGAGTTGTTATGCTTGCATAGGGAGTTTGTTTCCTGGAATTCCTGCCGTACTGGCTGGGCTAGATTCCTCGGTTGCTATGTGTACCGAGAAATCGGTTTTGGAAACACGAGCAAGTATGGGCATGAGTTTTCGGGATTGTTTTCGGGAATAATTGTTTAGGTGCAAGCAAGGAATATCATTTAGATAAGGTATTAACCGAAGTAATTTCGGGAAAATGTATGCGGCTCGGTATAATTGGTGATGATGGTTAATATTCCGTTGTAGTTTTGAATATGCGTTTTATTACAGTGTTTTAATTTCGGGGAAATTAAGATTGCTTGGTCGCAAGGAGGGAATATGAATTAAGTAAAGACTTGACCGAAGCAATTTCGGGAAAAATTATATGTGGGGTGATATAATTGGGGGAGATGATTTAGAATGTATTCTATTGAATTGTATTCTGTTGGAAGTTTTGGGAAATGCCTTTCATTGCAGATTGGGAGATGGATTCTTGCAAGTTCGGGGTGGATGCGCTTGCAGATTGGGATTTGTTTTTGCATGTTTTGAAATGGGTTACAGGTTAGGGTAGGGTGACGCGCTGTTAGCGGTCAAGATTGGTTGGCATTCTGGGTTGGTTCTCCATGTGGTATAGAGAACCCCACAGCCTCACAAGAGAATCGCCAGCGAATGCGGTCACAATTAGAGCTCTCAAAACTAAGAGAATGACAACGAAGGTGAGATTCTTCCACCAAAAGAAGATGGACCGACGCCATGATACCTGATATAGAAACATGGGTGAAAAGAAAACATGGCGAGTTGAATTACCACCTGACTCAGCTAATATCAGGACATGGATGCCTTTGGCAATACTTGCACAAATATAAGCATGTGAATCACCGATACTGCTTGTATTGCGAAGGCAAAATAGAAAATGCGGAACACGTATTGACAGAGTACGTGAGATTCGAGACCCCACGAACGATTTTGGAGAGACATATGAGACGGGCAGTTACTCCGGCAGGAGTAATAGAATACATGGTAAGTTCAAAACAGGCATGGTCCGTAACAAATGATATTCCACGTGAAATGATGCGACGAGTGAAGTAACGGGTAAACCCCTGTGCACGCTGATCGGCCAAAGTCTACTGACTCAAGAACAGACTCATGACCCCTATCAACTGCAACATAAATCAACGCTATTGAATTATTAGGAAATTTTAGATGATTGGCGTCGTTTCGCTGGTGTTTTCCCACTTGCTTTTTTTATTTTCAAATTGTTGAAAATCTGTACGGGGCCCCGTTCAAGAAGTGTGTTTCGTAATTGTATGGTGGCATAAAGTTATAGTATTTATTATTATTTATTGGCCTGTAGGAACCCGGAAGTTCATGGTCATGTGGGGAAGATGTATAGTGCGCCGGCGTACGGCACGAATTCACTTCTTTCCTCCATCGATCAAAAGCTCAGCCGGAAATTGTTCGCCGGATTGTCCCCAAGGAACGAAACAAAACACACAGATGGTACCATAGCGAAAGTAAATGAAACGCACTGTTCTGTTCGTAATTGATTTCTTCTTTTATTTTTAAATTCACATAAGGTGTCACAAACTTGTTCGTTGATTTTATTGTTGAGTTCTGCTCGATGTACTATTTTTGGGCCGCACGAATTTTACAGGGTTTGTTTAAATTATGTTCTATTTCTTGTAAAAATGGTAATTAGTCCTTAGGTAAAGTTGACTTAAATTCGCACGTAGAAAAGCGCGTGTATAAACGTACTGTACCGTGTGCAAGGCACGGCGAAGAAAAAAAAACCCGACTGACTCCTGTAGTGGCTGTGTAACGACACCCGACTTATCGTGAATCCACCGTACCGGCGCCGGTGCGGTGGATGGCGGACGACCTGACAGCTTTGAAGGTTGAAATACGACTCACCGAGGAAAGAACTCCGACCTATATTCAATCCTCGGTTAAGGGTGAGATTAGGAGGCGAAAGAGAAAATTTTCTCTTTAGGGTGTGGCCACCAAGGAAATGCCATATTTCCTTACTGCCAGTGACCAATTGAAGGGCGATCTCTGGCACGCAGTGGTGTGCGTGGTCGTATAGATCTTGGTTTGCTCATGCATCGAGGCCATGAGAACGAAGCAGAAAGACGGTGAGGACAAAGGGATCGTGAAGATCATTGCATGATCATGTGCATTGCGGCTAAATAAATAGACGGCAATACATCGAGGAAATGGTGCTAAAAGGAAAGATGGGGCGAGGGCATATAAAAGTCTTGGATGAGTGATGCCCTTGCGTAAATAGACGCATAGCCATTAGAAAAAGGTGCTAATGAATTGGGGTACTTTCATCATCATCATCATCATCGGCACTACAACCGGGATCCGGTCTTGACCTTATTTACAAAGTCTCGAGGCTTGTTAAATTTTCCATAATAATTTATTTTTACGGGCAAGGTTATTAGCCTTGCGCCAATTGGGATACTTTATACAATGAAAATTGTATATCGTATCTTGGGTCGGTGGAAGAAACGAATTCCTTTTCTGCATTTGTATATGCAGTGTAATTCGTTTTTGGCAAGGCACGAAATTTGTGGTTGTTTGTTCGTTAGACATGGGATGGTGGTCGGGTATATTCCAGCTGGACAAACAAGCTGTCCGACGCTGCTTTGGTCGTAGGACAAGGAAATCGCGAAACCAATGTGTATGTAAGAATATTGTTGTACACATGAGAGGCTGGGAATAGCCGACTCAACGTTAATATTCCCCGATTATGTGGTTACATTATATGTGAACCGAATTGTTTCTTTTCATGAACAATGTTTGACCTATAAGGAATATGACGCGTGGTCGATAAAGAATTCTTTTAGGCAAATTTTGCCGATGCGTTGATGCATGGAAAATGCCCCTGTGGGAGAAATTCTTTTTACAGGAACTTTAAGGTTATGCATTAGATAAGCTTAATGCGTGAAGCTTTTACAGGTGCTAATGCAATTCCATTAGCGGGAAACAACGGAATTTGAGGGGCTCCAGCACGGGGAGCTGGGGGTAATTGGGCAAGTAGGCAGTCGCGTTTGGCGGAACCGCCACAGTTATAGTACACTTTAAAGGCAGTGTAATTTAGCGCAGGCATAGCATAAAGCGGTTAGTATACCCGTCTGTCACACGGGAGACCGGGGTTCGATTCCCCGTCGGGGAGCCCCCAGCGCAAGACTAATGACCTTGCCCGGAAAATAACAAATCATTATGGAAAATTTAACAAGCATCAGGGCTTGCTAAATAAGGCCAAGACCGGATCCCGGTTGTAGTGCCGATGATGATGATGATGAATATTATAGCATTCGGGACGATAGTGAAGGACGCGTGATTTTTTCTTTTATTTTTATTTTTATTACACTTCTCTCGAAGAGGCGAACCTTTAGCGCCGAGTGGGTGCCCGAGATGTCACCAAATAACTGTTGCAGTTCTTTTTGAACAGTTACGCTCCAGAAACACTCGCTTGGAAGGACGTTCCACAACTTCCCCGCTCTGTAACGAAACGAGTTCTGATGAATGATGATGATAATATAAAGCGGCGTTACAAGTTCAACGTCCGCAGAGTTTCGCGACATCGACAAATAGTTTAATAACAGGTTTTGTGTCAAATATTTGCATTTGGGTGCTTTCCACGCCGAACTATATTACCTCCAGAGTGTTGTATCCCACAAAGGACATGCTCTTTACTGAATTCTAAATCGGTCTATTCGTCAATTTCAGAAAATAGGGACTATTATTTTTGTAGACCGTGTCGGAATTCCAGTGGCGTATAAACGCCATATGTCCTTAGCACGATGTGATGGTATCATTCCGGGCTCCAGAATTGGAACCAACATTTTTGACGGATTAATCAACCAAGCTCCGAAATATCTTTCGGAGAGCTTCTGGCAAGATGAGGTGATATCTCAATGGGTGGTTGGTGATTGGAGCATATTCTATCACCAAATGACTACATCTATCCATTGCGATAACGTAGTTAGCCATACTCCAAGCAATAATGGTGTTGAAAAACTCAAGACTGACTACGAATCAATGCCTACAAACTGAACTTGGTTAGCAATGAATGCGTGAAATTTAACTATAAAAAAGTTAATTAACCAAACAATTGCATTTGCAGAATGCCTGTTCTTTCAGTTGATTTTCATTGTGTATCAACAACATCAATGTTTTGATAATTCTTTCGATCTGGTGCGAAACGGATTAAATATGAAAACAAATGTTTATTCATGCAATCAGGACGGATTTCGATTTGGAAAATGACTGGGCATCAACGAGAAAAAGATAAATGATAAATCAAACACGAAAAAGGTAGGGTAACACATTTACTGTCAAGATACAACGCAGAACGGGCAGCGAACATGACATAATATACGTCTAAAGGATGAAATTATTCCTTCCCTGATTTGTTTATTTTCATCCGAGTTTGTAATTGCCTGCCGGACTGTATGTGTGCAGGTACTTTCGTCTTCAGTGCTTGGATTAGTAAGAGTTCGGACTGCCATTAGTGCAAACACAATACCTCTAAAACGACGGCGTGCATTACATCTTTTAAGACCTTTTAACGCTTCAGGTCGATTTGTAGTTGGAGCAATTATATTACGATCTTTTATCCATGGATGGTGAAGAGCAGCCACTGCAGTTATCCTCTTCTTCTGATTCACCACTAGCATCTGATCTATTAAGTCTTGTGCATAATGAGACAACGACCGCCATTGCGTTGAGTTTGTAAAGTACTTCCCCATTTTAATTCGGTGTCTCAAACGTTGCTGATCGTAGTGCCAAAATGGCTGATATCCAATTAACATTGTATACAACATTGTACCGCATGCCCATATATCAACCGCTTTTCCATAGGCATCTCGTTTTATCAATTCTGGTGATATACTCGACACGGTTCCAGCAAAGCCATACCATTTCAGGATATCACCGTCAACCGCTATGGCAAGCCCAAAATCGGCTACTTTTAACAGAATGCCTGTGTCTCGTTTGTCTAATAGAATATTTTCCGGTTTCAAATCCCGATGAACAATGTGCAGATTGTGGCAATATTCGATTGCTTTTAAAATCTGTTCCAGATAATTCGATGCATCGGCTTCTGAGAAAATTGAACGCTCTGCAATATTGTCAAACAATTCTCCTCCGCGTATTAACTCAAAAACTAGGTAGTGCTCATGTTCACCAGCAATACTTTCTTCCAAATGAATTATGTTCGGGTGATCTAGTTGAGAAGATATCGTTATTTCCCTTATTAATCGCCGCCGCTCCTTGACAGACATCCACCGTGTTATTATTATTTTTACTGCAAATTCTTCTTTAGTAGCTTTTTTCACACAAAGTTTCACAGTCGCAAAGGACCCCCTTCCTATGATGTTTAAAATATCGTATTTCGTGTCAAAATGTGACAAATTTTCTGTCATATTTAAACACGTCAGGAAATTATTTTTTGAGTGCCTATTCGAATTTATATCAAACTGCGATTTAACTCAACTTATCAGACGGTAAAAAATTATTTTTTAAAATTAGAACGAAACAAATAATTTATGTGATCCCATCACTATTCAACGACAATCCATTTACGCTCACTTTGACTAAAGTATCCCATTCATATAGCAAGTATGTGTTTTATTAAAGACAACATCAAGTTAAGTTGTTGTTAGGTATTTCAAGTATACGGATACGATTGGCGGCGTAATGTTCCGCGTGCTTTATCACTTATTACTGTTTCCCCTTTCTTTCTTTATTTTATTTTCTCAGGCTTTGCTAATACTATGCCCGAGGACGCCGACATGTATGATATGACAAAAATATCCAAAATATGTTGGGAACGTGGCGGTTTGGTCGTTTACCGCCAGTATAACTTAAAGAGGTACAGGTTTTACTTAATCGGTTAATATGGCAAACATCTTTTATCCATGGATGGTGAAGAACAGCTACTGCAGTTATCCTTTCTTCTTATTTACCACAAGCATCTGATATATTTTATATCTTAATGCCGAGCACTGTCTGTTTGAAAAACGATTGTCAAGATACCGACCGCATTCAGCGCCATTTGAGTGACCGAAGCCAAGTGAATCATCCACTACCAGGAACAATAACAAAAACCGACGCTGTCAAACTTTTATTTTTTCACTCGACTTGGCTTCGTAGTAGTAGTAGTAGTTTTATCTCTTATATGGTTTTTACATTAAATTTTACAATACAATTGACAAATATTATCAACTATAATAATATATAAGAAAACTAGAAGGCATTCGGTGTTTTTATACGATTAACGTAACAAAACAGTGTTGAATGCCTCTTTACAATGGCAATAGTGTTACCAGTTCAGGAACAGTTGTGTAGTACATTCAAGAACCACAAAACTTGCATAAACATTGAACATTAATTCAAAATATGATAAAAGTGAAAGGATACAAACTCTGATTAAACCAGAATACCAGAAATACAAGAATCTAAAACAGCATAGTACAGGCTAAAGAGCTTCGTCTTCACTTCTTTTAGAAATGCAGCAGGTCTTGCTATAGCCTTGACTAATGTAAGTAACTCATTGAACAATCGAAGTGACAACACAGTAAAGAAATCACGATATGCTGTAGTACGGAATTTGGGAACGGTTAACATAAATAAATAATTACCCCTGAGGTTATGTGGAGGTTCTCTATATTACATGGAGAACCAACCCACAATCCTAACCATTTCGACCGCCAACAGCGTGTCAAACAAAACCCAATTTCTCCTACTCAGCTATTCACCTGGAAAAGCATGTTGCAATAATGGATGCATAGCTAAACTCATTATCCTATGCAGATAATGCATAATTGAGTTTAGCTACCCTTTTTGCAATACGGCAACTCCATTTTTGCTAGCCCATGAGATTACCATCGGAAATCACATCATGTCGGTTAGTAACAACAAACCTAACCAAACGACGCCGTTGCATCATAGCGAAACCGCTGGGGAATTTACCAAAATATTTAATTAGTTCACATGGAAAATTACCCTAGCCAATTGGCGTCACTTCGGATTTTCTTCAGATCACCCATTCGCTTGGGATCAACGATCTCACTTTACAGGTGAATAGCGCAAACAACATTTTCCTCTCCTTCATAATTCTGACTTCCTTCGATTCAATGCACTCTGAGATCACCACAGCCGTAACACTAGGGCAGTAGGTCATACTCAGAAACTGCATTTGATACCAACACACACAACCAAATCCACATCGAGATCATCGTACATCGTGTTTCTGTTCTCTCACTATCCCATATTCCTCGATTATCAATTAACCGATTTTCCACCACACTTCGACGGGCGTGACAATGAGAGAGCAGAGGCGTGATCCCTTTTGGTTGTCCTGTGTGCAAAAGATAAAACACAAAATTGTACCCCTAATTAGTCAGTCGCTTGTCAACCACTACCGCCGGAGGTCACGCCGCCGCGATTCGTGAAATCTATCGTGAATTAATGATTAATAATCAAGAACTTCATAGTGCACTAGTTAAATCGAAACGCGAAATTTGCTATTTAAATTCGTTGCAACTAGAAAAACATTCCAATAAAATAATAAGTGTATAAAAAGAGAAAAACATAGATTAAGCGAAAATAAAGAAAAAACAATACAAGTGTCTTACAGGAAGAATATTTAAGACCCTGAACAAAGGAAAGGACGGGTGCCTGGTAGACTTTCTACAAATTTTTCTAAGAACTGATTTGTGCATGATTAACAGTGGTTGTATTTTATTTTTATGTCGAATCAAATATTCGTTTATCACTCTTACATCCAATTCCCCATAATTATCAAGCAAAATCAAACGTATGGCAAATTGAACCAGATGTTCAATTACCATCTGTACACAAAACCCGAATCCCAATACATATCTGCATATTCAAACAAACCCATATTAAAACATATCCATTTCATTCCCATACACACAATCCTAAAATACAGCCAGATGTGTATATTCTAAAAATAGATATCACATCCCTTTTCTCCAGTACTCGACTCCAGTCGAACTACATTTCGAAATTCTGCTGGATTTCGATGCATCCGCGATACAAAATTCCGATAACATTTTGTATATAAGGGCGATGAATTTCAGATTCGAGGATCACACATTATTGGGTCACAGACTTCACAGTGAGAGCTGAGAGAAGACACATCCTGGACAGTGATACATACAATTTAAAGTTTATTTAAAACAAAATAAATAAATAAAAAAAAGAATTTAAAATTTAAATTAAAAAAAAAAAAAAAAAAAAAATTTTAGTGAACAGGAAACATCTTTAGGTTCGATTATTTTTAATTTAATCCATATTTACTAAATTTATTTTACTATTTGTTTTAATTTAGAAGGATTTTTTTTAGGTCTACTTGTTTCCCTTCTTGGTTTTTGTTTGTTCCTCTTCGCTTTTCCTTGCGCCCCACGCGTTTCTTGTTTCTTTTTGTCCTCGATGTTTGCAACATCGAAATAGATGCACACCTGCTCTTCTCGTGGTGTGGGCCATCAGCCCGATCAGGGCATGATGGCTTTCATAAAGAGATTAAGGGAGGACCTCGAGGCTCTCAAGGCAGAGAACGCTGTCTTGAGAGATAAATTGTCGCGACTGGAAGCCGCACCACCCGCATCCCCGTCCAGTGCCAGTTCGGAGGCTTCTGATTCGGAATCGGAGCTCGAGCCCGAGTTGGAGGGTCTCGCTGAGAGTTCCGACGAATCAATGGACGACGGCGACTCGCGCACCCCCACCCCAAACTCGTCTAGAGCCCCTAAGCGGAAAACACCGCTTCCAATAATAAACTGCGAAGGAGGACCCTCCAATAAGCGTGTGGCCACCGGCTGCCCGCCAACGGCGCACCCCAAATTGTTGTCGAACCCCGCGATAACTCCAACTCATGTGAGGGTCGTACCTCCGCATGAGCCTTGCCCACCACGGCCAACTGCATTAATTAACCCAAAACCAAAGGCTGCTTGTGTTCCCAACACTGTTCAGCCACAGGTCGGGGAACGCCCACCTGTTTCTAAGAAGAAACAGCAACCCGGGGTCTTTGCACGAGACCTCAATTTAAAAAATTTCGTCGGTGACATGAGCCGGCTAGGGATTTCCAATTTCAAGGCAAAGACCTTAAGCCCATCCCTAAACAAAATCATAGCCTACGATAGGGAAACCTATCGCATGGTTAACGACAACCTCAAGGCCAAGGAGGTGAATTATTACATCTTCACTCCGACCGACGAAAAGTCGAGGACAATCCTCTTAAAACGAGTCGCTGCCTCTTGGGAAAAGGACGACATCGTAACTGCTCTTGAGGCAACATTTCCTAACGTCAAATTCGTTGACGTCAAAAAATTCTCTCCCCCACAGCGGTTTGTGAACATCAGACCGCAAAGATACACCAAGCTGAACATATGGCAGCTTCTCCTTGCCCCAGGAACCGACATAGATTCCATAATACGGACAAATTCGCTTCCAACTTTGCATCAGCAAGTTGTCTTCGAGGTATTTTTCAACAGAGAAATACCTCAATGCAGACGTTGCCAACGTTTCGGGCATGTCTCCCGAAACTGCAACATGAGTCGCCGTTGCGTTCGTTGCGGAAAATCCCACGATAGTGGCAAGTGCGAACTACCGCTAGCGAAATACGATCCCGCAACAAATGTGCAGGATGAAATAACACTGCCAACTTGCTGCAACTGCGGCAACAAAGGGCATCCGGCTAGTTACAGAAATTGTCCTAAATATAAGGAAATTATACAAAGATCCAAGTAGACTCGAGCTAAGCAAACAGCCAAGTCAGACTTCGGAAAACAGGCCACACAAAACCTCATCCAAAATGAATTCACATTTGCCGGCATGCTTAGGGGTCAGCAGGCAAGGAATACAAAAACTCTTTCAACTCCTCCCCCTCAAAAACATATTCAAGTCCCTAAGCGAGCCCCGGTAAAGGCCAACACGACGCCTCAAATTCAAGCGGTGGTGCAAAAGCCTCCGAGGGGGCAATCTTCAATGCTCGAGAAGCTACTTAGTTTCTCCCGCTTAATTGAGGATATCCGACCCCGATATGAGAAACTATCAACCGAGGCAGAGAGGGAGGCACTCCTTTTCACTGCATATGCAAGACATACCCTCCACAATGGATTCCAAAATTAACGTTATCCTCTTAAATGTCAACTCCCTTGTTTCGCATTCCAAGCGTATGATAGTCTCTGACTTCATAAAGGAAAACCGGGCGGACGTGGTACTTGTAACCGAAACTAGGTTGCATCCATGTCACCGCCCCATATTCCCAAACTTCTCCATGATTCAAAGAGATCGAACCCTCAATGGCGGTCCCACCATCAACGGAGGTGGAACTTGTATACTGGTTAATAGCGGACCTCCCACACCTAGAGTCCATAGAGGTATCTGGAGTTGAACTGCATCTGGCTAGTAATGGTAGAGTATACCACTCGCATAAAACCAATAATGGCCCCATTAATCCCGAAGATATCGGCAAACTAATAAGGACCTCGGGGCATACACCCTTCATCATAGGCGGTGATTTTAACTCCAGACATCCCCACCGGAACAACTCTGTCTCTTGCCCAAACGGCATACAACTGTACCGATGGTACACCGAAACCACCTATGACCTCAACTTCGAAATAGTCGCACCTACGGTTGGTACTCGAGGTGACTCAATCCTGGACATATTTATTGTGTCCAAAGACTTACTTCCACAAATCACTCCAAACAGAGGTTAGGTGAGTTCCACCAAATCACATAAAGTACGAGGGTTGCATTTTATATTTAGGGATTAGAGAACAAAAACAAATATTGATCATCGAAAATCACTTTATTGTTTTTCAAAATATTCCCCATGAAGATCTATACACTTTTGCATGCGTTTGAACCAATTGTCGAAGCACTTTTGCCACTCTGATTGAGGTATCTCCAACACATGCATTCTGAATGCAGCAACCGCTTCTTCAGGTGTCGAAAAACGTTGACCTCTCAGTTTGTTTTTTACGTACGGGAATAAAAAGAAGTCATTCGGTGCCAAGTCAGGACTATACGGCGGATGACCCATCAAATCGATGTTTTGGGTGCTCAAAAATGCAGTTGTCGCAGCCGATGTGTGAGAGCTCGCATTGTCGTGGTGAAGAGTGATCCGTCTTCGGCGGTTGGTTTTCCTGATTTCTTGGAAGACAACTGGCAAACAAATGGTTGTGTACCACTCAGAATTGACTGTTCTGCGTTGTTCTAGTGGTACGATTGCGACATGTCCAGTTTTTCCGAAAAAACAGGCGACCATTTGCTTGGAAGTGCTTCGTGCGCGAACAACTTTTGTTGGATTTGGCTCATCTTGAAACACCCAGACAGTCGACTGCTGTTTACTTTCGGGCTCATACGCGTAAATCCACGATTCATCACCTGTCACGATGTCATAGACGTGTTTCGAAGCACCGCGACCGTATTTTTGAGCATTTTTTTCGACCAATTGACACGAGCCTTTTTTTGGGCGATTGACAAATTGTGTGGGATCCAACGCGAACAAATTTTTTTGACAGTCAAATGTTTATGCAATATTGAATGTATGCTGGTCCCACTAACGCCTAAGGTTGTCTCAATCTCACGATAAGTCACATGACGATCTTCCAATATCAGTTCGCGCACAGCATCAATGGTTTTCGGAACAACAACTGATTTTGGACGACCTTCACGAAATTCATCTTGGAGTGAACTACGACCACGATTGAATTCACCATACCATCGATAAACACTGGTCCTTGATGGAGCTTCATCGCCAAAAATTGAACTAAGTTCATCCATGCACTGTTGCTGATGAATCTTTTAAGTTACTGTAAACAACACAAATAGTGCTCGTATGTCAAAACGTTCTGAGTGCGTATAACCTCAAAAATGTCCAACTTTACGACAGAGCTGTCAATTGCCGGATTGCAACACTAGGGTTGCCAAATCCCGAAACATAAGAGGCAACCCTCGTACATGAACCCGACGTTTTTTCGTGCGTTCACTGCATTCCTCAAATCTTTTTGACGGTCTACCTCTGCTCGTGCCTGGTGCATTTAAACTATTTTTATTTCTCCAATAAGGTAAAATATTTGATGGCAATGTCAAATTAAGGTTTAGTCAACTTTCATTAACTTGCATAAATTTATTTCGCTTTCTTTGGCAATTTTCCCATTTTCTTTTTAATGTCAAACAAAAATACTTGGAAACTCTTTGAATTTCAGGTTCAATATTTTCATCTGACCCTTCTAGACCCAGTAATTCACTTAATTTTTCGGCAACAGCAATTATCTTCACTGGCTTCTCACTCTTAATCCATCTTTGGAAGAGGTCACCGTTTTTGAGTGATGGAGTTAAGCCTACAAAAACGTCAAAAAATTGCAGAAGCGCAAATTTGCGCAAAATTTCGCTTACGGATATCATCAATAGACACATAGAACATCACAAAACATCAAAAATCTCAAAGACGCTTTTTGATGTTTTTTTAAAAAATCTTAGCTAAACACAAAAATCACAAAATTTTAAATTTTAAATTTTCCAATTAGACTTGCACTTCAAACGTCACAATACATAAAAATACGAAACAAACACATTTTTCTATATATTAAATATGATTTTCCACACCTTGATCACTATTATTTATCAAGATGTAGTTTTTATTTATACGTATAATTAAAACTGACAATAAATTTAATTTATATCAAAAAACACTTGTAATTCAAGATTGCGAAAAAAATGTACTTAGTCAAAGTTTACCGCTCTGTAACGTTTGTACCAAATCACAATTCCAAATGATTTCTTTGGATTTATAAAATATGTATATATTTATGATGCCTTTCCAATCACTAAAAAGTACCGCTAAAACTGTTGATTTTTTTATTTATTGCTATGGGTCGTCCCACTGTGCATCGTTGCCAGATCACATGCAGTGCCCAACATGGTCGCATGATTTAGTGCCCTACTTTTTTGCGGTTCCAACTTAAAAATTAATTGCCAAATTAAACGGGTACAGAATGGAAAAGTACAAGGTAATCGTAACTGATGCAGATATAGAAAAAAAAATAGAAGAGTTTGTCGAACTCCGTTAGAACCACAAATAATTAACGAGGATGAATAGTTTACTTAAAAAAATTTAAAATTTGAGTCAGCATTATTAAATATGAAACAGGATTGAGAATTCTGTAAAAACATATTAGATCAATAAATTGGCGAGCGATACCTCAGGATGCGAAGTCGTCCAACATGTACATTGTATACTTACTATATATATTAATATACTTATGTATTGTAGCGCCCTTAGGGTTCGCTGGATTAACTATTTTAATAAATAAGAGCCGTTAAATCGATTTTGAATTAATGTAAACACTTTATTAGTCTGTTAATAACAACCGTTACTTTTATCATACACTTAACGATTTCTTGACTTATCGCTTCCTTACTTATCGCGGCTTTTACCGCTTACTTCTTACTTACTTACTTCTCTTCTCGATCTGCGCGCGACGTATTTATACCGTTTTTTCTCATTCTAATTCGGTGTTTGGTTTCCATCCGTTCCATAGCCTCGAATTTTCTATTGCTCATAATCTCCAGTTTTCCAGTACTTTCAAGAATATTCTAGTACTTTGTTTCGGACTTTCTAGAATATTCTAGTACTGATTGTCATATGCGTCACAGTATGTATATAATCAAAAAGAATGTTTTTATTTATTGTAGCCTATTAAAATAACATACATAAATTGTTATACACAGGAAGCCATAATTATGTTCAAGAGAAATAGTTCTACACTTTGTATTGTAATTTAAAATACTCGCATATGAAGTTTGTTATACTTGAATTGTAATCACCAAACTTTTAGAAAAGCTGTGTGAGATATAATTCTGCTTTGGGAAAATTCCCTCTATAAGAGAAATAAACGTTTATCCGGAGAATTGCGAGGCTATTCGGAGTAAAGCTGCAGATAAAGAAAGCAAAACTGCTTTACAACAAAACCGCGAACCCTGTTCTAGAGTTACATAAATACATCCAAAGCTTTCATAATTCACCTTTATAGTTGGCTTTCGAATTTAGCTATAATTTACGCTTAAAACACTCCTTTCTTTGATTTGGTACTATTTTTCACTATTGTTTGATTAGCTGTTTTTCCACATATTTATTCATCAGCCTAAATATTTGAGGGACTCCAGGGAATAATAAATGTGTAGAGTATAGCGAAAGTAATGAGGATACATTTATTGTGGGCAAGTAAAACCGAATGGGCGATTAATGTTGCCAATAATAAATATATGGCACATGTTAGATCGGAAAGGATGAGCTTTGAGCAACAGGATGTTCACAGACCTCAGTCCGAACATTAAATCAAAATGTATGACGTGCACATTATTATCTTTTCCCTACGTATAGTCCTTTTCTTTTGGTATAGTTATCTTTTCTCTACGTAATATTATATGTCCTGGTTATCTTAGGTTAAGCTAAGTTAAGATAGTTCTTAAGCTCTTTAGTTTGTAAGTTATATATACATACTTTAGTTGTAGGTAATTATGTTTCTTGGATCAAGCCAATAAATGGAGTGGTAGCCCCACTAAATTAAACTAAACTAGATGGGCTGAAAGGTCCCGGCATTTTTCAATAGGTGGTGCCACTAGAATCTGAACATGGCTCATTTCAAAATGCTCATCTGTCACTAGTTTATGTATGAAGTTTCGCGACATTTTGTCTATTCATTTACAAGCTACAATCGGTTGGTTAGCGCTACTTTCGCCTTCATAAAAAAAAAGAAAAAACAGGAATGTCGCATCTTGATCAAACATTATTGTTTGATGGGAGAAACTTCTGAACAATCACTGCAATGATGCAGAAATGTTATTCCACGTCTGCTCCTTCGAGAACAATAGTTTATCGGTGGTTTGGTGAACTTAAAATGGATCGTACAACCACCGAGCAAGCACATCGCTCTGGAAGGCCAGAATTAATGTAATTAATTTAATTAATTTAGTGAGGGCAGAACCCTCATATATTTAGCTTAGTACAAGCGATAAAACTTAACAACTATCTTAAAACTAAAGAATATGGGTGTGCTTGGCGAGTTGGTTACTGGGTTTATCCATCAATTATTACTCATTCAAAGGAGACGGTGGATGAAAAGGATATTGGCATGAGTTCTGCACTCCTCAAGTGAGTTGAGGTTAATCAGATGGATCCGGCTTGTGTATGGGGGGAGAATCCGAGAATTCACCCAGTTCAGTCCGCCGAAGGCAAAACGCAGAAAAAGACGGTGCATGCTTTCGATTCTGCGGATATGGGACGAGTAGTGTGGAGACCAGACCTGACTGGCGTATTCAAGAAAGGGGCAGACGAAGGCTATGTAGAGAAAACGGGAAACGTAAGGATTATGGAATTCTTTAGACCAGCGTTTCACAAACCCAATGGCAGAATTGGCCTTAAGACGCCAAGATGAAAGTGGTACATCGTGACCGGCTGGCGACTTTTTGTTAACCCAGAAGACCAGTGAACTTAGTTCGGGACGAACTAATCTAGGCGGGGGTAGTATAACGCATATGACAATCAGCTGTGATATCTGGCAGGTCTCCAAAACAAAATACTAGAATATTCTAGAAAATACTGGAAAACTGGAAACTATGAGCAGTAGAAAATTCGAGGCTATGGAACGGACGAAAACGAAACGGCGAATCAGAATGATAAGATGGTATAAATACTTCGCACGCAGATCAGGAAGATAAGTAAGAAGTAAGAAGTAAGCAGTAAGCAGTAAAGAAGCGAAATATCCAGTAACGGTTGTTATTAACAGGCTATAAAGGGTTTGCAAAGAGCATCGATTTAACGGCTCTTATTTATAAAAATAATTAATCCAGCGAACCCTAAGCTCGCTACAATATGTAATAAGTTGCCTTGACTAATATTTTATTATCATCATCATCATCATCGGCTCTACAAACGGGGTCCGGTCTTGGCCTTATTTAACAAATCCCTCCACCGGTCCCGATTTCGACCCGATGTCATGCAGTTTGGCACTCCCAGGTTCTGGGCGTCCTGGTCTACGCCACCCCTCCATCGCAGGCAAGGTCTGCCGCACTGTCTCCTTCCACACATCTTGCCACAAAGGACTTTCCGGGCAGGCTCCTCTTCGCTCATTCGAGTTAGATGTCCCTCCCACCAGAGTCTACCGAACTTGATTTTTCTTACAACATTACCTTCAAGGTAGATTGCGTACAACCCATGGTTGTGCCGTCTCCGGAACCCTCCTCCCGCACATACGGGGCCAACAATTCTCCTTAAGACCTTCCTCTTGAACGCGGCTAAGAGTGCAGAGTACCTTTTATTGAGCACCCTGGTCTCGGATCCATACATGAGTACTGGGAAGACCATGGTCTTGTACAGTAGCAGCTTGGATGTTTTGGATACATTTCGGGATTTCAAGAGCATTGATAGACCATAGTAGGTTTTTTTTTGGATTTGATCAGCCGTTCGCGTATTTCTTCTTCCATATTGTTATCGGCTGATACTACTGACCCAAGGTAGTTAGCGGATTGCACTACTTCAAATTCGTGCTCCACTACCCTAATAGTTTGACCAACGTTAGGTCTTCTCTTCGCAGAAATTGCCACCATGTACTTCGTTTTTCCCTCATTAATGTGCAGTCCCTGGTTTTGTGCCGCCTGCTCGATCTGGGTGAATGATTCCTGTACAGCCGATTCGTTTCTGCCGATGGACTTGGTGACAATAGTCCTTCTAGTTGTAACGCCAGAGTCACGAATTGCTTTCTCCAACGCCAGGTTGAAGAGCAGGTAACTCAGGCCGTCCCCTTGTCGGAGTCCATTAAAGATGTTTATTGGTTTGGACAGCAATCCCGCTATTTTTACTTGACTAGTAATGTAGTAATGTTGGTCATGGTCAACCTACAAAGTCGTATCAATTTGTTTGCAATGCCAAATTCACTCATGGCATTATATCGTTCTACCCTGACTATGCTGCCGTACGCGGCCTTAAATATGTAAATATAATATATAAATATAAAAATATAAAATATAAATATCTATGAATAGATGATATAATGAAATCTTAAATTCCAGACATTTTTCCACCGCCTGCCTATGGGTGAATATCTGATCAATCGCTGATTTGCCTGGGATGAAGCCACACTGCTTTGGACCAATGATAGCTTTAGCGTATGGGGCTATCCGATCTTGTAGGATAGTGGAGAGTATCTTATAGGCGGTACTCAGCAATATTATACCCCTATAGTTGCTGAACAATGTGATATCTCCCTTCTTATGTATGGGGCGATTATACCACGACGCCAATCTTCCGACATCTCCTGCTCCCATACGTGCATCATGAATGGCGTGATGTAAAGCAGTCCCTCCTTGTTTGATCAGCTCAGCTGGTATGCCATCAGCTCCATGGGTTTTATTTGATTCGGTCTGTCTAATGGCTTTTAATGTTTCCTCAATGCTTGGTGGCGGCAGCATTTGGTCTTAATCTTGGTTTGGTGGAGCCTCCAATTCTTCTGTGAGCTGACCATTTAGCAATTCATTGAAGTGCACTTCCCATCGCTCCAGAATGCCTTCAGGATCGGTGATCAGATTACCCTCTTTATCCTTGCAGTAAGTGCAACGTGGTGTATACCGCGTCATATTTGGTAGAACTTCCGCGCCTTGAACGGACCTCGTTCTCTACTTTTCTCTATTTCACAAACAAGGTTTTTCTCCCAGGCACTTTTCTTTTGTCTGTGAAATCTTTTTTCAGATCTTCTGAGCTCTTTGTATTTCTCCTCGCGCACCCGCGTCCTATGAGACCGCGGCATTGCCCGGTATGCAGCATTCTTACGTTCAGTCGATAGTTTGCACTCATCATTAAACCAGTCGTTCCGATCTGTACGACTAATGCCTATGAAGGAGTTGGCAGTACTAACGACAGTATTCTTAAAGCGTGTCCATTTCTCTTCTACGCCCGGCATTCTGGCCCCAGGAATTACTCTCCCTACGTCGAGCTCTTCGAGGGCGAGTCTTAACGCATGGCCAAAGGTGTTACTGGTATTCTCATTGCGTAAACCAGCCATGTTGATTCGAACGTTATCCGCGGATGCAATACATCTTCGTAAGACAATCCGCCCCTCGGAAAACTGTACCAACAAGATAGTGATCCGACTGGACGTTGGCACCTCGGTACGCTCGTACCGTCATCAGGCTCGAGGAGTGGCGGCGATCTATCAACAGGTAGTCAATTTGGTGGCTCCATCAGGTGATACCCAGGTGGCTTTGTGGATATCTTAACGCGGAAACCTGGTACTCGCAACGACAAAGTTTTACGATGCTGCCAATATGATGACTCGTAGTCCATTGTCATTAGTGTTCTCATGCAAACTATGGGAAAACCGGCTCCCGACTTATTTTTGCATTCAAATCACCAAGACCGATTTAAACATCATATCTTGGGCAGGCATTGAGGGCCCGTTCGACGTTCTCGTAGTATTCTTCTTTTTCGTCGTCAGTGGACTCCTCTGTAGGTCCGTGAACGTTTTTGAGGCTTATGTTCTTAAACTTGGCTCGCACGCGAAGAGTGCACAGCCTTTCATTTATTGCATTAAAGCCGTTGATGGTAGGCTTCAGACTTTGGCTGACTAGAAAACCTACCCCGAGCACATGGTATTTTGCATGACAGCTGTAATAAATGTCATACTCGTTTCTTTGAATAACACCTGTGGCGATTCCGCCAGATCCCACGGCTCGCCTTCCTGAAAAAACCCCCATAACCATAACCCGGGTCTGCACCAGCTTTCGCTAATGCAATTCGCATTAGCATCTTAGATGCTTCACGCATCAAACAGACCCAATTATTATAACCCTAAAATCCCTATAGAGAAAACTTACCTTCATGCATCCCTTCGCATACAATTTTTCATAAGATTTCTTTGTTTTCTTATTTGGTATTCTGAACCAATTCGGCACCAGACAAATTCCTGTAAACAAAATAATTCGGATTGCAATCAATGTAACCGTCATGACAGGGACCATAAATATCGCGCCGCCTATTTTCCCAGCCGCGTCATATACCTTTTCATACACATTGCCTGGCAACCTTTTTTGTTTGTCTTACCAACAAACAACCCGCATATAGTTAGCGCAATAGACGCTGAAACCAAATTCTCCAGCATTTCCTAATGCAAATATGAACCCGGTTTCTATTGCAGCCAGAGATGCCATAAACATCCAATTTGGTTTTAGCACCTTTTTCTCCTAACGTCGAAAATAGCGACGAGGCATCGTATAAACATGACCCTCATTAAAGAGCGAACCATTTGGTCGCCTTTTCTTTTGTCCTTGCCGCCTGCCTGTTTCGCTGTTCCACTGCACGTGTGAATAGCATTGATCTCAACGATCCCACACATACCACCATGACCTGTATTACAAGATCTGGTTTCCTATACCACCAAGAGAGACTTTACGTTTCCCTGGTGGTAGGTAAAAAAACGATATCCTTATTGGAGAGGATATCGTTTGAGTCTTATTCCATCCTCCGATCACGCTGGTCGCACGGTGAAACTCCCGCTCTCCGCGCCACCAGCGGAGAAGCGTAAACAGTAACACGCAAATATATACCCGGAGTCGTGTGTGTTTTATTTTTCAACTCTAGGAAGTATTAGTTTATTTTTCCACGTAAATTTATCCATAAATCTATGAAATAACGTAAATTTATTGATCCCAAATTGTTTATTATCGAAAACATATAGTGCGGCAAAAAAAAATCGGTATGCAATAGTCTCTTTGATAAAACAATATCCTTAAGTTCATACGAAAGTGTTCAATAGTTTTTGTGAAAACGAATAAATCATACAAAAATGTAAAAGACAAACAATAAACAATTTATAAATTTCATTAACTGTTTGATTTTCAAAATTTAAAAGTAAATTAAATTCAAAACTAGACACATTTCATTGTTAAAGCGTGTTTCCTGTACCTGCTGCGATATTCGGCCAAACTTAATTAGTGAATGATGGAGGAGGAAGGATAACTCGCACCCATGCCGGTGCCGCGACTTCCTCCCCACACACCACTCCCCGTCCATCTTATTTCTTGTAATGCTGTTATGGCAGCCTTATATTCGGACAGGGCATTGGCTAGCTGCTGTGCAGCTCGAGCTCTGTAAAGTGAGCGGACGTTCCATGTAAAAATTCTTAAATCATTTAGCCATTTTCGTTTCCGTGGTCGTCGTCGTGTATCCGGTCCATATCCGAGGCTTTTTAAATTTGCCATAATAATTCATTTTTACGGGGCTGGTTATTAGCCTTGCGACAACCTTTCTCAGGATGTCGCTGCATACATTGGTCCAATACTTGGCGGGTGCCAAAGTAGCTATCCAGGGGTGTCACGTGGAGACTGCATGTCAACTTGGATTGAACAGGGACAAGGATCGTCCTGTCCTTCGCCGGGTTGAAAGCCATCAGAGACTTTGCCCTGTATGTTCGCACCCACCCCCCGTACTTACTTTTAGGTTTCTTAATATGTAATCCCAATTTTATCATTTTATGTAATCCCAATTTTATCACCATGTCCTCGATTAGAATGCACACTTCTTGACAGACCTTGATGTCCTGTCGACCCAGTATTTGGATGGACTTATAGAAAGTTTCACCTCGACGTCACACTCCAATCTCGAATCACTTTGCCTTCTGTGAATCAAGCAAGCGTTCCACTTATTAAGCATACCTTTCTCCAATAACTTGTTGGAGATGAACCGGTATATGTTTTCTGTTCAAGACCTACTTCTTCTTGTTTAAATATAGAGTTTGAACGAGCACATGGTGTTTTGCATGACAGCTAAATAAATGTCATACTCGTTCCTTTGAATAATACCACCGTCCATCTTATTTCTTGTAATGCTGTTATGTCAGCCTTATATTCGGACAGGTCATCGGCTAGCTGCTGTGCAGCTCGAGCTCTGTATGTGAGCGGACGTTCCATGATAAAATTCTAGTCGTTAATCCATTTTCGTTTCCGTGGTCGTCGTCGTGTATCCAGTCCATACTCAAGGCTCGTTTAATTGTCCATAATAATTTGTTTTTCCGGGCAAGGTTTTTAGCCTTGCGACAACCTTTCTCAGGATATCGCTGCATGCATTGGTTCACTACTTGGCGGGTGTCAAAGTAGCTATCCAGGGGTGTCACGTGGAGACTGCACGTCAACTTGGATTGAACAGGGACAAGGATCGTCCTGGCCTTCGCCGGGTTGAAAGCAATCAGTAACTTTGCCCTCACTACTTGTTTCCACCTCACTACTTGTAAAAACCTAAAACTCAACCACCATATTTACACATAACCTCTTTCAATTCCCGAGGCTGATAGATCTGTAGGGGTGGGTGATCGTGGCGCCAGCATGGGCGCGAGTTCTACCACCAACCCACAAAGCTAAAAGTTCGACCGAGCACCAAAGAAAAACACAAACCGAACTTCACAACGCACCGTCTACAAGAAGTAATTAAATGTTATTATTTGTTCCGCTGAAAAGTAAACTGTTCACCCGAAAGAAGAATAAAACGCATTGTTGTTTGTTTCGGCTTAAAAGGTTCTTTTATTTAATTAAACTCTTGCAACTGGTTCACAATTATTTTACTCAAAAACGGATTCTAATTACGCTGACGATGACACGGATGCACCAAAAAAAGAATGTAAGACAGAGTACTCTACTTGTGGTATTATACACGGGACACAAGAAAAGTTACTTTTAAGTGCAAATTAATAAGACTTGATACGCGTTCGACTTGAATTTGACTTTTTGTTTCACACCGTACCAGCGCCGGTACGGTGAATAGCGGACGACCTGTCCGTTTTGATAGTTGTAATGCAACTCCATGATACAACCCTCGTTTGGGGTGAGTTTGGTGGTGTGGTGAAAAGGAAATAAAATCTTCCTTTTGAGACCGACCAATCAAAGTGGATCTCCGGTACATAGATCCTATCGAGGGTGTGTCCACTTACGCGCGGATCACTTTGTTTGCTCGTGACGCAAGCTCTTGGGTGGATGAACCGTAGGAATGAAAAGTCGTGAAAGAGCATCTTTAGAAGAAGTGTTTGCAGCTGTCTAAAATTTGCGCTGGGGATTAGGATGCGTTAAGGATGATTACACAATGATGGTTGTGTTTACATCCACATCGATTGTGTATTGCATCCATAGCATGTCAAGCGTCGAATTTCAGTGTGAATCTTTACTCTGGCAAAGAATTCGGCTCTTGGCAGCTAGGCGCGAGTTGTGCTATGCTTTGTAGATTGACTAAAAGCCGCCCTGGGTACGGATACACTATAAAAATCGGTCGCGCACGTGTGGGACAGCAAACGCAGGCAGACAAGGGTTCTACTGTGGCGTTTCTCTATATCACATGGAGAACCAGCCCACAATCCTAACCTAAATTCGACCTAACAGCGCGTCAACCCAATCCCAATTCCTACCGTCGGCTATTTCACCTGCAATAGATAAATCTCTAAAAGAACACCGGCCGGAAGTCATTAATCTATTCGGTTAATGCACAATTGCATTCAGTGTTTTCTTGCCATACGGCAACACTATTGCATTAACCCATGAGATTTCCACCGGAAATTTCAAATTCATTTTTGTTAGCAACAGCCAAGACCAGACCAAACGACGCGATTACATAATCATGCATCGGCTGGGGAAATTCCAAATTCTTCGAATTTGGTTCACACGATAATATTTCCCTAGCCAAATAAGCGTCACTTATGACTTCCCCCAGCCACTCTATTCGCTTGGGATCAATGATCTCTTTTAACAGGTGAATAGCTACAAACCAACTTCCATACTCATCTCATTTCCCCTTGCCAGAGTCCAACGTACCCAGAGATCATCATAATATCATAATTGGGTCACTAGGTCAGTCTCGGAATAGCATTGCGACATACGTGCTAAAGCTAATTCCACCTCGAGATCATTGCACTTTGTGTTCTGGTTCTCTCATTCTCTCTTGTCTGTCGACTATTGAATTAACTGAAGCGTTTATCTACCTCGATAGGCGGAGAGAATGAGATAGCGCAGATGTAAGGATGATCTCGATTGGTTGTTTGTCATGCAAGTCCAATCGCCCATGTTTCATCCACTAATTCAGGCATTTCGCCAGTCAGTCGCTATTCATTCACCATCACGAGTGCATCAGAGTCGCTATCCAACCACTACCGTGCTAAGTCACGCTACCCGGGTCGAGAAGATAATTTATTAAAGGAGTTGTAAAATATCCACCGTCATGTGTACACAGTCAAAGTGTATATTTGGTATCGTTTCTCGATCGCTTGTGTTTGGGCGCCAAGTGCCAAATAAAAAAAACATCAACTTACGGATACCAGTTAAAAAGGGATTTAATCGCTGTATAGAATAAAATAAAATAAGCATTCTTCAAAATGTGCCGTCTACGGAATGTTGTATCTAAGTACTACACAAAAAGCGTGTGAACAATAAAAGAACTATTAAAGAAAAATAAAGTAAATTAATTTCCATCTGTACCAGTTGGTGTTTCTGGAAGAAAGTGAATCTGTGCCCATGATCGGCATCATACTTCTTACCCCCCACACAGCTGATTGTTTCTATAATCCATTTCGGTTATCTAATATGGCAACCGAAATGTTTTCTTTTTAGAACAATGCTGAGATACATTGATGTATGCGGTACTGGTGTACGGATTTCTTCCAGGAAAAATGATATAACGCATTAATTGCGTGAATGTCTTTGATGGGAAAATGCTTGAAGGTGTTGGATGCGATTGCATAATCGAAGAACTACGGGCTCGGTGGGAGAATGCTTGAGGGCGTTAATGCCCTTGCATAAGTGAAAAACAATGAGGTCTCTAGAGCTTTAGGGCAGGAAGATTTGGAGGTAAGTGGAAAAGGTAGCAGTGGCGTCAGTAGAACCGCCACAGATCTACAGAAGGACGATGCTATACCACCAATAATAAGATCGAAGAACTATAGGGTCGGTGGGATGCTTGAGGGCGTTAATGCCCTTGCATAAGTGAAAAACAATGAGGTCTCTAGAGCAGAGTTTCTCGAGGATTCAGAAAAGTGAGTTGCGGAATGATTCCAAGATTAGAAAAACGCAGTGACAAATATATTATATTGGAACGGGATTACTTTGAAATGGATAAAAATGATTAACTTACAAAGATTGATTAATAAGTGAAAAGTGAAAGTGAAAAAATAACCAAAAGCCCCATTATTTTTTGATCACGCCACGTACACTCGTAGTAAGAAAAAGACTTTATATATAAATACTACAACATATACGAGTATGTGGTTGCTCAACTAATCTATTGGTGGTCTCGCTTCTTAACACTTCATATAATAATTACCTAATTACTATTTGATTACGCCTTCCTGGCAAAGAGTCGAAAGCTGAATTACATTGCATTCGAAATGAAATTACATGTGTTACGCTCATGCTGTTTTAAGATGAGATATAAAACCTCGCTCAGATTCTATGCAACACACTTGTGTACTCGTAGTACAGCTTCCGGAGAATGCGGCATATACAAGCACCCCATTAAAAACTGTCAATTACAATAATGTTTCTACAGCTATGTTGGTAATTAAGTTGCCCTCGGGCTGACCCTGGCCTTCAGAGTTGGAGCACCATTCGAGAAGTACCGTCTCAAACTAATAAAAATTTCGAACATGACCACATTCAGTTAAGATGTAAACAGATTTTCCGCATGGTCTAATGCGTTGTTCAACCCAAAGACCTCAACCCAAAGATTTCCACTGGAAGACCTCCACCGGAAGACTTCCACCCAAAAATGTTTAAGATGATTTCTACCTTAAATACGATTTCTAAACACAAAATGATGTTCAATTGATACCGGTCAATCTCTGTAAGACCAGTATGCCATCAACATTGCAAAATGTGACTATGTGGGCAAGATATGACGGGATGTCGGATGTGCGAACCAAGGGCTACTTTCTTGTAGACTCACCCATAGATGTGGCCATAACGCTCGGTTGTTATTTTGGTGCGGTGTACTATGGGCCGAAAATAATGAAACAGTAAGTTGAATGCAAAGTTAGATATTTATTTTATCAATCAGCTTATATTATTTATGTTAATATCCATTCTCAGGAGGAAACCCTTCCAGCTAAAAGGGTTGATAATAGGGTATAATTTGTGTTTGGTCATTTTGAACGCGTATGTTTTTAAAGAGATATTTTTGGGTACCTGGCGACGGAACTATGCATATTTGTGCTGTCCTAGTCAACAAGTTCTCCACGCAGATGAGATGAGAGTACGATTTAATGTTGGTATTTGACTTTTATAAAAATTATATTTACTCTATAGATAGTCAACGCGATGTGGTTGTTTTATGTTTCCAAAGTAATCGAATTTGTTGACACGATATTTTTTATTTTGAAAAAAAAGAACAGTCAACTGAGCGTCCTTCACATTTATCACCACAGTACGATGTTTCCTTTATCTTGGATCGCAATCAAATGGTATCCAAGTGGCTCTTGTAAGTATAATTTAAATTCATTATCCTAAAAACTAAAATTTTCTACCTGTCCACCTAACTTTTCAGTAGGCACAAATAGAGTTGGACGTCCATAATTGTCAAGTAATTACTATTAACTCATTATTTATTCCTGTGTGACTCCCTACAGCGTAGAATTGTTCTTGTTTTTATTTTTCTGTTCATCAAATTCTGTGAAGAGTTTTTTAAAACTATGAACACAATTCAGCCAGGATGTTGTAAACTGTGATTACAAATTGATTTTCGTCATCAAAAAAATACTCCTGGAGTTGTTTTCTCTAGTAGTTTTTTTTTTTCGTTGAACGTTTTGTAGTAGTAATTAAATCGTGCGTTCCAACCGGCAAATTGCAGGAAGGCTGTGATTTGTAATCACTGGACCGACAACGAGTACCATACTGTTGCAATACTTGCCACTGTTTGAGTTTCTACAAGAGACATTCTCATCCTGTTGTTTGCTATCGTGGTACTCATCCGCGAAGGTTTACAAAGTTACTTTTTTTCATATTTCATTATCGCTAAGTTCATCACCTAGATAGTGTTCCTTCTTTACTCATTTTTCTACGCTACTCCTTACATCCTCTCGGATCTCCGATACATTCCATAGCATGAGAATGGTAATTCAATTATTTCGCGAGCGCTAGAGGAAGTATAAAGTTCTTCAATTTATTTTGGTAATTCAATTCAAACTAAATTTAAAATTTAAACTTACACAAATTATATTAGTTACTATAAAGTGATAATAAATTTGTAGTAGTATATATTATTTGTAGCCAATGTATATTTTTATAGTTATCATATGATTATAAACATTTTTAGATACTCGTCTACCAATGCTTAACAGCTTCGTTCATGTAATCATGTACTCCTACTATGGGTTAAGTGCAATGGGAAGCAATATCAGAAAATATCTTTGGTGGAAGAAATATCTCACCTTACTGCAGCTGGTAAAACTTTATATTTGATCCTTATCCCCTTGAATGCTATTTAATTAAAACTTTACATATTTTAGGTGCAATTTTTTGCGAGTTTGTTATGGGCTCTGTACTCATTGCAAGCAGGATGTAATCATCCAATATGGATTAGTTTGGCCAACGTCATTTACATGGGCACCTTTTTATTTCTTTTCGGAAAGTTTTACCTGCAAAATTATTCAAAATCAAAAACAAAGTAGATAAAACATATTATAATGTAATGTAACATAAATCCATATTATATATAATAAGAGTTGTTTTGGATTCAAATTAAAAAAATATGACTGAAAATAAAACTTATTTACACACTAAAATTACGCCTTTAAAATTAAGGTCCACAATTGTATTTTATATTTGATGAGCAACAAAAAAGGGGTATATCAGAAACATACTCATAGATTTCTACAATTATTATCCATTCGAGTTACCTCTTTTAAATTAAGGACCACAGTGGTATTTTATATTTATATATCAAGCCAACAAATGGGGCGATAGGGTGTCCGCATGGGACCAGTAAGTTAGAATATAAGTTAAATAAGCTAGAATTTAAGCATTTTTGTTCTAGCAAGTAAGATAACTGTGGGGGTTTGTGGGGATTCTTTAAAGTCTTCTCCAAGAACCATCCACTTCCACAACTTAACCTGTCTTTTCCCTCACCCATAAGACACCATACCTACTTGCAATTTTGGGCAGCGTAAGCTCCCAGCAGCATTTTTCATACCTGAAAGGAAATCTCTCCGACGGCATACATAATTTCGAACTTTTCTGGTTCATACTCCATGAACCAGTTTACATCTCCTATCGGCTCAGCTTGTCATCAATTAACGATAAACAAACGCCGGCCAGCGTATTGCGGACACAGCTGCAACCGATATTCCCTTCTACCGTACATAAATAAACATTGCTCCAATCCCGAAGTTCGCAACACTTGCGACAATTCTCTTTCATCGGTTATCAGTCGATCATGGAATTTGGGCATGGAAATGATCATTGTTTAGACAATCTTACCCATGCCATCCCCTATGCTGATCCACAGCAAAGCAAAGCAAACACAGTACCTCACTGCGTTTGTTTTGTTTACTTTCCGCTGGTCCATGGTTCTGTGGCGGTTCTTTAATACATTCCTAAGGATCCGCCCATCCTCTTAAATTAACCACTTTCCAACCCACCATACCTACCTGCAATTTTGGGACAGCGTAAGCTGCCCTTCATTCTCTTTCACCTGAAAGTTAAATCTTATCAAGCATGCACACCAAACAAATTATTTCATTCATACATGCACCGTGCCAGACAATCGGCTCAGCTTGTCAGCAATTATAAAAGATAAATACACGCTGGCCAGCGTAATTTTTAACATAGCTGTAGCCGGTATTCTCGCTACGGTTCATGAGTGAATATCGCGCCTATACCCTTAAGTCCGCAACACTTGCGACAATTCCCTTTCATCGGTTATCAACCGATCCTGGAATTTGGGCATGGAAAAGATCATTATTTAGGTAACCTTACCCATGCTAACGATGCTCCGGCCTGTAAAACAAACAAAAGCTACCATAGCCTAGGTCATAGGCGAGCAAACCATCGGCTTGCTTATCGCCACGAAAAAATCTATAGCCTGCAATGGCATTAGCATGAACGCCTAAGTAAACACGATGTGCATATCATCGTGACCCTTGAGCGTTTTTGTGTATCTTGAAGCAAAAACCTATTTCATTCTCAGGCGCAGGTCATCAAAGATTTATGGCCGTCGAAACAGCGTTTCTGTTTATTTAAGACACAGAAACCTATTTCTCCCCTCGGCGATGTTTCGCCATCGCATATTTCTATAATACCAATTCATTGCACCAGCCCATGTTTATTTAGGTGCACTTTCGTCGTCGCCGATATCCAGGCTGAAGGGCAACGTACTTGTGCTATACGCACACATACACAATCCTCCCCTATCGATGCAATTCGTGGCCATCGAACAGATGGATGTGAGTTGCATCATCTGAGTCAGATATTAACCGCGTAAGCGAACGCACGTATTGGAGGTCGTTAATGAGGGATCCAAATTTTGTCACCCATCGGGTACACTCACACACGGTTTTCAGTGGAGTTTTTCGCGATGAAGTCACGTTCTAGTAAAGTCGAATTTTCAACCCCCGATGGGCGCTGGAGTATCTTGTTCTAACAGGACTGAGTCCGATCAATAGTGAATGACAGCGTGCAACGAGTCAGAATTAAGTTAAAGAACATTTAATTATCAATCGACAACCACGAGCGTGATTTAAATTAAAGAACATTTAGATGTCCATTAAATAACCCCGAGTTTAAAATTGAATTAAAGAACGTTTAATTATCTTATAAGCAACTCCAGTGTTCAACAGAACATTCAAATAATAACCCCAAGCGAAGGGCAATTAAAATCTGCTGATCATTGAATAAAGAAATCAATTACGAATATACAATGTGTTTCATTTATTTCCTGTATTCTCGGGTGAACTTTGTTTTTATGTTTTATCACATATTGGTCGGTGGACAATTATCAGTGAACAATCTGTGGTGTTGTACTCAACCTGCGTCCATTCTGACGCCTCTAGCATAAATACCCACAGTTCGCCTGGGTGAGGCATTAGCCTGCACATCTGCAGGTCAAATTCCTCACCACCATATCCATAAACCAGCATATCAACTTAAAAAAAGATAAGATCCAACGTGAACCTTGGCCACCGTCGGCAAGATTTCTGTTGACTTAATGCTAACAAAATTCATTCCTTTCTAGAGCACCAGAGCCATTCGGCTAAAACAAATAGACCCAAATTTTCGGCTGACCTATCGTCACCTAAGAATGTATAGCCTACAACGGCATTATCATGAACGCCTGAGTAAACACGATGTGCATCTCATCGTGACCCTTGAAATAGCGTTTTTGTTTACCTTAAATCAAAAAACCTATTTCGTTCTCAGGCTCAGGTCATCAAGGATTTATGACCACATTGCCTGCAGTCCCCTATGTTCGTTCGTTTGTTGATTCAGGTGCAGTATCGTTCTTTGTCGATGCTTCGAGCGGAAGGGGCATCATACTTGACCATATTGTCATACGAAAACCCTCCCACGGAATACCAATATGATCGCCGATTGGCTGCACGGAGATCGGAAAATTCATCGCGAGCACCACTAGTGGATGTCGACGGCAAGATCGAACGGAGTCAGATTTCAACCCCCGAAGGCAGCACACGAGTCAAGTGTTCACCGCGCCTGAGTTGTCATACGCGAGTCCAGTAATTATTAAATTTTTATTCAAGGTTAACGCTTATGTCCAAAGCAATTCGGTTACAGTGGTTATCTTATTAAGACGAAGGTTTAAATGTTTACTCAAAAACAGCATTGTATTAGACTGTAGTGATCGTTAAAGTGCCGACTAATATATCAAAGGAACAATCAAAAAATAATAAAAGAACATTCAACAGAACAACATCTGTGTTTTCATTTGACATTTTTCTGTAGTGCGCAGTCTCCAGGAACTCGACTGTGGAGTTCGGTGTTCGTTGACGCAATTTTCGTTGATAATCTCCTGTGAACAATCCGTGGTGTTTTCGCTCAACCTGCGTCCGTGCTGACGCATCAGCAAAACACCCACAGGTTCTTAAAGCTCACCTGAAGAACCCCCCATATTCGCCACCCATATTTGCATCCCAATCACCAGCATACCTGAAACATTTCCTTTCTCAATGACATTTAATGCATCCAAATCCCTAAAGAGAATTCTCACAGCATTCACGCATTTAATGCGTTATTCAAATTTCCCGTAAAGAATTCTTCACATCATATAGCGTCATAAATCACAAACCATTCGGCACCCTTGTCATCGTAAAACGCAATGTCGAACAGCTTGTTTATACAGTTGCAATAAACCGGCCCGCGATTCGTTTGTCTAATCGACAAACAATTACCGCATCCCAAGCATTATCATCGGAACCGAATCCTCTAGCATTTCCTAGTACAAACAAGAACTCGGTTCCTACTGCAGTCTGAGAGGCCATAAACATTAAAACCCATTAGCACCTTTTCCTTATGGCGACGCATCTATTAACGCATCCGCACCACTCATCTACGACTGTAATGATGCCCTTATTTGTTTTCAGCACCATTTCTCCCATGAATTGCTGTCTATGATAGCCACAATGCACAGCATAAACAATGATCTATTCGATCCCTTTGTTTTTTTTCCTCGTTTCAGGTTTCGTTTATCCTTTGCTAAATCCATCGATAAACACGGTTATGGGTACGATCACACACGCACACCACCGCGTGCCAGAGATCGCCTTCCATTGGTGACTGGTCAAAGGAAATTTCATTTCCTTTTCACCACACCACCAAACTCACCCCAAACGAGGGTTGAATCATTAAGTCATTTTGTCCTCCTTATCACAAAACCAAATTTTATATACTCATGTAGTTTTTATTTAATATTAATATTATTATAAATATTATCATGATTTGCCGTTTTTATGCATATATGCATTGTTGTCGTTTTGTTGTTAATGTTTCTTGTGTGCTATAAAAGACGAAAACTAGTCAATCCGAGGGGCGCATGTCGTGTATTCAAGTGTCCAAAGACATCCAATCCAATTGGATATTACGACTCTTGTATTTTTTTTTTCTTCATTAGTGTCGTTTTCGCATCTCTAAATCAAACAAACTATGAATATACGTCACCATGCAAATCGCCCGTAAAAATAAGGGGGGGCGATAAACAATTCTACGGCCATAGTATAATGAATTCGAGTGGGTGGTAGACAGTCAAGAAGAAAAATGGTAGTTTTAACTTCCTGGTTTCAATTATGCTCTCGTCCTTTTTGAGGTTTCTTCTTTTACTGCGATTAAAAGATGTGAATACGTCACAAGATATAAGAGGCCCAGATCAGGCGACTTATACAATTTCAACACATACAAAAATCACCTGCGTAAAAATGGTGACCCGGGATTAAATTTTTTTTTTTTGAAGGATCTACTAGATACTATTTCCCACATTTTGAAAATAAGCCCAATTTTTCGTCTATTACAAAACCAGAAAACACGTTATTTTCGGTGAGTAGACAAAAGCTTAGAAAAATACCTTATTTTGAATCCGTTGACTTTTGTTTCAATTATCCTCGCAACTACATGCGACACCATTTTTCGCAGTAGTTTCCTCCATTTTATCAAATGGAAAAATAATAAAACCAAAATTATCGTTACAACCGATATACGACCACAGTTTCACAATCTAATAAAGGAAAAGACCAATTTTTTGCCGCAGTGGCTTTTCCTATTAAAAAAATACATATTGTAGCGAGCTTAGGGTTCGCTGGATTAATTATTTTTAATAAATAAGAGCCGTTAAATCGATTATGAATTAATATAACACTTTATTCATCATCATCATCGGCACTACAATCGGGAACCGGTCTTGGCCTTATTTAGCAAGTCCTGAGGCTTGTTAAATTTTCCATAATGATTTATTTTTTCTGGGCAAGGTCATTAGTCTTGCGCCAGGGGCTCCCTGACGGGGAATCGAACCCCGGTCTCCCGGGTGACAGGCGGGTATACTAACCACTATACTATCGAGGAGCCCAATAACACTTTATTAGTCCGTTAATAACAACCGTTACTTTTATCGTACACTTAACGATTTCTTGACTTATCGCTTCCGTACTTATCGCATCTGTTACTGCTTACTTCTTACTTAGTTCCTGATCTGCGTGCGACGTATTTATACCGTTTCCTCATTCTGATTCGGCGTTTCGTTTCCGTCCGTTCCATAGCCTCGAATTTTCTACTGCTTATAGTCTCCAGTTTTCCAGTATTTTCTAGAATATTCTAGTACTGATTGTCATATGCGTCACAATATATATCCACAAATATCGAGTTTCTTACTAACCATGTGTACTAAAAGATAGTTTAATAAGTAGCTAAATTGTGAAGTTATATATACTGTAGCTTATAACTGTGGATAATATTGGTAGTTGTGCCAGCACGGGCATGTGTTTACTAATATTCCACGTGAATATGGGATGTAGTTGATCGCCGAACTCACCTTAAACACTTTAAGTTCAAATAAAACGTACACTTTCGTCTTTGGATTTCACGCTCTTTATTTATAATACTGTTTTAATGTTTCACACACACTTAATATAATGTGTACACCTTCGGTAAATAGAATACACTTGAAACTTTAACACGACCAAGTCGTTGGTAAATATGGTTCGTTAAATTCTTAAATAGGTATCCTTATCCTAAAAACAACCGAAAGGAATCGATACAAACAATGTTCCTGCAACCGCACATTTGTGTCAACGCGTTTACTGTTTACATTATAATAGTATTATTAAGCACAACATTCACATTCATTTATATTGAGTTAGGCCGCTTTACAGTCTTTCACACAGAGCCACTTATTGGCATGATCATTCTTAAACAACACGGCGCAATTTCAAATATCAACCTCTAGGTTCGTTGAGTTAAGTTGCACCGTTTCGATGAACTACGTTGGTTCATGAGCGTCTAACCCCGACTCCGGTTGACACTCGACTCTGGTGGGCACTCCACTTCGTGCACATTCTCTGGTGGATAAAACTCGACTCCTGACTCGTGCAAAGTCGACCCTCGGCTAGGGTTGAGTTTTCTTCTCGAGAGAAAGTGAACTTTCTCATTTTGTGACAAAGGGGAGAGGATCTTGTGGGGTTCTTAAAGCTCACCTGAAGAACCGCCCATATTCGCAACCCATATTAGCATTCCAATCACTAGCATACCTGAAACATTTCCTTTCTCAAGGACATTTAATGCATCCAACGCATTACGTGAAAATCCCTAAAGAGAATTCTCACAGCATTCGTGCAGAGTCGACCCTCGGCTAGGGTTGAGTTTTCTTCTTGAGAGAAAGTGAACTTTCTCATTTTGTGACAAAGGGGAGAGGATCTTGTGGGGGTTCTTAAAGCTCACCTGAAGAACCCCCCATATTTGCATCCCAATTACCAGCATACCTGAAACATTTCCTTTCTCAAGGACATTTAATGCATCCAACGCATTACATGAAAATCCCTAAAGAGAATTCTCACAGCATTCACGCATTTAATGCGTTATTCAAATTTCCCGTAAAGAATTCTTCACATTATACGTCGTCATAAATCCCAAACCATTCGGCACCCTTGTCATCGTAAAATGCTATGTCGGACAGCTTGTTTATACAGCTGCAATAAACCGACCCGTGATTCATTTGTCCAATCGACAAACAATTACCACATCCCAAACATTATCATCGGAACCGTATCCTCTAGCGTTTCCTAGTACAAACAAGAACTCGGTTCCTACTGCAGTCCGAGGGGCCATAAACATTAAAACCCGTTAGCACCTTTTCCTAATGGCGACGCATATATTAACGCATCCGCACCACTCATCCACGACTGTAATGATGTCCTTATTTGTTTTCAGCACCATTTCTCCGATGAATTGCCGTCAATGATAGCCACAATGCACAGCGTAAACAATGATCTATTCGATCCCTTTGTTTTTTTTTCCTCGTTTCAGGTTTCGTTTATCCTTTGCTAAATGCATCAATAAACACGGTGATGGGTACGATCACACACGCACACCACCGCGTGCCAGAGATCGCCTTCCATTGGTGACTGGTCAAAGGAAATTGCATTTCCTTTTCACCACACCACCAAACTCACCCCAAACGAGGGTTGAATCACGGAGTCTTATTCCAACTACCGATCGCGACGGTCGGTTTTTTCTCCCGCTCCCCTTGGCGTGCGGGGATGCATAATCCAAAGTCGAGTGATTTTTATCCCCCGAGGTGTGTGCCGTTATTTTAGTGTTGTGTCAAAACTATCCACAAGTAATAACAAAGTCAGCAATACGTGTACGTTTAAAGTTTAAGTTGTTTTCCCAACTAATAATAACTCACATTAAAAATAAAAAAAAGAACCTTTTATACCAATCCAACAAGTGTTTAATTAGCCATGTTCCAGATCCTGGGCGTGCTTTCTTCACTTTTGTTCCCTTGGTGATCGTGTTTTTGTATTCAGCGGTATTTGTGATGGGGTTGAGAAGTGAATTAGCGCCGTACGCCGGCGCACAATACTTCCATCCCACATAAATATAAGAAAAAGAACAAAAGAAAAAAAGTGAACGTAAAATGAAAATGAAAGCCCCACTAAACTTTATTACTAAACTCTATCCAAGTTCGGGCTTCTGTAAAGAAAACTGTAAAGTAATGTATCATATGCTTACCAACGAGTAATTATATTCTGGATAGGAGCTGAGCCTGTGGCGGTTCTCCTGAACGCCACCATCCACCTTCCCATCATTCAGGTAAAAAGCCCATCTAGGGCATGCGACAGTCATAAAAAAAACAAGTATTGTGGCGGTTCCATTGAACGCCACTACTTACCTGACGGCTGGTAATGAAGAAATAGTTACATGTGGCACCTAAAAAGCATGTACTTACCTTCCACGCCGTGCCTGTAACATTAGAAAAACCGGTGAGTCATTAATTCTCGCTGATATGAAATTCCAGCGGCAACAAATGCTATTGGTTTAACAACCAAGCAACCAATATTCCCCGTTCAATATCTGTACGATATTCCACACCTGCAGGAAATGTGTATCTTTCCTTAGCACAGTGTTGTATTCCAGAATACTACCCTTATTAGATTTTTAACACTGAATCTCATTACTTTTCTAACACACCGTTAAAACTACCTCTGTTCATATCTATTTCTCACTTAATACATAACATTAATAAACTTTCACAATATTCTATATCAAGCCTGTTACAGTACATTTCATAACATGGCCCTTTTCATAACATGCACCTTTTTTCATTCAAAACATAGCACTTTGATTTTCGTTCAAAGTTTATTCAAAATTAAAAGTGACAGAGACCAAAGGAATACGTTGAGAAAATTTGTTTTGTTCACATTATAATTTCCAACCAATTAGAACAATAAGTAGCATAACAAGAGAGAAATTTTAATAGTAAAAGCAGTTTAAGTATTCAGTTGAGTTTGAGAAAGTGAGTTGAAGAGTTTCAGTTTTGAATTTGGAGTTGAAGTATTAAGTATTGGAAGTTTGAGTTTAGTTTTGAAGTAGAGTTTTCGAGTTTGTGTTTTGAAAGTTAAAATAAACAATTAAATCAAAGAGAAGAAATAGTTTTTCTTTGATAATCAATTGCAATAAATGATGACAGCAGAATAATAAATAAAGAAGAAAGGTCCCCGCTCTTCCCTCAACCGAAGAAGTACGGCGGGACTGTAACAACAGCATGCCCACATCGATCGGTCACCCGACCGACCAATACATGAGGGCATCCGGCCGACCGCCCAAGCATTCGAGTTCGCAAATGGAAATTTACCATTAGAATTCGATTGCGAGGATATGCCAGCAAATGTGCACGATCAGCTATAATGCTTTATGCAGTCGTCGATCGTATAAACATTTCAACCCCTTTTTCGTTGAGATACTTGCACCAGCTGCGAACATTTAGATGGGATCTATGCTATGTCTGCATACTTGCGAACACACGCGATGAGCAGCAGAGGCAATCATCGTGTGTGTATTTCAACCCATTTTGTGTTGAACAAAACGCAAAAGGGATATCTTACCTTATATGGTAATCGAAGCGATGATTGAATATGTCGTATTCTATCGCTTCGATGAACTTAGTTTAATCGCGTTCTGGATTCCGTGGAGGCAAGTCGGGCCTCCGCGTTAAAAAAATACACATGTGTCGCGTTGAGTTTTTGTAGCCTGGATGTGCGGTCGTGTCCTGAAGCCATATAGATCAATTTACTTAATTTGTACAAAAAATTAGTATTTAGTCGTTCTAATGTTTCGTGAGTCGATACTGGATCAAAAGATAAGAAGTGACAATACGTTTAATTATCTATTTACTTAAAGTGTACAGAAAATTAATATTTAGTAGTTGTAAAGTTTCGTGTGCCTATGTAAATTAACTTCAAGAAGTGTCAGAACCTTTGTACATTTGCGAATCTTTGTAACAAATGGATTAATCGTTTTAAGTTTATTTATCAGAACCTTTGTACATTTGCGAATCTTTGTAACAAGGGGATTAATCGTTTTAAGTTTATTTATCAGAACCTTTGTACATTGGCAAATCTTTGCAACAAGTTGATTAACCGTCTTAAGTTTATTTATTCAGTGTAAATTAACTTCAAGAAGTGTCAGAACCTTTGTGGGTTTGCGAATCTTTGTAACAAGTTGATTAATCGTCTTAAGTTTGTTTATCCAACGTAAATTGACTTTAAGAAGTGTCAGAACTATTGTACATTTGCCAATGTTTCGTAATAAATGGAATAATTATTTTGAGTTCATTATTGCTTCGTACATTAATTTCAAGGGACAGGTGATCAAGCCTATTTACCGGAGGAGGCCTTGTCGTTTGTGTGTGGGAGTTTTTTTAATAGGACGGTCGAGTTGGGCCCTCGTAGTGAACCCGTGCAAGGCGGCACATTACTACGATAGACAACTATAAATACCCACATTGGTGACCCCGACGTGATTTGAACACGCAACCTTCTGATCTAGAGTCAGAAAAGGGTCCTATCCCCAACGAATCCCAATCAACAACATCTGAACGACGACACCTGACGCAGCCAGTGTTCCAGATACCCAACGTTGGACTTCAGGTTACGTAAAATTTTTCTTTTTCTCTCTATTTGGTGAGCTCCTTCTGACCCACCAAAACACAAGTTTTCCTTTTGATATAACTGTTCTGAACCCAAGGTCAGACTAGATTAAAGTAAAACAATTCTTCAATTACTAACAACACAAACGTACAAAAATTGCATCGATTTTATTTTATTTGTTTTTTTTTTTATTTAAATGAATTGCAATTAAACGAAATAAATAAACAACTTTAAGAGAAATGAAGATAGTATAAATATTTATCCTTACGCATATGCAGAATTCAAGTTAAATTTAACCTAATTGTGATAAGATTATTGCCGTTTTAGTTGCCTTTGCCGCAAATTAAAAACAATACAATTAAGCAAACAAATTATACGTTTTATGTAAAAACAAATTAAGAGTAAAATTGGTAATAACTAAATGATACCTGCATGAAAGATTAAAAGGATTATATATATATATATAAATATACAATTTTAGTTTGGGGTCAGTATCCGTGTTCCATCTATCCAAATTGTAAATCTTTATCACGCACTAAACAAACTAAAACAAGTACAAGAAAACTAACTCAACGAGAGCAGGGAGACAGTGAAAAGAGTAACGTTTATCAGGCTAAACAGTCTTAAATAAGATACGACCAGAATTTCTTTTTATACGTATCACCGTACCTTACATTTTTCTTTCTCTCCCTCTTTACTGTTCACTCACGCGTTTAGTCAGCGGTGATTTAACCGAAATATTGAGTATACCCGTAAGCCCCTTCTGGGCATCAGTACGCCGATATTTTTGGCTGGTATTCCGCGACACCCAAACGCACGACAGATCTGCGACTGACGCCACCGGAACTTTCCGACTTGACTCTCTGATTCGTCATCACGCGCACGCACTGGACTTTCATCTCACTTTGCTTTGGCCCCGACCATTTCTTCCGCTCGTCTCCCCTACACAGGAAATTAAGAATCCTTTCCTGGCGCTTCCGCTTTTTCGATTGCAGGCACTCCTTATTACGCAGAGAGAAATATGGCTCAGTCAACGAGGGCAAAAACTGCACTGCTGGAGCAACAGCAGCCGCGCGCAGAATCACCTGCGTTCGAAGACGCATTCAGCGTTGAACACCCTCCGCGCCCCAACAACCACGACTTACGTTTACCTCCTTTCGACGAGGAGGACGCCGAGCTTTGGTTCGCCATGGCGGAGCGCATTTTTAGGGCTACCGACCTGCACGACGAAGAGCTCCGTGCGGTCGAAGTAATCCGCGCGCTGAATCGCACGCAAAGGACTCATGTTGCGCATATAATTAGGTCACCCGACCCAAGACCGTATAGTAGCATGGAGGAGGCACTCCTCAGCGCCCTTGACGAGCCCGAGAGCAGACGACATCAGCGTTTAGCGGCCGAGCCGAACTTCACTGACATGAAACCATCACATTTTCTGACACACCTGCGCGCAATAGCGGGGACGGGAATCTCCGATGATGCCATCAGACCCCATTTTATAAGGTGCCTTCCCCAGTATGCTCGTTCCACCCTTATAGCGCAGCCCAACCAGAGTTTGGGTTGGCTGGCAAAAATCGCAGATGCGATTATGGAAAGCGCGGATCCACAATCCTTAGCCTGGCACATTGTAGAGCCAATGCCAATGACCTCTCGCCTCACACATAGCCTGGCACATTGGAGTACCAATGCCAGCGAGTTAGTGCACCTCACACTCTGGCACCTAGGAAATCCAATACCAGCGAGCCTTCAGCACCCCCGACTACACTCGACTGTTTTCGATTTCCTTTCTCACTTCCGTTCATCGACACCTTATGCACTTATGTCAATGACCAACTTTACCGACAGTAGTCAATGACCGGGTACCAGGGTACCCACATATAGAACAATGTTAAAACAAATATTTTGCAATAGATTTTAATTTGTTTATCAGAAACAAATATATTGTGAATATTTTATGTATTTTATATAAATATTTTTTATAAATATAAAAAATTTTGACTATCTGCGGCTACAAAGGGCCTATTGAAATCGGCGCAGAGCAAGGTCAGGATCGACAGGTGTGTAACAAATTCAGTTATACCTGCTAGAGGGATCTCGAGTATTCGGTTGACGAATAACTTGTACGGCCAACTTTCTATTTATAACTTGCGAGTTTATGGTGAAACCATTCGAATCCGGCGTTAGAGAAAGCGTGGTTCAGTCAGCGTCCTTTGTGCATCTGAGCATCTTCAAAATGACGACTTTGTTGACACGTGCTCAATTCAACAGGTAATAATATTAAAATTAATATTGTTAATGTATTTAATAATATTAAATAATTTTGTTTTTAGAAAGCAAGAAAGGCGTGTCGGCAATGTGAAATGCCGGTTTGCGACGAACACGCAACTACGTTGGTTGAATGTAATGCATGTCACAGAAGTCCTTCTGAATAAATTTGTTTGTTAATTTAAATGCATTTTTATTGTTTTTCATTAATTATTAGTTATTTAAATAGTTAATTGTCAATAATTAATTATTAATTAACTATTTAACATTCAATTTTGCATCATTCTTCATCATTCTCAATGCTTTTTAAATGGGGTACCCGGGTACCCGGTCGCGGAATACAGAATACAATTTTTTTAAATGTCAATTTGAAAGTAAAAAAAAATTGTTTTTTCATTGAAATTTCGTAATTATCATTCAAATTACAAAATTAGACTAAATGCTAAGCCTATTTTAACATACTACATTTTGATATAATTTACTGGCTCTGTATGAGCACCTAAATTATTCTACGTCCATTTATTTTGTTTTCTATACAAATATGTTACCTTTGTTAATGAATGCATATGTAGCACTTGTATATTCATCCCACACTTAAGACACATTAGAAATAAAACGCACTTGTTTTAATTCAGTTCCAACTTTCATTTAATTGCACTTAGGATTAATTAATGTGACATTAAATTACATTTTCTTAGATTGTAAATTAGACACACACACACACGATGTCTCCACACCCGCTGGTTATATTGCACACAACACAAAATCACAGCAAATCCGTCTTTTTGACTCGTAATCTTCACTGCTCTCCATATAATTTTACGCGCAACGGACTTCAAAACTCTAGTACCAACCCTACTCTCGGTCAACAATTTATCATCAATCCTTAATGACCGCACCGGACAAATGTCAAAAACTAACTCCTTTAACGAAGACTTTTTTTCTTCCATCCTGCAGATCGAAGGATATGTCCTGTTTTCTGGTTGGCTCCTTGGCCAGCCGCTATTTCCTTTCTTTATCTTTCCCGGCATGGGATCAAAAGAGGAAACACAAAAGAAAAATCAACAGAGGATCGCGCTAATGCACATTTATGATCCTTTATGTTGGTGGGCGCTAAAACGAACATGTGGTTCGTTTTATGGCACAAGTTATTTGTTCTCGGAGAATGGACAAAAATGTTGTGGGGGCTTTGGTTATGGTGCCTTCATGGATACAGGTTCACTCATGCCCCCATCACAATAGTTCCGCCGAATACCAGGGAACCGAGTTCGCTTGCAAGCCGTTCGAAAGTGGAAACAAAAATAATATGCACTAGGAAGGCTTGTTGTTTAATGTTCTTTCTTTATTTTAACTTATTTATTTTTACAAATTTCACCAAATTGCTGTATTATTATTATTTTAATTTTTAGAATCACAAACCTCATTATATATCTGCTCACCATGTAAGGGAGAACTTCCGTACACAAATAACATCAAGCGTGAACAACAATTGAGCCTGAAATAATCGGTATCGGCACGTACACCGGTGCACTCTGCAGGTCGCACTTAATACGTCAATTGTTTTACTGAAACACTCCCTTTCTTGACGCATATGACAATCAGTACTAGAATATTCGAGAAAGTTCGAAACAAAGTACTAGAATATTCTATAAAGTACTGGAAAACTGGAGACTATGAACAATAGAACATTCAAGGCTTTGGAACGGACGGAAACGAAACACCGAATCAGAATGTGAGGAAACGGTATAAATACGTCGCACACAGATCATGGAGGGAAGTAATAAGTAGAAACTGAAGCAAGTGATAAGTAAGAAGTAAGCAGAGTAGCGAGCGATAAGTACGGAAGCGATACGTCAAGAAATCGTTATGTGTACGGTAAAAGTAATGGTTGTTATTAACCAACTAATAAGGTGTTACATTAATTCAAAATCGATTTAACGGCTCTTATTTATTAAAAATAATTAATCCAGCGAACCCTAGCTCGCTACAATATTGTCAATAAAATGATCTCACAACCATTGTCTTTTGCTATGTCTTCTGTAACCGTTACATACTTCCGCAGCAGACCATACAGGGCAAAGTTACTGATTGCTTTCAACCCGGCGAAGGCCACGACGATCCTTGTCCCTGTTCAATCCAAGTTGACATGCAGTCTCCACGTGACACCCGTGGATAGCTACTTTCACACCCGCCAAATAGTGAACCAATGCATGCAGTGACATCCTGAGAAATGTTGGCGCAAGGCTAATAACCATGCCCGTAAAAATGAATTATTATGGCAAATTTAACAAGCCTCGGATATGGACCGGATACACGACGACGATCGCGGAAACGAAAATGGCCAAACGATTTAAGAATTTTTTCATGGAACGTCCGCTCACTATACAGAGCTCGAGCTACACAGCAGATAGCCTGACATAACAGCGTTACAAGAAATAAGATGGACGGGGAGTGGTGTTATTCAAAGAAACGAGTATGACATTTATTACAGCTGTCAGGCAAAACACCATGTGCTCTGGGTAGGCTTTCTAGTCAGCCTGAAGCCTGCTATCATCGGCTTTAATGCAATAAAAGGAAAGGCTATGCACTCTTCGCGTGCGAAGCAAATTTAAGAACATACGCCTCATAAACGTTCACGGACTTACAGAGGAGTCCACTGACGACGCGAAGGAAGAATTATATGAGAACGTCGAACGGGCCCTCAATGCCTGCCCAAGATATAATTTGAAAATCGTTCTTGGTGATTTGAATGCAAATATAAGTCGGGAGCCGGTTTTCGCATAGTTTGCATGAGAACACTAATGACAATGGACTACGAGTCATCGAACTGGCAGCATCGAAAAACTTGGTCGTTGCGAGTACCAGATTTCCGCGTAAAGATATCCACAAAGCCACCTGGGTATCACCTGATGGAGCCACCAAATTGACTACCTGTTGATAGATCGCCGCCACTGCTCGAGCCTGATGACGGGACGAACGTACCGAGGTGCCAACGTCGACTCGGATCACTAACTTGTTGGTACAGTTTTCCGAGGGGCGGATTGTCTTACGAAGATGTATTGCATCCGCGGATCAGGTTCGAATCAACACGGCGCGCCTTACGCAATAAGAATATCAGTAAGACCTTTGGTTATGCGTTAAGACTCGTCCTCGAAGAGCTCGACGGAGGGAGAGTAATTCCTGGGGCCAGAATGCCGGGCGTAGAAGAGAAATGGAGACGCCTTAAAAATACTGTCATTAGTACTGCCAACTCCATCTTAGGCAGTAGTCGTACAGATCGGGACGACTGCTTTAATGATGAGTGCAAACTCACGACTGAGCGTAAGAATGCTGCATACCGGGCAATGCAGCAGTCTCATAGGACGCGGGTGCGCGAGGAGAAAACAAAGAGCTCAGAAGATCTGAAAAAACACTTCACAGACAAAAGAAAAGTGCCTGAAAAAAAACCGTGTCTGTGAAATAGAGAAAAGTAGAGAGCGTGGTCCGCACAAGGCGCGGAAGTTCTACCAAATAATCCGCAGTATGACGCGGTACACACCACGCTACACTTACTGCAAGGATAAAGAGGGTAATCTGATCACCGATCCTGAAGGCATTCTGGAGCGATGGGAAGTGCACTTCAATGAATTGCTAAATCGTCAGCTCACAGAAGAATTGGAGGCTCCACCAATGCAAGATCAAGACCAAATGCTGCCGTCACCAAGCATTGAAGAAACATTAAAATCCATTAGACAGCCCAAATCAAATAAAGCCCCTGGAGCTGATGGCACACCAGCTGAGCTGATCAAACAAGGAGGGACAGCGTTACATCACGCAATTCATGAGATCGTGGTGCACGTATGGGAGCAAGAGGAGATGCCGGAAGATTGGCGTAGCGGGATAATTTGCCCCATACATAAGAAAGGAGATATCGCACTGTGCAGCAACTATAGGGGTATAACATTGCTGACTACCGCCTATAAGATACTCTCCACTATCCTACAAGATCGGACAGCCCCATTCGCTAAAGCCATTATTGGTCAATTGTTGCGGATTGGCAATTAAATGTGCTGGAATGTACTGGAGAAATCTAGTACATTCGCTGTGTATACCAGTTACGCAGTAGCTGGCACCAGCTGGCCGATTGTCACCACGATGAGGTCATAGCGTCCCCTTTTTAATTGGCACTTATGCCCAATGAGTCAGTCTGCAACCAACCTTCAACGGGCTCGTTACATCAGAGCAAGCATCGTCATCACGAGTAAAACGGAACAAGAAGTTAATCAATGTCGTTCTTGTTAACATAACTCAGAATGTTCAACAAATTAAATCAATCTCTTTAAAGGGTAAATTCCTCGAGTCGTTTTTTTCTTCCATCTGCCTTGTTCGTACAAAGACCAACCGAATTGAAACAAGCGACTACTGGCGTAATTGAATTGCATCACACTCAGGGCAGCGGTTCGCGAGAATCACCATTATCACCCATCGGTGGACGCAGACTTCAACCTAACGGTTGTATCCCGTCACATTTTCTGGTCCTTCCAGCCGGATCAGATCATCATCAAATAGGATCTCGACGGACGGCATTCCTCGTCCGGCAACGAGATATTACAACATGTTCTGGTCCTTCGAGCCGGATCAGATCAAAATCAAATAGGATCTCACCGGACGACATTCCTCGTCCGGCATCGAGATAGCTAACAGTCAATATCAGTGTGGCTTCATCCCAGGCAAATCAGCAATTGATAAGATATTCACCCTTAGGTAGGCGATGGAAAAATGTCAGGAATTTAAGATTGCATTATATCATCTATTTATAGACTTTAAGGCCGCCTACGACAACATAGCCAGGGTAGAACTATATAATGCCATGAGAGAGTTCGGCATTCCAAACAAATTGATACGACTTTGTAGGTTGACCATGATCAACGTAACTAGTCAAGTAAAAATAGCAGGATTGCTGTCCAAACCAATAAACATCTTTAATGGACTTCAATAAGGGGACGGTCTGACCTGCCCCTACTTTTCAACCTGGTGTTGGAGAAAGCAATCCGTGACTCTGGCGTCACAACTAGAGGAACTATTATCACCAATTCCAGCCAGATACTTGCCTACGCAGATGACATCGACATCACCGGTAGAACCGAATCGGCTGTACAGGACTCCCTCGCCCAGATCGAGCAGGCGGCACAAAAACTGGGACAGCACATTAATAAGGGGAAAACTAAGTACATGGTGGCAACTTCTGCGAAGAGAAGACCTAACGTTAGTCAAACTATCAGGGTAGTGGAGCACGCATTTGAAGTAGTGCAATCCTTTAACTACCTTGGGTCAATAGGATCAGCCGATAAAAATATGGAAGAAGAAATACGCGAACAGCTGATCATATCCAACAAAGCCTACTATGGTATATCAAGGCTCTTTACCCAGAACATCCAAGCTACTACTGTACAAGACCATGGTCTTACCAGTACTCAAGTATGGATCCGAGACCTGGGTTCACTCTGAACTCTTAACCGCGTTCGAGAGGAAGGACTTATGGAGAATTGTTGGCCCCGTATGTGAGGGAGGACGGTTCCGGAGATGCTACAACCATGGGTTGTGCGCGATCTACCTTGAAGCTAATGTTGTAAGAAAAATCTAGCACGGTAGACTCCGGTGGGCGGGACACCTAGCTCGCATGAGCGAAGAGGAGCCTGCCCCCCCCCCCCCCGCCCCCACCTTGTCGGCGATGGGGGGATGTCGTAGACCAGGACGCCGAGAGCCTGGGAGCGCCAAACTGGATGACATCGGCTCGAAATCGGAACCGGTGGAGAGATTTGTTAAATAAGGCCAACACCGGATCCCGGTTGTAGTGCCGATGATGATAATACATGGAAAAGTTTCCGACCTCAACGTGAAGATAGCAGCACTCGTCAATAAAAGCTAATGAATGTAGTTATGCATCTTGTACGCTGGAGAAATTATTAAAGCATTTAAGTTAGTTCCCATGATCAGATTTCCCTAGCCAAGTCAGAGTCCTTTCCATTTTCTCCAGACACTTCATTCGCTGGGGACCAATGCTCTCTTTTCGAAGGTGAATAGCATCAGCTTAATTTTCCCCTCCTTCACAGTTCTGTCTTCGTACAGATCAATGTACTCTGAGTTCACCATATTACCGAATTAGGTAAATGGGTTTCGCTCAGAACTACATTGATTCATGCACATACCACCAAATCCACCCCAAGATTATCATACATCGAGTTTCTGTTCTCTCATTCTCCCGCTTTCTTCGCTCATCAATTTACCGATGTAATCCACCACACATCGACGAACGTGGCAAAGAGAGAGCAGAAGTATGTTTTCTTTTGGTTGTCAAGTGCAAAAATTAAAAATCCAATTTCATCCCTAATTGGGATCAGTCTTTATTCACCTATCATCGTGGATGGTCACACCGCCGCGAATCGAGTTTCCGCCACCGCTGTGTCCGAACGCGAGTGCGTCTGTGAACTTCAATTGTATTGTTTTCAATCAGTAAACTCTTCTAGTAAGAAATTTTATTCATTAAATCATGACTGGACGCCGAAAAGGAGTGTTAGAATGAATTAAAACTAGTTCGATTTTAAATTACATCAATTCCAATTCCATTCGGTCAGCAAGTCTTCAATACCCGATTTTATAATGCACGCATTTTTAACTCGTGGATAAGCCATCGTGGCGTACTCACTTAGTGTGTTGGCGTGCCTTACATTCTGCTACTTCATATCAACAGTATTCTTGTAACATATATATAAAAACAAAATATTAATAAGTGACATAAAAAAAAGGATTAACCTAAAAACAACTTTCAGTGCGTTTATTTATTCCATCTTCTCGGGTGAACAATTTTCTTTCTGTGGATCATCGCTGGGGGAGTTAAGGGAATACTTGCCGTGCGACGGAATTCATACTTCTACCCCCACACCACTCGTTGCGAAGGCTTTCTGCTTTATTCTTTATAAAGCTCTCCATTCTGCTCAACCATGCCAACAACATGGGGTACTTTCCTCAAGCTTGGAAGCATGCTGTTGTCTGCCCAATAGCAAAAGCTGGGAAACCAAATTATCACCCCTCAAGCTTTCGTCCTATTTCGCTCCTCACCTGCATCAGCAAAATATATGAACAGTTCAGATACGAGAAGCTAAATAAACTCATCAGTGCTAGGAACCTAATACCTGATTTCCAATTCGGATTTAGAAGAGCGCACAGCACCACCATGGCTCTCAACATATTTCAAAACCATGTTTGTGTGCGCCTTTTTAATAAGGAACCCACCATTGCGGTGAGCTTGGACATTGAAAAGGTTTTTGACACAACCTGGATCGAAGGTCTCGTTTTTAAATGACTGAATACTGGCCTCAGTAAAACGCTGTGTAGTATCATCTACCAGTCCGTTTTAAACAGAACCTTCCAAGTTCGAGTGAATACAAAGCTTTCCCGAACCTTCAACGCCGCTGCAGGCGTACCACAGGGCTCCATTCTAGGCCCCATCTTATTTAATATCTACACCTCAGATATTTCTCGCCCCGTAGACGGTAGAGTAAACCAGATATGTTATGCGGATGACCTCCTAGTGTACAGGTCATCTAAAAGCCCAAAACTCGCAACAAACCGACTCATCCGTCATCTAGACGAACTGTATCTGTACTACAGTCGATGGAAAATTCGACTTAAGCCCCCCAAAGCAGTAGCTATAATTCTGAGTAGTAAACACTCCCAACCTACTTCTCGATATTCACAGAATGTCCAAATACAAATAGGAGGTACTACGGTTAGACCACAGAACAGGATGAAATATCTTGGGGTCATCTATACTCCAAAAATGAATTTCATCAAACATGTGACCCAGATTCTTCAAAGGGGCCTGGGTTGGTCTAAGCAACTGCACAACATCTTGAAGTGGAGCAACAAAGTTGACACCAAAGTTAAGCTTCTCTGGTATAAGCAGCTAATCCCATCTGGAATATCATACGCCTTTCCCATATGGTCCTTTATATCTTCGGCCCAAATGGAAAGGCTTCGAGTTTTCAAAAGAAAACTCCTCAAAAGATGCATCAACCACTTTAGAATGCCTGACGGTCGCCATTACACGAACTCTCACCTATACGAAGGTGCCTCCATTATCCCTATCGACGAGTACTTGCTACAATTAGCATACAAGTACCTCGAAAGCATTCAGAACAGCGAGAATCCACTTGTACGGGAGTCTTGGGTACTTGACCCTTCTCTCTTTCGATCTCTTCGAATCAGACCACCACAATTTCTTCTTCAGTACAAAACTGAAGAAAACACCCTTCCCAACAACATTCTCATTTATAATAAAGAATTCCTGGAGCCATCCTATAGGATATACTGCTGACACACTACAAACACGCACGCACAGTACAAGGCGCACAAACACACACACATACACACCGACCAAAGCGCAGATTATCAGACGCCAAAGACGTGATCTGCGTTTACTACCGCACTCAAGACCTACCGGTCTTGTACGATTTCTTTCCCACCATCCCCCCATCCAACTAGTTAGAGAACAATTGAACTAACCCCGTCCACACTATCCTTAGATACGTACTTCCCCTTTCTTTTCAGATATCTTGAGACAGAGCCCAACATTGTCACGGATGTGGGTGATTCTGGGTATCGCAAGATGACCAGAAGCCAGAGACACGATGAAGGACACATTTGCCCTTGTCTCCCTAAAGTCGGCCTCTCGCCACCCCATTTTTTTTTCTTTTTCGGGAAGATATCTAATGTAGTATTTCAGAATACTACTGTCCTTATTAGCTTTAACACAGAATCTCATTACTTATCTAACACATCCTTAAAACTTTCTCCTTACATATCTAACATTCTCATTTAATACATATCATAAATAAATTTAATACATAACAAATACATATCATAAATAAATTTAATACATAACAAATAAGTGTAGATACAGGTTATCTAGGAATGGATCTTCTTTACCAAATTACCAACAAGGTACAACGCGTAACCCATTCCGAAATAATTCTGCAAACTGCGAAAACCGTTTTGGTGAAAATTCTATGACCACAAATAGACAAAATGATAGGCAAAATGTTAAAAAAAAAAAAAAGTTAAAGAGGGGGAAGAAAGAAAGAAAATTTTTGAGTTAACATATATATTGGAAATATTGAAATTTTTAATGAGTTATATATATTCGAAATTTGAAATATATATTCGAACGAAAAAGAGAATTTTGAAACATAACTTTTTTTTAAGTATTAAAATTTTTTGGGTAAGAAAAAAAAAGGTTCCAAGGAGAAATATTTAAATTTAGTTAATATATAATGTAAATAGACAATTTTTCTAGTGTTGAGAACTTTTGAAATTTAATTATTGTAACCTTTGATGGAAGATTAATTTTGAAAACCATTGTAATTGAACGAAAACCCTAGTCCTTAATTAAGCTATAGTTACAAAGAAAATTATTCTCTTCAAGGATAATTTTCTTTCTCGAATAAGGGTGGGATGTAGTATTCCAGAATACTACTGTCCTTATTAGCTTTAACACTGAATCTCATTACTTATCTAACACATCGTTAAAACGTTCTCCTTACATATCTAACATTCTCATTTAATACATATCATAAATAAACATACACAATATTCTATATCAAGTCAGTTACAGTACATTTCATAACATGCCCCTTTTTCATAACATGCACCTTTTTTCATTTGAAACATGGCTCTTTGATTTTCGTTCAAAGTTTATTCAAAATTTAAAAGTCACAGAGAGTAAGTAATACTTTGAGAAAATGGTTTTTATTCAAATTATAATTTACAATGAATTAGAACACAATGTTCTATAAGAAGAGAGAAAATTGAATTGTAAAGTCAGTTTTGAGTTGAGTTCAGTAAGTTTAAGTTGAGTTGAGTTCGAAGTTGGAGTTTAAGTTTTGCGTTTGAAGTTTTTAAATAAAGTTTTAAGTTTGAGTTCGAAGTCAATAGTTTGAGTTTTAAGGAAAGAACAGAGTTAGAGTTGAGTTCAGACGCGTTTATTAAAACCTCCACACTCTTCCCTCAACCGAGTAAGCACGGCGATTTGGGAGACGTTATAGCGTTTGAAATGGGGGGATGGGTGCGAACATACAGGGCAAAGTCTCTGATTGCCTTCAACCCGGCGAAGGCCAGGACGATCCTTGTCCCTGTTCAATCCAAGTTGACATGCAGTCTCCACGTGACACCCCTGGATAGCTACTTTGACACCCGCCAAGTAGTGAACCAATGCATGCAGCGACATCCTGAGAAAGGTTGGCGCAAGGCTAATAACCAGGCCCGTAAAAATGAATTATTATGGCAAATTTAACAAGCCTCGGATATGGACCGGATACACGACGACGACCACGGAAACGAAAACGGCTAAACGATTTAAGGATTTTTTCATGGAACATACGCTCACTATACAGAGCTCGAGCTGCACAGCAACTAGCCGATGCCCTGTCCGAATATAAGGCTGACATAACAGCATTACAAGAAATAAGATGGACGGGGAGTGGTGTTTTTCAAAGAAAAGAGTATGACATTTATTACAGCTGTCACGCAAAACACCATGTGCTCGGGGTAGGCTTTCTAGTCAGCCAAAAACTGAAGCCTGCCATCATCGGCTTTAATGCAATAAATGAAAGGCTATGCACTCTTCGCGTGCGAGGCAAATTTAAAAACATAAGCCTCATAAACGTTCACGGACCTACAGAGGAGTCCCCTGACGACGAAAAAGAAGAATACTATGAGAACGTCGAACGGGCCCTCAATGCCTGCCCAAGATACGATGTGAAAATCGTTCTCGGGGATTTGAATGCGAAAATAGGTCGGGAGCCGGTTTTCAGGCACTACGCAGGTTCCCATAGTTTGCATGAGAACACTAATGACAATGGACTACGAGTCATCGAACTGGCAGCATCGAAAAACTTGGTCGTTGCGAGTACCAGGTTTCCGCGTAAAGATATCCACAAAGCCACCTGGGTATCACCTGATGGAGCCACTCGCAACCAAATTGACCACGTGTTGATAGATCGCCGCCACTCTTCGAGCCTGATGACGGTACGAACGTACCGAGGTGCCAACGTCGACTCGGATCACTATCTTGTTGGTACAGTTTTCCGAGCGCGGATTGCCTTACGGAGACGTATTGCATCCGCGGATCAGGTTCGAATCAACACGGCTGCCTTACGCAATGAGAACACCAGCAACACCTTTGGTCATGCGTTAAGACTCGCCCTCGAAGAGCTCGACGGAGGGAGAGTAAGTCCTGGGGCCAGAATGCCGGGCGTAGAAGAGAAATGGACACGCCTTAAGAATACTGTCATTAGTACTGCCAACTCCATCTTAGGCAGTAGTCGTAGAGATCGGAACGACTGGTTTGATGATGAGTGCAAACTAGCGACTGAACGTAAGAATGCTGCATACCGGGCAATGCAGCAGTCTCATAGGACGCGGGTACGCGAGGAGAAATACAAAGAGCTCAGAAGAACTGAAAAAAGACTTCACAGACAAAAGAAAAGTGCCTGGGAAAAAAATCTTGTCTGTGAAATAGAGAAAAGTAGAGAGCGAGGCCCGCACCAGGCGCGGAAGTTCTACCAAATAATCCGCAGTATGACGCGGTACACACCACGCTGCACTTACTGCAAGGATAAAGAGGGTAATCCGATCACCGATCCTGAAGGCATTCTGGAGCGATGGGAAGTGCACTTTAATGAATTGCTAAATGGTCAGCTCACAGAAGAATTGGAGGCTCCACCAATGCAAGACCAGGACCAAATGCTGCCGCCACCAAGCATTGAGGAAACACTAAAAGCCATTAGACAGCTAAAATCAAATAAAGCCCCTGGAGCTGATGGCATACCAGCTGAGCTGATCAAACAAGGAGGGACAGCGTTACATCACGCAATTCACGAGATCGTGGTGCACGTATGGGAGCAAGAGGAGATGCCGGAAGATTGGCGTCGTGGTATAATTTGCCCCATACATAAGAAGGGAGATATCACACTGTGCAGCAACTATAGGGGTATAACATTGCTGAGTACCGCCTATAAGATACTCTCCACTATCCTACAAGACCGGATATCCCCATACGCTAAAGCCATCATTGGTCAATATCAGTGTGGCTTCATCCCAGGCAAATCAGCAATTGATCAGATATTCACCCTTAGGCAGGCGATGGAAAAATGTCTGGAATTTAAGATTCCACTATATCATCTATTTATAGACTTCAAGGCCGCCTACGACAGCATAGCCAGGGTAGAACTATATAATGCCATGAGAGAGTTCGGCATTCCAAATAAATTGATACGACTTTGTAGGTTGACCATGACCAACGTAACTAGTCAAGTAAAAGTAGCGGGATTGCTGTCCAAACCAATAAACATCTATAATGGACTCCGACAAGGGGACGGTCTGGCCTGCCTCCTCTTCAACCTGGCGTTGGAGAAAGCAATCCGTGACTCTGGCGTTACAACTAGAGGGACTATTGTCACCAAGTCCAGCCAGATACTTGGCTACGCAGATGACATCGACATCATCGGTAGAACCGAATCGGCGGTACAGGAATCCTTCACCCAGATCGAGCAGGCGGCACAAAAACTGGGACTGCGCATTAATGAGGGAAAAACCAAGTACATGGTGGCAACCTCTGCGAAGAGAAGACCTAACGTTGGTCAAACTATCCGGGTAGTGGAGCACGAATTTGAAGTAGTGCAATCCTTTAACTACCTTGGGTCAATAGTATCAGCCGATAACAATATGGAAGAAGAAATACGCGAACGGCTGATTAAATCCAACAAAGCCTACTATGGTCTATCAAGGCTCTTTAAATCCCGAAATTTATCCAGAACATCCAAGCTACTACTGTACAAGACCATGGTCTTACCAGTACTCATGTATGGATCCGAGACCAGGGTGCTTAATAAAAAGCACTCTGAACTCTTGGCCGCGTTCGAGAGAAAGGTCTTAAGGAGAATTGTTGGCCCCGTGTGTGAGGGAGGACGATTCCGGAGACGCTACAACCATGAGTTGTACGCAATCTACCTTGAAGCTCATATTGTAAGAAAAATCAAGCTCGGTAGACTCCGGTGGGCGGGACACCTAGCTCGAATGAGCGAAGAGGACCCTGCCCGGAAAGTCCTTTGTGGCAGGATGTATGGAAGGAGACAGCGCGGCAGACCTTGTCTGCGATGGAGGGATGGCGTAGACCAGGACGCCCAGAGCCTGGGAGTGCTAAACTGGATGACATCGGCTCGAAATCGGGACCGGTGGAGAGATTTGTTAAATAAGGCCAAGACCGGATCCCGGTTGTAGTGCCGATGATGATGATGATAGCGTTTGAAATAATAGTGAAGAAGATCGTGTGATTCGAACTGACGCTATGACAGCTCGAATCACGAAAAAAAATTTACCTAAGCGTTACACACCAGGCTACTGACCGTGTTTAGAATTTGATCTCCAAACTCGACTATATTCCACTGGTGTGAATTATTTTTTTGTTATTTATCGCTTGGTATACGTTCGTGTTCTTCACTATTCCCGCTTGTGAATCGTGTGTATCTGTTAGAATCGCTACAACGTAACACTAAGAAGGAAGCAGTGAGAAAGCGAGAGGTGAGGAAGCGACAAGTAAAGTAAGAAGTAAGCAGTAAAAGACGCGATAAGTACGGAAGCGATAAGTCAAGAAATCGTTAAGTGTACGGTAAAAGTTACGGTTATTATTAACGGACTAATAAAGTGTTACATTAATTCAAAATCGATTTAACGGCTCTTATTTATTAAAAATAATTAATCCAGCGAACCCTAAGCTTGCTACAATATAGAGGACTGTGGCGATTTCTCCTGAACACCACCATCCACTTTCCCACCATACCAGGTAAGAACTCCCATCTGGGGCTTTCAACCTGAATTAAAAACAAGTACCGTGGCAGTCCCATTAAACGCCACTACATACCTGCTCGCCTACCACCAGGTAACCATTTCCACGCGTGTCCTACTTGCAAAAAGCACGTACTTACTTGCCTTGGTCATACCAGCATCCACAGAAAAGCCTGTGAGACATAATGCTTGCTGATACGATATTTCATCAGCGAAGACGAAATCTACCACTGGGGCATAGGCGTGCGAGACGCACCATGTTCCGTAAAAGCAAACGGTTGCAAAAACAGCAATCTACATCACCCCAACCGTGCCAAGGAAATACCTCCTAATGTGCCTATCGCGTGCCACGGGAGATATTTCTCTCTTTTGCGTTATTTTCCTAATGCCAGCATCGGTCGATCACACGAGCGACACATACATAGTGGCATACAGCAATCATCACCCCAGGAAGTCGAGCTTCTCGAAACGAAATTTACCAGCAGGAGTTCGCTTGCTGGGGGTTCCCGCCGATAAATACATGATCAGAAAAACGCGGTACACTGCCGCTGATCATGTAAACATTAAGGGTGATGTGACGAGTTGTGCGAATCAGCCGCACCGATGCCAACAACACACACACGATCGGCAACAATGTTTCATATAGCCGCTGATCGTGTGAGCTCAGTTAACCCTTTTTAGGTTGACTTGCTACAGCTGCAAATATGTTTATTTGTGTGTGACTTCGATTCTATCGTTCGCATGCTGGGCGACACGCGCAATGAGCATGCAGAAGGGATCATCGTGTGTGTGTTCCAACCCTTTGGTTGTTGTGCAAATTCTTAAGGAGATTTTACCATATTTGGTCATCACCACGATGATCGAATGCGTCGTGTGCTATGGCTTTGATGGACAGAAGAGGAAGTTCAAAAGTTAGCCCGAAACTACGAGTCCCGGTGGAAGGTTAAAACACATCTCGAGATTGAGTCGGTAGCGTTGCGCAAAACGCCTGTAAACTTAGTAAACAATTTTAAAACATTTGGATCAATCAGTGACTTTAAGCTATTTGCTACTCAATGGATTAACTGATCTAAGTAAAGTTTATTTGTGTGATTAAGTAAACCAATCAGTGACTTTAAACTATTTGCTACTCAATGAATTAACTAATCTAAGTAAAGTTTAATCGTGTGATTTAGTAACCAATTCAGTAAGTTTAAGCAATTCATGAATCGATCTAAGTGAAGTTTAATTGTTTGATTCAGTAACTTTAAGCAATTCGTTATCCATTAACTAATCGATCTAAGTGAAGTTTAATTGTTGCTTTAGTAACTATTCCATGAGTTGTTAAGTGTTTCAAATAGAATTGAATAAAATAAATAAATAAGAAACGGACAAGACAGGTGTTTTATCGACGAACCCATAGGGTGATCCAGATAAAGATCGATGAAAACACCACAGGACCATATGGGAAAGATGTACGATATTCCATATCGGATTAGCTGCTTATAGCAGAGACGCTTAACTTTTTTGTCAACTGGGTTGCTCCACTTCAAAATGTGCAGTTGTTTAGAAGATATGTCAAGTCTATTGGCAATTCAATTTGAGTATCAATTAGGAATAGAATATCAGGCTTTGCCTCTTGTGAATGTCGGTTTTTTTTTGTTTTTTTACATTTCTGTATTTATTGACCATAAATAATTTTTACAATAAGCAATACAGATAACTTATGATACCTTAGCTATAATTGTTTACATATACTTACTAGTACATTTTTCAAACAATATGATAAAAGTTATAGATTGGTTATGGATTAAGATTTTAGTGGGTAGAGCTTCCTGGAAAAGGTCAGAAAACCAGGATATAGTTATTTACTTAATCTATGCTAAATTGCTTAACTTAACTTAACTTATCTTAACTTAGTCTAGTTACCTAATTATTATTGAAATAAGTTAGTGTGGTGTGGAAGGGGGTAGCATAGTGATGAATGGGTTAGTGAGGATATTGTCAGTCAGCGATGTGGGTTGGGGAACTACTTTCCGTTTGTTCATTGAAACGCAAAATATTGGAGAAGGGTTGAATATTACTATATTTAAATTGGTAGGGTGAAAGCTCTGTGTTGTGGTATACAATCTCATAAGAGTTATTAACCAATCTGCCAGAGGTGAAGAACGTTCTGATGTGGCGACAGTTCGGGTAGGCGGTTCGGTTATCTGACGGAGTCGATGTGAGCGCATTTATTATCGGGTTGGGATTATTGGGAAGATTTTCGATAAATTTGATGGACAGTTCGAGGAAGCGTCGATCTATACGTTCAATATTAGCGGCATAGTAGAGCGAACTACTGTTGTAATATTTGTGGGAGTTGGGATGTCGGTTGAGGCCAGTGATCAGTCTGAAGCATTTCCTTTCGAAGATGCGTAGCTTCTCCATTTGGGCGGGTGTGATATGGTACCATATCGGGCATGCATATGTGAGAGTGGGTCTGATTATCTGTTTGTAGATAAGTGATTTAACTTTGGTAGAGAGACCATTCGGCTTGTACATCACTTTTCTGCAAAGATTAAGTTGAATTCCGGCTTTGCGAATCGAGTTTTTGGTGTGGGCGGAGAAGGACAGATTGTTGGTGAAGGTTATTCCCAGGTACTTTAAGGTTTTGGAGGGTTTAATTATATTGTTATTTAACTTTATTCTGATTTTGTTATGGCAGCGTATGGTGTTGTTAGTACAATTCGCATTTCTGCCTTTAAACACTATGAGTTGAGTTTTGGCTGGGTTGAGTCGGTTTTCCACTTAGTAAAATATGCAGAGAGATTCGGGAGATAGCTGTTAATACAGTTTCTTGCCTCCTTGACAAACTTGTTGCTTGAATAAATTAAAGTGTCATCGGCATAATTCAGCATTACTGTATTAGGTGACAGTGGCTGCGGGGTGTCTGAAGTATAAAGGAGGTACAATAATGGTCCGAGAATGGAACCTTGAGGATCACCCGCGGTTATACTGTATGGTGTCGAAAGAGTTGAATTTATTTTCACCATGAACTTTCTATCAGAAAGGTAGGAAGCGAGAAGTTTTATGGTGTGGGTGTTTAATCCGAACATTGAATGTAGCTTATAGAGCAGTCCTGCAATCCAAACGCAATCGAATGCTTTTGCTATGTCGAGAGAGACGCATATTGTAGGGGATTGGTTTTGGAGATTCATTGTTACATCATGCGTCAGCTTTAGCAGAGCATGACAAGTTGAGTGTTGTGGACGAAAGCCAAATTGAGAATTCGGAATAAGGGAGTTGTCTCTAGCAAATGAGAGAAGATTTTTGTATATCTTACATTCCAAAACCTTACTAAGCGAATTTAGCTGTGATATGGGACGGAAGTTAGCCGGGTTGTTGGAAGAACCGGATTTACTAATAGGGACTATCACCGCTGTTTTCCAACATTTTGGGAAATGTGAAGCGTTTATTATGTGGTTGAGAAGAACGAGAATGGGGAGTAAGTTTTGCGGGTGAAGTCTTTTAAACAGAAGGTTAGGGATTCTTTCCAAGCCTGTAGATTTTTTATTGTTACACGAAGTAATCAATTCAGATAATTCTGTAAAGCTTAGGAAAGTGTCGGTTCCCATGGGATGTGACGCTTTATTGGTTTCGTTGAATTCAGTAATGAATGGTGGGAAGGATGGCTCAAGTGTGCCTGAGATGAATTCATTCACGGTGTCGTGGAAATTAGTGACTGGGAGGGAATCGTTTTGTTTATGAGTTTTACAGAAGTGTTCAGCGAGACAGTTTGCTATATCAGTGTCCGATTGGGCAATGTTACTGTTAGTTGGTTGGATGAGATAGTCTATTCGGGGCTTGAATTTACGACCACTTAGTCGATTTATATTTTTGAATAGGTCACGGTTTGGTTCGATACTGTTTAGAGTAGAGATGTAGGTCTGATCGGTGAAATTTTTAAGTTGTCCATTTATCAGGCTGGTCAAAAGCTGTATCTGTTGTTTAATAAAGGGTGAGTAGCTAATATGCAATTTACGTCGGAGTTGTTTTTTTATGCGCAATAATTTTGTGAGGAGGTTGGGTAATGGTTTTCCTAAGTGGTTATGAGGGACGATCGTAGGGGTATGGCTGAAGAGAGCATTTCCCAGTATTTGCTCTATTTTTACAGCTGCCTGGTCAATTTCAGTAGGGAAGAGGTTTGAAGATTCCGGTAAAGAATAATTTGAAAACTGGCAGCAATATCGTTATTGACTTTTTTCCAGTTTGTTTTGGAAAAATTTGGAATAGGATTCACTGTGTAGAGTGGTTCGAGCGAAGGGATTTGAACCGTGGAGTGAACGGACCCAAGATCGGATGGGAATGTAAAGGACACTGTAGGGGGATTAGATGAATAGATATCTGTGGATTTTAGGAAGAAATCGATTGTTGATTTGGTTTTACTACAGATTCGAGTAGGTTGCAATGGACAGTCTGCGTAAACATATGGGTGAAGTGGGAGGAGATCTAGGAGTTGGTAGCCATATTTGTTGCACTTGATGTCATTAAATGATGTATGTCGAGCATTCCAATCTCCCCCTATGATGAAAGGTGCCGGCAGAGACTGCTGGATTATTTAAGAAATGTCTGCACTAGGGAAGTTAGGTTCACGAGAAGGGTGAATGTATATAGACGACAAAACCAGTACTTTATTACTTCTGCAGAAGAGTTTAACTGCCGTGTATTCGACATTAGTTATGTTAGTGAACCTGATTTCAGTAAATTGAAATTTCTTGTGTATTAGAATCCCAGTACCACCATGAGGGCCAGTGGTTCGCGGGTTGGACACAAATGTGTAATTAGGAATGTATACTCGAGAGTTTGATTTAAGCCAAGTTTCTGAGAGAAGAAGAACATCTGGGGCGAACTTTTCAACAAACAAACGGAGGTGTTGTCTACGAGTGTGGGAATATATGGATTCTGTGATGAGGGAGACTAGGGTTAAACTATTCATTAAGGGAAAGAATGTGGGAAGTTATTAAATCTAAGATCTGACCTTTTTTTTCTATTTCCGAGCTGTGTTTCAGGGTGGGTAGCAGCGTATTCAGGCTTCTAATATAACCCATGATGTCCAGGTTGAGGACGTTGGAATTGGGTTGATGAGGTTTAGTCCAGTTTCGGGAATCTTTCGTAACTTCTGCATAGGATATTCCTGATCCCGCGAGATGAGATGGTTGAGGTGATGAGGGTTTAGTTGCAGTTCCTTTGGTTGGTGCTGGTTTATTTGTTGTCGTGTGTGCCGATCATCTCTCGAGGATTCGCAGCTTTTCGGGACATTGGGAAAAGTTCGCTGGATGTGGGCCTCCGCAGTTACAGCACGTTACTGTGATTTTATTTGTGCTTGTTGATCCATCAGCGTTTGTTTTTTGAATTGTTGTTGGTTCAGTACCAGGCGGGTTTACCTTGCATTCTCCAGCTGTATGCTGTTCGGCACATTTCCCGCATCGTGCACTTAAATGGAACGCAGCTGCTAAGTGACTTAAACCTTGACATCTTTTGCAATGGAGAACGTCCTGTTTGTGTGGTTCCTCAATCGCAATTTTATGCGTAAACAAATATTTTATTTGTTTAAGCCGGCTAACATCTTCGTTCGGTGGAATCTGTACGATTCGTAAACTCCGAATATTGTTTTCTCTCATATGAGGAGTTTGGAAGTAGTCCAATCTGTGTATACTCAGTTCCGGGCAGATCCTCGATAATTCGAGTAGGAGTTCCTCATTCGTCCATGCTGGATCAATGTGCCTTATGATGAATGTCTTTGGTTTACTCTGGGCATGTTGAAAAGTGAAGAACTCATGTTTTTTCTCTGTGAGTTTTTTTACTGCCGTGTCGTGGTCCGTCAAAGTTGTTGTCATGATCGAGATCGAGGAGCCTTTGGAATTTGTGGTAAAGTTTCGATGTCCTAGGGCATTCTCGAGCATCTTGATTACTTCCTTGATGCTAGTTGCATTTTTGATGTAAATTGGTGGTGGCCTCACCTTATTTGTAATTTTGTGTCCAATTGTTTGCCACTGGTCATCTATTTTGTTGGTATATTGGGACGTTGACGGTTGTGATGACGATGGTTTGATGTTGGTTGTTAAGGAGATGTCTGATCTTTGGGGATGTACTTCCTTCATGCAGACATCGTCATAGCTTTTGGTCGGTGATTATGAATGTCGGTATTTACATTAGTAAAACCGATCTCAGTTTCTTAGTTTATTCACAATTCAATGCAACCTTATTATTGTATTTATCCAAAATTTTATTACGAAAAACTTAATGTTCTATTGCAGCAAGTCTTACTCGACTTGCAATAAAAGCATTTTATTATTAAACAGGTGTGTATACTAAACGGAAAATACCTGAAAACATCTCTATATATTGGTTAAAAAATTATTTATACTTTTTATATTTCTTTGTTCAATAGACAGCAAAATATATTTATTTTCATATACAGTACTAATTTACATTCCAAACCCACTTAGAAGAGGTAATTTAAAAACTGAAAAATCTCAGCAATCATTGATTTTGACATCACTAAGAAAATTTTCCAATAAGCCCTAATTGGAAAAACTGTTTCAATCGACTAGAAGCAGTCAAGATTTATTATTCTCACGCAATATAAATAATAAGTTGGGCTCGTTTATCCCCATTTACGAATTTGTTTTACGAATACTAAAAACCGGAATTCAAAATGAAGGCATTCAAAATACATCAACAAGAAATGGGGTGAGCTTCCTCAATCTCTGCTTTTTCTCGTTCATTGGGACACAATTGTTCCAAACTTTTCCTCTATCCCTTCAATCGTTCTCATTTATTAGCATTGAATCAGCTGACTTGTGTATGGGAATGTAATTCACATACAGCGGTGAAGACGTCACTGCGTTACTGCCGTCTCGGATTGTAAGGACTATTTCAAGAAGTATTTTGTTTTAATTTTTCGTTTGTTGTGTAATAAAAGTTGTGATAGTCAGTGTAAGAAACCCAGAGACGGCGAACAGAGGGTAAAGTAATATAGTTTTGTACAAGACGGAATGTGAAAATTTACGGGTAATAACCAATTAACCCACATATTGGGTTTCTTCCAACAATTTCGCAACAAACTCTAAATACGTTCCGTTCCTGTGTTATTCCATTTTGATAATCCCATTCGTAACGATTTTCTTCTCTTTATGTTGTTTATGTCGTTTTGAATGTTACGTTTGTGCGAAGTGTGGTGAAGGTATTTCAAATCATTTTCCAAATAGTCGGATGTGTTTAGGTTCATTGAGTGCGTTTATCGTGAAATGTAGACAAAAGCATGTCAATGGATTAGAATGAAATTTGAAAGTATTGTGGGTTATAGAAAACGTAAGGAATGTATTTCGTGTGGTAGGAAAATTTGACCAATGATTGAATATAAATGTTTCTCGAAACGAATTCACCTCTGATGGCAATACTTTCCCTTATAGAGCTGCACACACGGAAAATGTGTCAAAGCAGAGATGTACTAAGCTAATTGAGAATGAAACATAGGACCGAAATTGTGGAAGATTGATTTTTCTTGCACAAGAGAATTTTTCGCTTTGGGGTCGGGGTGAACTTTTTATGTAGTGCGTGAATGTTGACTGGAAGTCATATAAATTGTAGTATAGATAATTTTAGTGTATGGCGAAAAGTAAATAATTTCTGTGATCTCCAGTTTCGTTTATAATAATCCGAGAAATATAAAGTATTTGGAAAAAGAAAAGTATTTATGTGTATCTATGTGCTCGTTGCAAGAATCCAAACAAAATTCGAATTTATTTGTAAAATGTGATTAATCGGGCGAAAGTATTTAACGTGGTTGTTGCGTTATTACACTACATCACATCGGGTTAATTTTTTCTAATTTTTTTTGTTTTGAGTTGTCCGGTTTATTAATTTTTCTTGTGCTTTTGGACGGCCCATGTCAAAATCGGTACTATCCGTAGACAGTCAGGGCTTAATGTAATGAAAGAATCGCCCATATCTAAAGAAACAGCTTACACAACTGCGGTTGCAAATGGTTGCCACCGATTACTGAAATATTGTTAAAAGCAATTAAACTTTAGGTAAATGAATGGGAATACCGTAACTAAAGGGTGATATAAAACTATTAGGGCTTGAATTGACCTTTACTCTCTCGAAAGTTTTTCATCTCATCTCATATAGTTCTTGAGAATAGATAAACGAACGGAAAGGGAGAAAAAGGGATATATGTTAAATTGTATAATCATTGAATTAATTATACTGCCCTTCCTGCATAGCAATTATTCACTAATTCATTTAAATATATTGTTTCCTATTACATGTCTACCTGCTTCATTCTTCTATAAATTCGATTAATATCGTCATTCGTTATCATTGCACTTTGCTACATTTCGATTGTTCCAAAACGAATGATTGATCAAATGCTTCCATGCTTTTGGGATGGATTAAAAATTTAGTCTAGAAACTGTTGAAATGAAAAAGGCCTCTCCGACTGACATTGCAAAAATGGATTCACTGAAAATTCCCAAAGGTACAAATATATAAGTTAACTAAATGCTATCGATTATATTTACAACGTACGGAATATTTTCAAGGATCCACTGGGAAACCATCGGCTGGTAGTGTCCCCATAACAGTGCGCTTTAATGCTGGCGAAGAAAGTCTTGACGATATATTTCAATCTTTTCAGAGCAGTGCTACCGGTGGCAGTGGTAGCGCTGGCGGTGGAGATTCTCTTTCGAGTAGTCCACAACAGCATAATGTAAGAGCTAAAATAGACCTGTAAATCATTAATATATATTTCTTTATATTTCACATCCCAAACAGCCAGATGAATTGAACACACGAAATAATTTTCTACAAGGAAACTTCTTCAATCGCAAAAGGTAAATTTGTCCTCCTTATCACAAAACCAAATTTTATATACTCATGTAGTTTTTATTTAATATTAATATTATTATAAATATTATCATGATTTGCCGTTTTTATGCATATATGCATTGTTGTCGTTTTGTTGTTAATGTTTCTTGTGGTGTGTGTGCTATAAAAGACGAAAACTAGTCAATCCGAGGGGCGCATGTCATGTATTCAAGTGTCCAAAGACATCCAATCCAATTGGATATTACGACCCTTGTATTTTTTTTTTCTTCATTAGTGTCGTTTTCGCATCTCTAAATCAAACAAACTATGAATATACGTCATCATGCAAATCGCCCGTAAAAATAAGGGGGGCGATAAACGATTCTACGGCCATAGTATAATGAATTCGAGTGGGTGGTAGACAGTCAAGAAGAAAAATGGTAGTTTTAACTTCCTGGTTTCAATTATGCTTTCGTCCTTTTTGAGGTTTCTTCTTTTACTGCGATTAAAAGATGTGAATACGTCACAAGATATAAGAGGCCCAGATCAGGCGACTTATACAATTTCAACACATACAAAAATCACCTGCGTAAAAATGGTGACCCGGGATTAATTTTTTTTTTTTTTTGTAGGATCTACTAGATACTATTTCCCACTTTTTGAAAATAAGCCCAATTTTTCGTCTATTACAAAACCAGAAAACACGTTATTTTCGGTGAGTAGACAAAAGCTTAGAAAAATACCTTATTTTGAATCCGTTGACTTTTGTTTCAATTATCCTCGCAACTACATGCGACACCATTTTTCGCAGTAGTTTCCTCCATTTTATCAAATGGAAAAATAATAAAACCAAAATTATCGTTACAACCGATATACGACCACAGTTTCACAATCTAATAAAGGAAAAGACCAATTTTTTGCCGCAGTGGCTTTTCCTATTAAAAAAATACATATTGTAGCGAGCTTAGGGTTCGCTGGATTAATTATTTTTAATAAATAAGAGCCGTTAAATCGATTATGAATTAATATAACACTTTATTCATCATCATCATCGGCACTACAATCGGGAACCGGTCTTGGCCTTATTTAGCAAGTCCTGAGGCATGTTAAATTTTCAATAATGATTTATTTTTTCTGGGCAAGGTCATTAGTCTTGCGCCAGGGGCTCCCCGACGGGGAATCGAACCCCGGTCTCCCGGGTGACAGGCGGGTATACTAACCACTATACTATCGAGGAGCCCAATAACACTTTATTAGTCCGTTAATAACAACCGTTACTTTTATCGTACACTTAACGATTTCTTGACTTATCGCTTCCGTACTTATCGCATCTGTTACTGCTTACTTCTTACTTAGTCCCTGATCTGCGTGCGACGTACTTATACCGTTTCCTCATTCTGATTCGGCGTTTCGTTTCCGTCCGTTCCATAGCCTCGAATTTTCTACTGCTTATAGTCTCCAGTTTTCCAGTATTTTCTAGAATATTCTAGTACTGATTGTCATATGCGTCACAATATATATCCACAAATATCGAGTTTCTTACTAACCATGTGTACTAAAAGATAGTTTAATAAGTAGCTAAATTGTGAAGTTATATATACTGTAGCTTATAACTGTGGATAATATTGGTAGTTGTGCCAGCACGGGCATGTGTTTACTAATATTCCACGTGAATATGGGATGTAGTTGATCGCCGAACTCACCTTAAACACTTTAAGTTCAAATAAAACGTACACTTTCGTCTTTGGATTTCACGCTCTTTATTTATAATAATGTTTTAATGTTTCACACACACTTAATATAATGTGTACACCTTCGGTAAATAGAATACACTTGAAACTTTAACACGACCAAGTCGTTGGTAAATATGGTTCGTTAAATTCTTAAATAGGTATCCTTATCCTAAAAACAACCGAAAGGAATCGATACAATGTTCCTGCAACCGCACATTTGTGTCAACGCGTTTACTGTTTACATTATAATAGTATTATTTAGCACAACATTCACATTCATTTATATTTAGTTAGGCCGCTTTACAGTCTTTCACACAGAGCCACTTATTGGCATGACCATTCTTAAACAACACTTGGCGCAATTTCAAATATCAACCTCTAGCTTCGTTAAGTTAAGTTGCACCGTTTCGAAGAACTACGTTGGTTCATGAGCGTCTAACCCCGACTCCGGTTGGCTCTCGACTCTGGTGGGCACTCCCCTTCGTGCACATTCTCTGGTGGATAAAACTCGACTCCTGACTCGTGCAGAGTCGACCCTCGGCTAGGGTTGAGTTTTCTTCTCGAGAGAAAGTGAACTTTCTCATTTTGTGACAAAGGGGAGAGGTTCTTGTGGGGGTTCTTACAGCTCACCTGAAGAACCCCCCATATTCGCAACCCATATTTGCATTCCAATCACTAGCATCCCTGAAACATTTCCTTTCTCAAGGACATTTAATGCATCCAACGCATTACGTGAAAATCCCTAAAGAGAATTCTCACAGCATTCACGCATTTAATGCGTTATTCAAATTTCCCGTAAACAATTCTTCACATCATACGGCGTCATAAATCCCAAACCATTCGGCACCCTTGTCATCGTAAAACGCAATGTCGAACAGCTTGTTTATACAGCTGCAATAAACCGGCCCGCGATTCGTTTGTCTAATCGACAAACAATTACCGCATTCCAAGCATTATCATCGGAACCGAATCCTCTAGCATTTCCTAGTACAAACAAGAACTCGGTTCCTACTGCAGTCTGAGAGGCCATAAACATTAAAACCCATTAGCACATTTTCCTTATGGCGACGCATCTATTAACGCATCCGCACCACTCATCTACGACTGTAATGATGCCCTTATTTGTTTTCAGCACCATTTCTCCCATGAATTGCTGTCTATGATAGCCACAATGCACAGCATAAACAATGATCTATTCGATCCCTTTGTTTTTTTTTCCTCGTTTCAGGTTTCGTTTATCCTTTGCTAAATCCATCGATAAACATGGTTATGGGTACGATCACACACGCACACCACCGCGTGCCAGAGATCGTCTTCCATTGGTGACTGGTCAAAGGAAATTTCATTTCCTTTTCACCACACCACCAAACTCACCCCAAACGAGGGTTGAATCATTTTAAGTCGTATTCCAACCACCGATCCGGTCGGTGGATATTCCGCTCCCCGTGGCGTCTGGGGACGCGTACAACCCGGAGTCATGTTTTCGCTTGAATTATAATCTTGTAATGTTACCTTCGTAATAGTTAGTGCAGAGAGTTTACTTAGTTTGCGTATTGTGTACGTCCATCGTTCGAACGAGGATACTTAGATTAAGATATTTGTAAGTGACTTCTAATTCATGTTCGGTTAATAAAGTACAAAAATACGAGGGTTGCCTCTTATGTTTCGGGATTTGGCAACCCTAGTGTTGCAATCCGGCAATTGACAGTTCTGTCGTAAAGTTGGACATTTTTGAGGTTATACGCACTCAGAACGTTTTGACATACGGGCGCTATTTGTGTTGTTTACAGTAACTTAAAAGATTCATCTCGGCCCAAAAATGGAATTAAATCGTCAACATTTTCGTGCGATTATTTTTTACAACTTTCGGCGTGGATTAACTCAACAACAGTGCATGGATGAACTTAATTTAATTTTTGGCGATGAAGCTCCATCAAGGAACAGTGTTTATCGATGGTATGGTGAATTCAATCGTGGTCGTAGTTCACTCCAAGATGAATTTCGTGAAGGTCGTCCAAAATCAGTTGTTGTTCCGAAAACCATTGATGCTATGCGCGAACTGATATTGGAAGAACGTCATGTGACCTATCGTGAGATTGAGACAACCTTAGGCGTTAGTGGGACCAGCATACATTCAATATTGCATAAACATTTGACTGTCAAAAAAATTTGTTCGCGTTGGATCCCACACAATTTGTCAATCGCCCAAAAAAAGGCTCGTGTCAATTGGTCGAAAGAAATGCTCAAAAAATACGGTCGCGGTGCTTCGAAACGCGTCTATGACATCGTGACAGGTGATGAATCGTGGATTTACGCGTATAAGCCCGAAAGTAAACAGCAGTCGACTGTCTGGGTGTTTCAAGATGAGCCAAATCCAACAAAAGTTGTTCGCGCACGAAGCACTTCCAAGCAAATGGTCGCCTGTTTTTTCGGAAAAACTGGACATGTCGCAACCGTACCACTAGAACAACGCAGAACAGTCAATTCTGAGTGGTACACAACCATTTGTTTGCCAGTTGTCTTCCAAGAAATCAGGAAAACCAACCGCCGAAGACGGATCACTCTTCACCACGACAATGCGAGCTCTCACACATCGGCTGCGACAACTGCATTTTTGGGCACCCAAAACATCGATTTGATGGGTCATCCGCCGTATAGTCCTGACTTGGCACCGAATGACTTCTTTTTATTCCCAATAAAGTGATTTTCGATGATCAATATTTGTTTTTGTTCTCTAATCCCGAAATATAAAAGGCAACCCTCGTAACTATCGGTGAATAAAATAAAGAGAACATTTTGCCGACTGAAAATTACCAGTGTTTTGACTCTCGTGGCTTCCTTGGATATCTCTGGTGATTCGCGTCAGCAGAACTTTGTGTTAAATCGGTGAGGACGAAGTAGAACCCTGCGCCCATGTCGGCGCACAGACTTCGTTCCTGGTGAGTGTGCGGTTGATGCCGCGGAGATTACATTGTTTACCCACGCAGCGAGGTCATGGGTAACGAAACCGTGAAGGGGGAATGGGACAAAGGGCATCATGGGAGATGTGCATACAGCTGAGTAAATAAGCTGCATGCCATTGGGGAAACTGGTGCTAAAAACAATTTAGATACTTACACAATGGTGGTTGTGCACGGTATCTATGCCGGCGGAAAGGATCGAATTCTTTTGTGTGTATATTTACACGCTGGTGAATTCGGTTTTTGGTGGCTAGACGCGAGTTGCGAAAACTGCTTTTGTCGGTTGGACAAAAGGCTGCCGTGAATGTGGATAAGCCGGGAAAATCTGCTGCGAACGTGTGTGGCAGGATGCTCTGGCTGGCAGGGGCGCCGATAAGGTTTCCTGATTTATGACGGTTACTTTGTATGTTAACCGAATTATTTTCAGGAAAATTGGTGTGATGCATTAATGCATGAAACAATGCCCGCGGGGACGTAATATTTGCGGGTGACTGTGGGTTGGTGACGGGAGTTGGGGTTGGAATTGTGGGTGGTTCTTCGCGTATTTTGGAAGAACCCCCACATAAGTACTTATCTTGCTTGAATTAAGCCAATATAAATGGTGTGGTAGCTCCACTAAACTAAACTAAAAATCAAATACCATCATTTTTGAGAACAAGGTACGGTACGTACATATCATTGCTTCTGTAATAATTTATTTTATTTCTCAATTTTCTCCATCTTGTTCCGCCGGAGAAGGATACCAGTCACCCCCGTATTTTATAAAAAGAATGTTGATCAAGAGGGCATTGGTGTTCTTGCATGCGAGTGATGTTGGACCTAATCTCAAGCATGAATATATTAACGAATATCGTACTGTCCCTTTCAGCTTCTTCCTACCAGCAATCCTCGCACTTAGCCAGACTCAGGTAATAACTAATACGGATATTTCCGATTTTACTATACTCGGTTATAACCTAGTGCCATTGCTCTTTCCACATCGTGTTCTAGCTACATACATACGAAGTGATATTGCTTATCAACTCCTGCCACATTATGGACTCTACTTCAATCCATTTTTAGTTTCTCGTGGGTAAAACGTTCGTAGGCATATCATACATCACTGCTTTCTTTACAGAAGCCCAAATTTAGATAGAAACGCATCCTTTAACGAATTTGATGCTCTATCGGATTCCATCGATAAGATCTTGACCCTATATCCCCACACTGAAATCGTTATTGCGGGTGATTTTAATGTCCATAACTCTCAGTGGCTTCGCCGCTTCGGACACAACCCCTGAGGGTCAGTATGTTCAGTTCTTTGCTGAGTCAAACAATTTAACTCAACTCGTCAGTGAGCCAACACGGGTACCAGATATAGATGGTCATTCCGCCAACACGCTGGACCTGTTTCTCACGTCGCACCCAAACAAATATACCATTGAAGTTTCTTCGCCCTTGGGCACTTCAGACCACTGTGTCGTGTCAGCTAAATTTCCTCTAACCAACAGCAACGCTTTACGAGAAAACTCCCAAAAGAACAATGGGGTTCTAGAAGAAAGCCAAATGGGAAGGTCTGAACGACTTTTTTGGGAGGTTAAATTGGTTGTTACTTTTCCTCAATAACGATGTTGACTCTATAGCGGACACATTGACTGACACGATCCTGTTTGGCATGCGAACATGGTAAAGAGTATCAAAATCAAGAGAAATACTAACAGACGCGATTTTACTTGGCATGCAAATCTTTATTCCACACATGGTGAAGAGTATCAAAATCAAGAGAAATATGTGGTTCGATTCCGGATGCACAGGAGCCATTAAGGGTAAGGAGTTGAGCTTCTGGTCATAAATTAAGCAATTCCGAAGAAAACAGGAAAAGGCTCAAGAGAGCTAGAAATGACTGGAATTTCCCTATTCAACGCCCAAAGTTGACAAAAAAAAATGAGAAAAAAAATACTACACTCTCCCACAGATAGTATCCCAATCACCAGTGCAATAGAGAAAGCGAATTACTTGCTGCACATTTTGCAGCCAACTCAACGTTGCCTGATACCACATCAGTTCCGGCTCAACTTGAGCATAAGTAGCACACCATGAGCCAGATCCGCTTCCGAACGCTTACTGTTTCCCGGGCACTCAAAGAGCTAAACGCACACAAATCCGCTGGTCCTGATGGCATTCCCCCAATTCTCTTGAAGAAATATTCCTCTTCACTGTCTAAACCACTGCGGAAACTCTTCCATTTATCTTATTTTATTGGCCGTTTCCAAAATCGATGGAAGTCAGCGAGCATTCAGCCAATTCCCAAAGAAGGCGACAAATCATCCCTCTCGAAGGTAATGGAATCACTGATTAACCGTCAACTTTCGAAATATCTGAAATTGAAGGACCTCAATGACCGCCAATATGGCTTTCGTGGCAACAAGTCCACAGGAGATTTGATGGGATACCTTACCGAAAAGCCGAGCCATTCCATCCACTACTTCAGAGAAAGCAAGGTTGTTGCACTGGATATCTCGAAAGCCTTCGATAGAGTTTGGCATCCTTTCTTTCAACTTTCCTTATCCACTTCCTCTCCATCCGTTCGCACTGTGCTTCGTCATTAAGGGTACTTAAAAATCCGCTTTTGTGCTCGCGTTAGTGTAAAAAAAAAAATCCAGGTCTATTATCAAAATTACATTCATATGGAGTGAACAATTCCCTGATCCAATGGATAAGAGACTATCTTTCTGGCCGTTCAATCCGAGTGGTTCTTGATGGTGTCAAATCTGCCTGCCATCAAATTAATGCGGGTGTTCCCCAAGGTTCTGTACTCTCACCCACTCTCTTCCTCATCTTTATAAATGATCTATTGTCCATTACCCACAACCCAATCAACTCGTTTGCCGATGATAGCACGTTGAGTTTTTCATACTCATACGAACATTCCCGTCCAAACTCTTCGAACGTCAATCAACAGATTATGTTTAATACCCTGAATTCCGACCTCAACAAGGTATATCAATGGGATTATCTAACCGAGTAGAGTTCAATGCCTTAAAAACTCAGTGCTGTCTTATGTCGTCAAAGGTGAACCCCAAAGTAAATATACTGTCGATGAATGGCACTTCTATCGACGAAGCCAAGGAACTATCTATCCTTGGCAGTCGAATTAATTCGACTCAATTGGGGCGACCACGTTTTTGAAGGTGAGAAAGGTGCGACCAAATGCATGGGGTTCCTTAAAAGATGCGAAAGATACTTCACTCCATCTAATCTGGCCACTATTTACAAGGCGTATATTCGTCCAAAAATGGAGTTCAACTCCCATATTTGGTTAGGCGCATCCGAAACTGCAGTACACGTGCTCGACAGGATGCAAAAACGAGCAGTGGAACTTATTGGGGACCCATCTGTGAGTCGATCAATTCCGTCGTTAGAACATAGGCGCAACGTATCATGCCTATCTCTCTTCTATAGGTATTATCACGGTCGTTGCTCAACAGAGCTTGCTGAATGTGTTCCGCCTCCTCAGACATTTTCCCGCGATACCCGTCAATCTGAGAATGCGCATCAGTTCACATTGAAAGTCAACTTCACGCGCACAAACAAACATAGTCATTCTTTAGCCGAAGCACACGAATGTGGAATACTCTACCTGATCATGTGTTTTCTCGTCATTGTAATGTCCAGGCATTTAAAAGCAATATACATCGACACCTCCTTTCCTTATCCACTTCCTCTCCTTCCGCTCGCACTGTGCTCTGACACTTAAGGGTACTTCAAAATCCCATTTTGTGAATCTACCGCTGACCAGATTCGTTGTAGGAATTTATCTTTTCAAACGGATTTCTGCACAGATGTTATGTATAAATTTAACTAACAATTAAAATAAAAAAGCGGCTTACTCGGTATCGTTGTGGGACCGCTTCCCGGTTGACGATTCGGCTCTTCAGGTTGCAGGGATTGATGCTCTCTTGAATCCCCTGTTATTTCTTTTATACTTTGTAGTCCCGTGGTTTGTATGTCTTTAACGTCGCGGCGAGTTGCTCAGTTATTCACTCGGGGCGCGGGTTGCACACTTGATAATATGGTTTATATGCACACTTTATCCTACGGTTTATACTATGGTCGTGGTTAGTCCCCGATTGTTATCTCGTAACTATCGATTCGTTTTTCTCTGCGTTTTTTTTTTTTTTTTATGTATTAGGTCTACAAAAAAGTTTCCCCCGTTTCTATAAAAAATTGGAAATTTATTGTGAAAGAATGGTACATTACGTTTTATTTAAAGTGTATTGTCCATTCCTAGACACTACTTTTTTCCATCTTTCTGGCAGGATCCGGATACCTCGTCGGAAGAACTCTTCATCTTCTGCGGATATCCACGAATCGACCCATTTTATGGTATTTTCATATGTTGTAAAGTGCTGCTCGGACAGAACATGTGCCATGGATCGAAATAAGTAATAATCAGAAGGGGCAAGGCTGGTGAATACGGTGGGTGGGGTAGGACTTCCCAATGAAGTGTTTCCAAATAGTTTTTCACCGGCACACCAACATGCCGACGAGCATTACCATGGAAAAAAATAAGTGTGTCATGTCCGGAGTAGTAATGGGCGAATTTTTCCTTGAGCGCTCGGCTCAAACCCATTAATTGTGTTCGGTAGAGAACTACAGTGATGGTTTCACTCGATTTCAGCAATTCATAATAAACGACATGGTTTTGTCTTCTTTGGGTTATCGTGGTGGATCCATTTTCATCTCCAGTGACTATACGATGCAAAAAAACTGTTTTTTTTTTTTTTTTGCTTGGCAAGCAGCATTTCATATATGCAAAGTCGGTGTTCAACGTCTCTCGGCTTCAGTTTCTATGGAACCCGATTTCCTTTGTTCTAGAATCATCCCTAATGATTTTAAACAATGTGAAATTGCTTGTTGAGTTACATCTAATGTTACGTACAAGTTTTTTTTCTTGCGTTTGGTATGGATCTTCCTCCAATATTGCTTCCAATTCCTTGCCTTCGTACACCTTCGGCCTTCCACTTCGTTCTGTCTTCCATGTCCAACTCACCGTTTTTAAAGTTTTGAAAGCACTCACGACAACTCTCACTCAAAGCAGCCACACCATATGCTTCTACAAGCCATCGAAGCTCCTCAGCGGCAGGTTTCTTCAAATTTAAAAAGTAAATCAAAAGTTCCCACAAATGACGCTTATTTGGCACAAAACTAGACATTTTTGCCCGAAAAAAATCTAGTTACGTTTAACATCTGACAATTTCGACATCATTTTCTGGTGGGACCATCTTCTGCCAAACGGCGGAAACTTATTTGTACACCTAATACTTATTCCCGTCTAGTTCGTTCAGTGAACATTTTCCAATTCTTTCCTTTTTGGGTGTAGGGCCCGTAACAGACGAAGGAAAGGATAAGGGCGGTACTCTCCAATGGGTAGTGTGAACATGATCATGCACATGGATAGATTAGTAAGATTAATTTAATTTATATAGCTCAGGATCGCCCCAAATGTCAAAATAGAATCACTTGTGATTACGCTTCATGAAGACCTTAACTCTAGTTTCTTTTGTGCAAATCCTCTAATCATGTAACGTTTTGTTTAACAGATTCTAAGAAACAGGTGTAGTGTTTTTAAAAACAAGTGGAGTGTACGAACGCAGTTTCATAAGTCAGTGACTTTTTGAATATCTTTTCGGCAAATTAAGCATTTTATTTCTCAACATAGTCTCCTCTTAGCTCGATACATTTACTCCAGCGTTTATCCAATTTCTTTATTACTTCCAAATAATGGGTTTCTTCAAGGCCCTCAAATAAGCAATTCGACTCAAATAGGCGTTAACTTATGCGATGATCTCTTTATTCGGCCCAAATCTCTTACCGCTCAGCCATTTCTACAGGTTTAGAAACAGGAAATAGTCGCAGGGGGCTAAATCTGGAGAATATACTGGATAGGGTAGAAGTTCGTAGCTCAATTTATTATGGATTTTGCCTCATTATGCTTAATCAGCACACGAAATTCACTTTTTTCCATTTTCGTTAAATTTCACGAGGTTGATTGCTTTCAGTGGCTGTCAAACACAAACTAAATGACGCAGCTTGTTCAAGCTGACAGTAGTCTATTTATAGATTGAAGTTGACAGGAGCAGTGTTGCATTTAAAGTTACCGTATGGGAAATTCAAAAAGTCACTGACTTATCAAACGACTCTCGTATGAGTAATACTATTTATTGGCCTGTGGAACCCGGAAGTCCATGCTCTTGCCCTTGCCGACTCGCCTCCGCAATCGTTCCCTGTCCTGTGCGCTCTCCTTCCACGCTTGAGCATCCGATCCCGTCTCCTCAAGGTCAAACATAACATTGTCCCCCCATCTACGTCGCGGCCGCCCTGTCGGTCTCTTTCCCGTTGGTCTACCGTCAAGAATTTTACGTTGGCCATTTGCGTTGCTTATCGTTGCCCATTCGCGCCACATGGCCGGCCCATTTTAATCTTCGTGACCTGATTACTCTCACTATTGTAGGGTCGTGGTATAGCTCTTCCAATTCGTGGGTGTGGAGTTTTCTCCACCGTCCTGCCTCCTCGTCATATTTACCGCCACGTATGAGTAATGCCGTGGCTCCTCGATAGTATAGTGGTTAGTTCCCAGCCTGTCACGCGGGAGACCGGGGTTCGATGCCCCGTCGGGGAGCCTCTGGCACAAGACTTATGACCTTGCCCGGAAAAACAAATTATCATGGAAAATTTAACAAGCCTCAGAACTTGCTAAATAAGGTCTCGATTGTAGTGCCGATGATGATGATGATGATGAGTAATGCCGTGGTGATTTTTCTTCTTCGCCGAGGAAAGTTTAGTGGGGCTAACACCCCATTTATTGACATAATTCAAGCAATATAAGTACTTATACGCCAAGTATATATAACTTTACAGGGGCCGTCCACCCTAGGGTCCTGCACCCCGCGTTTTACGCAGACGAGTCGCATTCCCTAACAATATACCATACCTGTAGGGCCATTGCGCGACACATCCACAAAATCTAAACTGTTTGCCGATCCATTTGCTGGTCAGATGGTGACAACTACTACAATTCCCATGCGATAATAGCGCAACCAAGAAAATAAACAATTTTTGTGTTTTCTTTTTTTCTTGAGTCTCAGCGCCTATTAAATTCTCCTTTACGAAAAGGATCACTGTAAGAACAGAAAATAAACAATCAATATAAACCATCACTATTTCTTCAATGAAATATAAAACCCACACTAGATCTTGCAATATTGCGTCATCTTGCGATAACCAGAATCACCCACATCTCTGAGGATGTTGGGCTCGATCTCAAGATATCTGAAAAGAAAGGGGAAGGAGGTATCTAAAGATAGTGCGGTCAGGGTTAGTTCAATTGTTCTCTAACTACTTGGATGGGGGGTGGTGGGAAAGAAATCGTACAAGACCGGTGGGTCGTGAGTGCGGTAGATCACGTTTTGGCGTCTGATAATCTGCGCTTTGGTCGGTGTTTTTTTTTTTTTTTTTTTTTTTTTTTTTTTTTTTTTTTTTTTTTTTTTTTTTTTGGTTTCGGTAGGAAGGTGGAAATCTTCAAAAGATACCTCTAGATCGATCCAGGGGCATGTCGGGTTTTTACCGACTAAAACCACCACCCGCTAGGCTCATATTCCCGTTGATCCCCGCGAAACTTTCTTTTAGATATTCCATCGCGAGGCGGGACGGAGTTTACCCGTTACTCCGCTCGTCACGTCGCAACTGCTGCATCATTTCACAGAGAACACCATTGGTTACGGCCCATGCCAGTTTTGAACTAATCATGTATTCTATTAATCCAGCCGGAGTAACTGTCCGTTTCGTATGTCTCTCCAAAATCGTTCGTGTGGTCTCGAATCTCTCGCACTCTGTGAGTACGTGTTCCGCATTTTCTATTTTGCCTTCACAATACACGCAGTATGGGTCATTCACATGCTTATACTTATGCAAGTATTGCCGGAAGCATCCATGTCCTGATATTAGCTGAGTCAAGTAGTAATTCAGCTCGCCGTGTTTTCTTTTCACCCATGTTTCTATATCAGGTATCATGGTGTGGGTCCATCTTCGTTTGGTGGAAGAATCCCACCTTCGTTGCCATTCTTTTAAGCTTGAGAGCTCTAACTGTGGCCGCATTCTCCGACGATTCTCTTGGGAGACCTTATGCAATGCAGCGTTTTGTTTAGCTGCAATGTCAAGTGGTGTCCTCCCGACCAAAACATTTATAGCATCTTCGGATACCTTTCGGAATGCACAACATACTCTTAGTGATGCCAGCCTATGTGCGGAGTTCACTCCCCTCATGCACGACCTATACTGTCTGGCTCCTGCCCATATGTAAGCTGCATACGCTATAATGGAGGTGTTGACACTGGTTATGAGTTTCCTTATGTGGGGCCGGGGTCCTCCAACATTGGGTAGCAGTCTCGCCAAAACTTTGCATACTCCTGCCGTTTTTTCACTCGTTTTCCTCAGGTGTTCCTTGAAGCTCAACCTGTTGTCGAGTATGACACCAAGATGTTTAATATTAGGGACTGGATCTGATTATTTGTCCTTCTATTTCCAAATCAAGGTGTTCAACTTTCTTGCGGCTGCTTATTAAAACTGCCTCTCTGTTATGTCCAGCTAGATTCAGTCCGGCCATATCTAGCCAGCATATAATGCTCTGGATTGCTTGGGAGCAAATATTCTCCAGGTCATCTAGATGTTTAGCGACGGCTACTATTGCCAAATCATCTGCGTACCCAATGATTCTAACCCCTTCTGGTACATTGACTCTGAGCACACCATCATACATGATATTCCATAACAGCGGACCTAATACAGATCCCTGAGGTGCACCCGCTGTTATTTTATATTCCTGTGGTCCCTCATCTGTGTCTTCTATTCGAGAGATGATTTGCTAATATACGCACCAAGTAGGGGGAGACTTGTAGATCGCCCAACGCTTCTAGAATCCGATTCCAATTCACGAGTTAAAATCATTTTTAACATCAAGCGTCACCACCGCGCAATATTTTTTAGTACCACCTAGCCATCGTGCTCCAGCTATTGCATTGCGAGCGATGTCGCACACCACAAATAGTGCTTTTCCGGTTGATCTACCTTTCCGGAACCCATACTGCGATTCAGAGAGCCCCGATGTTCCCTCAGTGAATTCTTCCAGGCGAGTGGCAATTACTCGCTCAAGCAGTTTTCCTGTTGTGTCCAGCATGCACAGCGGGCGATAAGACGACGACTCTTCTGGATTCTTGACACCTTTTGGTATAATCACAAGCCGCTGTTTTTTCCATCGTTTAGGAAATTGTTCTGTTTGAAAGCAGGTTGTGAAAAGGCTGCTGAAGACTTCCGGCTTGTTTGTTAGAGCAGTCTTCACTACAGCGTTAGGGATACCATCCAGTCTTTTTTTTTTTTTTTTTTTTTTGATAATCCTTGCAGCCAAGTGTTCCTCTTCGGTGGTCACGGGACGTAGCTCTCCTTCAGTGATCCTCCACTGCTCTTGCACTCTCAATACCTCATCACACTGCGGGAAGAGGACAGCAACGATTCTGGCCATGTCACTTTTCCTTTTTTGCATTTGGCTACTGTTACTCTGTAGTTTTTTCATGACTATCCTGTAAGCGCTGCCCCATGGGTTGTTATTTAATTCATCCCTTGGGGAGCAGAACGTGTCATATTTACTTTTGCGGATCACATTCCTCAACTCTTTCCGTTTGTTGACGAATTCCGCATGCAACTGTGGGTAGGTGTTACGATTTCTTGCTCTTTGTTGCAAGCGTCTTAACCTGTTGCACTCCGATCGCACATAGGCGATTTCTGAGTTCCACCAATACACTGGTTTCATAGCCCCTGCTCGTTGCCTTTGCCGTGGCATAAAAGCATCACATGTGGTAGTTAGCCACTTCATGACTTTTCCAGGCTGCCTGTTCGCATCGGCCTCTGCGTCAAACTGTGCGATTTGGTCTTCCAGTATATAATCGAGCACTTCCGCATCGAGGTCTTTCTCTTTCCACCCATTTTTTTTTTTTTTTTTTTTTTTTTTTTTTTTTTTGGCTTTCTTCGCCAATTTGCCAGCGATGAAATCCCCTGTGCGGTAATATTTCGTACATCACGGCTTGGTGGTCACTATGGGTGTAAGTGTCCAAAACTCGCCACTCCATACTTCTTGCCAACATGGAGCTGGCAAATGTGATGTCGATTTTGGACCGGCCTCTCTCGTTTATGAAGGTGTCATTGATACCATCATTAAGTAACACCACATCTAGGACTGCGAAGGCTTCAAGCTGTGCCTGGCCTCTACTGTTGGTCCTTGTGCTGCCCCATTCTACTGTCCAAGCGTTGAAATCTCCAGCAACTATAAGAGGGCTCTTATCTCTAGCTTCTTGTGTTATTCTGTCCAAAAAGCATTTGAAATATTCTATTTCCCACCTTGGCGGAGCGTAACAACAGTAGAAATGAATTCCTCTGATCTTACCATAGGCAATTCCTTCCACCCGCTGGACACTTCTGCAATCCATGGGAGAATTTCCAGTTGTCCAGATGGCCGCTGTTCCGCTGCTGTCTTCCTCCCATGTAACAATACCAGTTCCAGGCATCCTGTACTGCTCATTGATGAGCACCACGTCGGCACCATATTCCTTAACCGTTTGGGAAAGGAGATCTTGTGCGGCTCCACAATGGTTTAAGTTGATTTGAATGCACTTAAACCTGTCCATTTTTATTGAGAAGATTGGACATCGCGTTTTTAAATGCTCAGCATTTGTAACTCCCTGTTGAGTGATGGTTACCGCCTTCGCATCCTAATTCACAAAGCATGCATTTGAGTTGTGCTTTACAACACATTGCTATGTGGCCTTTTTCTCCGCATTTCAAAGAGTTTTTCGAACGATCTTCTTCGGATTTGCAGGATTTCACCACATGACCGTATTGCCAACATCTGAAACACGGGTGCGCTGTGTTCTCGAAGTCTGCATCTCACCCATCCAACTCGTAGGAAACCTGTAGCCAGCAACGTGCTACCCTTTTCTCTTGGTAAGCGGATCATGGCAGCCTCCGTGCCATCTGGTTTTCTTCTTAAGCTCTTTACCGCTTCCTTTGGGATCGCGTTTAGCGCAGGGAACTCTATAGCGAGCGCTGTCAGGATTTTCTCCACAGTGGTCACCTTAGCTAAATCACGACATTCAACCGTGATTTCCTGTGACAATGTTTTGACATTAGCATCTTCCTTTAGTACTTGTTGTACCTTTGCTTTCAGTGTCTCGGTGGTGACCGCTGGACGGTGTTTCAGTTCTAGCAGCAATTCCCCTTTTGCTGTCTTTCGAACTTTATTTACGCTATTTCCGAGTTCACTTAGCACGGGCTTGGCCTTCATAAACTTTAGTATATCCGCATATGTTTTTTCCCCGGTTTTGGATATTATTATAGCGTCCGGGCGTGGTCTCCTTCTTTTCATAATATTGGTCTTCCCAGTATCACCTTTTGGAGCCTCTTCACCCTCCAACCTCGCATCCATCTTCCTTCCCCCCTGGCCAATTGTAAACCAATTATAATTGGGTGATTCAACATTGATCTGCCTCGGGACCTGCTTACGTCTATGTGCGAGTTTTGCTTTGGCTGGATTTGCACGTCTCCATCGTTTACTTCAGCCGGCGCAGATGGCTTCTTCAAGCGATTTTTCACTTCCTTGTCGTAGAGGCTACCAATGACATCGACCAGCTCCCACACGGCATTAGTAATATGCCTTTGTTTTTTATTTTCGATCGTCCTCGTTAATTCTGCGATCCGTTCTCCGAGCTACCCGAACACCAAACAACCATCTTTACCACCGTCACGGTTCTGATCTGCGCTCGTCTCTATATCGACACCGCTTGCTGCCGCCATAAATTTTCAAAAGCCTTCCCTTGCCCAACTGTGAAAATCCCCGCTGATGCTGAGTAGAGTGGAGCAAAATTAAATATGTACAAAGCGAAAAGCGAACACTGCAATATGTATGCACCTCTATAGTTTAGGATTTTTACCGACGAATGCCGGAAGTTCAATTGTCAATATACCAAACTTACCCGGTGATAAAACCCGATGTCTTTCCATTTGGGCCAAAGATATGCAGGACCATATGGGAAAGGCGTATGATATTCCAGATCGCATTAGCTGCTTATAACAGAGAAGCTTAACTTTGGTGTCAACTTTGTTGGTCTACTTCAAGATGTTGTGCAGTTGCTTAGACCGATCGAGGCCCCTTGGAAGAATGTGGGTCACATGTTTGATGAAATTCATTTTTGGAGTATAGATGACCCCAAGATATTTCATCCTGTCCTGTGGTCTAATCGTAGTACCTCCTATTTGTATTCGAATATTCTGTGAATATCGAGAAGTAGGTTGGGAGTGTTTACTACTCAGAATTATAGCTACTGCTTTGGATGGGTTAAGACAAATTTTCCATCGACTGTAATACTGATACAGTTCGTTCTGGTGACGATTAAGTCGATTTGTTGCGAGTTTAGGGCTTTCGGATGACGTGTACACTAGGACGTCATCCGCATAGCATATTTGGTTTACTCTCCCGTCCACAGGGGGAAGAATGTCTGAGGTGTAGATATTAAATAAGATGATGGCTAGAATGGAGCCCTGTGGTACGCACGCGGCGGCGTTGAAAGTTCAGGAAAGCTTTCCATTCATTCTGAGAAGGTTCTGTTTAGAACGAACTGGTAGATGATACTACACTGCGTTCTACTGTGGCCAGTATTCAGTAATTTAAAAACAAGACCTTCGATCCGGGTTGTGTCACAAGCCTTTTCAATGTCCAGGCTCACCACAATGCTGGGTTCTTATTAAAGAGGCGCACGCAGACATGGTTTTGAAATATGTTGAGAGCCATAGTGGTTGATCATCGAATCTATAATGCGCCACCCCTTTATACTCTGCATCTACAGAGTTTTGCTTAATAATTGTACATAAAAATTCCTAGAAGCATAAACAAGATTTTGTGTGTGCTTCAAGTGGAATAGGATTCTAGGAAGTGAATGGGAATTTGGTTGAACAAATTCCCGGAAGAATCCATAATACGCCGCCCCTTTACACTCTGCATCTACAGAGTTTTGCTTAATAATTGTACATAAAAATTCCTAGAAGCACAAACAAGATTTTGTGTGTGCTTCAATTGGAATAGGATTCTAGGAAGTGAATGGGAATTTGGTGGAACAAATTCCCGGGAGGAAAAGTCATGAAATTTATTTGGAATTAGGCATTTCATAATGTTAGGGTTATTGGGAATTGAATCAATGTTGCGACAATTGGATTTTTGATTTAATTTCTCGCTCATATGATTCACTTGGGGAAGATGATTGGGATTATGGGTAATAATGGGGATTGGGTGGGAGAAGTGATTTAGGATCACTACAGCGGTAGTGTTGTGTGCCGCCGCCACGAATTGTTAACATACATATTTTAATAATTGGATTTAAAAAACAGCACAGCGATCACAATCAAACACGATTACACAACAACAGCCACATGCCAACAGAACCTCCTATCCCGAACAAGAATAAAAATCGCTGCCATCGAAATTTATAGGGAAACGAAAAATATGCGTATGCACATGCGACTCTTTTTCTTTTCGCGAAACTAAGCTCGATTGCGTTCAGGAAATGTGTTCTGTTATTTTGCACTTCATACGCGGAGTAATTTAAAGCTGCCGCACCGATATTTCGGATATCAGCGTGCCTAATTAAATCTCAATGCCTTTGTTCCCCCATGTCGTATTGTTGCCACACAAAAGAAATGTTATTTCTGAGCCTATGACACAATGTGCTCTCTGTCCCTGCGTTCATCTCCCTGTGATTAAAACGTCACTTTCGGGGAGACTCGAACCTTATATAAAAATGTATCTCTTAACAAATTCGAAACCAACTCTATTGATAGCATTTTAACCCTATACCCGAGCACGGAAAACGATATTGCAGATGATTTCAAATTATCCAATTCTCAATAGTTTGGCTGTTCTCAATAGGCAACATCCGAAGATTAGCATCTTCGGCTCTTCACTGATACAATTCATTTAAGAGTCAATTACACGGCGGTTCCGCGACGACCAATACAATACAGTGGCTTAAGCTGCAATTTCTCAGCTAACTCTGACTACGAAACCGAAGATCTGCAATTCCTGACAGTAAGCAATACCCAAACGCTCTCTCTGGCCATGTTTCCCTGCCATTACTATCTGCCTTCTCAATGACTCAGTTGGTAAGGAGATCTGTCAAATGTGCGATTGCACAAATGGAAGTTCAACTGACGATTCTTACTATTATGACAGTTCGATTCAACTATTGAGTAGTGAATTGGGTCCAAATGCCTACAGTTAAATTTCGCTCGAATAAGCTATAAGTTCCGTGAAATTGTTAAGAAAAATCCTCAACCATTCTTCGGAGTTTGGCGAAAATTAGGGAAAAAAACATTTCAGGACGCCAAATACTTCAAATCAAAGCGCAGAGTATTTTTCAATATCCTTTTGATATGCGTTTTATTCAGGAATGACGCTTCTTTCTACCGTTTCCCTATTTCCTATTCATGTTATTACAAATAGTTTGACCATTGTACAATTTTCGGGAGTATAATCTCTTGTAAAGAAATAAATCCGCAGCCGTAGTAGAATCACTATTTTCGGAAAAAGATGTTTAACGCACTTAATTGTCGTTTGGATACCTCCCCAAGTCGTTAGGTCCAGAAAATAACACAAATTGAATTGCCATTTGTCTTGACAAATTATTAACCAGTCGATTGACGACATCAAAGAAAATTCCCGTAGAAAACTGAGAGCGTTAAAAATATATATATAAATGACTGGATCGTGCGTTGGAAAAGATGTACCTCTGAAAACGGAACAGATTTTAACAATATAAATTTGTATCTACTATTATTTTTTCAGAATGTATATGTTTAATAGACGCTTTCGCTAGACTATGAGAGGGTAGGAGAAAGATGTGTGGCGGTTCCAACAGATGCATACTCATACGAACCTGTAGTGAAGAATATATTACAAAAGAGAATCAAAAAAGAAACTGTGATTATGGTATTCGGCTCTGATGATTCATTTCGTCGATTTTCTTTTAGTGCTGTTAGGGGAGAAAACCATAATGTGGCATTCACAAAAAGAACCATGTATCTCGCCACACGTTCTTACCTCTTTTTTTTTCAAAGATGTCCCTCATACTGTTGGAAACTTATTCAATAAAGGGGTCAACACAAAGCAACTCAGATGATTGTTTCCGTATGGGAAACCACGTCACAAGCAATGGCAATTCAATTACACTGAAACATCTGTTAAACATACTAGGTGTATTTAGTATTTATTGGCCTGTATTAACTCGGAAGTTCATCATCTCGCCGACTCGACTCCGCCATCGTTCCCTGTCCTGTGCGCTCTGCTTCCACGCTTGACCATTCGATCCGATATCCTCAAGGTCGAACATAACATGGTCCTCCCATCTCCGTCGCGGCCATCCTCTCGGTCTCTTTCCCATTAGTCTACAGTGTTTGGGACGATAGTGAAGAACGTGTGATTCGAATTGACGCTATAACGGTTAGAATCACTAAAAATGGAACCAATGCTCAACACATCAGGCCGCTGCCACGTGTACGAATTCGATTTCCAAACTCAAGTACACTCTAACTGATGTGGAATTGTTATGTTATCGCTATGGTATACGGCTCTGATTCTTTGCTTATTCAAATTTCCTTTCGGTGTTCTTCACTATTTGCTTGTTTATTGTGTGTGTATCTGTTAGAAACGCCACACTACTCCCTCCTCAGTAACTTTGTTACGATCAACTTCGTGTGCGAACGACGGAGCGCGGAACGAGCGAGCGAGAGAGGACGTCAGGGTAGGCGAGTGTGCCGGTGCTCTATGCCGAAGCCGATCGAGTATAGTAAAGTTCTGTTTACCTATGGGATATTCTGTGTTGTATGTATACATATCACGTCGGGTTGTTGCGTTAAGCAAGGGCAGTGAAGACAGTGATATGAACATACGATGAAACGGATGAAAAGCGAAGCATTAAGCATCAGGCTACTGGCCGCATGTGCAAATTCGATTTCTAAACTCAAGTACATTCTACTAATGTGGGAATGCTATATTATTGCTATGGTATGCGGCGTTAATTGTGTGCCTTGATTGTTCTTGTCTTGTCCTTTAGGTGGTGTTGTTCTTCACTAATGGTCGTGTGTATCTGCTAGAAACGCCACAAGTCTACCGTCAAGAATTCTACGCACGGTCCTATCGTTGCCCATTCGCGCCACATGTCCGGCCCCATTTTACTCTTCGCGACCTAAATATTCTCACTATTGTAGGTTTGCGGTATAGTTCTTCCAATTCGAGGTTATGGAGTTTCCTCCATTGTCCTGCCTCATCATATTTAGCACCAAAGATACCCTTCAAAACTTTATTCTCAAATACGCGGAATTTGTTTTCTTCCCGTTTTGTGAGAGCCCATGTATCGCATCCGTGTAGAACAATCGGCATGATTATGGTTCTATAGGCACGGAGCTTTATGTTACGTGATAGCAGTTTGGATTTCAGCATATTACCGACAGTGTGCCAACTAGCGTTGGCGGAATGCAGCCTTTTGTTAATTTCCTTCGACATTTCCTTACTGACCGTCAGTATTGTTCCCAGATTATTTCAAGTCTTTAACTTTTTCAAATATCTTGCCTTTGACGTTTATGTGTTTCCCTGAGCTGCATCTCTGTGCGCCGTAATTATATATTTTGTTTTGTCTTCACTAATTTCCAGGCCCACCACTTCTGCCGCTTGCATGATGATTTCACTGTTTTTAGTTACAGTTTCTAGATTATCCCCCAAAACGGCGATGCAATCCGCATATGCGAACACTTGTGTGACCCCGTTCAGGGATGATCCGGCCAGGTTGTCGTCTTGTACCTTTCTGATGACGTACTCGAGGACAAGGTTAAAAAGACATGGTGAGAGGTCATCCCCTTGTTTTAGTCCGGTCCGGATTTCAAATGGTTCTGAGAGGTGGTTTTCTATTCTAACTCGTCCTTTGTTTTCGTTCATGCAGATTTGAATGAGCGCGGCATATTTTTTCGGGATTGCATGCTCAACTACAAGCTTTTTTGCCTTGAGACTGAGTCGTAGGCATTTTTGAAGTCAACGAACAGTTGGTGAACCTGTCTCTCCGTACTACCACTTCTTTTCTAACAAATACCTTACTGTGAACATTTGGTCGCTAGTTGAGCGGTTCCTACGGAATCCGCACTGGTAGTCTCCCGGTATTACTTCTGCGTACGGTGTGATTCTCGCCAGTATGACATTTGTTAGTATTTTGTATGTGGTTGGGAGCAATGATATTTCTCTGCAGTTTTCGCAGTCAGATCCGTCGCCTTTTTTGAAAATGGGGACGATTATTGAGGTTTTCCATTCTTCCGGAGTGACTTATCGCATATTGTTTTAATCAGTTGGTGGATCTTTCGAATGGTTGCCTCTCCCCAATGCCTCATAAGTTCTGCCGGTATGCAATCGACTCCGGGAGTCTTGTTGTTTTTCAATCGATTTATTGCGTCTACAAGTTCGTTGAAAGAGGGCTCTGGGATCTGAGGCTCGGCTGTATGTACGTCGTGTGCGTTTAATTGTGGTTGATGGGTGCGCACATTGAGCAGGTTTTCAAATACTGCTTACATCTTGTCACAATATTGTTTCTGTCACCAAACAGCCGTTTGTGTTTCGAATTATTTTGGCTCTCCTCTAATTGAGTTTATTGCCGGCATACAAACCTCTGATGTTCTTTGCTGTGGCATTTTCTATGATTTTTTCGATCCGAGTCTTCTCCCATTCGCGTTTTTTGCGTTTAAAAAGTTTCATTCATACTAGGTGTATGCATAATTTGTTTCCGGTTTCTTTGGTAACAAAAATGTGCCATTTTCTAGGGAAATTAATTGTTTTTTTATTCAAAATATTGGCCATCGTCTTCTACACATTTCGCCCATTTTTTCGGCTAATTTATGAATAGCGTGCAATTCGTCAAGACTAATGACCTTGCCCGGAAAAAAAAGCAAACGATTATGGAAAATTTAACAAGCCTCAGGACTTGCTAAATAAGGCCAAGACCGGTTCCCGGTTGAAGTGCCGATGATGATGATGATGTGCCATTCGTCGAGCCATTTTCCGACTTCCTCGAAATCGATAAAGTGCTGTTCTGCGAACGCATGCCCCATTGATGCGAAGACGTGATAGTCAGATGGCGCCAAGTCTGGGAAGTATGGCGAGTGCAGAAGGATATCCAAGCGTTTTCAAGGTGCCTTTCACTAGTTTTGCTGTGCTTTTCGCTAGCACCATCTCTTAGTTAAACCGAAAAAAACGCATGTTCCTGGTATTGATCTTCCCCATTGCTCGTAAACATCTGCTGATTGTTACTTGTGAAACATGTAATGTTACACGCAACGCCCCCCCCCCCCCCCCCCCACATACTCGCCCTTTTTGGGGGCCGCCCCCACCATTAACAGGATTCACCCCAAGACACGGAGAGGTAATTTTGTTGCATGATAATGCTCCGAGTCAGCAAAACCCGTTAAAAAAACAATAAAAGCTCTCGGCTGGGAAGTGTCGCCATCCACAGCAACCCGGATCGATTGATTTTCGAGTAAGCTTTTCGTCCAGTGGCAAAGCTGCTGGAAAAGTCCATATGGACGAAGTTTGCTCAGCAGTGCTCCGTGCCAGACGCGCTCAAAAGCCTTGGAGATATCCAATGCGACCGCCCTTTTCTCACCATGCCGTTCAATCGCAGATGTCCGTATATCGGTTATGAGTGTCAAAAGGTCTCCTGTGGCCTACCACGGAATCCGTATTGACGATAATTAAAAAGTCCGTTGCACCCCAAATACTTAATTAACTCGGCATTGATGACCTTTTCCATCACCGTAGAGAACATAAAAAACGCTGACTTCATGCTGATACGCTTTTTCCGATGTCTTTGGTAAAAAAATACGTAATTTTCTAAGAAAATTAATTTTTTTTACTCAAAATATTGGCCATCGTATTCTACACAATTCGCCCATCTTGAATGTAATTCATGAATGGCATGCCAGAGAAACTGCTTTCTTTCTCGGTAAACCATTCGTCTCGCCGTTTTCCAACTTCCTCGAAATCGCTGAAGTGGCGAACGCGTGCCCCATTGATGCGAAGCGGTGATAGTCAGATGGCGCCGTGTCTGGGGAGTATGGCTGGTACAGAAGGATGTCCCATCCAAGCGACTTCAGGGTTTCATTCACTAGTTTTGCTGTGCTTTTCGCTGGCGCCATCTCTTAGTTAAATCCGAAAAAAACGTATGCAAACACCAGGTATTGATCTTCCCCATTGCTCGTAAACGTCTGCTGATTGCTTCTTGTGACACATGTAATGCTTCTGCTAATTGCCATTGAGTTTGAGTTGGTTCGTCATCCATTAACTCCTGCAATTGCTCGTCCTCACATTGTTGTGTTATACCACAACTCACTGTCTTTCACAATGAAATCACCACTTTGAAATTGTCGAAGCCATGTCTCACATGTTCTAATTGATGGAGAGTGTTCACCATATATTTCTACCAGCAAACGATGTCTTTCAACAGCCTTTTTCTTTTGATTAAATAAGAAAAGTAATGCGTGCCGCAAATGTTCTTGTCTAGGCATAAAACGACATGATCACTGAACGATAAAACAAAGATGCTAGTTTTTAGTTAAATCTGAGGCGAACAAAATGACCGTATGTGTCAAATTACTACGCTGCGTACTTTTCGCTGATGCCATCTCTTAGTTAAACCGAAAAAAAAACGTATGTATGCGGCTGATATATATAAACCATATATGTACATAAGACTACAAAACGAGTAAAAGTGATTCCGGAAATGATAAGTGTCCGATATTGAGATGGTAGTATCTTTTGGAATATTTTTTTGACATCGCTTCCGGTTTGCTCCACTCTCACCCAACAATATATCTGGCATCGGTATCCGTTCTGGGTATGATTGCCACTAGTTCGAATAAATTCCATATTGGACTCGCCCTCGGTTTCAATTTTGTTATTCGGAAGGAGAACTATATTTAGTACAGAATATACTTTCGTGAACCGCCATGTTTCTCGTATTTCGCAATGTCCTACTCCTCCAGACATTGTTTGGTATTCCTATACATACGTCTTCCTTTCTTACCTGTACCGGAGCCATCGAACTTGTTCCCTTTGCTTTTTTTGTGTCTTCAATGCATCGTAGTCACGTAGTATAGAAAATGTGTCCCATTTGTGCTTTGTGTCTCGTCGTCGCCGTCATACATGAGGCGACACCAACCCTTGATGTAATTGCTTGTTTACACTTATCAAAGCGTTCTTGATTCGTTATTTTCCCTTTCGTAACCAGCGGCATCAAGGAAATCCAGGGTATCTGCATATTTCAGTATCTGCTGACTGTTCTCTATTCCAAAGTATTTTTTGTTTTCACAAAATCTTGATCATTGTTTAACCTTACCGGACGGGTTTCCTCCCCCATAGAAACAACACGTTGTCGGTGCTTTTTCAGTCAGAAAAATTGTATTCTGAGTTAATTAGGTGCATTTAAGAACGGCCATGGACTAGCTTAGTACAGTGGAATACAATCGTGCTATCGTTTTCTAGGTTCGGAAAAGTTCAATTGAACACATGTGGAGCTGACTACATAAATGTTTTTTTTTTTTGTTTCAACTTTCAAGGTGCGAAATTGAGCGACGACGACGACGACACAAGGAATGTGAAATAGTTGTACACATTTACACATTATATAATTTATACGTGGTGTGATAGAAAAACAAGGATTTTGTTTATTTATCTTAATGAATAATTAATCTTTATAAATTATTCAGTTTGGTCCTCTGCAAAGTAATACCCCTCAAACGACTTGTGAAACACTTTGGTATCTATCCCTGATTTTATCTCTTCTATGAAGGTAAAATGTCGTCTTTTTGGCCCCGGGAATAGAAAGAAATGACAGGGTGGCGTGTTCGGCGAATACGGTGGATGAGGCAAAATTGCAACCACAAACATCGAGGCGTGGGCGTAAGTGAAAAACGCCGATCACGCAAAAAAACAAAATTTTCGACTGTAAAAATAATACATTGAAAATGGCTATCAACATATCCCAGGAGCTCATTTACCAGCAGGATAAAAGTTGGTTTTTGAAAATCTGGTTCAAACTCGGTGTTCGTTATGTCCACCAGAACCATCTTCGAAAGACGTCGCAGGAAGCGATTGCCAGACCCCATCTTAACAATCGGTCGCCATTCTTCCTCATTTAATCTGGAAAAACGGTGGTTTGACCACAACGAGAATTCTCAGGGGCGGTCTTTTAAAGAGATCCCCGTTCCTTTAATGTAAGGAGACACGCTCCTTGAGGAGAATTCGGTGACTGTTGGATGTTATTCATTCTGTTCTTAGTCCAAAAGTCGTGGACAACGTTTTCATTGGTACATTATCATGGTTGTTTGTCCACAAAGTCGGACTTTTTTAACAAACTGTTCCTTGCAACTATCTCATAACACCCAAATAATACTCCTTGTTCATGGTCTGGCCTTGTGGGAAGAGTTCATGATCTACAACACCATCCTAATCCATAAAAACCGTGATCGCTTTCTTTTTGAATTGAAAACGGTGGGATTTCTTTGGCCTTTTGTTGTACACTAACGCGCGCTAAAGGGGAGAGGATTTTGAACTACTGTAGGGAAGAAGTATGGTGTGACGGCGTACGGCTCTGGTACACTTCCACTCCCATCGTCGTCACTGAAAGTTCCACGATGGATTAAGTTCACTCGCAAGTTGTCACAAAAGAGGAAAGGAGAATAAAACACTAAATGTTGTTTGTATAAAATGATTTTTATTTTTAGTACACAGAAATTTACACAGGAAGACGTCTTAGTTTAGTTTATTACAATAAAAGCTTTGATGGCACAGTAATTTTGGTAGTCAATAACACACCTTTTATTTTGGGGAAAGTTAGGAAGTGCACAGAATGAACATGCGACGAAACAATCACAATAGTAAAGATTTTGTTCTTAACTTAATCACCCACGCGTTTAATTTAACAGATTTGCTGCACTTCACAGGAAGAAAAAAAGGTTTTGATTGAGTCGACTGAATTAGACTCATAGTTGTACCGGACAAAGAACAAAAATGTCCGACTCCGAGATATACGCGTCCCCCAGCGCTACGGGAAGCGGAAGAAAAACCTACCGTCGCGATCGGTGGTTGGAATAAGACTCTTCGACGGTTGGAATCTGACACCTGATTCATCCTCAATTCGGTGGTGAGTTTTCATAACCAATGATGAAGAGAGAGAAAATTTCTCGCTATGGGGTAACCACTAAGTGGATCTTGCTGGCTAAATTCCGATGTATGTGTGCGATCGTGTAAATCTGTGTTGTTTACTCATGCGAGAAGGTCAATGGGAAAACAAAGCTGAAAAATTGAAGAGACCAAGGGCATCGAGCGCAATGAGGATCGGCTAAGTAAATAGCTGTATTGCTATTGAGAAAACAAAGGTGCTAACAAGTTTGGGATACATCATACAATTTGTATATCGTATCTTTGGCCGTTGTAAGAAACGGATTCTTTATTTGCATTTGTTTATGCTATTGAATTCGAATCCGGTGGCTAAGTGCGAAGTTGGTGATTGTTTGGAGATTCAAACAAAGGAGCATTTCTGGGAGAAGTGCTTGCAGCCTAATCAACAATGACGTTTGTGTATAACATCTATATCGATTGTAAATGGCATCTATGGCAACTCAAGGGTCAAATTCCAGTGTGAATATTTACACCAATATAAAATACGGTTCTTGGTTGCTACTGCTGCGATGCATTGATGCATGTGGGAATGGCCTTGTGGGAGAAATTCTTTTCAGAAATTTTGCATGTGGATTAAAGAATTCTTTCAGGGAATTTAGGAAATGTATTTGGATGCATGAATGAAAGAGTTCTTTTTACAGACTTTTAGGTTATACATTAGATAACCCTAATGCTTGTAGCTTTGTAGGTGCTAATGCAATTGCATTAGCGGAAAACAATGGAAGTTGGGTTGCAATTATGGGGGGTTTTTCGGGTAAGTTTAAAAAAACCCCCACAGTATCCTTAAAGGTCAGAGCACAGTGCGAATGAAAGGAGCGGTAGTGGATAATGGAAGGAGTTTTCGATGTACATTGGTCTTAAATACATCGACATTACAACGAAGAGAAAACACATGATCAGGTAGAACATTCCACATTCGTGTGGTTCGACTAAAGAATGATTATCTTTATTTTTGTCTGAAGTTCACTTTCAACGTGAACTGATGCGCATTCACAGATCGACGGGTAATGTCTGAAGAGGCGGAACACATTCAGCAAGTTCAGTTGAACAACGACCGTGATAATACATGATTTTCTAAAATAATATAGAAAAGAGTTAAGTATGATACGTTGCGCCTATGTTCCAACGACGGAATTGAACGCCTTACGGGTGGGATCACGTGTCGCGCAGTTTTGGATTCGCCTGGCCAAATATGGGAGTTGAAGGACGAATGTACGCCTTCTAAATAGTGTGGGTGAATGGTAAATGGAGTGAATAATTTTTTGCATCGTTTAAAGAACCCAATACGTCTGCCCGCACTTTTCGCACCTTCAAATATGTGGTCCGTTAGATAATCCCCTGCTGTCTGATTATGAGGTTTGAAGAGTTTGGCCTGGAATGTTTGTATGAGTATGAGAAACTAAACGTCAGCAAACAAGTGCATTGGGTTGTGGGTAATGGACAAGAGTCATTTATAAATATGACGAAGAGAGTGGGTGAGGGTAAAAAACCCTGGGGAACACCTGCATTCATTTTGAAGGGATGCTAATTTGACACCACCAAAAATCTCTTGGATTGGACGGTCAGAAAGATGGTCTCTTATTCATTGGAGCAGGGAATTGTCTACTCCATAGGAATGCAATTTTGACAATAGGGCTGGATGCTAAACTCTATCCAATGCGACAACCTTGCTTTCGCCGAAGTAGTAGGTGAAATGGCTCCACTTTTCGGTAAGGTACGAGAACAAATCTCCTGTAGACCTATTGCTTCAGAAGCCATATTGGCGGTCGTGGAGGAGGTCATTTGATTCCAGGTATTTCAAAAGTTGATGGTTAGTCAGTGATCCCATTACCTTCGAAAGAATAGACGTTAGTGATATAGGTCCATAAGAAGAGAGGTATGATTTGTCGCCCATTTTGGGAATTGACTGATTATTCGCTGACCTCCATCTAGTTGGGAAACGGTCAGCATAATAAGACAAATGGAAGGAATTAGCGAAGGAATGGATGAGGACTACGAGTTTTGGATGTTCTTCACAAATGCCCAGACGTTTCTACTACCTGTGGGCCTGTGGGAGAGTGTAGTATTTTTTGTGTCACTCCCTGGTTATGCAAGAACTTTGCGCGTTGACTATATACGCATTGGAGTCGTTTCTAGCTCTCTTAAATATTTTCCAGTTTTCAGTATTGTTTGATTTATACAGCCGGAAGCTCAGCTCTTTAGCTCTAATAGGTTCCCGGCACCCAGAAGTTTCCGCAGGGGTTTAGTGAGTGAAGTAGAACATCTCTTCAAGATATTTGGGGAAATGCCGTCCGAACCAGCGGATTTGTTTGCGTTCTGCTCGTTGACTGCACGGGCGTTGAATAGGGAAATTTCAGTCTTTTCTAGCTCTCTTGAATCTTTTCCTGTTTTCCTCGGAATTGTTTAATTTATAACCAGAAGCTCAACTCCTTACCCTTAATGGCTTCTGTGCATCCGGAATCGAACCACATATTTCTCTTGATTTTGATACTCTTTACCATGTGTGAAAAAAAGGTTCGCATGCCAAACAGGATCGTGTCCGTCAATGTGTCCGCTATAGAGCCAACATCGTTATTCAGAAAAAATAATGACCAATTTAACCTCCCAAAAAGTCGTTCAGACCTTCCCAATTGGCTTTCTTCTAGAGCCCCACTGTTCTTTTGGGAGTTTTCTCGTTAGCGTTGCTGTTGACACGACACAGTGGTCTGAAGTGCCCAAGGGCGAAGAAACTTCAATTGTGCATTTGTTTGGGTGCGAGGTGAGAAACAGGTCCAGTGTGTTGGCGGAATAACCATCTATGTTTGGTACCCGTGTTTGGCTCAGTTGACGAGTTGAGTTAAACTATTTGAATCACCAAAAAGTTGAACATACATCTTGCAATCAAATTTATTACACACAAAATTAAATTAACAAAAGTTTGGCGTTTTCCTTGTTGTGCTTTCCTCGCAAGTTATGTGGCAACGGGGATACTTCCTTCGGCGGCTGCTGATGTTGATGGGCTTTTTTCTTTCCGGATAATTGAAGTGTTTTATTTTATTTGAATAAAGTTTTTTTTTTTTTTTAGGCCAACCCCGTTGAAGAGTCAACTTAGAACACAATCAAATATTTTCAAAAGGTTTGTGTATTACATGTATACTTCTATGTTTTGTTATGGTTTCTCAGTTGAGGCAGTTGCGAGGGAGGAGAGGGTTACTTCGTAATATTCTGACCTTCAGGTGTTGTGTGTCCGGAGTGGGAAGCCACTGAGAGTGGTGCACATTGAATCACCCGTAATAACGATTTCAATGTGCGGAAATAAGGTCAAGATCCTATCGACCGAATTAGATAGAGCACCAAATTCGTTTAAGAATGCATTTCTATCCAAGTTTGGGCTTCTGTAAAGAAAGGAGTAATGTATGATAAGTAGAACATCTCTTCAAGAGAATTGGGTAAATGCCATTCGGACCAGCGGATTTGTTTGCGTTCAGCTCCTTGACTGCATGGGCAACAGTACACGTTCGAAAGTAAACCTGCGTCATGGTGTGCTGTTTATGAACAAGTTGGAGCGGAACTGATGTGGTTCAGACAGCGGTGAATTGGCTGCTAACTGTGCAGCAAGTAGATGCGCCTTCTCTATTGCATTGGTGACAGGTCTGTCATCGACTATAAGCGAAGGAATGTGAAGTTTTAGTCACGAGAAATTATATTCTGGACTAGAGCAGAGCCCATATTGTGGCAGAAGCTGATAAGTAATGTACTACGTATGTATGTGACTAGATCCCGATTTGAGGAGAACAAAGGCACCAAGTTACAACCAGGTAGAAAAAAACCGGAAATATCTATACTGTATCAGTCATTATCTGGATTTCGCTAAGTGCAGGGATAGCTGGTTTCTGGTTCGAAACGTGGACAGACGCGGAGGAAAAATTTCCTCAGGTCGCGAATGTCGATGCGAAATTCCCGTTTCGTTGAAATGGCCCAACAGAAAACCAATACCGCCTCAGAAAAGGATGCAGGTCAGGTTCCTCGATATATGAGCGAAAACAATCATTACAGGTGTTATGACCTGGTAGTAGATGTCCCACTAGATCCGTGCCGAAATTGAGGTCGCATCCTTTCCGTTCGCGAAAACAACCATTACAGGTATTATGCCCTTGTAGTAGAAGAAATTCAGGTCTTTCGACCCCAACTTTATTGCAAGACGCAAATCAATAAGTAACGAAATATTGAATTAATCCGCAAGCATTGGTTTCGATGGTTAATTTGCGATTTTTGATTATCGATATTATCGTCAGTTACCGACGTTGACGGCTTGTCACTAAGTTCACCATTCTCGGCGGACTCACGATCAGTTCTAAAAAGCTGGCGCCTCTTTTTGTTAGAGTATCGTTATCGAACACATTTGGAGAATTTCTAAACTCTTCGCATCATTCAGTCCGTTGTTTTAAGATATGACGGTGAAATTTATTGAGAATTTCAGTAACAAATACTGACATTACAAAACAAACAAAACTTAATTCAGAAGACTGAGATCTCCACACGGGAACTTTTTTAATCAAGGTATTATATTTGTCTTAAGAGAGGCAAACCTGTCGCGCTGAGTTGGAGTTGTTTTTAAACGACGTAATTTCGTCCATCGACAGTGTATTTATATTATGGTTTGTGTTTGATGACAATAAAGCAGCACTGGGTTCAAGGCATAGAATTCTGATAAATAATAGATAATATTTTAATATGTCTATGTTGAGGTCGGAACTCAATGAATTTGAGGTTGTTCTGCTGATTGTTAATATTCGATGATGCTTTTGCCACGGAAATGAAGAAATCAGAGGGTATCATCGGCAAAACGAAACTTCTTGTTTACCTTTTGATATTCGTTTTTTTTTTGTTTTGTTTTTTATAATTAAATATATATTCCCTCAGGAGAGGTGAACCTGCAGAACCGCCGACACGGCCCCAAGATGCCACGAAATAACCGTTGTAACGCTCCAGAAATACTCGCGCGGGGAGGGAATACCGCAGCTTGCCCACTCTTTAACGGAGCGAGTTCTGATGTGGCAATGTTCGCGTCGTCGGGAGATGAACCGCAAATTGATGTGATCCGTCGGATTGTCTTGTGGAGCGCATATAAACCGAATTGCACGGAACAATACCACGAATCTCCGAAGAACAGTACCCGTGATATCTGTAAAACAGACAGAGGTCGCCTAACTCAGTTTTCATGATGCAGACCCGGCGATGGTCGACACGTGTTTATGCCACGATACATGCCCACAGGTCGTGACGCCGAGCAATTTCAAGTTTACCCCAGATTCGAGGGCCTGGCCATTCATCATCAGCTGTGGAACCGATGATCCACATGATTTAATTGTTATAAATACAAACGTAACACATTGACCTTATCCAGATCCCGATAAGTCGATCTGGCTACATCTCAGCTGATGCGAAGTTGATGCACTAATCGGTCGGTCACTCGAAAAAGAGCAAACAAGTGTACTATCATCCGCAAAACTGAACACTGTTATCCGTTGACTCCAACAAATCATTTATGTGAAGCAAAAACAAGATTAGAGCCAAAATAGAACATTGAGGCACCTCGGAATAAACGGGATACAGATCCGAACACTCGCCACCCATAACAACCCGGATCGATCGTTTTCGAGGGAGCTCCTCGTCCAGTCGCAAAGCTACTGGGAACGTTCTTATGAACGAAGCTTGCTCAGCAATGCCTCGTGCCAGACATGGTCAAAAGCCTTGAGGATATCCAATGCGACCCCATTGACTCACCATGCCCACCAATCGCAGATCTCCATATACCTCTTATAAGTGTCAAAAGTGTTACGGACCGACCTTGAGTTCAGGTCCCCCCAACATTCACTAATCCCCCTTCGTTAATTTCCCCTCTTTACCTATAAACGGAGAACAACTCGCCAAGTAGAATACCGTAACAAAAGGTCTCTGTGGACCGCCCGCACGGAATCCGTATTGACGATCATTCACAAGTCCCTTGCACTCCAGATACGTAATTATTGGATTGTACCACATGAAATGCCCGATTTTCGCTCAGTCGGAAATAAGTTCTCGAGTGAACATCTGTGCCAGAACGTTAATTTTTTTTTATGTAAAGTTTTATGGTACGTGTGCTGTGGACGTGTGAGAATTTTAGGGTTCGTTCTGGAGAAAATGAACCACGTGCGAAGCCGGAAACGTTAGTTGACGACGATGTTTTAAGAGCAACGGTGGATGCGGATCCAACGAAATCGGTGCGGAAGATTGCCCAAAACATGGGATTATCCCAATGACAATAAGTCGACACCTTTCTCTCATAGGAAAGGGAAAGAAATTCGATAAGTGGGTACCCTCCATGAACTGAACGAGTCCCAAAAACGACGGCGCCTGGAAATCGGCGATTCGCTTAGATTAGGAAACCAAACTGAACCGTTTTTGCACGGGATAGTCACCTGTGATGAAAAGTGGATTCTGTATGATGCCGTAAAGGACCTGGGCAGTGTGTGAATGCAGGTGAAAAACCAAAACACACCCCCAAGCCCGATCTTCGCCCAAAACAGGTTATGGTGACAATTTGGTGGACATCGAAAGAACCAATTTACTTTTCGTTTCCTTAATCGGGAGAAACGATAAACGCTATTAAATATTGTGAGGCAATCGATATATTGCATACCAAATTGGCTAAAAAGCAGCCTGCGTTGGTCAATAAGCACGGCCCGATCCTTTTGCATGACAATGCTGGACCCCGTACCCCAGAAGTAACGGCACAAAAACGGTTGCAGTTGAGATTTGAAATTCTTCCGCATCCACCGTACTCTCCTGACATTTCCCCAACGGACTACCATCTTTTCCGCAATCTGGTTTCATTATGCCGACAGAAGGTCTTCCGGAACCGTGCAGAGGTCATAAAAGCCTTTGAAGATTTCATTGCCTCAAAAACTCAGCACTTCTACGAAAAAGGAATATTTGACCTTGTATTACGTTGAAAGAATGTCATAGATGCCAAATGATCCTATTTTGATTGAATAAAAATAATATTGGCTTTTAAATGTTTACTATAAAATCGGACATTTCATTTGGTACAACCCAATAATTCGGCATTGATGGACTTTTCAATCACCTTAGATAACATAGAGAGTAATTCTAATGTTTGATAATTGAGGACTCTAATATGTTTGAGTGTATCAATTTGACTGTTAGGACTTAGAGGCAATGAAGAACGAAAACTTGCCGTTGCGACTTCGAGAGAGGGCGATGGAAAATTGTTTAAAACCGGTGAATTTTAATTTGTCGGTTTCGCTATTTTTTAATTCTTCGGGGGAAAAGACGGATCAACCTTTGAAGAGCATAGAGACGGTTTTTTTTTTCTGATTTAGGGGTGTACGTGCAGTACTCGCTACATTATTTCCCGAACGCATCTTTAATGATGTGATAGTCTTTCAAATTATCGCACAAGAAACTTATATTGTTGTTTTTCAATCGTTTTGTTCTAAAACTATTGCAACTTAACTTTTACCCAGTTTAATAATATCTTTAGGCTCCATGAGGCTAACTATAAATGGAAGGTACCTTCTCTTCCCTGTTTGCTGGTGGTTGTATCTGCTGTCGTTGTTCATCTGATTGCTGCTGCTGTGGTTTTTGTTACTGCTGTTGTTCCTTTGCTTGGAAAGCTTCTTGTATTTGCGTTTGCAATTCCTTATTTTTTCTCCATAGCTCGGCAATCCATTTGTCTCGTTCAATGTCTTTTTCGATACTCTCTTTGTTGTTGGAGTCGTTCTTTTCTTACGTCGCCAGTTCTTTCAATTTATTCCTTACTCCAGTATAATCAGCATTATTGGGAATAATTAATTAATTCTCGTTGGACTTCAACCGATTGGTTTGACGTTCAGCTCTGGATTGGGCTTTCTGCGCAGCGCCGTTTTGAATCCAGCCTCACCATCGTCCATGGTAGGCAGTACAGTTAGTCACATTGTTTATATATATATATATATATATATATATATATATATATATATATAATATAAAATATATATATAAATAAATATATATATATATATATATATAAATATATATATTTAGGTATACGTAGGTATACGATATGCACCTATGGTGCGTAGGTATACCATACACAGTGTTTGGTTTAATGATTGTACTCACTCCACTCCACTTACGTCTTCGCCGGTCGATGGTCAATTTTGTACTGAGTTATGTAATAACGGCTCCTAGTATTGTAGTTAGTATACCCGTCTGTCACGCGGAAGACCGGGGTTCGACTCCCCGTCGGGGAGCCTCTGGCGCAAGACTAATGAACTTGCCTGGAAAAAACAAATCATTATGGAAAATTTAACAAGTCTCAGGACTTGCTAAATAAGGCCAAGACCGGTTCCCGGTTGTAGTGCCGGTGATGATGATGATGATGTAATAACACCTCAGGACACTGCCCCAGCATTATAGGTTCGCCTCTCCCTAGAGATCTATATAAAAAAAAAGTTACAGAAAATTATTCCGAGCATGTTTGCTTTGTTACGCTGGGTTGTGTTGTGGAGGTTAAGGGTATGGATGCCGTCGTACGGCAAGGGGTTCACTCTCACCCACCGACAGAAATCCGGGGAACGGCGAATAGTTGCAGGTAATAGCAAGCCAGGGAACAGTCACCAGAATGGCGGTGAGGATAGTATGCGCCAGCACAGACCCGGTTTCACTGTAACCCCAACACGTCACTGGGCAAATCAAACTGCTAACGTTCACCAACGGGGAAGAAAGAAAAGGAATAAAACGCACTGGCTTGTTGTTTGGTTGTTGATGTTTTTCTTTTTATTTTGTCTTCAATATATTAATAATAATTAATATATTAATAATTCTTTTTATATTGTCTTAATATGTTTATTAATCGTGGCAAGTATCTGAACAATCACATGGGTTATCCATTAACAGTATTAATTCTCTACACACATATTCTTGTACACATATACAAATGTCCTAGATACACCTAATAACTATCCAAATATTGTTTGTGTGAAATTTGTACTTTTCGGCACCTGGTGGTTGGGTAAATCCACATGCTCCTAAAAGTGACCCGAGTTGCGCTGCACTATATTACAAAAGGCTGTTTGATACGCGAGGATTGCCAAACGTAAGGTGGCCAAAACGCGCATCAGGTTCTGACGACCGACTCCCGAAATACACTTCGTCAACACCGACTGAGTGGACCGAATGGAAATATTCGAAATTGAACAAACTGTTGGCAGCCGGCGGTATGACCCTGGTGGCGGTTGGATCTCGACTAACTGTGTATGCCCCCGGTGGCGGTTGAAGCTCGACTTGTTTTAGCTTGGTTAGCGATGTGCGCTCGGCGGCGATTGTAACTCGACTGGTCGGTTAAAGGCAAGTTCATCGCGTCGTGGCAGTGGAGTTATAGTTAAATAATCTCACTGCCACTTACTCGGAACTTGAAAGGAATTGCTATAGTTGCATAGGGAATTCAGTTCCAGCCAATCCTCGCCGTATAAGCTGAGTTGGATTCGTTGGTTGTGTATACTGGGAAATTCGTTTGGGCGGCGTAGCTAAGTATGATCAAGGGTCTTGATCGTTGTGATCGTTTCGTGGAAAATTAGCTGTCGCTTGGTTGCAAGCAGAAGTATAGTTTAGGCAGAAAGTGAGCCGGAATGATTTTCGGAGGAAATTAGAATTGCTTGGTTGCAAGCAAGGAATATCATTTAGATAAGATATTAACCGAAGCAATTACGGGGAAATGTATGCGGCTCGGTATAGTTGGTGGTGATGATTCATGTTCCGTTGTAGGTTTGAATATGCGTTTTATTACAGCATATGAATTTCGGGGAAATTAAGATTGCTGGTCGCAAGGAGGGAATATGACTTAAGTAAAGAATTGACCTAAGCAATTTTGGGAAAATGTATGCGGGGATGATTTAGAATGTATTCTGTTGTGGGTTTTGGAGTGTGATTAATTGTAAAGTTTGGAGTGTATGCTATTGCGGATTTTGCATGGGCAGCTGGGTTGATGTGACGCGCTGTTAGCGGTCAAGGTTGGTTGGAATTGTGGGTTGGTTCTCCATGTGGTGTAGAGAACCCCACAGTGTCGTTATGTGTTTGCTTTCTATTACTTTCGATATTGGCCCCCTTCATTTTTATTAGAATTCCATGGCATTTTATGTCTAGTCTTTGCACACTCATGTATGTTGCCCGATTTCAACTATCTAGACCGATGATATATGTGATGTTGGAAATCAGTTGAGGCGGCAAATAACATGGATGAATTGATAGAAATGTCCCCCATCAAAAAAATGTATTGTGCGTAACAAGAAACTAAAACAACAATAGCAACAATGCCTCATATTTTTGCGACATATTAGCTCATCAAACCATAAGTAAAACATTCATCGCGCAACGAAGTTTGATTTAAGTGTATTTCCACTCTTTTCGGTTTGTTAAGTTCTTAAATACGTCGTTTACAATAAACGTAAAATGAAAAGCAAAATGCCCTTAATAAATAATAAAACAAGGCACTTCCATTTAGCACAGCTTAATGAAGTGAGTCAGATTCTTTTTACGTTGTTTACCTATTTGTTACGCTGGGCTGTGTCGTTATGTGTAATACAATTAAAGTAAGTTTCTGTTTGTTGTACAAGTCGAGTAATTTGGACGGAGTTTCAGCATGTTTTAGAAGTTCGAGAGACAGCGGTTAGTTCGAGAAAGATGTGAAGTACAGTTGAAAATAAATAGAAATCTTGTAGTATTAAATTATAACAAATTGTGCTTGGTGTTGTCTAAGGTGTGTTTTGTCTTCATTACTAGATGTAACGAATGTATCCCAATTGTGTTGTGAATACACAAGAACACACATAATTACACTACTGTTTTGTAAATCATCAATATCACACACACACGTATGTACTTTATATAAACTACGTTCAAATACTATAATCTACAAAACTAAATTACTAATAAATAGATAATTTAAACACAAATCACCAGAAATATGAAAACCACATCCACATCGTTAACTAATGGAATTGAATTGTCAAAGCACCATCGAGAAAGCCACGACTAGGACAAAAGGGTGTTTATTTAAAGTTTTGATTTTATTGAATTTTAATTTTAAAAAGAATGTTAAATTGAACTAACTGCGATAACGCCCAGTGTAACATTTATGTAAAGATGTTTGTTTTATTTCTTTTTTAATTTCATCATGTAACTTAAGTCATTTTTTCTTGTTCGACATTTAAATACAATTTTTTACACTCCTTTATCACACAAAACAAAAATGCAGCAAAAAGTTGAATGGAATTTATGCAATAAAAGTTACCTATGTTTAACTTTTCAAAATTTAATAAAAACAAAAATAAAAAAAAAAAGTTGTTTGTGGCCTTCCACCGTTGCATATCTGTGACGCTGGGCGGAAGCGGATTGAATTAAAAATTAAATCAGAAAGAAAATAAAATCTAGATCTGAAACGAAAATGGTTTGTAGTTTTGTGCTGAGTTATATAAGATTACGTATTTCATTACGTTTAGCTATAAACGAAGAAGCGAATTTGAGAGTATTGAGTATTTTATATATTTGTGAGGTAGTTAAGTGGAAACTATGGTCGTTTCCTAGGTTTTAAGCAGTTTTAATTCAACCTTTTTTCGAATTACTACGAAATCGATCTTGAAATAAGTAATTTTAAAAGGGACATAATTTTCTATTTTAATACGAACGCACGAACATTTTTTATGTTCTATCAAAACGTCAGTTGAATTTAACATTTGTATCAGGGCGATGTTTGCGAGCGAGCAACGTTTGGAGATTATTGAAAATTGCTACCGAAATTATCAATACGAACTTTAAAAGTGATTTTTCCTTGGTTCATTTGCAATCATCTTCCCACCGGACAGGCTGTAACTAGTGGATAAATTTGAGTCAAAGTATTTTGCTATTGGATGTTCCTGTGCAGAGAGACAACGCATCGATAAAAAATATATAACCAGTGAGCGCTTCAGATCAAAATGAGCCAAATCAGGAGATTCTGTGGGGGTTCTTTAAGGCATTCCCAAAGAACCACCCATTCTCTTTAAATTAACCTGCCTTCCACTTACCATTCAAAGTCGTTTTACTTACATGCAAATGAGCAGCGTAAGCTACTCTGCGTCATCTTTCACCTAAAAGCAAAACTCTGACATGCTCATAATATATATACAAACCATTCCAACTCAATCGGCTCAGCCCATCAACAATCATAATCGATAAACATACGCCAATCTTTCAGCGTGTTCTTGTTCCAACAATCCGTTGGTCCAGGAAGACACGCCGACCAGCGACTTGTTGACACAGCTGTAGCCAATATTTTCCCTACCATATCGTAATCAAACATTGCCCCCATATCCTTAGGTTACAACCAATTCCCTTTTATCGGCCATCAACCCAGTATGGGATTAAGAATGAACATGATTGTTACTTAAGCACCAATACCCATGATCATGTCCTATAATGCTCCTTCCTGAAAACTAAAACAAACACACAGTAACCTCACTGTGTTGATTTATTCTACCAACCATCTGTTGGTCCATGGCCATCCTGGGTGAGGCGTATGCTTGCACATCTGCAAGTCAAATTCCTCACCATCTTACCCATGTACCAGCACATTAATTTAAACAATCATATTAATGACCATGCCCTAAGATGCTTGCCTAACCAAACAATAGCCACCATAGGCGAACAAATCTTCGATTTGCTTATCGTCACAGAAAAATCGATTACCTGCGACGGCACAATTCTGGGCGATTATGTAAACAGCCGACGTTCACATGTAGCATTGATTAAACAAAACAAATGCACATCTAACGTATGACCTTCGAAATAGCCTTTTCTTGACATAGGACACAGAAACATATTTCGTTTCTCCGGCGATCATCACGATGATTTACGACAACAATACCTGCAGCCTCTTATGCTTGTCCCTTTGTTTGAACAAGTGCAGGATCGTTCGTGGCGAAAGGGTTTCGCACTTGACCGTACTGTCTTATGGGAAACCCTCCCATTACACGCCAGTTCGATCGCCCATTGGCTATCACCCAGTAGAAGATCGGATTGGCTACCCTTGGATCGGGAAATCCATCACGATCACGGCTAGTGGATATTGACGGCAACAGACACTAGCGAGTCAGATTATTACACGCGAGGAGGATAGTCGCGAACTTTAGGGTTAAATTTTTTAACGTCTTATACGAATTGTTCCTTCAATAAAAGTGGTTTGGTCGAGTCGTGATATTTCGTCGCCAGTAAACTAATGTGCCATTGTCGAAAATCGTCGCCGCACGCGCAAGCAAATATAGTACAGCTAAAAGCCTAGATTTAAAGTTACAACAATTAAAAGACTGAATCGATGTCACTGTGTGCCGCCTCAGAACAATAATCGATAAAGTGAAACAATCATATACGATTAAATAACTGTATGTGTCTTTGTTTTTAAATACATCGGTGGACCAACTTTTCTGTGTTTCCTTGGAGAATCAATTTAGTGTTCCAATAGAGGTTTTTTTTTTAAGTTTAGTGAACAGAACCCTCGTTTATTTCACTTAGTACAAACGTTAGAAAAAAAAAAGAAATTAAAAGTAAAAAACTTACGAACTAACTTAAGAACTAGGGATTACAAAAATTACATTAGAATAAATAAGAAAGTAATAAGGTGGGAAGGTGGCTGTGCACGTGATGGGATGGGGAAGACCGGGTAGTATTACACTGAACCTGCGTTCATGTCGACGCACTAGTAGGAATACCCACAATTCTATGCCGTTCATGTGAATTGGAAATCTTTCAAACCACATTCTGGCGAACCACATTCCTTTACCTACCCTTATAAGATCGACTTAACTCAAGCACGGGGGCATTTCGTTCATTTGAAGCTCCGAAACTTCTCTGACTGCTCTACAAAAGTTCGAAGTAGATTTAGATTTTACGGGCAAATCATCATCGGTGATGACGGTTACAAGAGTACGCTGCCATGATCAGCCCAGCAACAAACAAAAAGGCTAGGATTTTGCTGGTTACCGGTTTCCTGTGGGTCTGATCGGTGAGAGGCAGGCTACGAGAACATATCACACACACAGGATGCTTTAGATGCTGGCAATACATTGGACAGCAACAAACCCCATGTGTTTCAAGAGGTGTAGATTTTATGTCGAAGGTGTTATTGGGCCATATTTTTCAATCGATGAGAATAGTCAGCATTATGGTCAGTGTAATTCACTGTCGTGCCATGTTAGAAAACGTTTCGGCCACAATTGAGCCATATGCCACGCAGTTGGTCATACAATTGATCTATTGAGAGGGAAGTTTAGTAATCGTTAATCTTGAAAAATAATCTGGTCGAATGATCACCCCGCTTATGCGACTTAACGCACTAGGATTTCTTTAGGTAGGATTGCGTTAAGCCGTTGGTTTTTTCCAGCATACCAACATGCTAATGTTCCGGCTGATGTGTGAACGAGTGCTGGAAAATTAGCTCCAACAATCGATTGAACGAGATTGAATACTTAAATGTAACATGGTACTGCACCTGAAATAAATTTCAACCTAATACGAGGGTGGCCTGAAAAGTTTCCGACCTAACAAACACACAGCGTTTTTTTCTTAAAATTAATCTCTACGCACTTCTCCCAGCGATGCTCCCACCTCTCTAACCCGTCCAAATAGTACCCGGCGTCGGAAACTTTTCAGGCCACCCTCGTACGAAGCCGCCTCCATTAGCACCATCGACGAGTACACTATCCTTAGATACCTCCCCCCATTTTTTTTTTTTTTTTTTCAGATATCTCGAGACCGAGCCCAACATCCTCACGGATGTGGGTGACTCTGGTTATGACAGGTGACCAGAATCCAGAGACAAGATGAAGGGCACATGTGTCCTTGTCTCGCCTCTCGCCACTCCCTTTTTTTTCGACATATATTCGTTGCCCTGGGGTTGTAACCTTGCTCTCAGGGAGCGCGTCTCCTTGTCTTTAAAAGGATGAGCGTGTCTTTAATAGACCGCTTCTGAGAAGGACCGTTCCGGTCGACCGTGCTTCCGGAGTTAGGAGGAAGAGTAACGACCGATCGTTCGTGGAATTAACGTCAACATTTTCAGAGCAACCCCAGCGCCCCCTGCTGGTTTCCGTGGGGCAGGTGATGCTCAGGAACGGCAAAACAAATGTGACGGGTTTTCCGCAATTTCTGTCTACAGTTGGACAAGTAATGATGCGTAGTACACCCCTATAATGGTAAGGGGTATAAGAGGTCTAAATAGCGTTCTGGTGGGAAGGTTCTCGAGGGGCTAAGAATGGCGTTAGAAGGTTTGTGACGGACAGTTTACCTTCATTTTCTCTGCCTGTCCTCCGTACTGAAAAATGTATGTTCCGTCAACTTCAAATGTTGGTCTTTTAGAGCCACCTTTGATCACTCCAATGCAATTTTCAGTGTCCGGTGTGAAGTTTCATTCATGATTTAATACATCATACGTGGACTGACCGCAACAAAGCCACCGGGCGAAGTACCAGCTACAATCCTTAAAAACTGCACCCCGGAAGTACCATATGGCTTTCCAGACTTCTCTCTCACCTGTTGGAAAACCACTCGTATTCAATCAATTACGAAAAGGGCAAAAAGTATCTTCCAGAAAATTACTGGCAAATTGCCTTACTGCCAATGTTTTTAGTTCCTGTTACTATTACTATTTATTAGTCTATAGGAACCCGGAAGTTCATGACCTCACTGACTCGGCTGTGCCATTGCCTGTCCTGTACCCTCTCCTTACACACTCCTTGACCATCTGATCCGATCTCCCCAAGGTCTTTTCTCAGTTTTTTTACTTTTTTTTGTAGTTCGCGGAATTTAGAACAGCCTTAATAATTAGCGGGGTGTCCCTTGCTATTACAAACTGCACATTTTAGAAAAGATCTGTCGTCTACCCTTTCTTTACCTAACGTGCATTGTTCTGCGCTGTGGTCCTGTCGCCTATTACGAGATGCCCGCATGCTGAGTGTCCTAACTTTTGGCAGCGGAGACACTGGATTATATCTCTGCCTTTTTTCAATTTGTCCCATGTGACAATTTAATGGTTCTATTACTATTTGTTGGTCTGTAGAAACGCGGAAGTTCATGAGCTCACCGACTCGACTCCGCCATCGTTCCCTGTCCTGTGCACTCTCCTTCCCCGCTCGACCAGCCGATCCGATCTCCTCAGGGTCCTCCCAAATCGTCGCGGTCACCCTATCGTTCTCTTTCCCATTGGTCTTCCCTCAAGAATTCCACGCACGGTCCTGTAGTTGCCCATTTCCTGTCCTGTGCACTCTCCTTCCAAGCTCGACCAGCCGATCCGATCTCCTCAACGTCTTCCCGATTCGTCGCGGCCGCCTTATCGTTCTCTTTCCCATTGGTCTTCCGTCAAGAATTCCACACACGGTCCTGTAGTTGCCCATTCCCTGTCCTGTGCACTTCCTTCCACGATCGACCAGCCGATCCGATCTCCTCAAGGTCCTCCCAATTCGTCGCGGCCAGCCTATCGTTCTCTTTGCCATTGGTCTTTCGTCAAGAATTCTACGCACGGTCATGTAGTTGCCCATTCGCGCCACATGTCCGGTCCATTTTGATCTTCGCGACCTGATTACTCTCACTATTGTAGGTTTGCGGTAAAGCTCTTCCAATTCGTGGTTATGGAGTTTCCTCTATTTTCCTGCCGCTTCATCATATTTGCCTTCTCAACTTTGTGACTGAATAATAATATCGGCAATCGAAAAGCATGATGAATCAAGAGCAATCGTATTGATTTATAACCTCATAGTCATTATTTTCAAAGAATAAACATCGCTTTAGGACATGCCGCGTACGTCACGTCACAGCAAATATTATCCTCATCATCATCATCGCCACTACAACCAGGATCCGGTCTTGGCCTTATTTAACAAATCTCTTCACCGATCCCGATTTCGAGCCGATGTCATCCAGTTTGGCACTCCCGGGCTCTGGGCGTCCTGGTCTTCGCCATCCCTCCATCGCAGACAAGGTCTGTCGCGCTGTCTCCTTCCATACATCCTGCCACAAAGGACTTTCCGGGCAGGCTCCTCTTCGCTCATTCGAGCTGGCTGTCCCGCCCACCGGAGTCTACCGAGCTTGATTTTTCTTACAACATTAGCTTCAAGGTAGATTGCGTACAACACATGGTTGTAGCGTCTCCGGAATAGTCCTCCCAAATCATCATCATCATCGGCACTACAACCTGGAACCGGTCTTGGCCTTATTTAGCAAGTCCTGAGGCTTGTTAAATTTTCCATAATGATTTGTTTTTTCCGGGCAAGGTCATTAGTCTTGCGCCAGAGTCCTCCCAAATATCGTAAGCAAATATTATCAGTTGTAGTAAAACGAATCCATTATTTTTACATGAAATTGAAGACTTTCCTTAGCATAGTTAGAATGATTCGATTTAGGTCAAATAGACACGGTTTTGTTCACTAAATTGGTGCCATTTCGAAGGTAATTGCACGATGCCTCATAGAAGCCATCATGCCTCTTGGCAAATAACTGGACCAGTCGATTTTCACAAGCTTCTTTTGAAATGAATTTTTCACCAGCAAAATCATTCAGACAGACACAGAAACAAATGGTAATAGCTTGGCGCCGGGTCCGAAATATAGGGTGGATCCATAAGAACCTCCCATCCAAGCTCGTAGTCACTATCATTGTGTGGCCTGGCATTGTCCTGATGGAACACACTTCCTCTCCTATTGACCAAAGCTGGCCGATTCTGGGAGGTGGCTTCCTTCGGGCGGTCCAACTCCTATAGGTCAAAGGTGGCTGCTTCTGGGCGATTATTCCTTCATTTTTTATTATTCGGAACATCCAGTTTGGTTTTCGATCGCAACGTACCACAGTTCATGTTGCGATAAAACTTGTTTCCGACATACAGTGGAACAAGGCGAAGCGACAATACACAGCAGCGTGTTTGGTTGACTTTGAAAAGGCTTTCGACACCGTATGGTTAGAAGGACATGTATCATCATCATCATGGGCACTACAACATGGCTTGTTAAATTTTCCATAATGATTTGTTTTTTCCGGGCAAGGTCTTGCGACAGAGGCTCCCCGACGGGGAATCGAACCCTGGTCTCCCGCGTGACAGGCGGGTATACTAACTACTATACTATCGAGGAGCCAGAAGGACTTGTATATAAGTTATCAAATCTAGGTATGCCCGAATACAGTACAACTGTTGACAGTACACGCCGGAATTATGTGTTTGGCCGTAGAGGAGCAGCTCCAAACTGCCAAACTCTCTCAACACACAGCAAAACCTACCTGATCGTCAATCCTGGCTTGTCCACCTATTGCGCCGGGTCACCGCGATTCGACCATGACCGTTTTCGCTTCGCGCTGTTGTAAGTGTCATCACCAGTCACCATCCGCTTCAGGAACGGGTCGATTTTGTTGCGATTCAGCAGCGATACGCAGATAGAAATTCGGTCCATGAGGTTTTTGTTCCGTTAACTCGTCTGGCACCAATATTTTTGTATCCACACTTCTTCAAGTGATTCCAAACAGTTTTTTGTGCAATGTTTAGCTCTTCGTCAATCGAAGCAATGCTTACATGACGGTCGGACTCGACGATTTCCATGAATTTATCTATATTTTCGACAATTGATCTTCCAGAGCATGGTGCATTTTTGGCATCAAAATTACCGAAACGGAATCGACGAAACCAAAATTGTTATTATTGGCAGTTACAGTATCACCACCTTTCCTGTTCTGGCGCAAGACTAATGACCTTGCCCGAAAAAACAAATCATTATGGAAAATTTAACAAGCATCAGGACTTGCTAAATAAGGCCAAGACCGGTTCCCGGTTGTAGTGCCGATGATGATGATGACTCTTTCCTGTTGTCCTTACTTAACGTGCGCTCAAATAAAACTGAGTCGAGCAATCACAAAACTGTCTGAAAAGTTTTTTTCTAGTACGAAATCGTATCACTGTAATCCGATCGCACTTATACAACCCGAGATACAGATCACTAAACCGTACATTGGAAACGTAATGGATTTCTTTTTACTCCAACCTATACTAAATAAATATACATTCCGACTGATACGTTTTAATAATTACCAATAATCAACCTGGAGACTTGAATCCCCTTTAACGCACGATGAATTTCGCCTTCGCAACAATCTGTTTATGTTAAAGCTTCTGTGCTAGAGAGTGGGACAGGGCTAACTGGGCTTTTGGGTGGGTCTACCACACGCCCTCTATATTTTGCCCTTTAAATCAATTGGATAATGCGCTTATATTTAATCTCATAGGGTTGTAATCTCAGGAGGTCAAGTAACATTAAACAATTTTGTTTCAGAAAGGTTGAACCACCCGCGAGGTGCAATATGCTCTACATAATTATTACTGCTTATCAATATAAACATTTATTTTTATTATTATTATTAAGATGAATAGTCAATCCATTTTCTCGCAATAGCTTTTGTAATTATGTGGTCTTTATCTATCATAGAACTGTAAGGACATTGTGTTGTTGTCAGAAAACAAATTGTTCTGAGAAATGTGGTTTAGAACCTCTCTTTTAAGGGTGTATGTAAGCCATAATGATTATAGTTCTGCCTAGTTCCTTGTTAAAGATTTAGTTATACAACACTGAAAGTTATAAAACTCTATTTCAATCTCAGCAAACTGCAAGCTTATTTTACGTTTTTTTAATGTTCTTAATATTCCACAAAAATGATTTAAGCTTTAAAAAAAATTCGCAAAAACAAAAGTCTTATTGTTGGCAATTAAAAGTAATTAAAAATAAACCCTTTTTGATCCTAGTGGAATGCCACCGCCACACCAAGGACCTACACAGCCTCCAACGGTTAAACAGCAATTATCACCGAATCATCCCTGTCCCCGAGAAAATTCACCATTTAATGGATCTCAACCAGGCATATCGAGCAGCATTTCACCAAATAAGTACCGTAGGAGTGTCTCTTTTCCAGGCAAAGGATCGTCACCCACATCAGGTTATTCATTGGATGTGGTTCAATCCGGATTAATTGGAAATGGTGCTGCAGGTGGTGCAAGTGGTGCCGGAAATAATGTTAATGAAAACACTTATATTGGATATCCAGATCGTTGTTCGATTGGTAACGGCCTAGATATGCGTCCGATGGACCATTGTCTGAATGATATTATGAGAAACATGGCTGTGGTAGCGGCTGGAAGTGGTGGTGGAAATAGTGGTAATCTTGGACCAGTTGGCGATGTTCAATGTGTTGTTGACCGACTACGTGTTAAAAACCTGGGCGATCATTTAACCGATGAAGCTACTAATTTCATTGATGGAAGTGGAAATTTGAAATTAAATTCACCCTCAAGATCATCGCCTCATTCGCAAGGTTCAGAAGCAACAGCTCGATATTCACGAAAAGTATTCGTTGGTGGCCTACCACCAGATATTGATGAAGATGAAATAACAACATCATTTCGTCGGTTTGGTCCATTAGTGGTAGATTGGCCGCATAAGGCTGAATCCAAATCATATTTTCCACCAAAGGGATACGCTTTTCTACTTTTCCAAGATGAGAATAGTGTTCAGCAATTGATTGAGTCATGTATTACGGATGATGAAAAACTCTATCTCTGCGTATCATCACCGACTATAAAGGATAAAGCAGTACAGATACGACCATGGCGTTTGGCTGATGCTGATTATGTTTTGGACGCAACAATGTCATTAGACCCTCGAAAGACAGTCTTTGTCGGTGGTGTACCACGTCCATTAAAAGCTTATGAATTAGCCATGATCATGGATCGCCTTTATGGTGGAGTATGCTATGCTGGCATAGATACCGACCCAGAGCTTAAATATCCAAAAGGTGCAGGACGTGTTGCATTTTCCAATCAGCAAAGCTATATTGCGGCTATTTCTGCACGTTTTGTGCAACTACAGCATGGAGACATCGATAAACGGGTCGAAGTTAAGCCATATGTATTAGATGATCAAATGTGTGACGAATGCGAGGGGCAACGTTGTGGTGGTAAATTTGCTCCATTCTTTTGCGCTAACGTAACTTGTCTCCAGTACTACTGCGAACAGTGCTGGGGGGCTATCCATTCGAGGCCAGGCCGTGAGTACCATAAACCTCTAGTCAAAGAAGGTGCCGACAGGCCCCGGGCAGTACCCTTTCGCTGGTGTTAACCCTTAATACCCGAAAGAAGAAGATACTAATGTCGAAGTCAAAACCAAAAAAGGAATGTATGAGACCCAAATAATAATATTAATACCCTTCCATAAAACGCTTAGTACCAGGTCTCGTCAAGAAATTTAAAAAATAATTACATGGTGAAGTGTTTTCTTGAAGGAAAGAAAATTATACATATTAAATCGAAGAAGGAAAAATAAATCAGAATTACAATACCTTTCAAAACAGGACTTAGTTTTGACCACATCATGAAACTCGGCGCTTAACTTCTAGAAGAAATAGTCATATTATTAGAAAAAAATAAAACCACTTCAAACTTGAACTTCTAAAGAAACAAAACCAAAAAATGAATATATAAGTATACATAACCAGAAACATGTTGTTACAATATTTGACAACAAAAATACTTAAAATCTTGGCAACATTTATGAGAAATTATATAATCTACTTTATATATATAGAAGAAATTAAACAATGTATAAGAAAAAATTATAAACAAAAATGAAAAAAGGTAATCTTTAACGCCACCAAAAAATATTAAGCGACATATAAATTACGCCCGAAGTATGAATTTCCTTTAATAGTTTGAAGTAAATTATTCATTATTATTGCATAGCAAGATTACAATCATATTTTTTATTTGTAATAAACTATATGGTTTTTGTTTTGTATTAAAACAAAAAGAGAAAAACAAGAAGAAAAAAAACCCAAAGGATAAATGAAAACGCAACCCTCGCAAACAAAATGAGTCTACGCCAGCTCAATCCTCTTATAGTATTAATTATCGCATCAAAGAAATCAATTCGTCTTTAGCCAAAGAATAGAAATATCGTGCGAGTCTTGTCAATGCCTTCTATACTATCATTTTTAATTCGTTTAGATTGTTACGGAATTAGATTGATTGTTATGTTATTACTTTTATATATGCATTAACTTTTTATCATTTTAGTTTAACTTACAATTGGTGCTATGTATTATTTCAAAAGTTTTTTTCCTTTGATTATGGACTGTGCAAATTAATTGTATTACCCCTTTTTCATATGGTGAATACAAAAATAATAAAAATAAACATGTTAATTAATTTTTTTTTTTAAATTATTTTTTGTTAGTTTTTTCAACAAAAACGATTTCACCTAGACCTTAATTTTGTTACCTACTGCTTGTGTTCAGTATTAGTTAAATATTTATTCTCATCTTATTATAAATCAAAACTAAATTAAACTTAAAAATGAAAAATTATATTTGTAAGAAATAAACTTGAAACATATTTCAAACAAACAAAAATTAAATTTAACAAAAAAAAAATATATATGGAATATAATTTTTGACGTTGTTTTTTAATTTTCTACATTTTTAACTTTTAAGAAATTCATAAAAGTAAACGAAAATTAATACATTAGAGAAGTTTTTATATAATGTAACATTTTTTGTATTGATTTTATAAAAATTAAACACGATAAAGGATGTTCATGAAGAACACAATACAAATACAAGTATATAAAATGTATGTGCAATAAAAGTTTAAACAATATTATATAAATAAATAAATATATATATGTATATGTAAATATATATATATATATAAATATATATATATATATAAATATATATATATATATATAAATAAATATATATATATATATATATATATATATATATATATAAATATATATATATATATATATATAAATATATATATAAATATATATATATATATATATATATATATATATATATATATATATATTTCAACAAAAACGTAGTTATACTAAAAAAAATAAATTAGAAAAATTTTATATAGTGTATTAAAAGAAAGTATATTAAAAATATTATAATTAATATATTCAAGAAATTAAAATAAAATTTTGTTTTCTTGTAAAACTTCTTTTAGTAAGTTGTATTCGTAAAAAGAACATTTATAAAAACTACCTTTTTGCATTGCTATACTTTTGTAAATTTTTGTTGTTATTGAACACAATATTAAAAACATCTTACTCCAAATTAAAATTGTTAAGTGGGTTGTGTCATGTGAATTGTTGTATATAAACGTTTTAATTTTATCGATTTGTAAATTAATATCATGCAGGTAAATATTTCCATATATAACCTCTTAATTCGAAAATGTTAATAAAAAAAAACGTTAATATATTTACAATATTACATTGTCTTAAGAAATGGAAATATTTTAAAGTGTTGCATACATTTCATATTAAACGCTTGCTTGCTGCTATAAGTGAATATGAATGTAGTAACGTCACAATCTTCAAGTAAAATATATTGAAAAAATTATACATTTTTAGAAGAGTTTAATAATAATTTTTAAAGAGACCTTTAAAGAATATAAGTTTTTGCACCGGTCTATTCTAAGATTTTTTAGGTGTCTATTATAACTGCTACATTATAAAAACCAATTATAGACCTAATTCCACTTGCTATAATAAATTGTTTGAATTTCAACTAGAAGTCGTGTCAGGATATATGAATAGGTCAATCCAAACAAATCTTTCCCCTGTGATCATATGGAAGTCACTAAAAATATTATTATTATTATTTATTGGCCTGTAAGAACCCGGAAGTTCATGACCTCACCGACTCGGCTTCGCCATCGTTCCCTGTCCTGGGCACTCTCCTTCCACGTTCGACCATCCGATCCGATCTCCTCGAGGTCTAACCTAACATTGTCCTCCCATCTCCGTCGCGGCCGCTCTGTCGGTCTCTTTCCTGTTGGCCTACGGTCAAGAATTCTATGCACGGTCCTATCGTTCCCCATTCGTGCCACGTGTCCGGCCCATCTTAATCTTCGCGACTTGATTACTCTCACTGTTGTAGGTTTGCGATATAGCTCTTCCAATTCGTGGTTATGGAGTCTCCTCCATTGTCCTGCATCCTCGTCATATTTACCTCCAAAGATGCCCCTCAAAACTTTATTCTCGAATACGCGGAATTTGTTTTCTTCTCTTTTTGTGAGAGCCCATGTTTCGCATCCATATAGAACAATCGGCATGATTATGATTCTATAGACACGGATCTTTATGTTACGTGATAGCAGTCTGGATTTCAACAGTTTACTGACTGCATGCCAACTCGCGTTGCCGGAATGCAGTCTCTTGTTAATTTCCTTCGACATTTCATTACTGTCTGTCAGTATCGTTCCCAGATATTTAAATTCTTCAACTTTTTCAAATATCTTACCTCTGACGTTTATATGTGTTCCCCGAGGTCCACCTGCTCTCGCCGTAATCATGTATTTTGTTTTGTCTTCATTTATTTCTAGGCCCACCTCTTCTGCCGCTTGCATGATGATTTCACAGTTTTTACTAACAGTCTCTAGATTATCGCCCAGAACGGCGATGTCATCCGCATATGCGAGCACTTGTGTGACCCCGTTCAGGGATGATCCAGCCATGTTGTCGTCTTGTACCTTTCTGATGACATACTCGAGCACAAGGTTAAAGAGACACGGTGATAGACCATCTCCCTGCTTTAGTCCGTCCCGGATTTCAAATGGTTCTGAGAGGGGGTTTTCTATTCTAACTCGCCCTTTGTTTTCGTTCATGCAAATTTGTATGAGCGCGGCATATTTTTTTGGGACTCTCAACTCAACTAGAATATGGTAGAGTCTCTGCCTTGCGACTGAGTCGTAGGCTTTTTTGAAGTCAACGAACAGTTGGTGAACCGTCTCTCCGTATTCCCACTTCTTTTCCAGCAGTTGTCTTATTGTGAACATTTGGACCCTTGTTGACCGGTTCCTACGGAATCCACATTGGTAGTCTCCCAGTATCTCTTCTGCGTACGGTGTGATTCTCGCCAGAATGACATTTGTTAATATTTTGTATGCGGTTGGGAGCAATGATATTCCTCTGTAGTTTTCGCAGTCAGATCTGTGCCTTTTTTGAAAATGGGGATGACTATTGAGGTTTTCCATTCTTCCAGAGTGACTTCCTTATCCCATATTGTTTGGATGAGCTGGTGGATCTTTCGAGCGGTTGTCTCTCCTCCATGCTTCACAAGCTCTGCCGGTATGGAGTCGACTCCGGGACCCTTGTTGTTTTTCAATCGCTTTATTGCGTCTACAACTTCGTTGAGAGACGGCTCTGGGATCTGAGGCTCGACTGTATGTACGCTTGGTGCATTTGTCTGTGGTTGATGGGTGCGTACATTGAGCAGATTTTCAAAGTACTGCTTCCATCTTGTCACGACATGGTTTGTTTCTGTGACCAGACAGCCGTTTGCGTCTCGAATTATTTTGGCTCTTCCTGGGTAGCCATTTCTAATTGAATTTATGTCGACATACATATCTCTGATGTTCTTTGCCCTAGAATTTTCTAGGATTTTTTCGATCCGAGTCATCTCCCATTCGCGTTTTTTGCGTTTGAAGAGCATCATTGTCTCTCTCCGAATTGTCGCGTATCTTTCTGCGTTGACTTCATCATATCTTTCTAAGTGGATCACTCTGAGGCGTTTACGTTCTTCGATCTTCGCCCTGCACTCATCGTCAAACCAAGGTTTGAACTTAATTGTTTTCTTAAATCCTAATACCTCTTGGGCTGTTAGTTTGATTGTGTTCACTAAAAATATAAGTATTTTTTTAGACTCATGACCCTCTTGAAATTCATAATTCCATAGCTTTTCAGAAACGTATATATATAATTCGTAGAGTTATTATCCAATATAAAAAAAACATATTTTCCTATCGAAACCACAACCACTGAAGTAGAAATTCTTATTTTCTAAAAGCTCATCATAAAAATGCATATTGATCTTTATTATCGATTTTCCTACCCTTTTCCAAGCCTTTCAACATGTTTTCTCTCAACAAATAGATACCAAAGAAGAAATGTCACCTCAACAAACATTAATAGCCAAACTAAGGCAAGAATCTCTTGAAATTAATTCATGATTTCACACCTCCTTTGAAAGCAACAAATTTATTGCAAAACATCTACAATTTCAACTAGCGTCAGTACATTTTCGCACTGCTATTACTATTACTATTTATTGGCCTGTAGGAACCCGAAAGTTCATGACCTCACCGACTCGACTCCGCCATTGTTCCCTGTCCCGTGCGCTCTCCTTCCACGTTCGACCATCCGATCTGATCTCCTCGAGATCCAACCTAACATTGTCCTCCCATCTCCGTCACGGCCGCCCTGTCGGTCTCTTTCCCGTTGGCCTACGGTCAAGAATTCTATGCACGGTCCTATCGTTGCCCATTCGCGCCACGTGTCCGGCCCATCATAATCTTCGCGACTTGATTACTCTCACTATTGTAGGTTTATGGTGTAGCTCTTCCAATTCGTGGTTATGGAGTTTCATCCATTGTCCTGCCTCCTCGTCATATTTACCTCCAAAGATACCCCTCGAAACGTTATTCTCGAATACGCGGAATTTGTTTTCTTCCCGTTTTGTGAGAGCCCATGTTTCGCATCCGTATAGAACAATCGGTATGATTATGGTTTTATAGACACGGAGCTTTATATTCCGTGCTAGCAGTTTACTGACTGCATGCCAACTAGCGTTGCCAGAGTGTAGTATTTTGTTAATTTCCATCGACATTTCGTTACTGGCCGTCAGTATTGTTCCCAGGTACTTAAATTCTTTGACATTTTCGAATATCTTGCCCCTGATGTTTATGTGTGTTCTCTGAGGTCCGCGTGCTCAGGCCATAATCATGTATTTCGTTTTGTCTTCATTTATTGCTAGGGCCACCTCTTCTGCCGCTTGCATGATGATTTCACTAATTTTACTTACAGTTTCTAGATTATCGCCCAAAACGGCGATGTCATCCGCATATGCGGGCACTTGTGTGACCCCGTTCAGGGATGATCCGACCATGTCGTCTTGTACCTTTCTGATGACATACTCGAGCACAAGGTTAAAAAGACATCGTGAGAGCCCATCACCCTGTGTTAGAGTCAACGAACAGTTGGTGAACCGTCTCTCCGTATTCCCACTTCTTTTCCAGTAATTGCCTTATTGTGAACATTTGGTCGCTCGTTGACCGGTTCCTACGGAATCCGCACTGGTAGTCTCCCGGTATTACTTCTGCGTACGGTGTGATTCTCGCCAGTATGACATTTGTTAGTATTTTGTATGTGGTTGGGTGCAATGATATTTCTCTGCAGTTTTTGCAGTCAGATCCGTCGCCTTTTTTGAAAATGGGGACGACTATTGAGGTTTTCTATTCTTCCGGAATGACTTCCTTATCCCATATTGTTTGAATCAGTTGGTGGATCTATAGCGTTAGAAATAATAGTGAAGAAGATCGTGTGATTCGAACTGACGCTATGACAGCTCGAATCACGAAAAAAATGTTACCTAAGCGTTACACACCAGGCTACTGACCGTGTTTAGAATTTGATTTCCAAACTCGACTATATTCCACTGATGTGAATTATTTTTATTATTTATCGCTTGGTATACGGTTCTGATGTATTTTTCTTATTCGATTTTTTTCGTTCGTGTTCTTCACTATTTTTGCCTGTGAATTGTGTGTATCTGTTATTAGAGTTGCCACAGATCTTTCGAGTGGTTGCCTCTCTTCCATGCTTCACAAGCTCTGCCGGTATGCAGTCGACTCTGGGAACCTTGTGTTTTTCAATCGATTTATTGCGTCTACAACTTCGTCGAAAGAGGGCTCTGGGATCTGAGGCTCGGCTATATGTTTTCAAAGTACTTTTTAAAATGTTGACATTGTTTTATTACAACTTTCAAATGTTGAAAAATATTTTACTCTTCATTCAGAACGATCCACATCTCTTACACAAGAGGTGTTAACAAACGTGTTAAAGGGTATCTTTATATTAAACTCGAAAAACATCTACGCAAAAGGACTATTGAAAAATGCGACCGCTTAAGACCAGAACCCTATTTACCCACAACACAAACCGTTCCTAGACTATGTCTGCCTTATAAATCAATGGCCTGGTGTCTGCAAGTCTATCAATCTATAAGCAAACTGTCGACTTTTTTATTATCTTAATTTGACTATTCCAATGGTGTTTCAGTTTTCTTACAAGATACGACCCTCGTCGAAAACCTCTCCGCAACCCATTGCAGTTTCGCCCATTATGGCAAAACATAGTGTGTGCACAGTATTCCTTCAGGCACCTTTTAAACGATATTGAAAATTGCTGCATTCTTAACATTTTTCAATTGATCTGAAACAGAAAATACAACTATAGAATTATATAAAAGTGTATAATTAAAAGTGAAAATAGGGTTTTTAGTTAAATTCTCAATTTTCTGCCTATTTTCTCGACAATTTTTACCCAAAACAATGTACGTGATATCTTTAAAACCGTTGGGATATCCTTCCAATATTGTTTTTCGAGATACGTTGAAAAGTAATGGAAACATTTTTTTCTATGCATTTTTTCTTAGCATTTCTGTAACTAACCTTTCAACTCGTCGGTTACAGTCTCGAAGTCACAGGGACTGAAATCTGACAAAGTGAGGACCTAGGAAACCACAGAAATGCTATTTGCGTTCTTGCCAAAATCCGTTAATAGAGATTGCCATGTGACAGGGACCACTACCGTAATGTAGTACCCGAATGCATGCAATGTCTGGTAGCACGCATGATGCCCTTTTCTTGAGCCTTTCGGGGACTCTCCGATAAATATTTTAATTCTCGATTTGTCTGTAGGCGCACTGATTTTCTCATTCTCTGTTTCTTCGAACAGAGACGGTTTGCAGTGCCCCACTCCCGTCTTACCTTTCAGGATTGTTTTCAAAAATCCAATATTCGCGACCACTGATAACATGAATTCTGACAACCCTCTACTATCGGGAATTGACAACTTTTTTTTTTTTAAATAAAACGCAAACCATTTGAGATATTTCAAAACTTTATTATCGGCTTGAAGTACAATCAATTTTCCCAATTTTCGTTGGCTCTGCGACACATTTCGGCCGAAACGGCCGCTATTTCGCGTTCAAAGTTGGCTCTGAGCTCTTTCAACGTTGTTGGCTTGTTGGCATAGACCAATGACGACGTAGCCCCAAAGAAAATAGTCTAGGGGCGTCAAATCGCACGAACGAGGCGGCCAACCGACTGGCCCATTTCTTGAGATAACACGCTAATCAAACTTACTCTTCAATAAATCGATTGTAGTGTGTGCTGTGTGGCTTGTTGCACCGTCCTGTTGAAACCACATGTCGCCCAGGTCCATATCTTCCAATTCGGGCCAAAAATAATCGGTAATCATGGCGCGATAACGATGGCCATTCACAGTAACGTGACGATCGTTATCGTCGACGAAAAAATATGGCCCAATGACGCCGCCGACATGCAAACCGCACCAAACAGTTTTTTTTTGTGGATGAAGTGATTCATAAAGCACATGTGGATTTTCACCCGACCAATAACGCATGTTTTGCTTGTTGACGAACCCATTGAGCCAAAAATCAGCTTCTTCACTGAAGATGATTTTGCGATGAAATTCATCATCTTGGCCCATCTTTTCCAGAGCCCAATCGGAGAACGTACCTCGCTTTAAATGGTCCATCGGATTCAATTCTTGAGTCGCTTGATCATGTATGGGTGTAAACCAAGATCCTTACGCAAAATTTGCCATAAAGTGGTCTGGACGATGCCCAATTCTTGAAAACGCCGTAGAATTGACTGATTTGCATCGTTTGCTACGGACGCCTGAACGACAGCGATATTTTCGACACATCGACCAACCCGTTGTCTCACTGGCACGGCAACATCACACAACGAATATGTAGACTCAAATTTTTGCATGAAATTTGTTATTGCCTGTCTACTAGGGCGAGAATTACGACCGAAAATTGGAGTTAACGCTCTTAAAGTTGCGGTCACCGGCTTCAAATTTGGGTAGTAAATTTTTATAATTTGCAGACGTTGTTCGTTCGTGTACTTAACCATGTTGAGTTTACTGAATAAATTGACAGTGACAGTTCGATGATTAGTAAAAGGGTGCGTTCACTAATTAAATTCAAAGTTGTCAAGTCCCTATTGGAAAACCCGATATATGCGATGGCTCTGTAAATAATTAATATTTCGTTTTTCTTTTTCCAAAATACTCTCAATATATGATTATCATCATCATCATTGGCACTACAACCGGGAACCGGTCTTGGCCTTATATAGCAAGTCCTGAGGCTTGTTAAATTTTCCATAATGATTTGTTTTTTTCGGCTCCCCGACGGGGCATCGAACCCCGGCCTCCCGCGTGACAGGCGGCTATACTAACCGCTATACTATCGAGGAGCCGATTATATTATACGTTAAAAAACCATTTTTCAATTATAAAGAGTTCTTCTGGCCTCAAAGACATGACTACAGAAACACGAGGGGATAAATCACATCAAAACGATAAATACCGTCTTATACGAAATAATAACAACAAAACTAAAGTAGAACCAACAGAGTAGCCTCCCACGTTTACTATCCCAGTGGCGGATCTAACTTCTTATGGAAGTGTTACATTCCCAAAGATGTCATTCTAGTGGCCATAATACAATCAGACTGTCTGGAAACTTGTCTTTCACTCCTCCTCGCCAACACAAGGGATGAGTTATACAGGTATCTCCTTAGTACGAACCTTTCAAGATCTACCCATTCGCAAAGTGTCGACATTGACCATACTACCATATTAGATAACTGATCTATTTGATAAAGTTATAGTCATTCTCTGAAAGGTTCAATAAAAATGCTAATACATAAAAACGTTCACCTCTGGCCAATATAATGACGTTTACTATTTACTATTTATTGCCTGTAGGAACCCGGAAGTTCATGACCTCGCCGACTCGTCTCCGCCATTGTTCGTCTTGTACGCTCTCCTTCCACGCTTGACGTCTCTCCCTCGGTCTATCGTCAAGAATTCTATGCACGGTCCTATCGTTGCCCATTCGCGTTCGGTCCATCTTAATCTCCGCGACTTGATTACTCTCATTATTATAGGTTTGCGGTATAGGTTTTCCAATTTGTGGTTGTGGAGTTTCCTCCATTGTCCTGCATCCTCGTCATATTTACCGCCAAAGATACCCCTTAAAACTTTATTCTCGAATACGCGGAATTTGTTTTCTTCCCGTTTTGTGAAAGCCCATGTTTCGCATCCGTATAGAACAATCGGCATGATTATGGTTCTATAAGCACGGAGCTTTATATTCCGTGATAGCAGTTTGGATTTCAGCAGTTTACTGACTGTGTGCCAACTAGCGTTGCCAGAGTGTAGTATTTTGTTAATTTCCTTCGACATTTTGTTACTGGCCGTCAGTATTGTTCCCAGATATTTAAATTCTTCGACATTTTCGGAAATCTTGCCCCTGATGTTTGTGTGTTCTCTGAGGTCCGCCTGCTCTGGCCATAATCATGTATTTCGTTTTGTCTTCATTTATTGCTAGGCCCACCTCTTCTGCCGCTTGCATGATGATTTAACTGTTTTTAGTTACAGTTTCTAGATTATCCCCCAAAACGGCGATGCAATCCGCATATGCGAACACTTGTGTGACCCCGTTCAGGGATGATCCGACTATGTTGTCGTCTTGTACCTTTCTGATGACGTACTCGAGGACATGGTTAAAGAGACATGGTGAGAGGCCATCGCCCTGTTTTAGTCCGTTCCGGATTTCAAATGGATCTGACAGGTCGTTTTATACTCTAACTCGCCTTTTATTTTCGTTCATGCATGAGGACGGCATATGTTTTCGGGATTCCCAGCTCAACTACAATATGGTAGAGTCTTTGCCTTACGACTGAGTCGTAGGCTTTTTTGAAGTCAACGAACAGTTGGTGTACCGTCTCTCCGTACTCCCACTTCTCCAACAAATTGCCTTATTTTGAGCATTTGATAGGTTGTTGATCGGTTCCTACGGAATCCGCATTGGTAGTCCCAGTATTTCTTCTGTGTACGGTGTGATTCTCGCCAGTATGACATTTGTTAGTATTTTGTATGTGGTTGGGAGCAATGATATTCCTCTGCAGTTTTCGCAGTCAGATCCGCCGCCTTTTTTGAAAATGGGGACAACTATTGAGGTTTTTCATTCTTCCGGAGTGACTTCCTTGTCCCAAATTGTTTGGATGAGCTGGTGGATCTTTCGAGCGGTTACCTCTCCTCCATACTTCACAAGCTCTGCCGGTATGCTGTCGACTCCGGAAGCTTTGTTGTTTTTCAATCGATTTATTGCGTCTACAACTTCGTTGAAAGAGGGATCTGAGGCTCGGCTATATGTACGTCTGGTGCGTTTAATTGTGGTTGATGAGTGCGCCCAATGAGCAGGTTTTCAAAGTACTGCTTCCATCTTGTCACGATATTGTTTGTTTCTGTCACCAGACAGCCGTTTGTGTCTCGGATTATTTTGGCTCTCCCTCGGTAGCCATATGTAATTGAGCTTATGCCGGCATACATACCTCTAATGCTCTTTGCTCTAACATTTTCTAGGATTTTTTCAATCCGAATCTTCTCCAATTCGCGTTTTTTGAAAAGTTTCATTGTCTCTTTCCGAATTGTTGCGTATCTTTCTAAGTGGATCACTTTGGGATGTTTACGTTCTTCGATCTTCGCCCTGCACTCATCGTCAAACCGAGGTTTGAACTTAATTGTTTTCTTAAATCCTAATACCATTTGGGCTGTTTGTTTGATTGTGTATCTGATCGATGCCCATTTAGTGTCCACACTATTGGCTTCCTCTTCCTCACTGATTCCATTCTCTAGTATGTAACTCTATTCGTTAGTTCGTCTTGATATTCAGCCCTTTTGCGCAGGTCTTTTGGTTTATCATCATCATGGGCACTACAACCGGGAACCGGTCTTGGCCTTTTATTTAGCAAGTCCTGAGGCTTGTTAAATTTTCCATAAAGATTTGTTTTTTCCGGGCAAAGTCATTAAGTCTTGCGCCAGAGGCTCCCCGACGGGGAATCGAACCCCGGTTTCCCGCGTGACAGGCAGGTATACTAACCACTATACTATCGAGGAGCCAAGTTTAGTTTATCAGTGTCGGATTTTTGCTCGTCTCCCATGACTGCCCATGTGGGTTTGCTGCGAACCGACTGCTAATTTTGCTCATCATTAGAAGATGATCGGAGTCGCAATCTGCTCCTCTATATGATCTTACGTCAAGGAGTGGTGTTTTTTGTCTATGAGGAAGTGGTCTATTTGGTTACGCGTTACGCCGTCGGGTGATATCCATGTGGCTTTATGGATTTACTTGTACTTGAGCATCGTGCTCTTCACTACCAGATCTTTGGACGCTGCGAACGTGATAATTCGAATTCCATTATCATTTGAAACGCGGTGTAGGCTTTCCTTACCTATAGTTGGTTGGAAGATATTTTCCTTTCCAATTTTTGCATTGAAGTCCCCGAGGAGGATTTTAACATCGAATGATGAGATCCCATCAATACTTCTTCTAGGGTCTCATAGAACGTGGCCTTCGTTTCTTCGCCGGTAGATTCTGTTGGGGCGTATACGTTTATAAATACATTATTTTACCATGGGTCCTGTATACTTAGCACCGACATTTGGTCATTAAAAAACTCCACATCTTTTACATGGGGCGTAATCTTCTTGCTTATGATGAAGACGGTTAGGAGATTATGTGTTATCCTCCACATGCCAGTGTAAACCCGTTGGTTTCGATTACTCGATGTGGGAGTCGGACTTCCTGAAGCGCGACGATGTCCATTTTATATTGTTTCGCGTTTTCTACGACCGTCTGTATCGCGCCGGGTTTATATAGCGTTCGAACATTCCACCTGCCGACGCGTATACCCCACTTTTTCTGTCTTCCCCTACGTCTTCTTTTTGCCCAGTCGGTGTTTTCTTGATGCTTTGTTCCCTTATGGTGGTGTCGGCTCATTACACATACAGCGACCGGGTTTTTCGTGAGATTGTTTTGTGTATATTGATTAATCATTTTTATTTCCACGAGTTTTGGGGTACCATATCAGAGCCCCCTTTGATATGGTAAGGTCTGCTTACTGCTCTGATGGACCCGGTGTCAGAGCGCCATTATAATACAGTCGGTATACCCCTGGTTGCAAACCATACGGTGACGCGTAGCAGCCTGGATTAGGAGTGTTAGATCTTTGTGGGTTACTCCTCGCTAGCCTGTCTGACATGGGTGGCCCTACTGGAAGCATATGCTTCCGTCTGCATAGCCATAGTGATTCATTGTAGTTTTAAGACCCCGCACCACGTCAAGATTTCTATTAAACGGGGGAATATAATGACGTAAATTCTAAATTCGAATGTAAGAATTTGCTTAACGGAAATCGCATGCATGTTACTGACATGACTGCTATTAAACTCGAGTCTTCTTTGAAAAGTGGAATGCGTTCATAATGACAGCTTGATAAGAGTTACTTTTCCATCACAACTCTGCAAGAAAAGTGATTAAAAGGAAATTTCATGTAATTCTGATTTCAATATATCGCGCAGCTCGTTTACTAACACATTTTATACAGTGCCTTTCTTTCATGATTCCATAGGAGGAACAATATTGTCATGTATTCACATCCATATGCGATTTGTTCTATTTAAGTAATATCTATTGAACTACTACTTGCTCCTCAATAGTACACTGGTTAGTATACCCGCCTGTCACGCGAGAGACCGGGGTTCGATTCCCCGTCGGGGAGCCTCTGGCGCAAGACTAATGACCTTGCCCGGAAAAAACAAAGCATTATGGAAAATTTAACGAGCCTCAGGACTTGCTAAATAAGGCCAAGACCGGTTCCAGGTTGTAGTGCCGATGATGATGATTGAACTACTACTACTACTATTTATTGGCCTGTAGGAACCCGAAAGTTCATGACCTCACCGACTCGACTCCGCCATTGTTCCCTGTCCCGTGCGCTCTCCTTCCACGTTCGACCATCTGATCCGATCTCCTCGAGGTCTAACCTAACATTGTCCTCCCATCTCCGTCGCGGCCGCCATGTCGGTCTCTTTCCTGTTGGTTTACCGTCAAGAATTTTATGCACGCTCCTATCATTGCTCATTCGCGCCACATGTCCGGCCCATCTTAATCTCAGCGACTTGTTACTCTCACTATTGTAGGTTTGCGGTATAGCTCTTCCAATTCGTGGTTATGGAGTTCCCCCATTGTCCTGCCTCCTCGTCCTATTTGCCGTCAAAGATACCCCCTAAAGCTTTATTCTCGAATACGCGGAATTTGTTTTCTTCCCGTTTTGTGAGAGCCCATGTTTCGCATCCATATAGAACATATCTGTTGAACAGTAAGGAAAATTAACTCCACTAAACAACCCCTATAAGCGTTCACTGGATTAAAGGTGATAGATAATACACAGTCATCTAAATTAGTTAATAATATAAAAGTTGTTTTTCAAATCTACTAAACGAAAAGAAATCTTATGTTGACACCATTCATTGAAATTTAAAATCCTGCCACAAGCGTTCTTTAAAATATATTCATATCTATACTCAACGATTGGAATTGTTGAATTATTTATTTAGTTCATTAAATTTGAAAGCATAAAAAGACAACAAAAAACCATGTTTTTTTCTAAATGACACAACTTTAAGTCTATTTTTTATTACCTAAATATTTTATATAATCAATGGTAGATTTTAAATTAAGTTCTTTAAAGAACGAGTGAAAGCTTCGAAACACTTTAAAATTATATTTTAATATATAGTTGATCCTTTCCGGGCGGGTAGGCTTGTAAGATCACCCACATGCCCAGCTATTAGCTCAAGACCAGACACGAACTGTGGAATCTTAACATTTATAAATAAATTATGTTGTTTTATAATCATGTTGTGTAAAGAGCCACTGAACAACTGATTATTGTATTCAGACGAGTCCGATTCAGATCCGGCTAACCGTCCAGAAAGGGGGAATTACAAAAAAATACAAAATACATGTAATTAATTGACTTTAGTGGAATACTTGCCTTAATAGTCTATTTATATAAATATATTAAAGTTATAAACAATTCTTAAGCAAAAGTAAAAAAGGTTCATAACTTACAGCAACAAAAGATATGTTTAGCTCACCTAGCCAATATACTTCCTCTCCTTATTAAATAATCCCAATATAAATGCAATTAAATTAAAAATATATCAATAGAAATCAATGCAAGATTCTAAAAAATAAAATTGTCAAAGTAAAATAATACATCAAAAAAAAAAAAAAAAAAAAACCATTTCATTCCAAAAAATGGATATTCTAGGATGAATTCTCCAGATTTCATTAAAAAATAGAATTTTGATTAATGGATACATTTCTCTATTAACCTTTGCCTTTTTTCCAATCAAATAAATTTTGTTATTTTTTTTATCGATTTTAATAGGCGAAATATGAGAATTACAAAAATATATATATATATTTATATTCAAAAATACGCAATTGTTAATTTGCGTCATTATTAGCGACCGCTAGTGTACAAATTTTTTAATCTGAAAAGAATTAACGAGGAAAACAGAAATCATCATAAATGTAGGTAGTATTCTTTTTTAAAGTAATTTTAATTAGTCAAATTCAATTCAAAGCAAAACGAATAAAAACTAAAGTTAAAAGTTAAATACAAAACAAAAGATGTGAAGCAATAATCATTAAAAAGATAGGAGAGGTAATCGTCGATAAAAAAGAATTAAAAATAAAAATAAACAACAAAACACTACAAGCCAAAATTGAATATGGTAAAAATTTGTAATTTTTGATTGGACCTTCAAATACTTGCATTCGAAATTTTCAATTTTTTCAAAAGGAACATAAATTAATTTCTTTATTGCACATAAGATAAATTAAAAGTAGAATTAATTCTTCTGGTGCTATATAATCGATTTACTATCTGTTTGTCGCTCTAATGACGCAACGCAAGGGGAGTAATTAAAAGAATGAAAATAAATTATTGCTAAATTAAATTTCAGAATCTTCAAACAACAAATCGTAGATGATATACATTATACATCTCTTGCATCCCTTCGCTCAGAAAATATATTTCAAATAAAAGACAATGTAGATTTAGCACCTCTCTTAGAGAATAAATAAAATAAAATAATGATATAAAATAATAAAATCAATTTATTACGAAATTTTAAATCCTTGTCGTTAACCTCTCCCGATCTTGAGATACATACCTCTTCCTAAGATCTTTTTTTAGCAAAATATTTAATAGTAAAATATTTTAATATTTTATACAATACATATTATAATAAATGATGATTAAAACATTATGAAACAAAGTAATTTTAACACCATAAAATGCAATGACGCTGAATTTTATTAATTGCATAATAAATAGTTGCAATAGTAGTCTAATGGTTTTTGTTGTTAAATTTTATAATTTTATCATTTACAGATTTCGTTGTTTTGTCTTACCTTACGTATTCATTTAATTTATTAAGTACTATGAAATAGTACTCTATTCGAAGTAAATCATACAATCGAGGACGTTCTATTAAATTCCTCCATAGAAATTTTGTTAAACTTCACTTTAAAAAAAGAAGAAAAAAATATGAAAAAAAAATTTTTCAATTACAAACAAGACATAATTAAGAAATTATATGAATTAAAATATTAAAAATGCAAAAATTAAACTTTGTACTATTTACTTATACCAAAAAAACAAAACAAACAAAACGAGATAAGAAAAAAAAGAAAATAAATAAGAGAAAATATCTTTAACTTGAATAAATTTTTTCTGAAATAACTTTAAATAGGAATTTCATTTCAATACGGTTTTTCATTGACTGCGAATAGGTGTCACTCAAAACGTCGAGTTAATACTAATAATGCAGTATGAATTTTAATCGACGGACTCATAAACTCACGTGAATATTATTAGTAACTAACAAGGATTTTATATATTCATTCTTCAGCATTTATTTCGCACCCGTGGATATTGTGTGTCTGTTCTTTGTTTTGTGAAACTGGTTTTTAAGTAACGGTTCCAAAATAACTACCTAATTTTATCTGCACTTTGTTTACCTAGTACTGAAAAACGTTGTTCATTTAGGTACGTATGAAAAATGTATTAGGTCTCCATTTTTTGTTCCTTTTAATTCCAGACATTTGAGGCCCTATTGTAAAAAACTAAAAGTATTGTTCACCCATACTAATTCCCATCTTTTTTGGCAGAATACGAATCCCGTGTCTAATCTTTTGAGGCGATCCACGAGTCGGACCAATTGTTTACTTTATCATAATGTTGTATTCCAGAATACTACCCTTTATTAAATTTAACACTGAATCTCCTAACACATCCTTAAAAACTACATCCTCACATATCTTACATTCTCACTTAATACATACCATTCATAAACATTCACAATATTACCAGTTACAGCACACTTAATAACCTGCACCTTTTTATTTATTCAAAACATAGTAACTTGGATTTTCGTCCAAATTGATTCATGTGAAAAGTCACAGAGAGAAAATAGAATAGAAAAAATTAGTTGAGAAGCAGTCGACTGGAGAGTTAGTTCAGTTTTTAGTTTCAGTTTGGAAGTTCAGATACAATTGAGTTTGTTTTGCGTTATCAATTGAGTTTAAGAAACAGACAAGTCGAGAAATTGAAGAGTAAGATTGGAGATACAAACTGAGGAGACGAGAATAAGTGTTTTGATAGTGTTTGTCTTTTGAAATAAGTCGATGAATGAGAAAAATAAACGCGTTAATTATTAAAAGGTCCACGCTCTTCCCTCATCAGAGGAAGCACGGCGCCGGACGTCAACAATAAGAGCAAAAGTCGAACGTGTAGCATTAAAGTGGCAGTCAGAGAAAGAATTCGGTGGGTGAGGTAGTACTTCCATGTCAATGTTTCGAAATAGCTTCTGTATAAAAGTTATCCAGAATTTGTTATTTAAATGAACCGCTTTTCCTTTGTAATTGCCAAAGGTGAGCGCCCTAGTTTGGTTACAGCAGCTGTCGCAATGGATCGATCTCAGGGTTGCTGGGTTGGTTGTGAATTTTACTATGAATAAGTTAGTCGAACAAAGAATTGTCTTTCAAACGAAATTTATGGCGAAACGTTAAAAAGGTAAAAAATGCATATGGTGGCTCGACTGTGTCGAAAACACAGGCATACGAGTATTACAAATCGTTCAAAGAAGTGCGAAGTGGTCGAAGATTTGCATCGACCCGAACGGCCTTCAGCGTCTACCACTAACAGTACCATTCAAAAGATCAAACAATTGGCGACGAAACCTGGGTCTATAAATAAAACACATTAACGATCCAACAATCCACCGAATGGCACTTGAATTGGCCCCAAAGCCCTCGAAAAGTGAAGGTTTTTCTGATTGTCTTCGTTAATTGGCATTAAGATAACATATGCAACTGACACTGGCCATGCTTGATCAATATTCTCCACCATCTCATTGATTGAAAAGGCGATTCGTTCCTAATCCTTTTCCTGTTTGGTGTTTGGGCATGTTCTTACATCTGTTCCCTTGCCCTAGAAAACGTCGATGAGGTCGATGTAGTCGCTACCGACTTTAGCAAGGCCTTCGACAAAATCTCCCATAACCTCATTCTCTTCAAGTTATCCTCCCTCGGTTTCGAACCCCTGCTGATTAAGTGGGTCTCATCCTATCTCTGTTATCGAACCTGCCGCATGCGATTTAGATCCACCGTCTCCGATCCTTTTTTCCCAACCTCAGGTGTCCCCTAGGGCAGTCATCTCGGCCCTCTCCTATTTATCCTAACCATAAACGACACAGGCTCTTGCATTAATCACTCCTTCATCTCGCTATACGCGGATGATTCCAAAATTTTCAAGACAATCCGCTCTCCCTTGGACTTCTCACTTCTCCAAGCGGATCTTGACAGCTTCTCGACTTGGTGCCAAAATAATTGTCTAGAATTGAATATCGCCAAATGTCACACAATCACCTTCTCTCGGAAGAGTTCCCCCACTCATCCACTCACCCACGCTCCTATAACATCGGTTGAATTCATTCGCGATCTGGGCGTCCTATGCGACAAGGAGCTCAAATTTACCGCACATTTTGATTACATAATCCTCAAGGCCAACGCCGCCCTTGGGCTTATCAAACGCTGGTCGAAGGAATTCCTTAACCCCTATGTCACCCGATCACTCTACACAACTTTTGTCCGGCCACTACTCGAATACGCTAGTCAGGTCTGGTCCCCGTATCAAGTGACTCACATTCGCAGGATTGAGGGAGTTCAAAGTCGTTTCTTGCGCTTTGCCCTCTGTGGACTAAACTGGGAAAATCCGCTGATTCTACCACCATACACAAGCCGGCTCCCTCTAATCATACTAAACACACTTGAAGAGCGTAGAATCCATGCCGACATCATCTTTGTCCATCGCCTTCTGGCTGGCTCAATCAATTGCCCAAGCTTGCTCTCCACTTTAACATTGCATACAAACCCCCGTAACGTACGTAACCCTCGACAGTTATACGTGCCCGCTCATCACACTTCTTACGGCGCTAACGAACCCATATCGCGTATGCTACGGCAGGCCAACCCTTTCCCCGCCTTCTTCGATTTCAACATCTCCACTCCCGCTCTTAAACGACGTTTTAGAATAAACCCGTCCTAAATCCGCCCCCTCCCTTCAATAATCCCCTCTACCATGCAATCCTACCTCTCCTCTCCTCTCCTACACTCAAAATAGTTCCCCCAGCCCCACCCACAATTTCCACCTCTCCCCCCAACTCACCAACCCCGCCCCCTACCAGTACATAGACATGCCCTTCACCGCCACTGTCTCACAAATGCCGAATTTACCACCCCCACAAACACTCGCTCTTCCCTAGCCTCCTACCTCCCCCATCGCACAGTCATCTTCACCTTCCGGGTTTTTTTTCTTTTTTCTTTCTCCTTCTTACTCTAGATTTAAGATAGTCTGTAAGGTTTTTATATCAATTTAATTTAAGTTAATGTAAGCTTGCATTAAGCTAAATAAATGAAGGTTCTGCCCTCATTAAACTAAACAAAAACGGTCTGCACCGCTACTTGCGTGGTTTTTTTTTCTTTTTTTTTTATACTTCTCTCGGGAGAGGCGAACCTATAGCGCCGAATGGGCGCCCAGAGATGCCATCAAATAACTGTTGCAGTTCTTTTTGAACAGTTGCAGGCTGTAACGCTCCGGGAACACTCGCGTGGGAAGGGAGTTCCACTGCGTCCGCGCTCTGTAACGGAACGAGTTCTGATGCAGGGATGTTCGCACCATCGGGAGATCAACCGCAAACTGGCGTGATTTGTCAGATTGTCTTGCCACGAATCTCCGAAGAACAGTACTCGTGATAATATCTGTAAAACAGACAGAGGTTGGCTATGCGCCTTCGATGTGATAGCGGCTGTAGTCCTAACGTCAGCGGCGAGTCCCCGATCAGACGGATCGCTCGTCTCTGTATGCTCCCAAGTAGGGCGAGGGTATGTTACGAGCCGAGCTCCAAACATGAGAGCAATATTCGAGCGCGGGTCTAATTTGGGATTTATACAGAAAAAAAAGTTGGGCCGGAGTAAAATATTTCTTTGTTTCGGTAGGAAGGTGGAAATCTTCAAAAGATACCCCTGGACCGATCCAGAGGCATGCCGGGTTTTTACCGACTAAAACCACCTCCCGCCAGGCTCATATTCCCGTTGATCCCCGCGAAACTTTCTTTTAGATATTCCATCGCGGGGCGGGACGGAGTTTACCTGTTACTCGTCTCTTTCCCCTCCTGGCCACGCCCACTCTTACATCCAGTACTAAGCGAGATGAATGAATGAGTGGTAATTGATGAATAAACCCAGTAACCAATTCGCCAGACACCCCCCCCCCCCCCCCCCCCCCCTCTTTTTTCTTTTTAACCATAGTTTATATTCTTATATATAGTTTTAAGATAGTTGTTAAGTTTTATCGCTTGTACTAAGCTGAATATATGAGGGTTCTGCCCTCACTAAACTAAACTAAACTACTCCGCTCGTCACGTCGCAACTGCTGCATCATTTCACAGAGAATACTATTTGTTACGGACGATGCCTGTTTTGAAGAAAGCATGTATTCTATTACTCCAGCCGGAGTAACTGTCCGTCTCATATGTCTCTCTAAAATCGTTCGCGCGGTCTCGAATCTCTCGCACTCTGTGAGTACGTGTTCCGCATTTTCTATTTTGCCTTCGCAATACAAGCAGTATATGGGTGATTCACATGCTTATACTTGTGCAAGTATTGCCGAAAGCATCCATGTCCTGATATTAGCTGAGTCAGGTGGTAATTCAGCTCGCCATGTTTTCTTTTCACCCATGTTTCTATATCAGGTATCATGATGTGGGCTCATCTTCCTTTGGTGGAAGAATCCCACCTTCGTTTCCATTCCCTTAGGCTTGAGAGCTCTAATTGTGACCGCATTCTCCGACGAGACCTTATGCAATGCAGCGTTTTCTTTAGCTGCAATGTCAGGTGGTCCCCCGGTCAAAATATTTATAGCATCTTCGGATACCGTTCGGAACGCACAACATACTCTTAGTGATGCCAGTCTATGTGCGGAGTTCACTCCCCTCATGTACGACTTATACTGTGCAGCTCCTGCCCATATATGAGCTGTATACATTATAATGGAGGTGTTGACACTGGTTATGAGTTTCTTTATGTGGGGCCGGGGTCCTCCAACATTGGATAGCAGTCTCGCTAAAACTTTGCATACTCTTGCCGTTTTTTCACTCGTTTTCCTCAAGTGTTCCTTGAAGGTCAACCTGTTGTCGAGATATTTAATATAAGGACTGGATCTGATTATTTGTCCTTCTATTTCCAAATTAAGGTATTCAACTTTCTTGCGGCTGCTTATTAAAACTGTCTCATTCTTATGTCCAGCTAGTTTCAGTCCGGCTATATCAAGCCAGCATTTAATGCTCCGGATTGCTTGTGAGCAAATATTCTCCAGGTCATCTAGATGTTTAGCTACGGCCACTATTGCCAAATCATCTGCGTACCCAATGATTCTAACTCCTTCTGGTACATTGACCCGGATTGCTTGTGAGCAAATATTCTCCAGGTCGTCTAGATGTTTAGCTACGGCCACTATTGCCAAATCATCTGCGTACCCAATGATTCTAACTCCTTCTGGTACATTGACCCTGAGCACACCATCATACATGATATTCCATAACACCAGACCTATTACAGATCCCTGAGGTACACCCGCTGTTATTTAATATTCCTGTGGTCCCTCATCTGTATCATACAACAGTCTTCTATCCGAGAGATAGTTTGCTAGTATACGAACCAAGTAGGGTGAGACTTGTAGATCGCGCAACGCTTCTAGAATCCGATTCCAATTCACCGAGTTAAACGCACACTCAGCTACTTGCATGGTCGACCGACCGATCGGTCATACTCGACCTTGCGCTTATGAGAACGAATTTTTTTGGAGTCAACAAAATGTGCCAATGAATTATGTATATTTGTTTGCGCTCCCATCGTTCGTACTTTGGACGACCAAGTGTAAATATTCTGTTCAAAAAATGTTTACACTCTTATCGTCTGGTTCACAGGAGAAAGGATCCCCGATAGCGCGAAACAAAGAGAGTATCGCATTGTGTGAATTCATGTCGGATTTTATTTAGAAATTTATTAGTCGGTTCTCGAAACAAGAACTCCTGCATCGTGTCATCTGTGGGATGGGACAATGCAAAGGTGACGTTATCTCGTCGGATAAACCAAGTAGATGGACGTTGAGACGTAGGGAGATACCCGGCAATATGAATGTCCCATGTTGGTGACCTGTCCTACCGACATTTTGAGTGGGTTTGTGGTGACTCTAGGCTCCTCGATAGTATAGTGGTTAGTATACGGGCCTGTCACGCGGGAGACCGGGGTTCGATTCCCCATCGGGGAGCCTCTGGCGCAAGGCTAATGACCTTGCCCGAAAAAAATTATCATTATGGAAAATTTAACAAGCCTCAGGACTTGCTAAATAACGCCAAGACCGGTTCCCGGTTGTAGTGCCGATGATGATGATGTGGTGACTCTAAAGCCACCCAAGACTTGTAGAATTGCTACCTTTACATTACCCTAAATTTTATTTTCTAATTGAGCATTTAATCACTCTTAGATCCAGTGAACAGTCAGCTCATTGACGTACGCTTTACTTCTTAACTCAACAAACTCAGAGTGTAAGTTCCTCTCGGTTTTAATATTCACAGAATTCATCATCATCATCATCGGCATTGCAACCGGGATCCGGTCTTGGGTTTATTTAGCAAGTTTCTCCACTGGTATCCGGTCCTTATCCGAGACTTGTTAAATTGTCCATAATAATTTCTTTTTCCGGGCAAGATATTGACAGAATTAGCAACCTAAAAATAAAGACTCCTTACTTATTAATCCCTGCTCGGTCATTATTTGGACAATTCGTTAATTAAAAATTCGTGAAGCCTTTTTATTACGCGCACAAAAGGGGATTTTGGAGTACCTTTAAATGTCAGAGCACAGTGCGAGTGGGTATTTTCCTTTATCGCTATCGTTACATCTGCCCTTAGAGTATTAGAAAATACTTATAAACCGAATAGTAATCGCTTTAAAAATATTACCTGCGGAATTGGTAAAAGTCATAACATGACTGATAGGACCACATCACAATTCTTCATCGCATCTGCTAAATATTTTTTTAAGGACAGCGATTATAATTATGTATGTACAAATTTTGCGCAGCAGGAACTCTAACTTTGGTAAATAGTTTGCAAAGTGAAAAACATAGTTGACAGCATTAACGCGTCAGTTGAACTTACACATACGAGGGTGGACTGAAAAGTTTCCGACCTAACAAAGATACAAAACATTTTTTCTTCAAATTTATTTTTATTTTTATACATAGTTTCCTTGTAACTCTACACACTTCTCCCAGCGATGCTCCCACCTCTCTAACCCGACCAAATAGTACCCGGCGTCGGAAACTTTTCAGGCCACCCTCGTACGAAGCCGCCTCCATTATCCCCATCGACGAGTACACTATCCATAGATACCTCTCCCTTTTTTTTCAGATATCTCGAGACCGAGCCCAACATCCTCAAGGATGTGGGTGAGTCTGGTTATGCCAAATGACCAGAATCCAGCGATGCTCCCATCTTTCTAACCCGTCCAAATAGTACTCGGCGTTTTTCTCTGCAAAATAACTGTTCACGAAAGTGATTGCCTCCTCATTTGGCGAAAATGTCTGTCCTCCGAGCGCAATTTGTATATTGGGGAACAAAAAGAAGTTGCTTGTGATGAGTAATTCGGATGGTCAAGCAGTTTAAACCGTAATTCGTAGATTTTCGTCATGGCAACCGCTGAGGTGTGGGTCGATGCGTTGAATTGGTGAAACGGTATTTTCTTTTTCTGCTAATGTGGCCGTTTTTCCACAATTTCTGCCTTCAGTTGGTCAAGTAATAATGCGTAGTATGCTCCTGTAATGGTTTATCCTCTTTGAAGATAATCGATTAAAATAACTCCACAACAATCGCAAAAAACAGTCGCCATCCCTTTCCCAGCCGAAAAAACGGTTTTTGCTTTTTTTGGAGTCGATCCCCCTTTGCAGTGCACTGTTTTGACTGTATTTTTGTTTCGGGTCTATAATGGTGTATCCAAGTTACATCTACAGTAATTAATCGGCCCAAAACTCGGATTTATTGCGCCGACAGAGCGTTGGAAATATTCATTTGAACAGATTTTTGGTCTAACATGAGCAAATGCGGAACCCAACCCGTGGCCAGCTTTCTCATGCCTAAATCTTGATTTAATATGTGACAAACACGTTCTTTTGAGATTTTCATATCCTCTGCTATCGCTCTCACTTTAATTCGGCAGTCGTCTACCACCATTTCGTGAACTTTAGCGATCCTATCGTCAGTTGTTGCATTTTTGGACGTCCCGAACGTTCATCGTCTCCCAAGCTTTCACGGCCACGTTTAAATTCACCTGCCAAAAATTTCACTGTCGTAAATGATGGTGTAGAGTCCCCATACACAGAGCCCAACCCGTCTTTCATTTGCGTAGGCGTATTGCTCCTCAAACTGGCGCAAGGCTAATAACTTTGCCCGGAAAAACAAGTTATTATGGACAATTTAACAAGTCTCGTATAAGGACCGGATACCGGTGGCGAGACTTGCTAAATAAGGCCAAGACCGGACCCCGGTTGTGGTGCCGATGATGATGATGATGATGATTGCCCTTCAAAAACAAAAATTTAATGGCAGCCCGATACCCAATTTTTTCCATTTTCACAAAAACTACGCAACCAAAATGGCTGAAATTTTGGTGAGTAACTATCAAAAGATGCACAACTACAGTCACTAGCTTGTATTGACGGGCGCTGTTATCTTCACGTTGAGGTCGGAAACTTTTCAGCCCAGCCATGTATGTACATATATAGCAGTACTGAAAAATGTATCTATTTGCTTAGGAGCTGCAAGAAAATCGCCACGTCATCCGATTTAGCAATACTTTGCAAGCAATGAAACGCAATTCTGTTATCATCAGGAACTTCAGGAACAACACGGCAATCGCTTCATATGATGCATGTTTTTTTTTTTTTTTTTTGGTAATTCGGTCATTAGAACGTAAGCCATGCGTATCTTGCCTATCTCTGTTTTACAAATATAATTCCGAATATTACTCAAATTACGTGAAAGGTGAGAATAATACCGCCAAATATTCACCCACGAAAACCGTCACGGACAGAAGCGTCCACTTAACCGACGTCATATTCCATTTCTGATGTTAAAGATCACGTATTTAATCCGTAAAATAATAATTACATGGTATTCCATTTAAAAGTATTAGAAAACCTCACATGAGGAACATAGAAAGCAACCTGGACATCATTGCCTTTGGCAATACTCTCCCTCTTTTGCCGTTCTACGCAATGATATTTAAAAAAAAAAATTAAAAAAAAACTGATAATCAAGGCTACTGAATGAAAGCCATGAGCGAAATTTCATTGAAATTGATTTGAAAATTTTGAATCGATACTTGTACATTTAAAAATTTTTTATACTAATTTATTTTATTTACTTACCTAGATCTGGAAGTGTAGAAGGACCGCAACTAATATCTACAGGTACACTCAACACACTATCAGGCAGCGATACCAACACCTTAGGTACATGGAAACTAATAAAAGGAAAAGTATCACAAGCAATGGAGGACATAAAATCGTCCAAAAGCAACAATACATTAACCATTAAAGGTATTATCTTAATTGCAAACTTGTAATGGATCTTTCTGAATTATAAATTTTCTAGGAGACGAACAAGACTCGGATGTAGAAAATGCGACTGTAAATAGTTCTATAAGTGACGAGTTATCATTAGAACAAGAATATAAAGCAACAACTAAATGTGATTCAGAAACAGACGTTGAACAGGACATACTATTGGAAGGGGATGTTGAACGATCTCGTATTCGACGTTCAATTGCGAATCTTAAGTCGAAAGTAAAAGCTCGGTCTCAAGTACCCACAATTTCAACAACGAAATCTAGCTTGTTGACATATCACAGCTCAAATAGAGATCCCTCCATTAAAAAAGACCCGAGTCCTAGTCGGGCAATGTCAACCCAATCAGCAATATTAGTTGGAGCTGCCGCAGCACCTACAACCTCTATAAGGAGTTCATTCCTAAGAAAACGTAAAAAACCAATAGTCGATGGGGCTGAAGCAGCACTGCCTGCTACTGCAGGCCTTGCAACACCACACCCAATAAAAGAGAAAAAAGGAATTATATCCGGAAAAAGAGACATTGAAGTTGAATCTGGGGTTGAAATGCTCGAAGATATGGTTCCTACACAAACTTCCACAGGCGATATATCAAAGCTTGAAATAACAGATGTAGATTCAAAAAATATCGATAGGGGATCATTGAAACTGTCACTTGAAACGAACCCCAACGAGAATGAAAAGTTACAAGATCCACCATCGAAAATACCATCAAATTCTAAAGAAGAGATTCAAAAAAATGAAGCTAATATTTATAAATCGGGAATTTTAAATTTTATAAATCTATATATAAAAAGTATTCCATTTATGCTACTGGTCGCCCTTTTGGGTGTACTTTGGATTCCTTCGATTCCAGACTTCTTGAGAGGTGTCTTCTTTTGCTTATTGCTGATGGCAATCTTCAATTCTGTATGGAACTATCTTCAACAGCTTTTAATAAATCGAATAACTTCCAATGGTCCCGAAAGAACAAAATTTAAAATACCAAATTATAAAGAAATGTCCATTTGCGAAATACCCGCCGTAGAAGAACATAAGACCGTCAAGACTTATACAGGTTGGATGAATGAAATACATAGTTATGATCCTGCTAACTTCCATATTTCCATGACAAAGTCTGTATATATTAAATTAGATGGTAAGGCTGTATTGGAAAATCAAAGTTATGGATAATTGTTGTATTTCTTCTTAAAGGTTCGATTTTAAGAGTTTCTAACACTACAGCACGTGTTCCCAAACGCCAAATGTGGAATGAACCGGTTATTGACAGAAAGTCGATCACATTTACGCAACACCGAACATTTAACCTGCTAGGCTGCCGTATTGAAATGCTACCTCGAGGCTTAGCGCGCAAAAGGTAGTCTATTATATATTTACGTACTGTGATCCTAACGTTTATTACTAGAAATTAAAAGTTTACACCTCTCTTATAATTATTGTTTATTATGTATCAGTCATTCCCTTCCCTATTGCTAGCCTTTTATTTCCCTTTTACACCATCCACGTAAATGGCAACCCATTTATATAACGCACCTAAAATTAATCACTTGCACTTCAGATTTCCACTTCAGTGGCAATTACGGCGCAATATTTTTTCGTACCTCCTAGCCATCGTGCTCCAGCTATCGCATTGCGAGCGATATCGCACACCACAGATAGTGCCTTACCGGGTGATCTACCTTTCCGGAACCTATACTACTCAAGCAGTTTCCCGGTTGAGTCCGGCATGCACAACGGGCAATAGGACGACGGGGCTTCTGGATTCTTGATTCCTTCTGGTATAAGCACAACCCGCTGTTTTTTCCATCGTTTGGAAAATTGTCCTCTTTGAAGGCAGATTGTGACGAGACTGGTGAAGACTTTCGGCTTTTTTGTTAAAGCAGTCTTCACTACGGCGTTAGGAATACCATCCAGTCCCGAGATCTTGTTTTTTTGTAACAACTTTTGCAGCCAAGAGCACCCCTTCTGTGGTCACGGGAGATATTTCTCTTTCAGTGATGTTCCATCCCTCTTGCGCTCTCAACACCTCATCACACCGCGGGTAGAGGACAGCAACGATTCTCGGCATGCCACTTTTACTTTTTTGCATTGAACTTCTGTTGTTGGTCAGTGTGTGTGTGTTTGTGCCGTCTTGTACTTGCGTGCGCGTTTGTGGTGTATTAGCAGTAGTCCAGAAATCCACGATTATAGAGGGGAATGTTGTTGGGGAGGATGTTTTCTTTAGTTTTATACTGAAGACGAAATTGCGGTGGTCGAATCCGAAGAGATCGAAAGAGAGAATGGTCAGTAACGCAAGACTGCCGTACAAGTAGGTTCTCGTTGTTCTGAGGGGTTTCGAGGCACTTATATGCTAATTGTATCAAGTACTCGTCGATAGGGATAATGTAGGCGCCTTCGTATAGGCGAGAGTTGGGGTAAAGACGACCGCCAGGCCTTCTAGAGTGATTGGTGCATCTTCTGAGGAGTTTCATTTCGAAAACTCGATCTTTCCAATTGGGCCGAAGATACAAATAACCGTATGGGAAAGACGTACGATATTCTAGTTCGGATTAGCTACTTATAGCAGAGAAGCTTAAATTTAGTGTCAGCTTTGTTGCTCCACCTCAAAATGTTGTGCAGTTGCTTAGACCGACCGAGGCCCTTTGGCGGATTTGTGGTCAATTCGAATGTTTGATGATGACAGTGAAGTGTTCAGCCGAACACTGTTCACACGGGGGCACAACGGAGCGAAGCAGCACTTTAATAAAAACACAGCGAAAGGTTCGTTTTATATTTTTCTTTATGTTATTGTTATTAAATCCAGGATCTACTACACTGGAACCGCCACAGTACCTTCCAGAAATGCCCTAACAATTCAACTCACTGTGACATTTTGGCACTGGTGTTTTCCAGGAATTGAATGCTGCCCCGCTAACAGACTCGAATGCTTTTCGATTTTTCTTTCCGTACTGTTTGCCTTGTGGTTTGCGTATTCGTGTGTATCTGATGGAAACACCACAAGGTTACGATTTTTTTTTTACACTAACGCGCGCACAAAAGGGAATTTTGAAGCACCCTTAAATGTCAGAGCACAGTGCGAGCGGATGGATAGCAAGTGAATAAGGAAAGGAGGTGTCGATGTATATTGGACCGAGGCTTAGCGCGGCCAGGAAACACATGATCAGGCAGAACAATTCACATTCGTGTGGTTCGGCTAAAGAATGACTCTCTATGTTTATTTGTGCGCCTAAAGTCCACTTTCAACGTGAACTGATGTGCATTCACAGATTGACAGATATCGCGGGAAAATGTCTGAAGGGACGGAACACATTCAGCAAGTTCAGTTGAGCAACGACCGTGGTAATACCTATAGAAAAGAGATAGGCATGATACGTTGCGTCTGTGTTCTAACGACGGAATAACCCCAATAAGTTTCACTGCTCGTTTTTGCATCCTGTTAAGCACGTGTAGTGCAGTTTTGGATGCGCCTGACCAAATATGGGAGTTGAACTCCATTTTTAGACGAATATACGCCTTGTAAATAGTGGCCAGGTTGGATGTAGTGAAGTATCTTTTGCATCTCTTAAGGAATCCCATACATTTGGCTGCACTTTTCGCAGCTTCAAATATGTGGTCATTCCAGTTAAGACTCGAATTAATTCGAGCGCCGTGGATTGATAATTCCTTGGCTTCGTCGATAGAAGTGCCATTCATCGACAGTATATTTACTTTGGGGTTCACCTTTGACGACAAGAGGCAGCACTAATTTTTTAAGGCATTGCATTCTACTCGGTTAGATAATCCCTACTGATATATCTTGTTGAGGTCCGAATTCAATGTATCAAGCATAAGTTGCTGGTTGGTAGTGACATTCGTAGAGTTTAGACGGGAGTGTTCTGTCATAGTCCGGCGCCGTGCTTCCTCGGAATGAGGGAAGAGCGGGGACCTTTTATTATTCCTTTATTAAATCTTCTTTCATCAATTCGCATTTTGTTTTATTTCAATTCTTGATATAAAGTTGTCTGGTTTTGAATTGAAAAATGCTTCTGTTCTTTTATTGTGTGTTACTTTGTTTATTTTTATTACAGCTTCTCCTTTTTTTTAAATAACAAAACTCAAACTACTTCTCAACTTCCCCAACTCTTTGATTGGCAACCAACTAACTGAACTCAACTCCAAACTCAAACTGAACTGAACTGAACTTACAATTGCATTTTTTCTCTACTTATAGAACATTGTGTTCTAATTTACTGTAAATTATAATATGAACAAAACAAATTTTCTCAAAGTATTCCTTTAGTTTCTGTGACTTTTAAATTGAATAAAATTTGAACGAAAATCAAAGTGCTCTGTTTTGAAATAAAAAGGGGCAAGCTATTAAATGTGCTGTAACTGGCAATATTGTGAATGTTTATGAATGGTATGTATTAAGTGAGAATGTAATATATGTTAAGGGAAGTTTTTAAGGATGTGTAAGGAGATTCAGTGTTAAATTTAATAAAGGGTATTATTCTGGCTCCTCGATAGTATAGTGGTTAGTATACCCGCCTGTCACCCGGGAGACCGGGGTTCGATTCCCCGTCGGGGAGCCCCTGGCGCAAGACTAATGACCTTGCCCAGACAAAATAAATCATTATGGAAAATTTAACAAGCCTCAGGACTTGCTAAATAAGGCCAAGACCGGTTCCCGGTTGTAGAGCCGATGATGATGATGATTATTCTGGAATACAACAGTTCGTTGAATATGAGAAACTCAACGTGCTATCATCAGCAAACGAGTGAATTGGGTTGAGAGTAATTGACCAGAGATCATTTATAAAGATGAAGAAGAGAGTGGGTGAGAGTACCGAACCCTGGGGAACACCTGCATTAATTTGATGGGAGACAGATTTGACACCATCAAGAACCACTTGGATTGAACGGCCAGAAAGATCCATTGGATCAGGGAATTGTCCTCTCCATATGAATGCAATTTTGACAAAAGGGCTGGATGTCAAACTCTGTCGAATGCTTTTGAAATATCCAGTGCAACAACCTTGCTTTCGCCGAAGTAGTGGATGGAATGGCTCCACTTTTCGGTAAGATATGCCATCAAATTTACTGAGGACCGGTTGCGCCGAAAGCCGTATTGGCGGTCATTGAGAGATCATTTGATTCCAGATATTTCGAAAGTTGATGGTTAATCAGTGATTCCACACCTTCGAGAGAATAGAAGTTAGTGCTATGGGTCGATAAGAAGAAAGGGACTGTGGGGTACGAAGTAGGTGTGCCAGACACGGGCACGCGGTTCACTTGAATCCCCATCAATGTTTCGATGTACATCCACTTCACAAAAATATCCAGAATAAGGCAATGAATAATAATGCACTGGTGTTCCGTGTTTAATTAGTTTTTATTTGTTCTTTTCGTTTATACTTAGTTTATCTCTAATTATACCCTTGTAACTTTGCGTTTATTTATCGTTCAATGATTCAATATGCACAAATAAATTAATAGAAATCACAAGACAATTATGAAAGGCAACGCGTTTCTCTTTCTCGGTTAACTAACACTTCTCTGTTACTCCGCGCGCGAGCGTGTGCGCCCGTATGCAGACGCTGGGGTCGTTGGGTAACGACTTACTCCGTTGAAGGTTGTAGATCGACTATATGGAAATGGGATGAAGAAGGGTAATTTAATGTTCGCACTTGACAACCAACAGAGAACATACTTCTGCTCTTTCGTTGCCACGCCCGGCGATGTGTGGTGAATTACATCGGTTAATTCGATAATGGACGAACATGGGAGAATGAGAGAACAGACGCACAAGGTCTATGATCTCGGGGTAGGTTTGATTGTGTGTGCATGAATCAATGCAGTTCTGAGCGTAACCCATTGACCTAATTCCAATGCGACTACCTCGCTTTCACCGAGGTAGTGTATGGAATGGCTCCACTTTTCGGTAAAGTACGCGAACAAATCTCCTGTGGACCTGTTGCTACGAAAGTCATATTGGCGGTCATTGAGGAGGTTATTTGATTCCAGATATTTCGAAAGTTGACGGTTGATAAGAGATTCCGTTACCTTGGAGAGAATAGAAGTTGGGTTATAAGAAAAAAGGGGTGATTTGTCACCCTTTATGGGATTTGGCTGAATGTTTGCTGACTTCCATCTATCTGGGAAACGACCAGTAGAATAAGACAAATGGAAGAGTTTCCGTGGTGGTTTTGCAAGTGAAGAGGAACATCTCTTCAAGAGGATTGGGGGAATGCCGTCCGGACCAGCGAACTTGTGTGCGTTTAGCTCTTTGAGTGCGCGGGCAACAGTACGCGTTCGGAAGCGAATCTGGCTCATGGTGTGCTGCTTATGCACGAGTTGAGGTGGAACTGATGTCGTATCAGGCAGTGTAGTATTTTTTGTCTTACTCTCTGGTCATGCAAGAACTTGGCGCGTTTGAATATACGCATTGCAGTCATTCCTAGCTCTCTTAAATCTTCTCCGGTTTTCCTCTGTATTCTTTGATTTATACAACCGGAAGCTCAATTCTTTGGCCTTAATGGCTTCTCTGCACCCAGGATCGAACCACATATTGATTTGATACTCTTTACTCTGTGTGGAATAAAGGTCTGCATGCCAAGTAGAATCGTGGCTGTCAATGTGTCCGCTATAGAGCCAACATCGTTATGGAGGAAAAATAACGACCAATTTAACCTCCCAAAAAAAGTCGTTCAGATCTTCCCAGTTGGCTTTCTCGTAGAACCATACTGTTTTTTGGGAGCTTTCTCATTAACGTTACTGTTGGTTAGAGGAAATTCAAGTCACATCCCTTCCATGATGAACATTATGCCACTCAGACACAAAAAACTCTCCGAAGATTATTAATCAATCGAGAGTATCGGGGCCTGAAGGACGCAAACAAAGGTGCGAAAAAAAGGAAAACAGACACAAGGGATGGAAAGGATAGAGAGTTTTTACTGTGAGATCCTAAACAAACAAAATCTGGTTTATTCTAGAAAACTGCTTCTAGCGGTTCCGCCCTTGTCGATGGGTGCACAACTGTTTACCGCCACCTTAATTTTCTTTGTCTTTGTCACATGTATGCTTTTAAACCAAGATTCTTATTTAAACACACCAACTTGTTGAGAATCCCGCCTAATCGATTCAGTACGGGCATTGCGTACACTCTTAGCTTCTCTGGCTATATTCTACTATATGACGAGTGTATTGGGCGCTCTTTTCCAGTGACAATTTTTTTTTTTTTTTTTTTTTTATATAAATAATATACAATCTCTCGGGAGAGGCGGACCTATAGCGCCGACATGGTGTCTCGAGACGCCATCAAATAACTGTTGCAGTTCTTTTTGAGCAGTTGCAGGTTGTAACGCTCCGGGGACACTTTCGCAGGGAGGGAATTCCACGAATTGGTGCGATCCGTCGGATTGTCTCCTGGAGGATTGTCTTTTAGATGAACGTAGTTATGAGGCCTGTTATGTGAACCATAAGCCCACCAAACCCATTCCTCGTAGAACGCTATATTCTTGTAAATGTACAGCTGAATAATTTGTAACCTCTGTGCCGAGCATGTTAAAATGTCAAACAAAACTGAACAAAAATACTATTACAGTTTAATCTGTCGTATAATCCTTACTGGTAAAAGTAGCTGCAAATGAATCATAGGTCATAGTTAGCAACCTTAACAGTCATATTAACAAACAAAAAATGATAGAAACTTTCGGAACAGTTTCACACCGGACGATTCATCCAGAAGTGGAAACTATTAACACACTTACCGACCGGCCGCAGAATCGCTCTGGCGCCGGCTCTGTTTCGGTTTAGACTGTCGCACAGGAGTATCTATGCGTTTCGTATGCTCAGATAAAATTGTTCGCTTTCTGTTATTATAGGATAATTAGATTTAACAAAATGCTTCGTCGTTCGGTGACCATATATCATCGTCATCTTCAACGTTATTTGCATTGTCGTCTATGTTACTTATTTCATCATCTTCTGAATCACTATATATTAGTGGCCATGAAGAAGCTTGCTTCCGAATTATTATTTCGCTGCCATCACTTTCATCACCACCATCACTTCCTGAATAAGTGTCAGGACAATCTGATAAATCATCTAAATAAAACCCCAACCCGATTTTTTTTTTGTTCATCGCGAAGGGAAGGAGCTCACAACCTACCTCGCAACTGAGCAACCTACCTCAGTACTAAATAACAAATGACTGCCCATAAAATAGTAACTGTTTATCGCCATGGCAACCGATTAATGGGCTGTCGGTCGGCAGAGTGTTAAATGGTTATTTACAAAGCATACATTTTACGATGAATTAAACTGTTAACTAAAAGAACTATAGCAATTCCAATTTTTAAACCTCTTTTAATTACTGACGATAATATTATCAATAGTAGAATGGAATATAAAAACTACAATAAATAGAAATCAATAGAAATCAATACGTTCACTAATTATCGACTTGTTATATTTTTTTAGATACTTTAGCCGCAAATATCCGTTGCAGCTGATAATAAAAAATGCAGATGGACAAAAGATCGATGAGAATACTGCACAACAAACTTCTAAAGAGGACAAGCCTATAAAACGCCCGTCTAGTTCCAAGAGTCTTGATGAGAAAATATTTGATAGTAAATCTAATAAGGACAGCACCTTGTCTATTCGTGGAATTCCGCACCAGAACTCGAGTGATTCAATTGAAGATCGTTCTGAGCGTAGTAATATGTTGGAAACTGAAAGTGATTTAGATTTTGCGACTACGATTTTAAATGCAGACGTAAGTTAACCAAGCTAGCAAACAATAGCCGTTAAAATGTTTTATTCCTCTCCAGTTACAAAGTTTGCAAGAAAATATACCTGACACTGAAATACCAGAGGTCACAGTACCATGTGGAGATGAAACAAGGATTTTGCTTTTTGCGCGAGGTGATCGCGAAAAAGAAGACTGGTAAGGTTGATGATATGGAACTTTCCGTTACTTCATCCACCTAGCATTAGGATATGCAAATTAACAAACGTGTATTTTCTAATTAGGTTCCGTCGATTTGTTGCCGCAAGTGCTGGTAATATCAATGATCAAGATCTACATATTCCAAACATAGTAATGGTCTCTGAAGCAGAACTTAAAGCAGCAGCCAAAACTCAGTCAGTATTTATTGATAATTCTAAGGTAAATATATTTTATACGTTACTTATGGAACAGTGAAAAAGTTCGTGCTCACGAATATATCATATAACATAAATATCGAAAGGGAATTTTGAGATACTCTAATTATCAAAGTGGGAATGGAAGAAAAGAGATGATAAGCATTGGCATTGAATGCCTGGATATGACACTAACGAGACAGAACATTTCACATTCGTGGGCTTCAGTTGTCTGGGTTTATCCGTACATTAAAGTTTGTCTTTCAACATGATCCGAATGCTGGAATAATGTTTGGAGATGTGGAATATGTTCATCAAGTCTGATTGAGCAACTACTATAGTAATACAACCATTACCTATAGAAAAGAGATAAGCAGGATATGTTGGGCCAGTGTCCTAACGGACACGAAATGAAAGACAATCAACAAGAATCACTGTTCTCTTATGCAGTAGATGTTTGCCGCATTTACTGCCCCGTTGAATTGCTCTGCGAGCGTAATATACTCCTTTTTCTATGTATCGGGTTTTCCAATAGGGACTTGACAACTTTTTTTTTAACATAAAACGCAAACCATTTGAGATATTTCAAAAACTTTATTATCGGCTTGAAGTACAATCAAAACATTTATGAATGGACTCGACTTCGTTCATATGGCCACCGCGGGCACGTTTGCAGCGGTCGATTTGTTGGACCCAATTTTCGATGACATGGCCACACATTTCGGCCGAAACGGCCGCTATTTCGCGTTCAATGTTGGCTCTGAGCTCTTCCAACTTCGTCGGCTTTTTGGCATAGACCAATGACGACGTAGCCCCAAAGAAAATAGTCTAGGGGCATTAAATCGCACGAACGAGGCGGCCAACCGACTGGCCCATTTCTTGAGATAACACGCTAATCAAACTTACTCTTCAATAAATCGATTGTAGCGTGTGCTGTGTGGCTTGTTGCACCGTCCTGTTGAAACCACATGTCGCCCAGGTCCATATCTTCCAATTCGGGCAAAAAATAATCGGTAATCATGGCGCGATAACAATGGCCATTCACAGTAACGTGACGATCGTTATCGTCGACGAAAAAATATGGCCCAATGACGCCGCCGGCATGCAAATCGCACCAAACAGTTATTTTTTGTGGATGAAGTGGTGATTCATGAAGCACATGTGGATTTTCAGCGGACCAATAACGCAAGATATGCCAAATTGCATTGAGCAAAAATGAGCTTCGTCACTGAAGATGATTTTGCGATGAAATTCATCATCTTGGCGGACCTTTTCCAGAGCCCAATCGGAGAACGTACGTCGCTTCAAATGGCCCATCGGCTTCAATTCTTGAGTCAGCTTGATCTTGTATAGGCGTAAACCAAGATTCTTAAGCAAAATTCGCCATAAAGTGGTCTGCGTGATGCCCAATCCTTGAGAACGCCGTGGAATTGACTGATTTGGATCGTTTGCTACGGACGCTTGAACGGCAGCGATATTTTCGACACTTTGATCAACCCGTTGTCTCACTGGCACGGCAACATCACACAAGGAATATGTAGACTCGAATTTGTGCACTAAACTTGTTATTGCCTGTCTACTAGGGCGAGAATTACGACTGAAAATTGGAGTTAACGCTCTTAAAGTTGCGGTCACCGACTCCAAATTTCGGTAGTAAATTTTTATAATTTGCAGACGTTGTTCGTTCGTGTACTTAACCATGATGAAAATGTTGAGCTTACTGAATGAACAGTGACAGTACGATGATTAGTGTAAGGGTGCGTTCACAAATTAAATTCTAAGTTGTCGTAAAAATAAATTATTATGGAAAATTTAACAAGCCTCGAGACTTGCTAAATAAGGCCAAAAGCGGATCCCGGTTGTAGTGCCGATGATGATGATGATAATTTCGTAGGTCCGTCGATATGATAATTCTGTCCCATTTCTGTTGTAATTGAGTAAGGCTCCACTCTCGGTTGGGCGTGAGTTCGTCGTTCGTCTTGCTATTATTCCATCGGCGCACGGTCGACAATTACTGTAGCTGCCTCAGTGAATATCGCTTCATATAAGTGACGATATGGAAAGAATAGAGACACTAAGTTATAACCAGGCAAGCTGACATCTGAAGCCTCGGGGTAAGTTATTACCTGGATGTCCCTTAGTCTATGGATTGCTGATTTGCGGATATAAATATGTGGGCGGTAACATTATTATTTATTGGCCTGTAGGAACCCAGAAGTTCAAGACCTCACCGACTCGACTCCGCCATTGTTCCTTGTCCTGTGCGCTCTCCTTCCACGTTCGTCCATCCGATCCGATCTCCTCGAGGTCAAACCTAACATTGCCCTCCCATCTCCGTGGGCGGTAACAGCAGAAAATATAAACGCGAACTTCTCAGGTCATTGCAACAGCCAACAAAAAAAGAATATATTCGCCTCGCAATAGAATGCAAATTGCATCCGCCATGAATAAGCGCAATCGATCCCATAGATGTTATGCCTACATAGCAACCCAAATAAATCCGTGTAGAAATTCAAATCACAGCCCCTCCGCAACGAATTCTACACGATTCGCATAACATCGGGAATCCGATTCTGGTGATTATGCTGCGTCCACCGGCAGGCGAGAAGGTAGCTTCCAGGATGATGAGAGAGCAAAAAGGAATAATTGTCCAGATATGGCGGTGTGTCCAAGAAAGAATAATCGTCCAGATGATGCCGGTGCGTCCAAGGAAGAATAGTCGTCCAGATGATGGCGGTGCATCCAAGAAAGAATAATCGTCCAAAGAAATTTGATAAAAAGCGACGCTTAAGTATTGTTCACCCTCTGTCACTGACGCTTTGTCAGCTGGTGGATGAGCAGACATCAGCCGACTTGAGAAAGAAATCAATTGTTGACTGCGTCGAGTTGGTGACACGAGTTGACTGTAGTGGACTGTCGATGTACGTATATGGGTGAGATGAGAGGAGGTCCAAAAGTTGACAACCGTATTTGTTATTCTTTACGTCGTTGAATACTGTATGTCGAGCGTTCCAGTCTCCACCGATTATGAATGGTGCGGAGAGAGACTGTCTGATTATTTGAGATATGTCAGAGTCATGGAAGTCTGGTTATCGTGTTGTGCGGATGTGAAGGGATGTTAATATGATTACTTTTTTGTTTTCACAAAAAAGTTTAACTGCCGTGTATTCAAAATTGAAAACATTGGCGAACCTGATTTCGGTGAATTGAAGTTTATTATTTAGTAGGATGCCGGTGCCTCCATGGGATCCAGTAGTTCTGGGGTTTGAAATAAATGTATAATTGGGGATGAATACTCGGGAGTTGGACTTAAGCTCCGTTTCTGAGAGGAGACGGATGTCTGGCGAAAAGGCTTCAACAAACAACCATAAGTGTTGCTTGCGGATGTTGGAGTATATAGACTCTGCGTTGAGGGCGACTATAGTTAGTTCCGCCATTGAGGGAAAGAATATGGGAGGTTATAAGTGAGAGAATCTGACCTTTTTTTCGATATCCGACATATGCTTCAATGTAAGAAGCATAGTTTGTAGACTCTTGATGTAGCCCATGATGTCCAGGTTGAGGCCACTGGAGTTGGGGTTGTTTGACGTCGGCGTGTTTTGATTGTTTTTGATGACATCCGCATATGATGTTCTTGGCCTTGTAGGTTGTGGTAATGTGTTCTGCGATGTGGATTTGGTTGGTGCGGATTTGTTGGTTGTAGTTGGTTTTATTCTTCTTTGGAGACTTCTCGATGTATGAGGGCATTGGGAGAAATTGGCCGGATGTGGACCTCCGCAGTTACAGCATGTCACAGCGATTTCCTTAGTGGTAATGGATCCATCGGGGTTTGTGATTTGGATTTTTCTTGGTTCCATACCCTGTGGATTAACTCTGCATTCTCTTGGTTGATCTTCATCGGCACATCTGCCGCGTCGTATATTTAGGTGGCAAGCGACCGCCAAGTGTCCCGAGCCTTAGCATCTCTTGCAATGGAGGATGCTTTATTTATGAGGCTCCTCGATGCTGATCTTATGCGTAAACAAGTACTTAATTTGTTTGAGCTTATTGGTGTCTTCATTTGGAGGCATTTGGATATTCCGTAGGTTCCTTAAGTTGCTTTCTCGCATGTACAGAGTTTAAAAATAGTCCAGGCTGTGGATTTTCAGCTCTGGGCAAATCCTGATGATCTCCGACGGTAGTTCTTCGTTGGTTCAAGTTGGGTCAATGTGCCTAATGATGAATGTTGTTGGTTTGAGCTGATGATGATGGAAGGTAAAGAATTGGTGTCGTTGTTCCACAAGTTTTCTAACGGTTTTCTCGTGATCAACCAGAGTTGTTGTTGCAATGGAGACAGAGGAGCCTTTAGTGTTTGTGGTGCGATGTCGATTTTCTACTATTATGATTATTTCCTTCATACTAGTCACATTTTTTTTGTAGATTGGTGGTGGTCTAACATTTTAGTGCTAGGCAGGCAGGGGACTCGGTTGCTGGCTTGGCTTGTTTGGTGGATTCCTTACGGGCGGGTGATAGTTGTTTGGGTGGAGATGTTTGATGGTTTAAGCTGGGAGAGGGCGTTATCTCCATACGGGCATCGTCACTGTTTGTGGTGGGTTACTTTAGGGAGTGAATTTCCTCCCGGAGTTGCTTCATCTGTGTTGTAAGTTACTGGATGTATTCCACGACTTGGTGGAATTTTTTTTTCGTAGTCAATGTATTTTTCTTGACTTTCCATATTTGTGTTCTTCTTCGCTGAGTTTTGAAGAGTTTCGATGGCTCTTCTCTTCCGTTCTAATATGTATTCCCGGGTAGCGTTCGGATCGTTGTCTGGCATCTGTGAAGACAGTTTTCGACTACGACATCCAGCAAAAATTACACGTGTTTGTATAGTTTTTGTTTTTTTTTTTTTTTTTGCTTTTTTTTTTTGTAATTAGAACTTATCGCAATATTTTTGATTCGATGTGAACCATGATAGATCGACGACGACTTAACATCTACGAATTCAATTTTTTTTCTATTTTATTTATAAACGAGCGCACAATGAATATGACTGACAACATAAACATTATAGTTATAAATCATCCGAACGTTTATGATGCTTAAGAGTGGCGAAAAACAGACAGCTAACAGGATGTGAATGAAACGAAAAAAGGATTCTCCACACTACGTCGACATTGCTTTTTTTTTTGGTCCCGTATTAGACATACATACTGTTTGCTTCGGTTTCCGTAGAATTCTGGTCATACGACCTAATCGCAACTGGGTACCTTGTGTTACATATATCCGATAATAAGATTTGTGGCAGGACCCCCGGTGTTTACTCGTGTGCTCTTGTACTCGAACTACCCACTACTTAAGTAGATAAAAGTTTTATTTCAATTCAACCTTTTATACAATAATAATGTTAGTTTTTCTTTACAGAACAAAGGCGAAATGACCCCGTCCAAAAGTATGACCAATAGTTTTACGGAAGACTCAAAGAATTCAGAAACACAAAGATCGCTTGAGAAGCCTGAAAGAGCAGACAAATCAGTTAAGAAGCAAAGCCAAGAAGGAAAGGAACGCACACCAGATTTCGATTTACAAGAAGAGAAGAAAACTAATACTAATTTTATAGCCTCTCCAAATGAAGATACTTTCGAGGGACTTTTAATTAGCACTTGTGCAGCACGGAATTCATTGGAGTACATACGATTTATGGCTCGGTATCAGGTACTGATTTAATATTTGTTCAGCCTCTAAAATGTTGTTTGGTTTCCACACAGCCATACTTTCTTATAATTTTGCTTTTTTATAAACTTTTTTTAAATATTTTTTGTAGAATGCTTGCAATCAATCCCGTATTCCTGTACTGAAAACTCCAACCTTGTCGACTGCACGTATTCCACGAAGAGTATGTTTTGTTTTTGTGTTTTTGTTTGTTTTATTCATGCTTTTTATTTTTTTATGGTTAAATTTATTCGCTCCATTGTGTTATTAGAAATCATTGAAATAAAACAAAAATAGTGATGGGGCAAAAAAGATCCCTAAGGTACTCTGGATTTAATAGAATAATGATTCGAAGACCAAGTCGGACCGATCGATTTTCGAGGATACTCGTTATCCAATCACAAATCGTTGGGAAAGATCATATGAACGAAGCTCACTAGTAACGCTCTGTGCCAGACGCGGTCAAAGCCTTAGAAGTGTCTAATGCCACTGCCCTTGATTCACTATATTTTTCAACTGCAGATGTCCAGAGGTTAGTTACAAAGGCCAAAAATCTCCCATTCATCGCATGCTAGGGAATTGTCGTATTAGCGATCATTTAGAAGAACGTTGCACCTGAAGTATTTATTCAACTTGGTAATGATGATCACGTTTGATAATATAGACAGTAATGCTATCGGTCGGTAATTTTGTGGGAAACACTTTTTCTCTTTCTGTGGAATTGGTTGAATTCAAACGGATCTTTCTCAGGAGAAGATAAGCGAAAGAGTTTGCTAAAAATCGGCCACAGTTCTGGAGCACTATTATAGCACATTTATTGCTGGTATTTTTTCTGGATCATTTGCTTTCATAGTCCAGTCCGCTGCGAATGTGAATAGCACTTTTTCTCCTTTAGGATTGGTTTAATTGGAGCGAATCTATCTAAGCGTAAGATAAGCGAAAGATTTTGCTGAAGTCGGCGATAGTTCAGGAGCACTACTGCAGGACGACTATTGCTTCGATTGCCTCCATACAGTCCAGACCCCGGAGAATGCGTTGAATAGAACTTGGGTCAAAGTTCACAGCTGACATTGAAGAATGTCCCGCGCGATTTAAGAGACCAGCATTGAGGATTGAAATCGCGGAAAATAAATTCCGGAAAACATGGGAGCTAATTAGAAATAAGGAGAGTCCTTCCCGTTGACCGGAATTGGTTGGTGCATTCTAACAGAACCGACGAGGCTGGGAGCCTGGCGGATATGTTCGCTGTTAGCCACAACTTGACTCAACTCGTGCAGGAAAACACGCGAGTGCCGGATACCCGAGGTGAATATGCGAACATCCTGGATCTGTTTTTTGACATCCGAACCGAGTATTTATATCGTAGAGATCACTGCTTGATATCGGTAGCGCAACCACTTGCATTTCGGGCGAATAACCGGCCTAGGCAGCTTCGCCATGTATGGAAGTATGGGGCTGCTAACTGGGACGATTTGCGAGATTTCTTCACGTCCTTTCCACGGTCGGAGGTGGGCTTGGGAGACTCCGATGTTAACGCGTGCGCAGAGTCGGTCACAGCGATTATTCTTCTCGGGATAAAGATCTACATTCCACATTCCATCAAACGAAATTCCGATGATAAGCCTAAGCCTTGGTTTGATAAAAAATGCGAGCAGATCACAGCGGCAATAAATAGAGCTTTTAAACTATGACGCTCTAATCCCACCGAGGTTAACAGAACGAATTTTGTTAGAATCAGAAACGCGTTCAGCCAGGCGATTGATACCTCGAAGAAGGGTTGTGGCGTCTCTAACAGATACACACACAATACAATAGTGAAGAACACCGAACGAAAATCGAATAAGAAAATACATCAGAGCCGTATACCATAGCGATAACAAAAATAATTCACATCAGTGGAATATATTTGAGTTATAAACCGAATTTTAAAGACGGCCAGTAGCCTGATGGGTAACGCTTAGGTTCAATTTTTGGTGATTCTAACTGTCATGGCGTCAGTTCGAATCACACGTTCTTCACTATCATTTCAAACGCTATAGGGACACAACGACAGAGTGACGAATAAACTTCAGTGCCCGACTGGCTCACGTTCCTTCTGGTCAATGGCAAGGGCTGTCAGCAATAACTTCGCTTCCTCCTCTTCCCCTCCGTTGGTGACGGGCAGCGGGACGTTAGTCATAAATTCAAAGGATAAACCTAATGTGTTCTCGAATTTATTTTCCGCTAATTGAAATCTTGATCCCAGCCTTTTTGAGCCACCTGTGATCGTGCCTGTACGGTCTTCGATGCGGGATGTGATTTCGCCCGCATACTATTCAACACATTTTACGTGAGCTGGACTGTGGGAAGCAATATAATAATATGCGGAATACCAGCAATAGTCCTTAAGAACTGTACTCCAGAACTATCGCCGGTTCTTGGCAGACTCTTTCGCTTATCTTATGCACGGAGGACCTTTCCTACCTGCTGGAAAATTGCTCGAATTCAGCCAATCCAATGACGGGAAAAACGCGTCTCCCACAAAATTACCGACCGATAGCATTACTGTCTATGTTATCTAAGGTGATGGAAAATGTCATCAATGTCAAGTTAATTAAGTATTAGAAGTGCAACGGACTTCTGAATGATCGTCAATATGGATTCCGTGGCAGGCTGTCCACGGGAGACCTTTATATGGACATCTGCGATTGAGGGGCATGGTGAGTCAAGGGTGGTCGCATTGGATATCTCCAAGGGTTTTGACCGCGTCTGGAACGGGGAATTGCTGAGCAAACTTCATTCACATGGACTTCCCCAGCAGCTTTGTGACTGGACGAAGAGCTTCCTCGAAAATCGATCGATCCGGGTTGTTGTGGACGGCGAGTGTTCCGATCTGAATCCTGTTAATTCAGGGTTGCCTCAAGGTTTTATTTTGGCTCCAACCTTGTTTTTGCTTCACATAAATGATTTGTTGGCGAAGACGGATAACAAAGTGTTCAGTTTTGCGGATGATAGTACGCCGGTTTCCTCCTTTTCGAGTGTTCGGCCGATTGGTGCATCAACGTCGCATCAGCTGAGATGTAGACAGATTGACTCTCTGAATCAGAATCTGGATAGGGTTCTGCAGTGGGGAAGGGCCAATCTCGTCGACTTCAATGCAACGAAGACACAGTATACAACATTCACAAAGAAAAGTGGATCATCGGTTCCACAGCAGATGATGAATGGCCAGGCCCCCGAGTCTGGGAAAATCTTGAAATTGTTCTGCGTCACGCTCTGTGGAAATGTATCGTGGCATAAACACGTGTCGAGCATCGCCAGGTCAGCCTCTGGAAAACTGAGTTATCATTTTAGAGACAAAATATATTTTCTCTGGCCCAACTTCTTCTTCTGTATAAATCTCAAATTAGAGCCGCGCTGTGGTGTTTCTAGCAGATACACACGATCAATAGTGAAGAACAACACCACCAAAAGCACATCCATTAAAGCCGTATGCCATAGCAGCAATATAGCATTTCCATATCAGTCGAATGTACTTGAGTTTAGAAATCGAATTCGTACACGCGGTGGTGGCCTGATGCGTTGAGTTTTGGTTCTATCTTTTAGTGATTCTAACTGTGGTCGTCGGTTCGAATCACACGCTCTTCACTATCCTCCCAAACGCTATACATACCCTCGACCTACTTGAGAGCAACAGAGACGAGCGATTCGCCCGATCGGGGACACACAACACAATCCGACGGATCGCACCAGTTTGCGGTTCATCTCCCGACGGCGCGAACATCGCTGCATCAGAACTCGTTTCGTTACAGAGCGTAGAAACTGTGGAACTCCCTTCCCCCGCGAGTATTCCCGGAGCATTACAACCTGCGGCTGTTCAAGAGGAACTGCAACCGTTTTTTGGTGGCATCTGGGGGCGCCCACTCGGCTCTATAACATAGGTTCGCCTCTCCCGAGAGAAGTGTAATTTTATTATTTTTTATTGGCCTGTAGGAACCCGGAAGTCCATGACCTCACCGACTCGGCTTCGCCATCGTTCCCTGTCCTGGGCACTCTCCTTCCACGCTTGACCATTCGATCCGATCTCCTCAAGGTCAAACCTAACATTGTCCTCCCATCTCCGTCGCGGCCTTCCTACCGGTCTCTTTCCCGTTGGTCTACCGTCAAGAATTCTACGCACGGTCCTATCGTTCCCCATTCGCGCCACGTGTCCGGCCCATCTTAATCTTCGCGACTTGATTACCCTCACTATTGTAGGTTTGCGATATAGCTGTTCCAATCCGTGGTTGTGGAGTTTCCTCCATTGTCCTGCCTCCTCGTCATATTTACCTCCAAAGATGCTTCTCAAAACTTTATTCTCGAATACGCGGAATTCGTTTTCTTCCTGTTTTGTGAGAGCCCATGCTTCGCATCCATATAGAACAATCGGCATGATTATGGTTCTATAGACACGGAGCTTTATGTTACGTGATAGCAGTCTGGATTTCAGCAGTTTACTGACTGCGTGTGAACTAGCGTTGCAGGAATGCATTCTCTTGTTAATTTCCTTCGACATTTCGTTACTGGCCGTCAGTATCGTTCCCAGATATTTAAATTCTTTAACTTTTTCAAATATCTTACCTCTGACGTTTATATGTGTTCTCTGCGGTCGACCTGCTCTCGCCGTAATCATGTATTTTAGTTGGCGTCATTTATTTCTAGGCCCACCTCTTCTGCCGCTTGCATGATGATTTCACAGTTTTTACTAACAGTTTCTAGATTATCGCCCAGAACGGCGATGTCATCCGCATATGCGAGCACTTGTGTGACCCCGTTAAGGGATGATCCGGCCATGTTGTCGTCTTGTACCTTTCTGATGACATACTCGAGCACAAGGTTAAAAAGACATGGTGATAGACCATCTCCCTTCTTTAGTCCGTCCCAGATTTCAAATGGTTCTGAGAGGTGGTTTTCTATTCTGACTCGCCCTTTGTTTTCGTTCATGCAAATTTGAGTGAGGGCGGGATATTTTTTTGGGACTCCCAGCTCAACTAGAATATGGTAGAGTCTCTGCCTTGCGACTGAGTCGTAGGCTTTTTTGAAGTAAACGAACAGTTGGTGAACCGGCTCTCCGTATTCCCACTTCTTTTCCAGCAGTTGTCTTATTGTGAACATTCGGTCGCTTGTTGACCGGTTCCTACGGAACCCACATTAATAGTCTCCCAGTATCTCTTCTGCGTACGGTGTGATACTCGCCAGAATAACATTTGTTAATATTTTGTATGCGGTTGGGAGCAATGATATTCCTCTGTAGTTTTCGCAGTCAGATCTGTCGCCTTTTTTGAAAATGGGGATGACTATTGAGGTTTTCCATTCTTCCGGAGTGACTTCCTTATCCCATATTGTTTGTATGAGCTGGTGGATCTTTCGAGCGGTTGTCTCTCCTCCATGCTTCACAAGCTCTGCCGGTATGGAGTCAACTCCGGGAGCCTTGTTGTTTTTCAAGCGCTTTATTGCGTCTACAACTTCGTTGAGAGACGGCTCTGGGATTTGAGGCTCGGCTGTATGTACGCTTGATGATGAGGATGATGATAGGTGCGTACATTGAGCAGGTTTTCAAAGTACTGCTTCCATCTTGTCACGATATTGTTTGTTTCTGTGACCAGACAGCCGTTTGCGTCTCGAATTATTTTGACTCTCCCTCGGTAGCCATTTCTAATTGAATTTATGCCGACATACATACCTCTGATGTTCTTTGCCCTAGAATTTTCTAGGATTTCTTCGATCCGAGTCTTCTTCCATTTGCGTTTTTTGTGTTTGAAGAGCCTCATTGTCTCTCTCCGAATTGTCGCGTATCTTTCTGCGTTGACTTCATCATATCTTTCTAAGTGGATCACTCTGAGACGTTTACGTTCTTCGATCTTCGCCCTGCACTCATCGTCAAACCAAGGTTTGAACTTAATTGTTTTCTTAAATCCTAATACCTCTTGCGCTGTTAGTTTGATTGTGTCTCTGATCAATGTCCATTTAGTGTCCACACTATTAGCTTTCTCTTCCTCACTGCTCACATTCTCTAGAATGCTAAATCTATTCGTTAGTTCGTTTTGATATTCAGCCCTTTTGCGTAGGTCTTTCAGTTTATCAGTATCGAACTTTTTGCTTGTCTCCCGTGACTGCCCATGTGGGATTGCTGCGAGGCGACTCCTGATTTTGCCCATCACCAGAAGATGATCGGAGTCGCAATGAGCTTGTAGCGATTCTAACAGATACACACAATTCACAAACAAAAATAGTGAAGAACACCGAACGAAAAAAAAAATCGAATAAGAAAAATACATCAGAACCGTATACCAAGCGATAAAATAAAAATAATTCATACCAGTGGAATATAGTCGAGTTTGGAAATCAAATTCTAAACTCGGTCAGTAGCCTGGTGTGTAACGCTTAGATCAAATTTTTTTCGTGATTCGAGCTGTCATAGCGTCAGTTCGAATCACACGATCTTCTTCACTATTATTTAAAACGCTATAAGCTCCTCTATATGATCTTACGTCAAGGATATTCGAGTGGTGTCTTTTGTCTATGAGGAAGTGGTCTATTTGGTTACGCGTTACGCCACCGGGTGATATCCATGTGGCTTTATGAATTTCCTTGTGCTTGAACATCGTGCTTTTTACTAACAGATCTTTTGACGCTGCGAACGTGATAATTCGAATTCCATTATCATTTGAAACGTCGTGTAGACTTTCTTTACCTATAGTTGGTTGGAAGATATCTTCCTTTCCAATTTTCGCATTGAGGTCCCCGAGGAGGATTTTAACATCGAATGATGAGATCCCATGAAATACATCCTCTATGGTCTCGTAGAACGTGTCCTTCGTTTCTTCGTCCGCAGATTCTGTTGGGGCGTGTACGTTTATAAATACATAATTGTACCATCGGCCCTGTATTTTTAGCACAGACATTCGGTCATTAATAAATTTCACATCTTTTACATGGGGCGTAATCTTCTTGCTTATGATGAAGCCGGTTCCGAGGTTATGTGTATCGGTACCTCCACACACCAGTGTAAATCCGTTGGTTTCGATTACTTGATGTGGGAGTCGGACTTCTTGAAGCGCGACGATGTCCATTCTATATTGTTTCGTGTTTTCTACTACCGTCTGTATCGCGCCTGGTTTATATAACGTTCGAAAATTCCAAGTGCCGATGCGTATATCCCGCTTTTTACGTTTTTCCCTACGTTTTCTTTTTGCCGAGTCGGTGTTTTCCTGACGATTTTTTCCCTTATGGTAGTGTCAGCTCAACACACCTACGCCTACCGGGTTTTTTGTGAGATTGTTTTTTGTGTATTGATCATTCATTTCATTGGATCATTCTGGGGTTTCAAATGGTCCGCCATATCAGAGCCCCTCTTTGATATGGTAAGGTCTGCTTACTGCGGACCACTTGGGCCTTCAACCCCTTTGTTGGTTACTTTGTCGTTTTGAATCTTCTTCCCGCTATCATTCACCTAGTTCCGCGTGTTTTTAATTCTGACAAAGTTCGTTCCGTTGTGCTCCTTGCGATAGCTCTTTTTTGCCGCTGTAATCTGTTCGCATTTTTTATCAAATCAGAGCTAATTGGATGAACTTCATTTGACGGAATGTGGAATGTGATGTTTCATAACGAGAAGGATAATTTCAATGACCGCACAAAAGGGGATTTTGGAGTACCCTTAAATGTCAGAGCACAATGAGAGTGGAAGGAGAGGAAGTGGATAAGGAAAGGAGGTATCGATGTATATTGGTCTTAAATGCCTGGACATTACGACGAGGAAATGTATGATCAGGTAGAACATTCACATCCGTGTGGTTCAACTATGTTTATTGATGTAACTCTCTATGTTTATTTGTGCCCCTGAAGTTGACTTTCAACGTGAATTGATGCGCATTCTCAGATTAACGCGTGCGGTTTTGGATGCGCCCGACCAAATATGAGAGTTGAACTCCATTTTGGGACGAATATACGCCTTGTAGATATTGGTCAGGTTAGATGGAGTGAAGTATTTTTTGCCTCTCTTAAGGAACCTCATACATTTGGCCACACTTTTCGCACCTTCAAATATGTGGTCGCTCCAATTAAGAGTTGAATTAATTCGAGTGCCGAAGATTGATAATTCCTTGGCTTCGTCGATAGAAGTGCCATTCATCGACAGTATATTTACTTTGGGGTTCACCTTTGACGACAAGAGGCAGCACTAATTTTTTAAGGCATTGAATTCTACTCGGTTAGATAATCCCTACTGATATATTTTGTTGAGGTCCGAATTCAATGTATCAAGCATAAGTTGCTGGTTGGTAGTGACGTTCGAAGAGTTTGGACGGGAGTGTTCATATGAGTATAAGAAACTCATCGTGCTATTATCAGCAAACGAGTGAATTGGGTTGTGGGTAATGGACAAGAGAGCATTTATAAAGATGAGGAAGAGAATGAGTGAGAGTACAGAACCTTGGGGAACACCTGTATTAATTTGATGGGAGGCATATTTGACACCATCAAGAACTACTTGAATTGAACGGCCGGAAATATAACCTCTTATCCATTGGATCGGGGATTTTTCCACTCCATATGAATGTAATTTTGATAAAAGGGCTGCATGCCAAACTCTGTCGAATGCTTTTGAAATATCCAGTGCAACAACCTTGCTTTCGCCGAAGTAGCGGATGGAATCGCTCCACTTTTCGGTAAGGTATGCCATCAAATCTCCTGTGGACCGATTGCTCCGAAAGCCGTATTGGTGGTCATTGAGAGATCATTTGATTCCAGATATTTCGAAAGTTGACGGTTAGTCAGTGATTCCACTATCTTCGAGAGAATAGAAGTTAGTGCTATGGGTCGATAAGAAGAAAGGGACGATTTGTCGCCCTTTTTGGGAATTGGCTGAATGAACGCCGACTTCCATATTTTTTCTTTTTTTTTTACAAGGCGAACCTATAGCGCCGACATGGCACCCCGAGATCCCACCAAATAACTGTTGCAGTTCTTTTTGAACAGTTGCAGGTTGTAACGCTCAGGGAACACTCGCGTGGAAAGGGAGTTCCACAACTTCCCCGCTCTGTAACGGGACGAGTTCTGATGCGCGGATGTTCGCGCCGTCGGGAGATGAACCGCAAACTGGTGCGATCCGTCGGATTGTCTTGTGGGGCGCATGTAAGCCGAATTCCGTGGAACAATATCACGAATCTTCGAAGAACAGTACCTGTGATCTATTTGAGAAGCGGCCAGAAGAATAAGACAAATGGAGGAGTTCCCGCAGTGGTTTAGCGAGTGAAGAGGAACATCTCTTCAAGAGCGTTTGCGTTTAGCTCCTTGAGCGCCCGGGCAACAGTACGCGTTCGGAAGTGAATCTGGCTCATAGTATGCTCCTTATGAACAAGTTGAGGCGGAACTGACGTATCAGGCAGCATTGAGTTGGCTGCAAAATGTGCAGCAAGTAGAATCACTTTCTCTATTACACTGGTCACTGGTCTGTCATCGACTATTGTCGAAAGTATGGATAGGGAGATCGAATTTTGGATGTTCTTCACGAATGCCTAGAAATGTCTACTATCTGTGGAAGAGTGTAGTATTATAGCGATAACATCGGAGTTTCCAAAGCAGACCGCTAACCACGATATGGATGTACGCAAATCATCTCAATTAGCAGCCCGTGCCTCCTTACTTGACGGAGCCATCAAACAGAAGATCTTGCAATAGTTGTGATGCACTTACATCCCGGGGGCAACCGATGCCGCCAACACCAACGAGTGGTATCAACCGTTGCATAGCAACAATTCAAATCTCGATCAAACCCCGATCTATAAATGTTCCTCGGAGTGTTCCTATAATTCAACCCGCAGTGAACGGTACTCCCATCATAATGACCATCACTTAGTGCATTCATCTCATCACGTACAACTTCAACCAATGTCGCACAGCCACAACAGCCACCACAGTCGTAATGATAACAGTTATCTATGGATATTCAAAGGCAAGGAATTCCACACTTCGATTACATCCGTATTTGTCAACTCCACCCCCCTGCTTCAGAAATCATCACAATTATGTTCATGTAAACAAATAATCGGCAGAAACATGAAAACCTCAACAGCGGACTGGTGCGCGGTGCTGTCACCAGACTGGGACCCTCGTCAAGCGGTTGCAAATTCATGATACCCAGAGCCACATAGTCCAGCGATTTTCAGCGCAGCATCCCTAGAATCATATGATCCCTGGGATAAAAACACCACTGCCACAATACGATCGATAATTATGACAGCATACGGGCATTTGACTGGCCAAGTCTGATTGTGATTCAGTTTTGCCGCACCACCGAGCGGACATATCCATCACGCGATCCATTCGTGCGGAACAGATGAATCGTGCTCAAGTGGTACTCGATCTCCGAAGAATCGGTCGAACAATCTTAATGAAACCAAGTACTAGAGTGAAATTGGTTCAGGGATGTCTCTGAACGTTGAAAGGACAATCTCTATGTGTTGCAAGCTTTGTGAACTTGCTACCATGTAAACCCAATTCTTTAATCAAAAGAAAATGACGTACTCAAAAGCAGAGTGAACCAAGATACCAAAAATAAAGCCATTTTGGTTTCTCCAATCTGAGTTCAACGGTTATTTGTGCACCGTGAGCGGTGGAAAACAAGTTCTCTTCATTTAGTTTCTCTCTTTATAATTGACGTTTTGTCGCTACGTTGTTTTTTAGTCCTGAACTTTGTGACTTTTTTGACTGTGCGTTCGATACTTGACGGTCCCCTTGGTTTGTCATCTCGGCGGTTACAGTGCCAGTGCGTGGCACTATATGCTCCGAGGTTATACGGTACGAGTCTTCCTCGAGAACCGGAAATTCTCTTAACACCACATAAACAATAGCCCACTTCTTGACAACAACAACACCAAGAAGGTATATAACAGAGCTCAGGTAACTCTTAACTCTACCTACACTAACATTTATTTCGGATTGGTGCATCACTCAAGTTCCCAAAGATGCTCATGGATTTCCCCCGACCATTTCACGGAGCCTATAACTTGATGGACTGGTATTTCACCGGGCGACATGGCTTTGAGACCCCACCTACCACTCGGCCTTTAGATTCCTGGATCCCATAGCTTGATGGGGTGGTGTTTTACTGGGTGGCAGGGCGTTAGGTCCCCACCTAACACTTTGCTTTTAGTAGCTTTTTACGGCAAACCGGCCTAGCTGTGAACATATCCTTAAGCCTTAGTCTCAGGACACCAGATAGCTTTGTCGTGCCGCTACATTGCCACACAGGCCTGCAGCGATTCTAACAGACGCCCGCATATAGTCGCCGTGATCAAAAGTATCAGTTCTTTGATTCGAATGCTTCGTAGGGTGGGTTCAAGTCGCCTTCTTCACCAGTACCGCTATATTTATCGGCTCTGACCTAATATCTACACACGCTAAACCCTTTTCCCAAAGTAAACCAGAACTTTACGTCACTTCCTCGCTCCGCACGGAGTGATCACAGATTATGCACACACAGTTGTAGGGGAAAACACGTCAGAAAAAGAGAATCGAAATACAAAAATTGACGGCGCTGAATGCCTGAACATTAATGCAGGAATCACAGCTTATGTAGCGAGTTAAGATATTCTCGCATACATGCCACCGAATGTATTATTTGGTGCTTTTGTTCTAAATTTCGTGAGTTAGAATCAATTTCGCCCCTATCATTGCAAAACACTATAGGCTCAGGCCTTTTTGCTCCACACAGCAGGTTCGCCGCACTTCGCTCAAGTTAAAATACTTTCGCGCACGTGTTCGAGTCATTATGGTTTCTCCAATCTGAGCTGAACGGTTATTTGTGTACCGTGAGCAGTGGAAAACAGGTTCTCTTCCCTTAGTTTCTCTCTTTATAGTCGACGTTTTGTCGCAACGATGTCCTATAGTGCTGAACTTTGTGACCTTTTTGACTGTGCGTTCGATACTTGAATGTCTCCTTGGCTTATCATCACAACGGCCACAGTTCGAGTCGTACCGCTTTACTTCGCTCCTCCTACGACATGCCTCAGGCCATATCCGGTTTTGTACTACCAAAGCACTGCTTCAACATTAGATCCAACCCAGCAGAGCGTAGGGATGGTGAAAACACGGGCAGGCACACTATCACTTGGCTTTATACCTTACAAGCCGAAATATCATTTCAACCGGACATGGTCAGAAGGATCTCTTCCATGTGCGATTCTCGCAACTTGAAGCGCAAATGTTTAGTAAGAGGAACAATTTTATATCAGTGTGTTTTACCTTCCCTACACTTCCACCACTCCAAATTCTTTTTTCCCAAGTATCGCGACACTAAAATCTTGGGAATGAGGCGAGTGTCTCACGTTTTCCTTAACGTCAGCACCTTCTCGATACTTGCTAGACGGCGTCTACCGTTCATGTTAATAGAGAGAAGACGGTAAATGAAATGACGAAAACGGTCATCGGTTTAACTATGAAGGCGGCATCAAACGATCACTCACCTCATCACATTCAGGTCCACGAACAGTTCCACACAAACCAAGGAGTCGTACAAGGCCCGGAAACCTCGGGAACGAGACGTGTGGCGCAACAAAGAATCCCCAGGTGGTTGTTCTTACGAATCAACGTGATTCTGTCACGTTTCGAAAACGTAGCTGCGCTAAGAGAACCGAGTTGTAGGTCGTGGAAAAGAAGAGACAGCCAAATAGTCCCATAAACTTCTTTTTCCCACCACAGCACGACCTAATTCCAATGGTGATCGTACATTCTGCATGAATCAATCAAGCAAGAGATAATGGCTCAGTCAACCCAATGTATAACTTCCAAACCCGTACACTCTGCTCACACCCCGCACGCTTGCCCAGCTATTCCTGGGCAGACGAGCCATATAATTACTCAGTGAACATTTTCTACTTGCCCTTGAACATTGCTGGAGTACTTAGAGGTTGCATTCCGCGAACCCCATTAATTTGGTGAACAACAATTCACCTAAAAAGTTTAATTAATAAACACAGGAAACCATTCTGCAGCTCGCTATACACAAACTTAGTGCGAGCCGCGTGATCATGGGGATTATAATTTTCATGTATTCAAGACCAATATATGTCCATGCTTTCCTTCCCTATTATCTCCCTCTAGTGCCAAGACTTTTGAAGGTATTCGAAAAAACTTGTTTATGTTATAAAAAAATCCGGCTTGGTAACTGACCAATACCACTCCTTCAGCATAGGTACAGAATTACCTGTTATCGTTCACAATCAATCCTACCGTAAAGACATTTTTAGATTGGTTCGCCTTCACTCAAACTAGCTAAATAACCTGCCCAATGAAACCCATCCAGCTCAAATTTTCCAATTAAGCCGCAGCGCTGTCGGAATCGTCCTTCTTATCACACTATTCTGTAACGTATTCTGCTTCCAAAGACGCCTAAGGGTTTAGAATGTTATTAACTACATACCCAAGTAAGATTCTATACAACTTAGTTGCTATTTTGAGGTTCGAGATTAGTAAAACTATGACAGGCTATATAAGAATGTTTTTTAATTACTGGGACTGGCCCTTGATAGAAGATTCCACTATTTTAAATCCATATTCTGTTGCTCCCCGCCGATAGAGGGTAATATTTTTTCACAGAAAAGCTCACCATGTACTTACTTTTCATCATCATCATCATCGGCACTACAACCGGGGTCCGGTCTTGGCATTATTTAACAAAACTCTCCACCGGTCCCGATTTCGAGCCGATGTCATCCAGTTTGGCACTCCCAGGCTCTGGGCGTCCTGGTCTACGCCATCCCTCTATCGCAGACAAGGTCTGCCGCGGTGTCTCCTTCCATACATCCTGCCATAAAGGACTTTCCGGGCAGGTTCCTTTTGCTGATTCGAGCTAGGTGTCCCGCCCACTAGAGTCTATCGAGCTTGATTTTTCTTACAACATTAGCTTCAATGTAGATTGTGTACAACGCATGGTTGTAGCGTCTCCGTGATCGTCTTCCCTCACATACGGGGCCAACAATTCTTCTTAAGACCTTCCTCTCGAACGCGGTTAAGAGTTCAGAGTGCACCCAGGTCTCGGATCCATACATGAGTACTGGTAAGACCATGGTCTTGTACAGTAGTAGCTTGGATGTTCTGGGTAAATTTCCGGATTTAAAGAGGCTTGATATACCATAGTAGGCTTTGTTGGATTTAATCAGCCGTTCGCGTATTTCTTCTTCCATATTGTTATCGGCTGATCCTATTGACCCAAGGTAGTTAAAGGATTGCACTACTTCAAATTCGTGCTTCACTACCCTGATAGTTTGACCAACGTGTTAGGTCTTCTCTGCGCAGAAGTTGCCACCATTTTTTTAGGTTTCCCCTCATTAATGTGCAGTCCCTGTTTTTTGGGCCGCCTGTTCCATTTGGGTGAAGGATTCCTGTACAGCCGATTCGGTTCTATCGATGATGTCGATGTCATCTGCGTAGGTAAATATCTGGCTGGACTTGGTGACAATAGTCCCTTTTGTTGTAACGCCAGAGTCACGGATTGCTTTCTCCAACGCCAGGTTGAAGAGGAGGCAGGCCAGACCGTCCCCCAATCGGAGTTCATTAAAGATGTTTATTGGTTTGGACAGCAATCCCGCTATTTTTACTTGACTAGTTACGTTGATCATGGTCAACCTACAAAAACGTATCAATTTGTTTTGAATGCCGAACTCTCATGGCATTATATAGTTCTACCCTGGCTATGCTGTCGTAGGCGTCCTTAAAGTCTATAAATAGATGATATAATGGAATCTTAAATTCCAGACATTTTTCCATCGCCTGCCTAAGGGTGAATATCTGATCAATCGCTGATTTGCCTGTGATGAAGCCACACTGATATTGACCAATGATGACTTTAGCGCATGGGGCTATCCGAACTTGTAGGATAGTGGAGAGTATCTTATAGGTGGTACTCAGCAATGTTATACACCTATAGTTGCTGCACAGTGTGATATCTCCCTTCTTATGTATAGGGCAAATTATACCACGACGCCAATCTTCTGGCATCTTCCCTTGCTCCCATACGTGCACCACGATCACATGAATTGCGTGATGTAACGCTGTCCCTCGTTGTTTAAGCAGCTCAGCTAGTATGCCATCAGCTCCGGGGGCTTTATTTGATTTGAGCTGTCTAATAGCTTTTAATGTTTCCTGAATGCTTGGTGGCGGCAGCATTTGATCTTGATCTTGCATTGGTGGAGCCTCCAACTCTTCTGTGAGCTGACCATTTAGCAATTCATTGAAGTGCACTTCCCATGGCTCCAGAATGCCTTCAGGATCGGCGATCAGATTACCCTCTTTATCCTTACAGTAAGTGCAGCGTGGTGTGTAGCGTCATACTGCGGATTATTTGGTAGAACTTCCGCACCTGGTGCGGACCTCTCTCTCTACTTTTCTTTATTTCACAGACAAGGTTTTTTCCCAGGCGCTTTTCTTTTGTCTGTGAAGTCTTTTTTCAGATCTTCCATTGCCCGGTATGCAACATTCTTACGTTCAGTCGCTAGCTTGCACTCATCATCAAACCAGTCGCTCCGATCTCCAGGACTACTGACTAAGATGGAGTTGGGAGTAATAATGACAGTATTCTTAAGGCGTGTCTATTTCTCTTCTACGCCCGGCATTCTGGCCCCAGGACTTTCCCTCCGTCGAGCTCTTCAAGGGCGAGTCTTAACGCATTACCAAAGGTGTTACTGGTATTCTCATTGCGTAAGGCAGCCGTGTTGATTCGAACGTGGTCCGCGGATGCAATACGTCTCCGTAAGGTAATCCACGCTCGGAAAACTGTACCAGGAAGATAGTGATCCGAGTCGACGTTGGCACCTCGGTACGTTCGTACCGTCATCAGGCTCGTGGAGTGGCGGCGATCTATCAACACGTGGTCAATTTGGTTGCGAGTAGGTCCATCAGGTGATACCAAGGTGGCATTGTGGATATCTTTACGCGGAAACCTGGTACTTGCAACGACCAAGTTTTTCAATGCCGCCAGTTCGATGACTCCTAGTCTATTGTCATTAGTGTTCTCATGCAAACTATGGGAACCTGTGTAGTGCCTAAAAACCAGCACCCGACCTATTTTGGCATTCAAATCACCAAAAACGATATTCACATCCTATCTTGGGCATGCATTGAGTATGTTATTCTCGTAGTATTCTTCTTTTTCGTCGTCAGGTGATTCTCTTTTTTTCGGTAGGAAGGTGTAAATCTTCAAAAGATACATCTGGACCGTTCCAGAGGCATGCCGGGTTTTTACCGACTAAAACCACCTTCCGCCAGGCTCATATTCCCGTTGATCCCCGCGGAACTTTCTTTTAGATATTCCATAGCGGGGCGGGACGGAGTTTATCTGTTACTCCGCTCGTCGCGTCGCAACTGCTGCATCATTTCACAGAGAATACCATTTGTTACGGACCACGCCTGTTTTGAACCAAGCATGTATTCTCAAACTCCTCCCGGAGTAACTGTCCGTCTCATATGTCTCTCCAAAATCGTTCGCGCGGTCTCGCATGTCACGCACTCTGTGAGTACGTGTTCCGCATTTTCTATGTATGGATGATTCACATGTTTATAATTGTGCAAGTATTGCCGAAAGCATCAATGTCCTGATATTAGCTGAGTCAAGTGGTAATTCAGCTCGCCATGTGTCCTTTTCACCCTTGTTTCTATATCAGGTATCATGGTGTGGGTCCATATTCCTTTGGTGGAAGAATCCCACCTTCGTTGCCATTCTCTTAGGCTTGAGAGCTCTAATTGTAACCGCATTCTCTTACGATTATCTTGGGAGACTGTATGCAATGCAACGTTTTCTTTAGGACTCATCTAGGTCCGTGGAGGTTTATGAGGCTTAGGTTCTTAAACTTGCCTCGCACGCGAAGAGTGCGTAGCCTTTCCTTTATTGCATTAAAGCCGATGATGGCAGGCTTCAGTTTTTGGCTGACTAGAAAGCCTACCCCGAGCACATGGTGTTTTGCCTGACAGCTGTAATAAATGTCATACTCATTTCTTTGAATAACACCACTCCCCGTCCATCTTATTTCTTGTAATGCTGTTATGTCAGCCGTATATTCGGACAGGCTATCTGTTGTGCACCTCGAGCTCTGTATAGTGAGCGGACGTTCCATGAAAAAATTCTTAAATCGTTTAGCCATTTTCGTTTCCGTGGTCGTCGTCGTGTATCCGGTCCATATCCGAGGCTTGTTAAATTTGCCCTAATAATTAATTTTTACGGGCATGGCTATTAGCCTTGCGCCAACCTTTCTCAGGATGTCGCTGCATGCATTGGTTCACTACTTGGCGGGTGCCAAAGTAGCTATCCAGGGGTGTCACGTGGAGACTGCATGTCAACTTGGATTAAACAGGATCGTCCTGGCTTTCGCCGTGTTGATAGCAATTATTGGCTTTGCCCTGTATGTTCGCTCCCATCCCCCAAAATATTTAGACATTTACACACCTAAATTGCATATTGCCATTCGATGCAACATGGCCAACCGTTGACAGCGTAGAAGTTGCAATATACGTTCGGACTGCTTTATTTTATCCCACCTTATTCTTTGATGGTTTAGATGTTTAAAGGAACTAAACCCTTCAACTTTACTGTTGGGACTTATAGACGCAATAAAGAAAGGCAACATGCGGTTACGCTTCCTGGTGCTTGTGGTGGAAAACGGTTTCTCACCTATAAATTGTAAATTGTCAGTTTCAACAGTTTTTAATTAAAAAAAAAGATCAACCCTTTAGGAGCATGGAGATAGCTTTCTCCGATTTTGCATTATCACAAAGTCTACACAATACTGATTTTTGCATTTTGCATTAGGATTGCGCCAACCAGCATGTCAACTTGGATTGAACAGGGAAAGGATCGTCCTGGCCTTCACTGGGTTGAAAGCAATCAGTAACTTTGCCCCGTATATTCGCTCCCATCTTACCGTACATACTTTTAGCTTTCTTAATATGTAATCCCAATTTTATCACCATGCCCTCGATTAGAATGCACACTTCTTGACAGACCTTGATATCCTGTCGACCCAGTATTTGTATGGACTTGGAAAGTTTCACCTCGACGTCACACTCCAATCTCGAATCACTTTTCCTTCTGTGAATCAAGCAGGCGTTCCACTTATTAGGCATACTTTTCTCCAATAACTTCTTGGAGATGAACCGGTATATGTTTTCTGTTCAAGACCTACTTCTTTTTGTCTAAATATAGAGGTTGGACGATATATTGATTTAGTTGTATCTGCAAAGTGACTCCTCCATAGTATAATGGTTAGTATACCCGCCTGTCACGCGGGAGACCGGGATTCGATTCCCCGTCAGGGAGCCGCTGGCGCAAGACTAATAACCTTGCCCGGAAAAAGAAAATCATTATGGAAAATTTAACAAGCCTCAGGACTTGCTAAATAAGGCCAAGATCAGCTCTCGGTTCTAGTGCCGATGATGATGATGTATCTGCAAAGTAACGACATTTCAACAAATTTTTGAGCGCCCAAACACTAAACGGTAACGTTATGTAATCTATCAGAAATTAATTATAGTAAAATCTTAATTTTTATAGTAAAATCTTAATTTATTATTGTAAAAACTTAATTATAGTAAATCTTAATTATAGTAAAAGCGAATTAAAGATGATAGCAATACACCCTAAAAACGATACAATTTATCTGCCACGCAGCTACGTCGAGAAAAACGACAAGAAGATGAACTGTGGAAAGGCATTGATCAATCTTTATTCCTTGGGCCGAGTGGTAGCGTTGTTTGGGCAAATGTTCTAATTGGCCGAGTACTGTTCAGTTGCCTGAACGATTCTATGCTTCTAGGAAAAATCCAGGATTTCCTCCAAAAGAAACTTAGCTCAATAAAGGTAATAAATATTACATTCATCATGTACCAATCAGTAAAGTATATACTAATATTTTTAGTTGCCTAGTTTTATGGAAGACGTCTCGATAACACAGATATATCTTGGAGAAACACCGCCTTTAATACATCGCGTCTCACAGCCGTTTTTAGACGAACGTGGTACATGGATTGATGCTGATTTAACATACGAGGGTCTTATGCACATGACGATCACAGCTAAATTAAATTTATTGCGTCTAAAACGACAGCACACGAAGGCTGGCTCATCCGGTGAAGGGCCTTGTATTAATATTAACAATGGCACCTCCTCAATCGGTAGCTCACCACCAAAGAATCCAACGGAAACCGAGATACCAACAGCCACAGATCAACTTCTCGATGAAGTGCTAACTAATTGTGCAATATATGACAGTGATGCCGAAAGTAGTGGTGCCTCCAGTTCCGAAACCGGAAGTCCAACAGTTGGGTCCTTAGAAAATAATGCCATGGAGTAAATTTTGATTTATTTTCTCCTTCCTCTATTAATCGTCTTTTCCTTAGCAATCAATTCTTCAATTCGTCCCCCGGTAACGCAAGACGTTTGTTCAAAATTGTTGATCGTATTGCTGCTTCCAATATATTTCAATACGCAACAGAGTTATCCTATGTGCAAAAAGCAATGGAAAATATGAGCACAAACATAACATTGCGAGTGGATTTAAAGGGATTGGTATCAAGAGTGACTGTTAACATCCCACCGCCGCCTACTGATCGAATTTGGTTAGCGTAAGTTCATTATATTTTTGTCTACTTTAAAGAATCTTATAGTATTTAAATTGATTTTAGATTCCGTGGGCCTCCAAGACTATGGGTATCTGCCACTCCTACCGTTGGAGATCACACTTTCGACTGGAGTATCGTCACTAATGTCATAGAAAGCAAATTATGCGAGGAGGCTTATAAATATCTCGTATATCCGAATATGATAGATGTGATCGTTCCCTTTCTTGGCCAATCTACGTACAGAGAGTAAATTAATTTGAATTAATTATACGTTTTGTATGATTGGAGACGGAAGAAATATTGTCAAACATAGGATATGTGTAATTTAGGTTTCCTCCTTTTTTAATTCATTTATATTTCACTTCAACGGTGATGTTTAACACTTATTTCAGATACACACAATTAGCTAGAACACCTGGCATCCATCATTGATTGGTTTTGTTTTTAGTTTATATACCGTTTAAATTTGGTTGTGTTTTTTCTTACAGATGTGTGATGATAATTTTAAATTTACATGCAATGTTAATTTAAGACTTATGTTGTGATTGCAAGATGCATTGGAAAGGTAGAGCGAAGTATAAAAAAAAGTATATGTATAATTCGTATAAAATAATGTAATATTTCATGAGCATTTTCCTGAAACCCCCATCCCAAATAGAGAGATATATCCAAGTTCTCATATTTAACTCACTATATTAAGGGCTTCTTTACGCTTCTTTTTAAAGCCCAACCCCGTTTTGTCAACTCTAAAATGTATGCCACCAGAAAACGATTACCATGTCAGCTATTTAATAAATTGCAAGTATATTATGAATACACGTAAAAAAGTACTTTACATATCATGATTATTATTGGTGTGACGTATTAAATTATTTTATTATTTATTGAGACTTATTCCTAAGAAGTTTGCAAGCAACTCGTTCATTTTCTACGACAAAAGGCGATTCTGGATGTTAGTGGCATTGAATTCCACTCAGTTAGATAATGCCCATTGTTATATTTTAAAGAATTCGGAATTCAATGAGATTAGCTTGTGATGTTTCCAAACAATAACATAGCAAGTCCAAATCAGATGAGTGAACTTGATACTTCAATGCTTCGCCTCTCACCGGTTTCATCGTGTTTTCAGTCCACCTTCTTCACAATCTTTGCTAAACGCTATAAGCTTATCTTACTGATTGATAATGACGTTCGAAGAGTGTCATAGAACATTTTTTGAATGAATGCGATAAACTGAACGTATTGTTATTGTAGCAATAGTTAATAAGGAGGCGTGTCTCCTTATCCTTAAAAGGACAAGGGTCTCTTTCTTAGACCGGTCCTAAGTTTGCTCGTTGCGGTCGCCACCGTGCTTTCTCTAACTAGAGGGAAGAATAGCGACCGATTGTTGAGGGAAAAGCTAAAAACACTGTGTTTAAAGGTTTTACTGGTATATTTCTTTATTTTATTGAAAATGTTCCACACCGCTTGGCGGTACCTCTGAGACTTCTTCGAAACTAAAAAAAAAAAAAAAAAATTGCGGCGAGAGGCCGACTTAGGTGAGACAAGGACAAATGTGCCCTTCATCTTGTCTCTGGCTTCTGGTCATCTTGCGATAACCAGAATCACCCACATCCGTGACGATATTGGGCTGATTCTCAAGATATCTGAAAAAGAAAGAGGAGGAGGTATCTAAGGATAATGCGGACAGGGTTAGTTCAAATGGTCTCCAACTACTTGGATGGAAGGATGGTGGGAAAGAAATCATACAAGACCGGTAGGTCTTGAGTGTGGTAGTAAACCCAGATCACGACTTCGGCGGCTGATAATCTGGGATTTGCGCGGTGTATCTGTATGTTTGTGCCGTCTTGTACTGTACGTCTGTGTGGTGTGTTATCAGTAGACCCTATGGGTTGTGTCCAGGAGTCCTCTATTATAGAAGGTAATGTTGTTGGAAAGGGTGCTTTCTTCAGTTTTGTACTGAAGAAGAAATTGTGGCGGCCTGATCCGAAGAGATCGAAGGAGAAAAGGGTCGAGAACGCAAGACTCCCGTACAAGTAGGTTCTCGTTGTTCTGAATGCTTTCGAGGTACTTGTATGCTAATTGTAGAAAGTACTCGTCGATAGGGGTAATGGAGGCGCCTTCGTATAGGTGAGAGTTGGGGTAATGGCAACCGTCAGGCCTTCTAGAGTGGTTGGTACATCTTCTGAGGAGTTTCCTTTCGAAAACTCGAAGTCTTTCCATTTGGGGCGAAGATATACAGGACCATATGGGAAACGCATACGATATTCCAGATCGGATTAGCTACTTATATCCGAAAAGCTTAACTTTGGTGTCGACATTGTTGCTCGACTTCAAAATGTTGTGCAGTTGCTTAAACCGACCGAGGCCCCTTTGAAGAATGTTTGGTGAAATTCATTTTTCGGGTATAAATGACCCCAAGATATTTCATCCTGTCCATTTGTATTCGAATATTCTGTGAATATGGAGAAGAGGGTTGTGGGTGTGTTTACTACTCAGAATTATAGCTACTGCTTTGGATGGGTTAGGTCGAATTTTCCATCGACTGTAATACTGATACACTTCGTCCAGGTGACGATTGAGTCGGTTTGTTGCGAGTTTAGGGCTTTTGGATAACTTGTACATTAGGACGTCATCCGCATAGCTTATCTGGTTTACTGTCCCGTCCGCAGCGCGAGGAATATCTGAGGTGTAGATATTAATCCCGTCGGGGAGTCTCTGGCGCAAGACTAATGACCTTGCCCGAAAAAAACAAATCATTATGGAAAATTTAACAAACCTCAGGACTTGCTAAATAAGGCCAAGACCGGTTCCAGGTTGTAGTGCCGATGATGATGATGATGATGATATTAAATAGGATGGGACCTAGAATGGTGCCCTGTGGTATGTCTGCATTGGCGTTGAAAGTTCGGAAAAGCTTTCCATTCACGCGAACTTGGAAGGTTCTGTTTAGAACGAATTGGTAGATGATACTACACTGCGTTCTACTGAGGCCAGTATTCAATAATTTAAAAACGAGACCGTCGATCCACGTCGTATCAAAAGCCTTTTCAATGGCCAGGCTCGCCGCTATGGTGAGTTTATAGCGTTTGGGATGATAGTGAAGAACGTGTGATTCGAACTGACGCTATGACAGTTAGAATCACCAAAAATTGAACCAATGCGTAACACATCAGGCTACTGGTCGTGTTTTAAATTCGGTTTTTAAACTCAAATATATTCAACTGATGTGAATCGTTATGTTATCGCTATGGTATACGGCTCTGATGCATTTTCTTATTCGATTTTCGTTCGGTGTTCTTCACTATTTGCTTGTGTATTGTGTGTGCATATGTTAGAAACGCCACGAGTTCCTTATTAAAGAGGCGCACACAGACATGGTTTTGAAATATGCTGAGAGCCATAGTGGTGCTGTGCGCTCTTCTAAATCCAAATTGGAAATCAGATATTAGGTTCCTGGCACTGATAAAGTTATTTAGCTTCTCGTATATGAATTTTTGATATGTTTTGCTGATACAAGTGAGGAGCGAGATGGGGCGAAAGCTTGAGAGGTGATACGTTGGCTTCCCAACTTTTGCCATTGGACAAATAATAGTGTGTTTCCAAGCTTGGGGAAAGTGCCCCATGTTGTAGGCATGGTTGAACAGAATGGAGAGCTTTATAAAGAATAAGGCAGAAACCGCTCGCAACGAGTGGTGACTTCTTAGGGTTTCAAGATTTAACTAGGTTCTGTAGGGTATTTGGTGTGACAGAACCGTGACCATTATCGAAGTCTGCACTGTTAGTTGGGTTAAAGACAGCAATTGGGTCGTTAAAGTTGTCTTATTTATTGTGAATCTCTGAACTAATCGCATTAGTGTAATATTATGCGACAGGATCGCCATTTAACGTTATAGCAGCGTCGACATATACTAATTCGATGGCAGAAAAGATCCGTCTAAAACCGACTTCCCTATTGTTGCTGTATGTAGCGCAGCCCGCTTAAAGTTTATGGCGTAGAGCGCCGCAGTAGTTGAATCAAAACGTTTCAGGTATTTGATTGCTTTATTATTGAAATTGTTGGGGTATTTATACTCCCAATCAATCACTCAATTATTCATAAATTTCTTAATCTACTCATACAAATGATGCTTCATAAGCCATTACACTTAATTCGTAATTCACTCAAAAATACAAAAATGCTTATTATGCTATTCTATTCTCTATCACCAGCATAGTGTAAGAACAATGACACGATTTGACCCAATTAATTTCTCAATCATTCACCTGCAGCAAGCTCGCAAACGATTGTCATTTGATTCTTGCAAATCGTAACCGGAGCAATTCGTTTCTTTTACTCAATGAAAAGAATCGACCTTGAATTGTCAGCAACGAATGCTGGTTACCTGAAACTTGCTAATTGTGACAAGGTCAAATTGATTTACTTGATATTATACTTTATGGTCATTTCGTGGATATGTTGTTACACTACATTAGTATCCAGGTCGCCATCTTGTAAAGTAAGCCTGTGATTATTTTCAAAGGTCTCTCCGATGATATTTGCTTTATTGGTGTCGGTATTAACAACTACACCATTGTGTATGATTGGCCCAGTGCCACATATCTTTTTAACAGTTTTATAAACGCCCTGGTCCATCCGAATACCCTTCAGTTTATCTTCCAATTGTCGGGTACGATTGTTTTGGATTCTTTGTTTTATCAGTGTACCAGTATTGTGAATGATGATCGCAATAATGGCTCCCTTTGCATAAAGCGGTGACAATATCCCATTCTGCAGAGCTTTTTACGCTTCCGGATGAGACGAAGAGTGAAGGGGAATGGGAATCTCATAAGTCTTTTCAAGTTTGTACTTCGGGACATGAGTCTCCGAAGTTTCAACTACAATCTCGTGAAGTCGTTTTGCAGCGTTATTTATTTCAACCGTCGTTAGGTTCCTGTCGGTGGGAAAAGAGTTGGGGGAGTTTTTCCTTCAATATAACATTAAAGTTGTCCCAATTTGTTCGCCCATAATCGGGTATCTGATATGAGCCCGGGGTGCTTGATAGCCGCCCATGAACGTGGTCACAGCGTTGTGGTCAGATGCGCCTGCCGATACTTGGGGAGGAGTGTTTTGGAGAAGTAAGTCTTTGGACACAAAAAAAAGAAGTCCAGAATTGTGTTCCTTGGGTACCAACCGTAGGTGCGACTATTTCGAAGTTGAGGGCATGAGAGTTTCTGGTATACCACCGTCATCATCGGGATTAAAACCGGGATCCGGCCTTGGTCTTATTTAGCAAGTCTCTCCACCGATGTCCGGTCCCTATCCGAGACTTGTTAAATTGTCCATAATAATTTGTTTTTCCGGGCAAGGTTATGAGCCTTGCGCCAACCTTTCTCAGGATGTTGCCCCATGCGTTGGTTCACTACTTGGCGGGTGCCAAAGTAGCTACCCTGGGGTGTCACATGGAGACTGCATGTCAACTTGGATTGAACAGGGACAAGAATCGTCCTGCCCTTCACCGGGTTGAAAGCAGAGACTTTGCCCTGTATGTTCATCCCCACCCCCCTTTGGTACAAATTTATGACATTTGGTAAAAGACGGAGTAGTTGCTGTTCCTGGAGTTAAAGTCACCGCCTATGATTGAAGGGTGTATGCCCCGAAGGCCTTATTAATTTGCCAATATCTTCCGGATTATTTGGGCCATTACTGGTTTTATGCGAGTGATATACGGTATATATTCACTCTACCATTATTAGCCAGATGCAGTTCAACCCCGGATACTTTTATGAACTCAAAATGTGGGATCTCAATAGCTTCATGACGAAGTCCGCTATTAACTAGTATACAGGTGCCACCTCCATTGATGGTGGGACCCCCAGTGAGGGTTCGATCTCTTCGAATCATGGAGAAGTTTGGGAAAACAAGACGGTGACATGGGTACAAGCTAGTTACGGTTACAAGAACCACGTCCGTCCGGTTATCCTTTATGAAGTCAGAGACTATCATGCGCTTTGAAAGCGGAACAAGGGAGTTGACAATTATATGGATAGCTTTAGTTTTGGAATCCCATTTGGAGGGTATGTCTTACATATGGCGTGAACAGGAGTGCATTCCTCTCAGCCTCGATTATTAGTTTTTCATATCGGGGTCGAAATATGTTTAATCAGGCGGGAGGAAACTAAGTAGTTTCTCGAGCATTGAGGATTGCCCCCTCGGAAGCTTCTGTACCGTCGCTTGAATTTGTGGCGTCGTGTTGACCTTTACCGCGGGTCACTTAGAGACTTGAATATATTTTTGAGGGGGAGGAGTTGGGAAAGTTTTTATATCCTTTGTTTGTTTTCTTTAAGCATGTCGGCGAATGTAAATCCATATGTAATGAAGTGTTGTGTGGCCTGTTTTCCGAAGTCTGACTTGGCTGTTCACTTAGCTCAAGTCCCCTTGGATCTTTGAATTATTTCTTTATATTTAGGACAGTTCCTGTAACTGGCCGGATGTCCTTCTTTCCGCTGTTGTAGCAAGGTGGCAGTGTTATTTCATCCTGCACATTTGTTGTGGGATCGTATTTTGCTGTCAGTAATTCGCACTTCCCAATATCGTGGGATTTTCCGCAACGAACACAACGGCGGCTCATGTTGCAGTTTCGGGAAACATACCCGAAAGGTTGGCAACGTCTGCTTTGAGGTGTTTCGCTGTTATGAAATACCTCGAAGACAACTTGCTGATGCAAGATTGGAAGCGATTGGGTCCGTATTACAGAATCTAAGTCGGTCCCTGAGGCAAGGTGAAGCTCCCATATGTTCACCTTGCTGTATTGATCTTCGAAACTGAACTGCATCGCCCTTTTATGCAAAATCTCATCAAGATGCGTATTTAAAAAAATGTGTGATGCTTCTTCGAATTGTCAACAAAAACTTAGTTAAAGCATTCACAGAAGCAGGGTTCGTTTTGAATGATAAAGTTGTAGGAAGAGTAGTGATTTGGCATTACATTATCAGCATACGAGTGGATTGAATGAATTTCTCTCACTTTTGTCGTGTATTTACTAATGTTCGTAAACTGTCGACAAACTACGAGTCACAACATACAGAGAGAGAAGTTTCACGGTGACATAACATCGCACAGATGATATATTTGGTCATGGTCGAAATTCAAAAACTTGGACATAATCCGTGATGGGTGGCATATTTGATACCATCCAAAAATACTTGAGTTGAACGACCAGAAAGGTGGTCGCTTACCCATTTAGCCAGTATATCCGATGTCAACATAGAAATTCAATTTTGGCAACAGAATTGCTACCAAACTCTCCCTCAAACTGTTTTGAGATATGTAGAGTAACAAACTTGCATTCACCGATGCAGTCGATGAAGTTGTCCCACTTTTCGGTAAGGTAAGCCATCCAATCTTCTATGAACCTATTACTACAAAATCCATGCAAGCGATTGTTTGATTCCAGAGATTTGGTAAGTTGATATTAAATCTCCGACTCCATAACGTTTGACAGAGTTAATGCTATAGATGTTTAGGAAGACGGGGATGATAGATCAAATTCTTTGGTTTGACTTATCATGAAGATGTTTCAGTATTTGACAAATATTACAGCTATCGCTACCTACATTTTCTTCACGATTGGTCTATTTGATGACTTATTATCCAATAATGAATGTTGGAGTCAAATTTCTCGAATTGTGTATTGGGTAGGACGATCATGTGGACCATAGATTAGTTGCGCTAAGCGCATGAAACATTTCATGTAGAACGCTGACTTTCTTAATATAGTTGAATAATTTATAAAAGATATGCCGAGCAAAGTCCGTCTATGATGTAATGTCAAACAATATTCACCTAAAACGCCATGACAATTTAACCCCAACTGGAAGAAGTACCTTCAAATGAATAGCCCCATATTGATTATTTGATAAGAAATATTAATTTCACTTGTTAACTGTTTTCAAATCGCACTAGATTAATTAGTCATTTTACGGCCACTGATGAGTGTATATAAAGGACCTCTAAAATCATTTTGTCGTCTACATATATTACATTTTAAGGCACGGGCACTTTTATGGATCAAAGCCATGAGAACAAATCAACAATAAAGGAAGGGCATAAGTGCATTCATGAGGTACGAGTTCGGTAAAGCAAACAAAACCGAAACTCGTGGGATCTTTGTTGGAGATGTGCGTCGCGGCTAAACAAATAGACGATGATGCGATGTGGAAAGCTCTGGGATCTGAGGGTCGGCTGTATGTACGTCTGTTGCGTTTATTTGTGTTTGATGGGTGCGTACATTGAGCAGGTTTTCAAGGTACTGCTTCCATCTTGTCACGATATTGTTTGTTTCTGTGACCAAACCGCCGTTTGTGTCTCGGGTTATTTTGGCTCTCCTCGGTAGCCATTTCTAATTGAATTTATGCCGGCACACACACCTCTGATGTTCTTTGCTGTAGAATTTTGTAGGATTTTTTCGATCCGAGTCTTCTCCCAATCGCGTTTTTTTGCGTTTGAATAGTCTCATTGTCTCTCTCCGTCGCGTATTATTCTGCGTTGAGTTCATCATATCTTTCTACATGAATCACTCTGAGGCGTTTACGTTCTTCGATCTTTGCCCTGCACTCATCGTCAAACTAAGGTTTGGACTTAATTGTTTTCTTAAATCCTAATACCTTTTCGGCTGTTTGTTTGATTGTGTCTCTGATTGATGTCCATTTAGTGTCCACACTATTAGCTTCCTCTTCCCCACTGCTCCCATTTTTTTTTTTTTTTTTTTTTTTTTTATTAGACTTCTCTCGGGAGAGGCAAACCTATAGCGCCGGCTGGGCGCCGCGAGATGCCATCAAATAACTGTTGCAGTTCTTTTTGAACGCTCCGGGAACACTTGCCTGGGAAGGGAGTTCCACAGCTTCCCCGCTGTGTAACGGAACGAGTTCTGATGCAGGGATGTTCGCGCCGTCGGGAGATGAACCACAAACGGGTGCGATCCGTCGGATTGTCTTGTGAAGCGCATATAAACCGAAAAACAGTACCCGTGATAATATCTGTAAAACAGACAGAGGTCGGCTACGCGTCTTCGATGTGATAGCGACTGTGGGCCCGACGTCTGCGCCGAGTCCCCGATCAGGCGGATCGCTCGTCTCTGTATGCTCTCAAGTAGGTCGAGGGTATGTTTAGGAGCCGAGCTCCAAACATGAGAGCAATATTCGAGCGCGGGTCTAATTTGGGATTTATATAGGAGAAGAAGTTGGGCCGGAGTAAAATATTTCTTGGCTCTAAAAAGATAGCTCAGTTTTCCTGAGGCTGATCTGGCGATACCCGATACGTGTTTATGCCATGATACATTCCCACAGACCGTGACGCCGAGCAATTTCAAACTTTCCCCAGCCTCGAGGGCCCGGCCACTCATCATCAGCTGTGGAACCGATGATCCAGTTTTCTTTGTGAATGTTGTATACTGGGTCTTCGTTGCGTTGAAGTCGACAAGATTGGCCTTTCCCCACTGCAGGACCGTATCTAGATCCTGATTCAGAGAGTCAATCTGTCTACATCTCATCTGATGCGACGAAGATGCACCAATCGGCCGAACACTCGAAAAGGAGGAAACAAGCGTACTATCATCCGCAAAGCTGAACACTTTGTTATCCGTTGTCTCCAACAAATCATTTATGCGAAGCAAGAACATGGTTGGAGCCAAAATAGAACCCTGGGGCACTCCTGAATTAACAGGAAACAGATCCGAACACTCGCCGTCCACAACAACCCGGATTGATCGATTCTCGAGGAAGCTCCTCGTCCAGTCGCAAAGCTGTTGGGAAAGTCCATATGAACGAAGTTTGCTCAGCAATGCCCCGTGCCAGACGTGGTCAAAAGCCCTGGAGATATCCAATGCGACCGCCCTTGACTCACAATGCCGTTCAATCGCAGATGTCCATATATCGGTTATAAGTGTCAAAAGGTCTCCTGTAGACCGCCTGCCACGGAATCCGTATTGACGATCATTCAGAAGTCCGTTGCACACCAAATACTTAACCAACTCTGTATTGATGACTTTTTCCATTACCTTAGATAAAATAGACAGTAATGCTATCGGACGGTAATTTTGTGGGAGACACTTTTTTCCCGTCTTTGGGATTGGTTGAACTCGAGCGATTTTCCAGCAGGCAGGAAAAGTCCTTCGTGCATAAGATAAGCGGAAGATTAAGATGCCTTTAATGTGACAAATGTAATTTAAAACTTGTATATGAGCTCTATAACTAACTAAAATAATGCCAATTCGTCGCCACCATGAGCCTGCATGAAGGAACATTAGTATTCATTTGAATGCCATCTGTAGGTTTGATTCTTCAACTCGTGTTGTGTAAGGTATTACATCCACATAAATACACTTTTTATACTTCAATCATGTTTATAAACAACAAAAGAGGAGTTATTGTACTTCGATTTATAAATATCATTATTATAGAATTACTATTGATTAAGAAGGAGATTTCGGATATTTTTGGAGAGAATAAAAAAGTTGTGTTTTGATTCAGAAATTATATATGTGTTTATAAAAGATACTTGAAGGGAAAATAAATTACGAAAATATATTTATTTAAATAATATGTACTAGTTTTATATGGCATTTACTGGCCTTTGAAATAAACAAAGATATATTGGATACTAATATTCTGGTAAGTTAAATGTTTTTTGCCAATCACAAACAGGAAAATACCAGAAATAATTAATAGAAATGCATTTATAAATTTAAATGATACAACTTTTTCTTACCCAGACGAAGAGTGTCAAGCAGAAGCACTCGTGATTTAATGAAATTACCAGACTAATACTCGAAAACTTCCTATTTATCCATTTATTATTAAAGAACAATACAATTCAAGAAACAATTGACTACAACCAGAAGTATCTCCAATAATAGACTTCGAATTTTTAAATTCTCTTACACGTAAGAATTGAGGGAAAAACAATTGCTATATCTCAAAGAAGGTAATAAAAATTAGCACTTTATTAAAAAACCGTCTTACGTATTTTTAATTTCCACTCCCATACACAATATCATTCATCTTTAGTACTCTAGTACTAAAGCACATAACTTTGATATTCATCCTCCCCAGTTGCAGTTATATTAACCCTTAGCGAACGAATGCCGCCATACTCGCCGCCAATTCTGATAAATAACCGAACTTTAAGAAATTCGTCATCGCGTAATCAGGTTCGTTCTCGAGGGTATGCCGACTTTCGACTGATAACGGCATTTTATAACATCAGGGACAACAGTCTCACCAATACGAATCTAAACGCCCTCCACCAATACTTACAAACAGCGAAGCCTGATATCTTTGCCCTAACTGGCACCCAGGTCGATTCGTCAACTGATTCGACATATGTTCGTTACTCACATTCGGGATTCCGTTTTGAGGGTAGACTCCGCATCTTCACGCGGTCCGATCTGGCTTGCTTTTGCAAGTAGTGTTCGACGAAGCCCTACCATTTACCTCCCACATTTCCTTTTCGCTATATCATCTATCCACATCCTCAAATTGAATCCAATGTCAAACAAATTGAACCAAACGTTCAATCGTCTCACATTGATTGAATTCCATCAAACAAAACCCTAAATAAAACGCCACTTGTAAAACAGATGCTCACCTTTTACTATACTATTACTACTACTTATTGGCCTGTAGGAACCCGAAAGTTCATGACCTCACCGACTCGACTCCGTCATTGTTCCCTGTCCCGTGCGCTCTCCTTCCACGTTCGACCATCCGATCCGATCTCCTCGAGGTCCAACCTAACATTGTCCTCCCATCTCCGTCGCGGCCGCCCTATCGGTCTCTTTTCCCGTTGGCTTACCGTCAAGAATTCTATGCGCGGTCCTATCGTTGCCCATTCGCACCACGTTTCCGGCCCATCTTAATCTTCGCGACTTTATTACTCTCACTATTGTGGGTTTGCGGTATAGGTCTTCTCATTCGTGGTTGTGGAGTTTCCTCCATTGTCCTGCCTCCTCGTCATATTTGCCGCCAAAGATACCCCTTAGGACTTTATTCTCGAATACGCTGAATTTGATTTCTTCCCGTTTTGTGAGACCCCATGTTTCGCATCCGTATAGAACGATCGGTATAATTATGGTTCTATAGACACGGAGCTTTATGTTACGTGATAGCAGTTTGGATTTCAGCAGTTTACTGACTGCATGCCAACTACCGTTTCCGGAGTGTAGTCTTTTGTTAATTTCCTTCGACATTTCGTTAATGGCCGTCAGTATTGTTCCCAGGTATTTAAATTCTTTGACATTTTCAAATATCTTGCCCCTGATGTTTATCTGTGATCTCTGAGGTCCACCTGCTCTCGCCATAATCATGTATTTCGTTTTGTCTTCGTTTATTTCTAGGCCTACCTCTTCTGTCGCTTGCATGATGATTTTACTATTTTTATTTACAATTTCTAGATTATCCCCCAAAACGGCGATGTCATCCGCATATGCAAGCACTTGTGTGACCCCGTTCAGGGATGATCCGGCCATGTTATCGTCTTGTACCTTTCTGATGACGTACTCGAGGACAAGGTTAAAGACACATGGTGAGAGGCCATCGCCCTGTTTTAGTCCGTCCCGGATTTCAAATGGTTCTGAGATGTGGTTTTCTATTCTAACTCGTCCTTTGTTTTCGTTCATGCAGGTTTGAATGAGGGGGCATATTTTTTCGGGATTCCCAAACGACAATATGGTAGTCTTTGCCTTGAGACTGAGTCGTAGGCTTCTTTGAAATCAAGGAACAGTTGGTGAAACGTCTCTCCGTATTCCCCCTTCTTTTCCAGCAGTTACCTTATTGTGAACATTTGGTCGTTTGTTTACCGGTTCCTACGGAATCCGAATTGGTAGTCTCCCAGTATTTCTTCTGCGTATGGTGTAATTCTCGCCAGTATGACATTTGTTAGTATTTTGTATATGGTTGGGAGCAATGATATTCCTCTGTAATTTTCGCAGTCAGATCTGTCACCTTTTTGAAAATGGGGACGACTATTGAGGTTTTCCATTCTTCCGGAGTGACTTTCTTATCCCATATTGTTTTGATGAGCTGGTGGATCTTTCGAGCGGGTGCCCTTCCTCTATACTTTACAAGCTCTGCCGGTATGCAATCGACTCCGGGAGCCTTGTTGTTTTTCAATCGATTTATTGCGTCTACAACTTCGTTGAAAGAGGGCTCTGGGATCTGAGGGTCGGCTGTAGGTACGTCTGGTGCGTTTATTTGTGGTTGATGGGTGCGTACATTGAGCAGGTTTTCAAAGTACTGCTTCCATCTTGTCACGATATTGTTTGTTTCTGTGACCAGACAGCCGTTTGTGTCTCGAATTATTTTGACTCTCCCTCGATAGCCATTTCTAATTGAATTTATGCAGGCATATATACCTCTGATGTTCTTTGCTCTCGCATTTTCTAGGATTCTAAAATCATTTTGTCGTCTACATATATTACATTTTAGGCACGGGCACTTTTATGGATCAAAGCCATGAGAACAAATCAACAATAAAGGAAGGGCATAAGTGCATTCATGAGGTACGAGTTCGGTAAAGCAAACAAAACCGAAACTCGTGGGATCTTTGTTGGAGATGTGCGTCGCGGCTAAACAAATAGACGGCGATGCGATGTGGAAAGCTCTGGGATCTGAGGGTCGGCTGTATGTACGTCTGTTGCGTTTATTTGTGTTTGATGGGTGCGTACATTGAGCAGGTTTTCAAGGTACTGCTTCCATCTTGTCACGATATTGTTTGTTTCTGTGACCAAACCGCCGTTTGTGTCTCGGGTTATTTTGGCTCTCCTCGGTAACCATTTCTAATTGAATTTATGCCGGCACACACACCTCTGATGTTCTTTGCTGTAGAATTTTGTAGGATTTTTTCGATCCGAGTCTTCTCCCAATCGCGTTTTTTGCGTTTGAATAGTCTCACTGTCTCTCTCCGTCGCGTATTATTCTGCGTTGAGTTCATCATATCTTTCTAAATGAATCACTCTGAGGCGTTTACGTCCTTCGATCTTTACCCCGCACTCATCGTCAAACCAAGGTTTGGACTTAATTGTTTTCTTAAATCCTAATACCTCTTCGGCAGTTTGTTTGATTGTGTCTCTGATTGATGTCCATTTAGTGTCCACACTATTAGCTCCCTCTTCCCCGTTGCTCCCATTCTCTATAATGCTAAATCTATTTGTTAGATCGTCTTGATATTTTGCCCGTTTGCCTAGGTCTTTTAGTTTATCAATGTTGAACTTTTTGCTCATCTCCCGTGACTGCCCATGTGGGTTTGCTGCGAGCCGACTTCTAATTTTGCCCATCACTAGAAGATGATCGGAGTCGCAATCTGCTCCTCTATATGATCTTACGTCAAGGACTTACTGCAAGGATAAAGAGGGTAATCTGATCACCGGTCCTGAAGGCATTCTGGAGCGATAGGAAGTGCACTCAGAAGAATCGTAGGCTCCACTAATGCAAGATCAAGACCAAATGCTGCGTGTTTTGGTCCCTCGGTTGTAGGTCGCCAGCCAATGTGTACGTATAATGATTTATGATACACTTAGTGAGGACGGGAAATAGGCGACGCAATGTGTATGGTCCCTGTTATGATGGTTACATTGTATGTAAACCAAATCATCTTGTTTTCAGGAATTCGTCTAGGGAGATTTGCTTGGCACCGAAGGTGCCGAATTGGGTGGAGAATCCTGATAAGGTAAGAAAGAAATCTTACAGGGAATTGTATGCGAAGAGATGCATGAAAGGTAAGTTTTCTTTTACAGTAAAGCACTTAAGGTGCTAATGCGCTTGTATTAGCGAAAACTTATGCCGATTGGGATGTAGTTATGGGGGTTTTCCAGGTAAGTGGGCCGTGGGGTTCGGCGGAACCGCCACACCGCTATTTGTACTTGTCTAGTTACGTTGGTCATGGTCAACCTACAAAGTCGTATCAACTTGTTTGGAATGCCGAACTCTCTCATGGCATTATATAGTTCTACCCTGGCTATGCTGTCGTAGGCGGCCTTAAAGTCTATAAATAGATGATATAATGGGATATTAAATTCCAGACATTTTTCCATCGCCTGCCTAAGGGTGAATATCTGATCAATCGCTGATTTGCCTGTGATGAAGCCACACTGATATTGACCAATGATGATTTTAGCGCATGGGGCTATCCGAACTTGTAGGATAGTGGAGAGTATCTTATAGGTGGTACTCAGCAATGTTATACACCTATAGTTGCTGCACAGTGTGATATCTCCCTTCTTATGTATAGGGCAAATTATACCACGACGCCAATCTTCTGGCATCTTCCCTTGCTCCCATACGTGCACCACGATCTCATGAATTGCGTGATGTAACGCTGTCCCTCGTTGTTTGATCAGCTCAGCTGGTATGCCACCAGCTCCAGGGGCTTTATTTGATTTGAGCTGTCTTATGGCATTTAATGTTTCCTCAATGCTTGGTGGCGGCAGCATTTGGTCTTAAACTTGCATTGGTGGATCCTCCAATTCTTCTGTGAGCTCACCATTTAGCAATTCATAGAAGTGCACTTCCCATCGCTCCAGAATGTCTTCACGATCGGTGATGAGATTACCCTCTTTATCCTTGCAGCAAGTCCTTGGCGTAAGATCATTTAGAGGAGCAAATTGTGACTCCGATCATCTTCTAGTGATGGGCAAAATTAGAAGTCGGCTCGCAGCAAACCCACATGGGCAGTCACGGGAGACGAACAAAAATTTTAACATTGATAAACTAAAAGACCTACGCAAAAGGGCAAAATATCAAGACGAACTAACAAATAGATTTAGCATTATAGAGAATGGGATAGTACGCTTGTTTCCTCCTTTTCGAGTGATCGGCCAATTGGTGCATCAACGACGCACCAGCTGAGATGTAGACAGATTGACTCTCTGAACCAGGATCTAGATAAAGTCCTGCAGTGGGGAAAGGCCAATCTTGTCGACTTCAACGCAACGAAGACCCAGTATACAACATTCACAAAGAAAACTGGATCATCGGTTCCACAGCTGATGATGACTGGCCGGGCCCTTGACGCTGGGGAAAGTTTGAAATTGCTCGGCGTCACGGTCTGTGGGAATGTATCATGGCATAAACACGTATCGGGTATCGCCAGATCAGCCTCAGGAAAACTGAGTTATCTTTTTAGAGCCAAGAAATACTTTACTCCGGCCCAACTTCTTCTCCTATATAAATCCCAAATTAGAGCCGCGCTCGAATATTGCTCTCATGTTTGGAGCTGGGCTCCTAAACATACCCTCGACCTACTTGAGAGCGTACAAGGACCAGCGATCCGCCTGATCGGGGACTCGGCGCTGACGTCGGGACTACAGTCGCTATCACATCGAAGGCGTGTGGCCGACCTCTGTCTGTTTTACAGATATTATCACGGGTGCTGTTCTTCGGAGATTCTTGGCATTGTTCCACGCAATTCGGTCTATATGCGCTCCACAAGACAATCCGACGGATCGCATCCGTTTGTGGTTCATCTCCCGACGGCGCGAACATCACTGTATCAGAACTCGTTCCGTTACACAGCGGGGAAGCTGTGGAACTCCCTTCCCACGCGAGTGTTCCCGGAGCGTTACAACCTGCAACTGTTCAAAAAGAACTACAACAGTTATTTGATGGCATCTCGCGGCGCCCACTCGACGCTATAGGTTCGCCTCCCCCGAGAGAAGTCTAATAAAAAAAAAAATGGGAGCAGTGGGGAAGAGGAAGCTAATAGTGTGGACACTAAATGGACATCAATCAGAGACACAATCAAACAAACAGCCGAAGAGGTATTAGGATTTAAGAAAACAATTAAGTCCAAACCTTAGTTTGACGATGAGTGCAGGGCAAAGATCGAAGAACGTAAACGCCTCAGAGTGATTCATGTAGAAAGATATGATGAACTCAACGCAGAATAATACGCGACGGAGAGAGACAATGAGACTATTCAAACGCAAAAAGCGCGAATGAGAGAAGACTTGGATCGAAAAAACCCTACAAACTTCTACAGCAAAGAACATCAGAGGTGTGCATGCCGGCATAAATTCAATTAGAAATGGCTACCGAGGAGACCCAAAATAATCCGAGACACAAACGGCGGCTTGGTCACAGAAACAAACAATATCGTGACAAGATGGAAGCAGTACCTTGAAAACCTGCTCAATGTACGCACCCATCAAACACAAATAAACGCAACAGATGTACATACAGCCGACCCTCAGATCCCAGAGCTTTCCACATCGCATCGTCGTCGATTTGTTTAGCCGCGACGCACATCTCCAACAAAGATCCCACGAGTTTCGGTTTTGTTTGCTTTACCGAACTCGTACCTCATGAACGCACTTATGCCCTTCCTTTATTGTTGATTTGTTCTCATGGTTTTGATCCATAAAAGAACCAATGTACACATATACATGTGTACCGTGACGATCTCCTCTATGAGATCCGGTTATCACCACCGTAAAAGTGAATGCACCCAAATTTCCCTTGGACAACGAATGAATATCGTTGAGTCTTCTTCCATCCTTGAGTGCGCGCACATCGAGTCGTATTACATCCATCAAGCCGGTCGGTTCTTCTACCGTCCACCGTACCGTACGTACGGTACGGTGCGTCTCATTATTTAAAAACGTTTCCTTATTGTCAATCGAGTAAATAGTGTAAAAATCAAAAGTTTCCGATAAAGATGCGATAAATTAAAGCGGTGATCACCAGCGACGAAATGTGTGTTTTATTTTTCACTTCTACGACCTTTGTTTCAGTAAAGTTTGTTTAGGTGTTGTTAAATGGAGGACTTCCAAGCGCGACAAATCAATGGAAAAGCACAAACGCTCGCGTCGCAAATCCGACGTGTTATTCAGAAGGCGAACATCAGTCAAGTGGTTAAAGAATGAATTTCCTTTGTTGGTGGACAGTTTTCGCCGGAACCTTTTAGAACTGGTCGAGGCGAGGTAGAACCCCGTGTCGTGCGCCGCCACTATGACCTCGTGCCCCACAGCGGGATTGCTGTCCAAACCAATTAACATCTTTAATGAACTCCGACAAGGGGACGGTGTGACCTGCCTCCTCTTCAACCTGACGTTGGGGAAAGCAATCCGTGACTCTGGCGTCACAACTAGAAGGACTATTGTCACCAAGTCCAGCCAGATACTTGCCTACGCAGATGAGATCGACATCATCGGTAGACCCGATTGGGCCGTACAGGACTATTTCACCCAGATCGAGTAGGCGGCACATTAATGAGGGGAAAAGTAAGTACATGGTGGCAATTTCTGCGAAGAGAGGACCTTACGTTGGTCAAACTATCAGGGTAGTGGAGCACGAATTTGAAGTAGTGCAATCCCTTAACTAACTTGGGTCAATAGTATCAGCCGATAATATGGAAGAAGAAATACACGAACGGCTGATTAAATCCAGCAAAGCCTACTATGGTCTATCAAGGCTCTTTAAATTCCGAAATTTATCCAGAACATCCATGCTGCTACTGTACAAGACCATAGTCTTACCAGTACTCTTGTATGGATCCATGACCTGGGTGCACTCTGAACTCTTAACCGCGTTCGAGAGGAAGGTCTTAAGGAGAATTGTTGACCCCGTATGTGAGGGAGGACGATTCCGGCGACGCTAGCTAGCCTGCCCGGAAAGTCCTTTGTGGCGGGTTGTATGGAAGGAGACAGCGTGGGAGACCTTGTCTGGGATGGAGGGATGGCGTAGACCAGGACGCTCAGAGCCTGGGAGTGCCAAACTGGATGGCATAGGCTCGAAATCGCGACGGTGGAGAGATTTGTTAAATAAGGCCAAGACCGGATCCCGGTTGTAGTGCCGATGATGATGATGATGATCTATTCTTCGATCCTCTTTCTATCACCACGTACCACTTTAATTGCGCACAGGTTCGAGGAATCGTATTTCACCGGCCGGTCGGGCAAATGGATCTAACCAACTATTCAGTAATTATAATTGTGACTAACCTCCATAATAGAGTCGTCACATCAAGATTCGTATACACAATCAAACGCATGACAGAAATTCGATTGAGGCATTGAGCAGGAAGTGTTGCCTTAAATAATTTTTGTATGATATTTGTTGCCGTAAATAATTTTTGTATGATATTTTAAAAACTACGAACTAATACTAACGATTCCAATGTCTGATTTATTTCTTTAGTGGGTTTATGTTAGATAGTGTTATAAGCTTAAGATAATATTTTCTGACTTCCCCCACAATAATTAGTACTTTTGTCACCACACCAATATTTATTGACCACATTGACAAAGGAAAAAACCCAAATTCGAGAGATAAAAATTTCACTCAAATTTTCAGTCTTTCTGACCCCAAAAGGAGCATTAATATAATAAAAAGTTGCTAGTTTTAGATATCAGCAATATCTTAAAACTAATTATATCAAAGTCTATGCTAGTTATATTGTCCAAAACAATTTTGTACGACGCAGCTGTCCGCGAAGGTAATTCTGTTTATATAGAAAATCTTTTAGCATTTTTGTAAATATTATCATTCAGTCTTTAAGCTTTCCAAGGGGGTTTTGCGCTCCCTGCCCGAAGATGGAGTTTGCTCTTATTGCAACTGTTCAAGACTTTTCCTTTTGATTTGGTAAACATTTCTGTGAGATTCGCTATATCCTGAGGTGATTTACTCAATAGCTGAAATTTAAATATACGAATTAATAATCTACAAACAATGTTGTTTCATTTACCAATTCGATATACGCCTGTAGTTTATCCACATTACTTGCACATCCAGCATCTCGAGGTCGACTTGTTTTTGGTGTTTCGAATTGTTCATTCTCGGGAGCGCTTTGTACATTGTCTAGTGAGCCTGATATGTGCGACATTTCGGCGGTGGGACTAGTTAGAATCTGTAAGGCCTTTTGCCACTGAGCTTCCATGACGCCATGCAACTTCTCCGCAATGTCAGCTCTGCAAAGTTGTTGAAAATTAATTAAAATTTCGAAAATAAGCTTAGAATATATTATACCTTTTAGTTTTGTATATGGTAAGTTTGACTTGTAGATCATTAATTTTTTTCGAGGCACTAGCCAATTGTATCCGATATAATTCAACTTCTTCATTATGTTTTTCTTGCAACAAATTTATCTCCTGATCATTTTTTTCATTGATCAGTTCCATTTGTTTGATAGCACGTTCGGCTATTAATCGTTCCCTGTCGCGTGCTTCCTGCTTTAACGTTTCTTCCATTCGATCCATCTGTTCCTGAAACTCCTTTAGCTTTTGTGCAACCACATTTTCCAATTGTTGCTGATAGTGTACTTTAAGCGTTTGGCGTTGGGCTTCCAGCTTTTTTTGCAATTGGAGCTACAAACCAGATTGTTTATGAAATATGTGTCATTATCCCTGAAGACAATTTGCTTCTTACTTCTTTTTCAGATGAAGATGATAACTTTTCATTTAGGGTGTTCTTTTGCTCTTCTAATGCATCAGCTCGATTTCTTTGTTTTTGTAACAATTCTTGCGCTTGTTCTTTGTGGTATTTTAATACTTCGGTTTTCTTTTCGAGGTCATCGTTTTTGGCGGTGATCTAGACATATGTTAGGGAATGAAACTCTTACTCATAATAATTTAATTTGTATTCTCTTTTCAAAAATGCTTAAAATCTGGATTAATTTACTCTTGTTTATGAAAGATAATTCCTGATTCCCCGAACAGAATGTTCAGTGCAGGCGAAAGAGTAAGGAGTAGGGAAAGGGATTGTCGATGTACACTGATCTTGAATAGCTGAACACTGTGCTTACAAGGGACAACATAATCAGGCAGTGCATTTCATGCTTGTGTAGTTCAACTGGCGAAAAATTCTTTATATATGTTCAGGTAGTATTAAGTAGTGTGTATTTATTAGTGTTCCATTTTTATGGAGTATTGCTGCTTCATAATTCATCTAAGCAGTGTTTTTATTAATATCTGTAGAACAGTGGTAGGCAGGGTGCGTTCAAACTGCATTCTAATAAGTTTCATTGCTTGATTTTACAACGTATTGAACACGAACAAGACTGTCTTTGATGACCTTAGACCAAATATGGGAACGGAATACCAGGATTAGATGAATTTACGTCTTGTTTTTTGTGCCCAAATTTCGCTTACGTCCTAAAAAACCTTGATTATCTCATTGGTCTTTTGCGATCGTATATATGCTCGTGGATCAAAGTCCTTCAAATAACAAGTATAGGGTTATTTTGCTTTAATATTGCAAGTTCCTGTGAGTAGGCCCTTAAAATATGCTAACAGCTAAGCCAACGACGTAGAAACTGTCTAAAAGCAGAGCGATAGGTTCAGCCAAAGCCCAGTCGTCCAATGAATATCACCCCATTAGAGTATAGACTCCATGCAATGATCAGAAGACCATCTTTCAAAACTCGGGTAATTGACCATTCGAAAAAGTTGGAACAGAGAGTAACTTGTTCCCTACTCTAGCTTCTTGTTATAAGGCCCCGTCATGCATTAGGTTTCGCGATTTGATCGAAGAAAATCGCTGACTATGTTTCAGAATTTCTGGGTGACCGGGATGCAAGTTGAGAAAACTACATGATAGTACCATAGCGTTTTGCGAAGCAGTGATGCGAAACTACGCTATAAAAGGTTAGAATCAAAGCACCGACTCATCAGATAACGATCGCGTTAATATAAGCATATATCAACTCACTATATAAGCCGTGTTATGTTACGTGAATGCTCTGGTATACAGCACTGATGTTTTTCTTTTTTGATTCTCTGTTGGTGTTGAGTTCTTCACCATGGTTGTGGGGATATAATCTGTTGACTGGCACGATACTTTTCAAGATTTCGGTTTAAATATATTTTTTGCTTGTTGATTTTCAATCAACTCTGTATGTGTATATTTGCGGTCTATTTATTAAATTTTCTGTCCATGCAAGGCAAATTCAATTTTTAATTTTCTTCCTGGAGGACATCTATTCATATTTGCATTGCTATACTATGAACTTATGGCGCAAGACTAATGACCCTGCCCGGAAAAAACAAATCATTATGGAAAATTTAACATGCCTCAGGACTTGTTAAACGAGGCTAAGACCGGTTCCCGGTTGTAGTGCCGATTGATGATGATTATACTATGAACTTAATCGTAACTGTACATATATAGAAAGTAAACAAACTACGAGTGACTCCGTAGTTAGCATCGTAGATAATATCATCAATGGCAATCACGTAGTCGACCTTCTAATACTTTTTCGCGATCACCATCAAGTTGATTGCTAAGGCATACGGCACTGATGATTTATTTTTCAATTTTCCTTTCACTATGATTTCTTTATAAATATACTAGGCCAGACAGAAAAGTAATACACACGTCTGTGCAGAACGTAAATGTAACGACATTCAGAAGCCCGCCTGGCAGCAAATGAAAGTAACATTTCCTCTAAACCGACATGCGCAGGGTCGAAGTCGAGCTTTCATCCAGCGTCTTACAAAAGTGGGAAGTATAGCAGCATGTTCTATGGCTATATCAATGCGATTTAAACAACATGCTTGTTGGCGATGCATCACGTCGACACGAATTTCCAGGAAAGGCAAGGCAAGCCCCAGCACACCAGTTCCTGGGAAATAGCGATCAACGGCGCAACGATTCCAGGAAGCCACTAAGGAAAGTAGTACCCAGGAAACGAGAGGACGGCAGCGAGCCTATATAAGGCGGGCACATCGGGAGAACAGCAGGAGTCGCTCTCCATTCTGCTCAACCATGCCTACAACATGGGGTACTTTCCGCAAGCTTGGAAGCATGCTGTTGTCTGCCCAATAGCAAAAGCTGGGAAACCAAATTATCACCCCTCAAGCTTTCGTCCTATTTCGCTCCTCACCTGTATCAGCAAAATATATGAACAGTCCATATACGAGAAGCTAAATCAATTTATCAGTGTCAGGAACCTAATACCTGACTTCCAATTTGGATTTAGAAGAGCGCACAGCACCACTATGGCTCTCAACATATTTCAAAACTCACGTTTGCGTGAGTTTCTTTAATAAGGAACTCACCATTGCGGTGAGCTTGGACATTGAAAAGGCTTTTGACACAACCTGGATCGAAGGTCTCGTTTTTAAATTACTGAATACTGGCCTCAGTAAAAGCTGTGTAGTATCATCTACCAGTTCGTTTTAAACAGAACGTTCCAAGTTCGAGTGAATACAAAGCTTTCCTGAACTTTCAACGGCGCTGCAGGCGTACCACAGGGCTCCATTCTAGGTCCCATTCTATTTAATATCTACACCTCAGATATTCCTCGCCCTGTGGATGGTAGAGTAAACCAGATATGCCATGCGGATGACGTCCTAGAGTACACGTCATCTAAAAGCCCAAAACTCGCAACAAACCGACTCAACCGTCATCCGGACGAACTGTATCAGTATTACAGTCGATGAAAAATTCGACTTAACCCATCTAAAGCAGTAGCTATAATTCTGAGTAGTAAACACTCCCAACCTACTTCTCGATATTCACAGAATATCCGAATACACATAGGAGGTACTACGATTAGACCACATGACAGGATGAAATATCTTGGGGTCATTTATACCCGAAAAATGAATTTCACCGAACATGCGACCCACATTCTTCAAAGGGGCCGTGGTCGGTCTAAGCAACTGCACAACATTTTGAAGTCCAGCAACAATTTCGATAAGCTGCTCGGCTATAAGCAGCTAATCCGAACTAGAATATCGTACGCCTTTTCCATATGGTCCTTATATCTTCGCCCCAAATGGAAAGACTTCGAGTTTTCGAAAGGAAACTCCTCAGAAGATGTACCAACCACTCTAGAAGGCCTGACGGACGTCATTACCCCAACTCTCACCTATACGAAGGCGCCTCCATTATCCCAATCGACGAGTACTTGCTACAATTAGCATAAAAGCACCTCGAAAGCATTCAGAACAGCGAGAACCCACTTGTACGGGAGTCTTGCGTTCTTGACCCTTCTCTCTTTCGATCTCTTCGGATCAGACCACCACAATTTCTTCTTCAGTACAAAACTGAAGAAAGCACCCTTCCCAACAACATTCTCCTTTATAATATAGGATTCCTGGACCCATCCCATAGGGTCTACTGCTGACACACTACAAACACGCACGCACAGTACAAGACAGCACAAACACACACACACACATACACACCGGCCAAAGCGCAGATTATCAGACGCCAAAAACGTGATCTGCGTTTACTACCGCACTCAAGACCTACCGGTCTTGTACGATTTCTTTCCCACCATCCCCACATCCAAGTAGTTAGAGAACAATTGAACTAACCCTGTCCACACTATCCTTAGAGACGTCCTTCCCCTTTCTTTTCAGATATCTTGAGACCGAGCCCAACATCTTCACGGATGTGGGTGATTCTGGTTATCGCAAGATGACCACACAGACAGAAGGGAGCTGAGACGTCGCCGAAGAAGGAGCCGTCCCCAGAGCAGTAACAATGCTGTTATCGAATTTTTTAACTACTGAAAAAGTGACTCCTACTGAAATACATCATCGTATAAATGTTGTTTATGGTGACGATGCTATCGATAGGTCTACTGTAAATTGTTGAGCAATAAAGTTTCGTGATTGTGAGCATGGAAAAGTCATTATTGTTAATGGAACACGCAGCGAACAGTCGATCACAGACGATAATCATTGCCAACTTATCAACGATTTGATTCAAAATGACCGGCGAATCACTCAAAACCGTATCGCAAACTACATTGGAATATTCAAGGACCGTGCGGGTTTTATTATTAAAAAATAATCAATATAAAAAACGCTCGTTCACAAACTTCGCACGCAACTGAAGAATTTCTGGAAAAACTAAAGTTTGAACCGATTCCACACCCTACTTATTCCCCTGATCTCGCGCCTTGCAATTTTTATTTTTTCCTCTACACAAGAGAGACCTTAAGGGTAATCATTACACCTCGAACGATGAGGTGAGGGCCACTATCAAGTCCTAGTATCGAAAACAGTCTGAGCAATTTTTCAGTGACGGAATAAAAAAAAACTTGCTACATGTTCGGAGAAATCTATTAACCTCATGTTGAAAAATAAATATATGATTTTGAAGCTCAAGAATTCTACTTTAATATACTTCTTGCCCGATCTTGCATTTTTTTATGGCGCTTCGCAAGCATGTGTGAGGCATTATCCAATACATGATGTACGTACCTTTTCGCAATTATATTCTGCCTTAGCAAGCCGATCTTTGAGTTTGACTAGCTCATTGGCAGAATACTCTTCTGCTTTTTTAGATGCATGTAACTTTGCTTCCAATTCTTGAATCTGCATTTGGTAAGAACTAGTGGTTTCGCTACTTTTCCTGGAATACACCTTGCAACTGAGGTAAAAGTTCTATTATTTATTTACATTTGTCTTACTTCGAAAGTTCTTTAAAATCAGTCTCAAGTTTTTCGAGTTTATCTTGGAACCTAGCTGCAAGTCCTAGTGTTTGCGCTAACTCTTTTTGAGAGACTTCATACTTGCCTAGCAAATCCTGGTAATTATTTTCTGTTTCTGCATGGTCATTCTTCAACTTTAGCACTTCCTGTTTTAAACTAAAACTAACGTTGAAAAAAATACTGAGAATTCGTCATTTTAGGCCCTTACTTTTCAGTCTCGGTTTGTGCATTTCCCAGAGCGTTGTCCTTTGCTTTATCTACTTCTATAGCAACCGATATTCGTTGCTGATATTCCAACAATTTTGCCTGCAGGGATCGGATTGTTTTTTCTAGGTGCACTCTTCGAAATCTTTCTTCTTTCAAGCACAAGTTTCCAGGAGCATTTTTACCCCACATTTCACTCAAGCTCACGAGATTTCCGTCGTATCCTGTTGCAGATGATTTTTTCACCTCTTCGTCTACTCGATTGAGAACAGTTGGCAGAGATGTTGGCTCTTCCTCGGTCGCTTCAGCCATTTGATTTTCATTCCACTGACGCTGTTGATACTTATGATCCTGTAGGAAATGATCGATTTCTTGTAATACCCCTTGGTATTTATGATCACTACTTTTAGAACCCTTTGGGGTTGAGTGAGTTACTACCCGAGCACCAGTTTTTCTTTTCCTTTCTCCAACGGTGCAATTCGATATTGTTGATATATCCGAGGGGGGACAAAAATTTGGCTCCAGATTTGCCAGACGAACGTTAATATTTTCCAATTCCATTTGTTGATTTGGTGCAAGAAATTCATAGTGTTCATTAATGGCTGATGGGCGATCGGTATCCCATTTGGGGCAGGACATGCTGTAACCAATGAATTCCTCATTCAAATGGTTTTCTGGTAAAGCTGATAGAAATAAATTCGGAGGAATTAATAATAAAATATCCGTATCATCCGAATCACTCATTTAAACAATCAACATTAATCGAAAACATCCACCGGTGACAGTTGTACATGAGCGGTTAACAATTTTTGACGTTTCGCACACAGGGAGGAAATATAGACTTGGAAAGGCATTTAAAGTGAATAAAAAAATGTCTTAATATTTTCTGTGCAGTTTTTAAATTCTTCTTCTTTAAATGAATTCTAAGCTACTAACAGTAGCGCAAACAATGAATAGGATATATCATGTTATTATCCATAAGGTATATCATATTATTAATTGTTTCAAAACATCTCAACATTATTACAAAGACTTGTTGACTGTATGTTCCGGAAATAATTTTTAATTACCAGTTCTGGAGGTACCTACAGTAAGAAAGGAAGAAAAGAGCGGAGCGGGAAACAACTTCTCTCAAAAGAAGACCAGCAGCTTTCTTATTACAATGTTATTTTGCAAGAGAAAGTAACCTAGGCGACCTTTGAGCTCAATGACTTACAAATTTGTAAATCATGTCCTATTGCTATTCTTGTGACAGTCGCATCGTCCCAAATTTGTAAATCATGTGCTATTGCTGTGCTTGTGCCCATCGTGTCCTCCCAGGGATTGAATAAATAGTGCTCGAGGAATTAGCGCCTCCCTGGGAATCGGTATATATACATATTGTAGCGAGCTTAGGGTTCGCTGGATTAATTATTTTAAAATAAATAAGAGCCGTTAAATCGATTTTGAATTAGTATAACACTTTATTAGTCCGTAATACAACTGTTACTTATACCGTACACTTAATGATTTCTTTACTTATCGCTTCCGTACTTATCGCGTCTTTTACTGCTTACTTCTCACTCGAGACGTGTCGCTTGCTTCACTGCCTTACTTATCTCTAACTTCTTACTCATCACTATGCTCTGTGTGCGGCGTATTTATACTGTTTCAGCGTTTCGTTTCCGTCCGTTCCATTGCCTTGAATGTTCTACTGTTCCTAGTCTTCAGTTTTCCATTACTTTATAGAATATTCTAGTACTCTGTTTCGGACTCTCTAGAATATTCTAGTACGGATTGCAATATGCGTCACAATATATATATGTAGATGCTGCATCAAACAACATAGTGTCGATTCCCGGGGAGACGCTAATCACCCGAGCACTAATTACTCAATCCATGGGAGGACGTGAATGGCACTAGAACAGCAATAGCACATGGTTTACAAATTTGTAAATCATTGAGCTCAAAGATCGCCCGGTTCTCTTTCTCTTGTAAAATAAAATTATAATAAGTAACTATATGGTCTTCTTTAAAGGGAGGATGTTTTCCGCTCCGCTCCTTTCTTCCTTTCTTATTTTAGATACCCCCAGAACCCCGTGCTCTATGAGTAGAGCGTTACAATAAACTCACAGCTTGGCCGGCTTGTCGTAAGAGACGACTAAAGGTCCCAATGGCCTGGAGCTCGGTGAAATACCAGCCCATCAAGCTATAGGCTCCGTGGAATGATCGGCAGAAATCCCTGACCATCTTTCGGAGCTTGGCTGATAGAACGGCTCGAGAATAGGTAGGTTTAGGTGGTAGTCGATCCCGAGGTGAGATATCACCCCGTCACTCTGTACACTCTGCGATATTGTCGGGAGAAATCTTCGACGGTGTTTCGGATGTATGGCTGATGGCCCGGAATGATACGGAGATAAGTCATGATGGTGCCATCTGAGATAATGAGTTCAGAAGGAAAACTAGTTTCCCATTCGGATCTCCAGGAGGAGCTATGTCAGGGGAACACAGAGATATTATGATAAATAACCGAACTTTAAGAAATTCGTTATCGCGTAATCGTGTTCGTTCTCGAGGCTCTGTCGACGTTCGACTGATAACGGCATTTTGTAACATCAGTGGCATCGATTTCACCCATACGAATGTAAACGCCGTCCACCAATATTTGCAAACATCGAATTGATATTCTTGCCTTAACTGAGACCCTGGTCGATTCCTCAACTGATTCGTTATACCTTCGTTGCTCATATGACTTACATTCGAGATTCCGTTTTAAGGGCAGAGTCTGAGTCTCCGAATGCCCGAGGTAATTATGCGAACACCCTGAATCTGTTTTTGACATCCGAACCGAGCATTTATACCGTGGAGATTTTTGCGCCACTGGAAAACTCAGATCACTGCTTGTTATCTGTCGCGCAACCACTTGCATTTCAAACGAATAACCGATCTAAGCAGCCTAGGCAACTTCGCCCTGTATGGAGGTATTGGGCTGCTAATTGGGGCGATCTGTAAAATTTCTTCGCATCCTTTCCGTGGTCGGAGGCGTGCTTTGCGGTCTCCGATGTTAACGCATGCGCGGAGTCGGTCACGGAGATTATTCTTCTCGGGATGGATATCTAAATTCCGCATTCCATTAAACGAGGTTCATATGATAAACGTTGGTTTGATAAAAAATGCGAGCAGATTACAGCGGCCGCAAAAAGAGCTTTTAAACTATGGCGCTCCAATCCCACCGTGGTTAACAGAACGAATTTTGTTAGAATCAGAAACGCGTGCAACCAGGCGATTGATACCGCGAAGAGGGCCTACAAACAATGAACAATAACTCCTTCAGTGCCCAACTGGTTCGCGTCCCTTCTGGTCAATGGCAAGGGTTGTCAGCAGTAACTTCGCTTCCTCCTCTTTTCCTCCGTTGGTGACAGACATCGGGATGTTAGTCACGAATTCAAAGGATAAAGCTAATGTGTTCGCGAATTTATTTTCCGGGAATTTAAACCTCGATACGGTTTTTTAGGGGTCTCCTGTGATCACGCGGGTGTGGTCTTTGATGCGGGATGTAAGGTTCCGCGCGTACAATTCAACGCATTCTACGTGGACTGGACTGCAAGGAGGCAATCGGCCCGACGAAATACCAGCAATAGTCTTTCAGAACTATCGCCGGTTCTTGGTAGACTCTTTCGCCTATCTTATGCACGGAGGAGATTTCCTACCTGATGGAAACTCGCTCGGGTTCAGCCAATCCCAAAGACGGGAAAAAAGTGTCTCCCACGAAATTACCGACCGATAGCATTACTGTCTATGTTATCTAAGGTAATGGAAAAAGTCATCAATACTAAGTTAATTAAGTATTTGGAGTGCAACAGACTTCTGAATGATCGTCAATACGGACTCTGCAGCAGGCGGTACAGGGGAAACCTTTTTACACTTGTAACCGATAGATGGACATCTGCGATTGAGGTGCATGGTGAATTAAGGGCGGTCCCATCGGATATCTCCAGTGCTTTTGACCTCGTCAGGCACGGGGCATTGCTGAGCAAACTTCATTCATATAGACGTTCCCAATAACTTTACGACAGGACGAAGTTCTTCCTCGAAAATCGATGGATCCAGGTTGTTGGGGATGGCGAGTGTTCGGATCTGTATCCTGTTAATTCGGGGTGCCTCAAGCTTCTGTTTTTGCTTCACATAAATGATTTGTTTGAAACGACGGATAATAAAGTGTTCAGTTTTGCGGATGATATTCCCCTTGTTTCCTTTTTCTCGAGTGACCGGCCGATCGGCTCTCTGAATCTGGAGCCTGCAATGAGGAAAGCTCAATCTCGTCGACTTCAATGCAACGAAGATATAATATACAACATTCACAAAGAAAAGTGAATCATCGGTTGAACAGCTGATAATGAATGGTCGACTCTCTGAATCTGGATAAGGTTCTACAGTGTGGAAAGGCCAATCTCATCGACTTCACAAAGAAAAATGGATCATCGGTTCAACAATTGATGATGACTGACCAAGCCCTCGATTCTGGGGAAAGCTTGAAATTGCTCGGCGTCACGGTCTGTGGAAATGTATCGTGGCATAAACACGTGTCGAGCATCGCCAGGTCCACCTCTGGAAAAAATGGGTTATCTTTTTAGAGGCAAGAAATATTTTACTCCAGCCCAACTTCTTGTCCTGTATATCCCAAATTGGACAGGCGCTCGATGTTCCTCCCATGTTTTGAGCTGTGCTCCTAAACATACCCTCGACCTACTTGAGAGCATACAAAGACGAGCGATCCGGCTCATCGAAGACAGGCGTTGACGTCAAGACTACAGTCGCTATCACATCGAAGGCCCGTAGCCGACCTCTGTCGGTTTTACAGATATTATCACGGGTTCTGTTCTTCGGAGATTCTTGGTATTGTTCCCCGCAATTCGGTTTATATGCGCTCCACAAGACAATCCGACGTCTCACATCAGTTTTCGGTTCATCTTCCGACGGCTCGAACATCCCTGCATCAGAACTCGTCACATTACAGAGCGGAAGAGTAGTAGAATCCCCTCCCCATGCGAGTATTTCCGAAGCGTTCAAGTAGAACTGCAAAGGTTTTCTTTAATGGAATCACGGGGCGTCGAGTCGGTGCTATAGGTTCGCCTCTCCTGAGAGAAGTATATATATATATATATATATATATATATATATATATATATATATATATATATATATATATATATAAACCTTAATACATATAATAATTTAATACAATTTAATTTAATGTAATTTAACAGAACCTCTAGTAGGCGTACATTAAGAAAAACTTGTAGTGACCTGAATTGTCCCAAAGATTTTGCTTCCATTCTAAACTAAAATTGACCTTCATCCACTCAAGCCGCCCGTATTTCCCATGATGTTATCTATCTATCATCTATTCCTTTCTCTGTAATACTTTAAAGCCGTGTACGCCTGGGTATTAACATATGCTCACATATAAGTTGGCTTGTCGTTAAATTGAACTGTAGCCATTCAAAAATATCAGTGTCGATAAATTTAATACAACATTCGTTCGTTTTAGGTAGTCGTTTCAATTGAATATAATATTTTTACAGACTTGAGATTGTAATTAATATTTGGCAGCGTTAATGTAATTACCATCATCATCATCATCGGCACTACAACCGGGATCCCGTCTTGGTCTCATTTAACAAATGTCTCCACCGGTCCCGATTTCGAGCCGATGTCATCCAGTTTGGCACTCCCAGGCTCTGGGCGTCCTGGTATACGCCATCCCTCCATCGCAGACAAGGTCTGCCGCGCTGTCTCCTTCCATACATCCTGCCACAAAGCACTTTCCGGGTAGGCTCCTCTTCGCTCATTCGAGCTAGGTGCCCCCCCCCCCCCCGCGTAGTCTTTCGAGCTTGATTTTTCTTACAACACTAGCTTCAAGGTAGATTACGTACAACTCATGGTTGCATCGTCCTCCTTCACATACGGGGCCAACAATTCTCCTTAAGACCTTCCTCTCGAACGCGGCTAAGAGTTCAGAGTGCCTTTTATTAAGCACCCAGGTCTCGGATCCATACATGAGTACTGGTAAGACCATGGTCTTGTACAGTAGAAGCTTGGATGTTCTGGATAAATTTCGGGATTTAAAGAGTCTTGATAAACCATAGTCGGCTTTATTGGATTTGATCAGCCGTTCGCGTATTTCTTCTTCCATATTGTTATCGGTTGAAACTATTGACCCAGGGTAGTTAAGGGATTGCACTACTTCAAATTTGTGCTCCACTACGCTGATAGTTTGATCAACGTTAGGTCTTCTCTTCGCAGAAGTTGCCACCATGTACTTAGTTCCCTCATTAATGTGCAGTCCCAGGTTTTCTGCCGCCTGCTCGATTTGGGCGAAGGATTCCTGTACAGCCGACTCGGTTCTACCATTTAGCAATTCATTGAAGTGCACTTCCCATCGCTCCAGAATGCCTTCAGGATCGGTGAACAGATTATCCTCTTTATCCTTGCAGTAAGTGCAGCGTAGTGTGTAGCGTCATACTGCGGATTATTTGATAGAACTTCCGCGCCTACTTTTCTCTATTTCACAGACAAGGTTTTTTTCCCTGGCACTTTTCTTTTGTCTGTGAAGTCTTTCTTCAGATCTTCTGAGCTCTTTGTATTTCTCCTCGCGCACCCGCGTCCTATGAGACGGCTGCATTGCAGCATTCTTAGGTTCAGTCGCTAGTTTGCACTCATCATCAAACCAGTCGCTCCGATCTTTACGACTACTGCCTAAGATCCAGTTGGCAGTACTAATGACAGTATTCGTAAAGCATGTTCATTTCTCTTCTACGCCCGGCATTCTGGCCCCAGGACTTACTCTCCCTCCGTCGAGCTCTTCGAGGGCGAGGCTTAACGCATGACCAAAGTTGTTACTAACTATTCTCATTGCGTAAGCCAGCCGTGTTGATTCGAACGTGATCCGCGGATGCAATACGTCTCCGTAAGGCAATTCGCGCTCGGAAAACTGTACCAACAAGATATTGATCCGAGTCGACGTTGGCAATGTCCGACCTATGTCTTTGCTTACATGAATTCGATTTACTCTACGATCCTGGCAATAGAAGAAGACTCACTCTTAATTATTGTCCTCCATTATGCCTTTTGTATACATTCATTCACTGCCAACATCGCTGCTTGGAATTCAAACCGAGCGACCTTTGAATTTCCGTTCGTTTTTTAAATGTTACACCGCCTCCATATTTTGTCCCTGTTAAAATACTATTAAAATACGTCCGTAGATAGCGTGCCTTGATTGAAATAAGCCATAGGTCGTGTAAAAAGAAATTCAAAATTTCTCATGGATCAGCACGGACTAAAATAAGGAAAGTAGCTCCCAAACCACCGACTGAATCACTTTGTGTGTGTGCGCAATTTACAAACATTTGCTTTTTGGATAGTGTCCTATATTCAGACACTAACGCTTTGCCAACGATTCGGGCACGAACTCTGTCTTATAAATCTGTTTTTACTACTCGAACAGTACAGAAATTACAATTTCTGTTAGAGCACACCACTATCCACTAATGCGCCAGGCGGTATGATAATAAACAATAACAATGTACACCAGTAAATGTATAATTTTGACTTCAACCCAAAACCAAATATAATGTCTAGTTACAAATCGTCGAATATATTTGTGATCTCCGGTTGACTGGAACATACATCATTAGCAGGTGTATCCTCCTGTTCGGCAATTGTTTCAACATGTGGCCTGCGTCTTCTGATTCCCACAAAGTCATCTTCCTCAAGTTTTTTTCTTTTTGGTAGAGATTTCACCTGCGTCATTATTTGTGTGGGCGCAGTGAAGTCGTCGTCATTATCATCGCTTGCATGAGGAAGGGTTCGGTTTTCTTCGGGGATTTCCTCGTTTGCTCGTGATTTCGAGAGAATCGATTGGTCGAGTCTCTGGTTTTTCTCAACCAGTAAATCTTGCAACTCAGCAATTTTGTCCTTCTTAGAATTTAGTAACACTACAAACCGTTGTAGTAGTTTTCCCTCTATATCATTTTTCTCTTGGATACACTTTTCCAGGGCGTCTAGTATTCTCTGGTGTTCCTCACCCAGTTTCTGTGCCTCATTTTGTAACTTCATCAGATCATTTCGGAGTCCTGCCATTATGTCTGCTGATTTAAATGATAATTCATTAAGTTGCCCCTGGGTTGGGTTAATATTCACCTCCAAATATTGAATTTGAAATTCCTCATTCTTTACCAACGTAAATTTACCATCAGCTACTTTGTAATGAAAACTGTTGACGCCTCCATTACTTGTTATTGCCTCTTTACATTCCTTATAGAAATCATCGAACGGAATCTCCAATTCTTTTGCTGCTTGCCGGAGATCGCCCATAGAGATGTCCGCTTTCCACTCATCAAGAGACTGTCCATCAAAGATTTGCAGATGAATATCATCGGCATCCCATTCGCTTTTTAAGAGGTAATTTTCTGAAGAGTTTGTTTGGGGAACTTTGTTGATGAATATTGTAAGTGGTTCATTGCTATCCATTATAAATGGTGGTCATAAGCTTATAAATTGTGCAATTACCAATAAAGGTAAGGAGAGAAAAAAAAATGAAAAATTATGAAATGAACGATTCAAATCACAGCGAAACAAACTAATGTCACGTCATATGTTAAACTCAATTGACGGTTTCATACGTCAAACGCAATTAACGGTTTTCTCTTTGAAATGTACTGCGTTTACATTATGGCCTTATGCCACTGTAATTTTTTCAATCATTTTTTTATTGGCTTAATTTATGTATCAACTATTCATAAATGAAAAAATGGTTTTATACCATAAATAAAATTTGATCAGTTCATTCTATGTCGTGTGAGTAGGGCGTTAGAATATACTCACAGCTAGGCCGGCTTGTCGTAAGAAGCGATTAAAGGCCGAGTGGTGGGTGGTGTCACAACGCCCTGCCGCCCGGTGAAATACCAGCCCATCAAGCTATAGGCTCCATGGAATGATCGGCAGAAATCCCTGGCCATCTTTCGGGGCTTGGCTGATGAGCCGATTCGAGAAAAGGTTGGTTTAGGTGGTAGTCGGTCCAATGTGAGATTCCATCCTGTCATGCTGTACACTCTGCGATATTGTCGGGAGAAATCTTCGACGGTGTTTCGGGTGTACAGGTATTCCCCGACTTACGAATGTACCTATGTTCCTGGTCATCGGTCGTAAGTCGATTAAGTCGTAAGTCGAATTTCATATAAAAAAAATTCCGACTTAGCTAATGTAATGTATTATTTGTACTGAAATATGTATGTAATTCGAATTTTTTTACTTTGTTTTTTTTTTTAAATTTTTCTCATATATTTTAGGGATTCCCCGCAACTACATATTTGTCTTCTTTAAGTATTTTCTATGAAAAAAATTGGAAAAAAAAAATGGTCGTAAGTGCGAATAGTCGTAAGTCGAACGGTTGTAAGTCGGGGACTACCTGTATGGCTGATGGCCCGGAATGATACGGAGATAAGTCATGATGGTGCCTTCTGAGATAATGAGTTCAGAAGGAAAACTAGTTTCCCATTCGGATCTCCAGGAGGGACAATGTCAGGGGGAACACCATGCAGATATTATGATAAATAACCGAACTTTAAGAAATTCGTTATCGGGTAATCGTGTTCGTTCTCAAGGCTCTGTCGACGTTCGACTGATAACGGCATTTTGTAACATCAGTGGCATCGATTTCACCCATACGAATGTAAACGCCGTCCACCAATATTAGCAAACATCGAAACCTGATATTCTTGCCTTAACTGAGACCCTGGTCGATTCTTCAACTGATTCGATATACCTTCGTTGCTCATATGACTTACATTCGAGATTCCGTTTTAAGGGCGGAGTCTGCGTCTTTGCGGAGACCGATCGGGCTTCCCAGAGGATGGAGGCGTTAGAACCGAATAACATGGGCATCATGTAGTTAAAGGTTATGCTGAGAAATTCTGACAAATTTCTTTGTTATCTTTACCGCTCCCCGAAAGACGATCGACCGACGACATTTTTCGAACATCTTTCACACACCGTCGACTGGGTACAGATCAATCGCCCAGCTTCTGAAATTGTTGTCCTAGACGATTTTAATGTACACAATTCTGGCTGGTTGGTGCATTCAAACAGAACCGACGAGGCTGGGGGGCTAGCGGAGATGTTCGCTGTTAGCCGCAATTTGACTCAACTCATGGAGGAACCTACGCGACTGCCGGATGCCCTAGGTGATTATGCGAACACCCTGGATATGTTTTTGACATCCGAACCGAGCATTTATACCGTGGAGATTTTTGCGCTACTGGGAAACTCAGATCACTGCTTGGTATCTGTCGCGCAAGCACTTGCATATGAAGCGAATACCCCATCTAAGCGGCATAGGGAACTTCGCCCCGTATGGCGGTATTGGGCTGCAATATTGGGACGATTTGTAAGATTTCATCGCATCCTTTCTGTGGTGGGAGGCGTGCTTTGCAGTCTCCAATGTTAACGCATGCGCGGAGTCGGCATCAGAGATTATTTTTCTCGGGATGGAGATCTAAATTCCGCATTCCATTAAACGAGGTTCATCTGATAAACGTTGGTTTGATATAAAATGCGAGCAGATTACAGCGGCAGCAAATAGAGCTTTTAAACAATGGCACTCCAATCGCACCGAGGTTAACAAAACGAATTTTGTTGGAATCAGATACGCGTGCAACCAGGCAATTGATACTGCGAAGAAGACACAGCGACAGAGTGACCAATAAACACCTTGAGTGCCCAATTGGTTCGCGTCCCTTCTGGCCATTGGCAAGGGTTGTCAACAGTAACTTCGCTTCCTCCTCTTTTCCTCCGTTGGCGACAGACATCGGGATGTTAGTCACGAAATCAAAAGATAAAGCTAATGTGTTCGCGGATTTATTTTCCGGGAATTCAAACCTCGATACGGTTTTTTAGGGGTCACCTGTGATCGCGTGGGCGTGGTCTTCGATGCGGAATGTGAGGTTCCGCCGCGTACTATTCAACGCATTCTACGTGTACTGGACTGCAAGGAGGCAACCGGTCCGGACCAAATACCAGCAATAGTCCTTAAGAACTGTGCTCCAGAACTATCGCCGATTCTTGGCAAACTCTTTTGCATATCTTATCCAAAGAGGGCATTTCCTACCTGCTGGAAGGTGGCTCGAGTTCAGCCAATCACAAGGAACGGGAAAAAGTGTCACCCACAAAATTACCGACCGATAGCATTACTGTCTATGGTTTCTAAGGTGATGGAAAAGGCCATCAACGCCGAGTTATTAGAGTATTTGGAGTGCAACGGACTTCTGAATGATCGTCAATATGGATTCCGTGGCAGGCGGTCTACGGGAGACGTTTTGGTCCTTATAATCGATATATGGACATCTGCGATTAAGGGCCACGGTGAGTCCAGGGCGGTTGCATTGGATATCTCTAAGGCTTTTGATCGCGTCTGGCACGGGGCATTGCTGAGCAAACTTCGTTCATATGGACTTTCCCGTCAGTTTTGCGACTGGACGAAGAGCTTCGTCGAAAATCGGTCGATTCGGGTTGTTGTGAACGGCGAGTCTTCGGATCTGTATCCTGTTAATTCGGAGGTGCCCCAAGGTCCCATTTTGGCTTCAACCTTGTTTTTGCTTCACAGAAATGCTTTGCTGGAGACAACGGATAACAAAGTGTTCAGTTTTGCGGATGATAGTACGCTTGTTTCCTTTTTCTCGAGTGACCGGCCGATCGACTCTCTGAATCAGGATCCTGCAATGGAGAAAGCTCAATCTCGTCGACTTCAATGCAACGACGATATAATATACAATATTCATAAAGAAAAGTGGATCATCGGTTAAACAGCTGATGATAAATGGTCGACTCTCTGCATCGGGATCTGGATAAAGTCCTACAGTGGGGAAAGGCCAATCTCATCGACTTCAATGCAACGAATACACAGTATGCAGCATTCACAAAGAAAAATGGATCATCGGTTCAACAACTGATGATGAATTACAAAGCCCTCGAAACTGGGGAAAGCTTGAAATTGTTCGGCGTCACGGTCTGTGGAAATGTATCGTGGCATAAACACGTGTCGAGCATCGCCAAGTCCACCTCTGGAAAAATGGGTTATCTTTTTAGAGGCAAGAAATATTTTACTCCAGCCCAACTTCCTCTCCTGTATATCCCAAATTGGACAGCCGCTCGATGTTGCTCCCATGTTTTGAGCTGTGCTCCTAAACATACCCTCGACCTACTTGAGAGCATACAAAGACGAGCGATCCGGCTCATCGAAGACAGGCGTTGACGTCAAGACTACAGTCGTTATCACATCGAAGGCCCGTAGCCGACCTCTGTCGGTTTTACAGATATTATCACGGGTTCTGTTCTTCGGAGATTCTTGGTATTGTTCCCCGCAATTCGGTTTATATGCGCTTCACAAGACAATCCGACGGCTCGCATCAGTTTTCGGTTCATCTTCCGACGGCGCGAACATCCCTGCATCAGAACTCGTTCCGTTACAGAGCGTGGAAGCTGTGGAACGCCCTTTCCACGAGAGTGTTCCCGGAGCATTACAACCTGCAACTGTTCAAAAAGAACTGCAACAGTTATTTGATGGCATCTCGGGGCGCCCACTCGTCGCTATAGGTTGGTCTCTCCCGAGAGAAGTGCAATTAAGAAAGAATAAATGCGTTTAATTTTAGTGGTATTGATTTATTGATTCCTCACCGAACAATTCATCTCGAACACAAACATTTTTATTGACGCTGATATGCATCCCAGAACAGTCAAAAGACAACTGGTGAATAAGTGTTGTACACTATGCATTGATTAAATGGTTTTATTATATTGTGTTATTAATTTTTCGTTATTGTTTTTGATAATATATGTTTCACCTTTTATGTTTTGATGTATTTATTATTTGTATAGTCTTTTCCAATATGATGAAGATATTTACAATAATTTATTTAAAGTAAATTGTGTTTAATAACCGAACAATGTCTTTCAAATATATAACAAAAAATAACATTATTTATATTACTTAATATATTCAAAATAAGAAATAACAAAAGAATAAACCAATCTAGACAAAAGTGTAAATGATTAGATTTAACACTCTACTATTTTGAGTTACATTGTAATAGATTAACCAAACATTTTACTGAAATTTACGACCTTTTTCTTAAAACTTATACAAACTGTTTTAATTGAAATAGTGCATTTAAACTGAAATGATTTGCTTTCTTATTCTCATTGACAGAATCTTCATTTTATAAACTTATGGATTTATAGAAATAAAGCAAAACATTTCTCTCTTGGTCTAAAAAGAGAGAAAAATATATGACCATGCAATATACTTAATCGGTAACACCTATATGTATATAATAATAAGCGAGTAAAATATTACGATAAGGCATAAAATATTATTTTGCTTAATATTAAAAATATGTTTAGTATATATAGATTTTTATCAATAATTTCTTTGGAATTGTCTCAAAGTGCAAGAAGATTTTCTTCTTCTTTTTTCGGTGCTTTCTTTTTAGAATCATCGCTAGAGGGTGATGTTACAGATGGTAAATTTTCAGCTGCCGCTGCTCTTTCCGCTAGGAATTTGTCAAACTCAGTACTGGTAAGGGCCTCTTCTGGTCCTTCATTTTCTCTCTATAATAAATAGATGTTTAATAAAAAAATAGTGTTGTTAAAATATTTGTTTTGTTTTTGAAAATAAAAATTTTTAAATCACAACTATTATTTTTGATGAATACTGAATGAATTGGATGAACATTTATCAACAATATGTCGAGATTGAAATGAAGTGGGATGAATTAGTTTATATGTTATCCAATATATTTCTAAATACATATTTGATTTTTAAGCAACTACTAAGATTTATGTAAATCCAATAATTTGATGTGTTAATGCAGAATGATGAAAAAAACCCATTCATGCCGACTATTCAGAAATGCATAAATAAAAGTTGCGTCAAAGCACCACGATAGTAGTAAAAGTCATATATAAGATAGTTTAACAACAATAACCGACGTATCACATACATATATTGTACAAATTCACCTATATCAAGAAATAAAATAGGAAATTCACAACTGCCGCATACGAGAAAAACATTCAATTATTGGAACAATAACCAGATTAATTTCTTTTCTTATTTTATATTATTTTTTAAACTCCAGTAGTCTATTCCCATAAGAGCTTGCCGTTATATGAATAATAATACAGGAATTACTGTATATTCTCCTCTAAGCTACCCTTGAGATTGAAATAATGGGGACAACTGCGGTAAAGCTTAAGTTTGCGGGAGTCTTTCACAATTGTCTGAGCTAAGTATTCGTATGACATCGAGAGGTCATGCATGTGTGGGAAAGAGTTATGGCAATGGAAAGAAAACGAATTGGGCAATGAACACCTTGGGAGGCAAAGTCGGGTAGTGACTTTGGTTAAAGTAGAAAGACCTGCCTGTTAAACTAAAAAGCTTTCTAGCAATATTAAACATTCTTGTTGAATTTGATTCCAGATAAAGTCTAGGAAAGTATTTAAGTAAGCAATTGAGCCAAATGGAGAACCAGCAATAGTCCTTAAAAACAGTGCTCCAGAACTGTCACTGGCTCTTAGCAAACTCTTGCTCAGTGTACCATTCCTACTTGCTGGAAAATCGCTCGAATTCAACGAACCCCAAAAAAGGGAAAAATTATCTCCCACAAAATTACCGACTCATCATAATCATCGGCACTACAACCGGGATTCGAGCTTGGCTTTATTTAGCAAGTCTCTCCACCGGACCGGCCGATTTATGTCTATGTTATCCAAGGTGATGGAAACGGTCATCAATGTCGAAATACTTGGAATGTAACGGACTTCTAAATGACCATCCATATGGACTCTGTGGCGTTTCTAACAGATACACACACAATACACAAGCGAATAGTGAAGAACACCGAACGAACATTGATTAAGAAAATGCATCAGAGCCGTATACCATAGCAATAACATAACAATTCCATATCAGTTGAGTGTACTTGAGTTTAGAAATCGAATTCGTACACGCGGCCAGTAGCCTGATGCTTCATTGCTTCGCTTCTCATCCGTTTCGTCGTATGTTCAATTTACCATCTTCACTATCATTGCTTAGCGCAACAACCCCGACGTGATCTGTGTACACACAGCACACACTTTCCCATAGTAAACAGAACTTCACGACACGATCACGATTTCCGCATAGAGCACCGACAACTCGCCTGCTCCGGCGTTCTCTCGCTCGCTCCGTCGTTCGCACACAAAGCTGATCGTAACAAAGTTACTGAGGAGGGAGTAGTGTGGCGTTTCTAACAGATACACACACAATACACAAGCAAATAGTGAAGAACACCGAAGGAAAATCGAATAAGAAAATGCACCAGAGCCGTATACCATAGCGATAACATAACAATTCCACATCAGTTGAATGTACTCGAGTTTAAAAATCGAATGCGTACCCACGGCCGGTAGCCTGATGTGTTACGCATTGGTTCAATTTTTGGTGATTCTAACTGTCATAGCGTCAGTTCGAATCACACGCTCTTCACTATCATCCCAAACGCTATAACTCCATAGCAGGTGGTCCACGGGAGACTTTTTGATCTTTGTGACTAACATCTGGACATTTGCATGGTGAATCAAGGGCGGTCATAATGGATATCACCAAGGCTTTTGGCCGTGTCTGGCATAGGGCGGTCCTTCGTAGCCACCTGTGATCGCACAGGTACGGTCTTCGATTTTTTTTTTTCATTTTTGATAGCTTATAGTGTGTAGAATAGGCTCCTCGATAGTATAGTGGTTAGTATACCCGCCTGTCACCCGGGAGACCGGGGTTCGATTCCCCGTCGGAGAAAAAATAAATCATTATGGAAAATTTAACAAGCCTCAGGACTTGCTAAATAAGGCCAAGACCGGTTCCCGGTTGTAGTGCCGATGATGATGATAGTGTGTAGAATAAGTCCCCAAAACCGTTTTTGCAAAAATTATTTTATAAAAAAGTTTCAGCATAACGAGTTCAAGTGAAGTCGTTTATTTTTCACTTCGAGGCGTCTTGTTCAATAGGCTTTCAAATGTATACTAACAGAGCAATCGACCTGTTAGTATACAAATGGTATTCTCTGTGAAATGATGCAGCAGTTGCGACGCGACTCCGTCCCGCCCCGCGATGGAATATCTGAAAGAAAGTTCCGCGGGGATCAACGGGAGAGCAATCGACCTGAAAATCTATATACAAGCTAATGAGACATAGTACTATAGAAACTGACATAGTAATTTGACCTGCTGGTGCCACCTGTAGCTAAGGCCGGAAACATTTCACCCCACCTTCGTACAGCATTTTGAGACTTTAAACCTATCTGCTGTAAAATCGTGTTCTCTTAGTTTATGATCAAGATTATTCAAAAACTACTTAATGGATAGTGTATGATCTCTGCCGACCGAGGAATGTCGTCGGGGAAGCGTTGTGTTCTGAAACACAGAGAACACATGCCTACTGGGTGAGTGAAGTACCGCCTCTGCTGGATTAAGGAGAGACGTGTTGGTTGGTTGGGATTCAGTTGATCCCTGGGTGGTGGGGAGCATTGAATGACGATGTCCGTCGCAGTCTTGGATGCGGTCGGACAGTCTGCGGTGAGGGCGTCAATAAACTTGGTGACCTCGTCCAGATAGATCTTCTCGGCTTGACCGATGATCTGGAGGTTGTGCTGGCGTATGTCCACCGTGAATAACGTTGGGGGGAGGTGAACTGGGCGCCGATGAGTTGTTCCGACAATGTAGCCTCTGTCATGTTTGTCTTCGCTGACATTGGTGCCGGCATCTCCTTGTAATTTGGATGCCGCGAACTTGGCGACGGTTGGTATTTGCGTCTGGACTCTGGTGTGTCCCGCGACCTTGACGTCATTCTGTCCTTAGGCTGCACCTTCTAATATGCCGAGAACTTGGCGGCGGTTGATGCTTACGTCTGGATCCTTTGCATGGGGCGCCGCGAACTTGGTGACGGTAGCCGAACCACAGATCTGGATCTTCGATTATACCGCGAACTGGTCGCGGTGTGGTGGTACGATGTTGATTCCATTTGCTGGAATCAATTGCTGTAATGATTTCTCAATGTAAAAAAGTACCCGTGGTTGGCGGTGGTGACGTAGCTGCGGTTATGATTCCTTAGATTTTTGTCGATTACAATGAATTGCGAACAAAAGTCGCCAAGCAGTTAACGAAGAAGAGAGAGATTGTCATTGATTTGATGACAGCTTGTTTGTAAGTTGTTTATTCATTGTCATGACAACTGTTTACTGACTGTTGGCGGCATTCAGTTACGAATCCACTGACTGCATTCAGTTGAATCCGCAACACACACACACACACACACACACACACACACACACAGACATATATATATATATATATATGTAACCTACAGCGCCGACACGGCATCCCGAGTTGCCACCAAATAAAAGGGGTGTGCCGCTTCGAACACACACAACTAATAGTGAAGAACAACACACCCAAAGACAAGTCAAAAAATCAAAGTATATTCGTCGGAACCGCATATCATAGCAATTCCACATCAGTTGAGTGTATTTGAGTTTAAAGATCGAATTCGTACATGCGGCAGTGGTCTGATGTGTTGAGATTTGGTTCCATCTTTTAGTCTTTCCAACCGTGAGAGCGTTGGTTCGAATCGCGCGCTCTTCACTATCGTCGCAAACACTACAACTGGAGACTCGTGGTCTGTACGACGCAACACACACTCCCACACGCGAACAGAACTTTACTAATGCAAACACATGATTTCCTCGCAGAGCATCGGCTCACCCGTTTGCTTTGACATTCTCTCGCTCGCTCCTCACTCAAATCGATCGCATTATAAAGTTGATCGTAACACAGTTACTGGGAAGTGAGTGGTGTAGCGATTCTAACAGATACACACACGACTAATAGTGTAGAACCACCAAGAGACAATTCAAAAAATTAAAGCATATTCGTCGGAGCCGTATACCATACCAACAACTTAGCAATTCCACATCAGTTGAGTGTACTTGAGTTTAGAGATCGAATTCGTACACGCGGCAGTGGTCTGATGTGTTGAGCTTTGACTCTATCTTTTAGTGATTCCAACCGTGATAGCGTCGGTTCGAATCAAACGCTCTTCACTATCGCCGGAAACGCTATATATATATGTATATATATATATATATACATATATATATATATATATATATATATATATATATATATATATATATATATATATATATATATATATATACATATTATTTATATATATATATATATATATATATATATATATATACATATATATATATATATATATATATATATATACATATATATATATATATATATATATATATATATACATATATATATACATATATATATATATATATATACATATATGTATAGATATATATATATATATAGATATAGATATATATATATATATATAGATATAAATATATATATATATATATAGATATAAATATATATATATATATATATATATATATATATATACATATATATATATGTATATGTATATATACATATATGTATATACATATATATAAACTTTTATGCTCAACAATAGTATTTGACTTCAAAGCAACGGCAATAGTTTGTTTATTATATGGTCTACTTGCATCTCAAACAACTAACCAAAATAAACAGCCCCGCCAAGTGTGGGAATATCGAGTTACCAACTGGGACTAATTGCATTGTTTTCGGTGCGAGAGTTTTGCTTTAGAAACCCCGAAGCTAATAACTACGGGGAGCCGATCGCGGAAATTCGCCCCATAAAATTTGGTTTGATAAAAAATGTTGCCAATTCACATTAGCCAAAAGGAGGATTTTTTAACTGTGGCATTCTATTCCAACGGAGGACAACAGAAAGAATATTATTAGAATCAATCACACCTGCAAATAACCGATTGTAATCAAGAAGAAAAAATAAGTAAAAGAAAAGTAAACTATTTGAGTGTCCAATTAGTTCACTACTAGTTAATGGCAAAGACTTTTAGTACTAACTTGAGTTCCCCTTCCTTCTTTTTGTTTGTGACAGACACTCGCACTGTGCTCTGACATTTGAGGGTAATTCAAAGTCCCCATTTGTGCGCGCGTGTTAAGTGTGTCGGTGACATCATAGGCAAAGATGATGTACATGAGGTCATTGACACACTCAAGCAGAAAAACGCCACCCGATTCTAAACTCGAATGACCCCCAGAACGATAATGCAATTAAGTACATATTTCAGAGCAATTGACAAATCGCATAAAAGCAATTAATTGCATAGGCCGAAACAATTACCAGATAATGCATAAGCAATTAACTGCATATTCCGGCACGAGCCACAAAACGAAAAAAATTAATTGGGTCAATTCGCAATTGCGGATGCGAAATATTGACTGACCCCGCAGTACAAAGCAATTGCGAATTGAAATCAAAAATCGGAAATTAGGTCATTGCGAAATAAAATTGCGTTATAGTCATCGGGAGGTGTTGATCCCAAGGTAACAAGCAGGGGCAAAAGAGAAATAGCAGGGAGAAAGATTGGAGATAGCGATCGGAAAGGTTGTCGGTGAGAGATCGGACGAAAAGTTAACTGAGTCGGGTGTTGATAAGAGGAGGCTGGAAGTGAATCTGAAGTGAAACGAAACTGCCGAGAGAGCCCAGAAGAAAATTGTGAACAGATAGAATAATATGTAAAGATTAATTAATGTAACAGAAAGATAAGTGTAGTGAAACCCAAATTATTAACTGAAGAAAATTGTGAATAGAATAAAGAACAATATATAAAAGTTAATTGACGTAACAGAAATAAAAGTTAATTGACGTAACAGAAAGATGAACATAGTGAATTCCTAATTATCAACTACATAGAATTGTGAAAAGATTAAAGAACAATATATAAAAGTTAATTGATGTAACATAAAGATGAATATAGTGAATTTCAAACTATTGACTGAAGAAAATTGTGAATAGATTAAAGAACAATATATACAAGTTAATTGATGTATCAGAAAGATGTATATAGTGAATTCCGAATTATTGCCAGAAGGAAATTGTGAATAGACTAAAGAATAGACTAAAGAAAAAGAAGGAAAGGTAAATTGATGTAATAAAAGAAACAATAAAAGTGAATGAAAAGCAAAGAGTGACTCTGTGTTTTTTTACCTAGAATTGTTTTTGTGTTATTAAAGGAATATTTGGTCGCCATACACTAGGCGACGTGACTCTAGTTTTCGGCTAGTACTCGAAAACCATAACTCGCGTTAGGTTAAAAAAACAAAAAACGGAACATTAGCTACAAAAAGATGAAGACAATACTCTCGCGATTTTACCCCACGATTCTGGTCTTTTAAAGCTACCTGTAATTACGAGAGTAGAATCTTCAAATCTCCTGAGATTTGTGGTTAACTCTGGAGACCTGGAATTGAAAAGCATACATTCAAAGCAGTATCATTGAGAGTCTCCAGGGTTTTTGATCACGTCTGGCAAAAAACCTTACTAAGATAGATTCATTCTTACGGATTATCCTACAACTTTGCGATTTGGTAAAAATTTTCATCAAAAATCGATCGATTCAGGTTGTGGTGTGTTTGAGGGCTCTATACTGACACGAACATGTACTTCTGTAACAAAATGTTCAGTTTGGCCGCCGATAGTACGTTGACTTCTTCATTTTCGATTGGTGTATCAACGTTGCACCAGAGGAAAAGTAGCCAGCTGGATTCTCTGAATCTAGCTCAGGATAGGAACCCGCGACAGGAAGACCCAATTTTTTTGATTTTAATACGAAAAAAATGAAATGAACTGTCAGGGCCACGGGTTATGATGAACGATTTGACCATAAAATCTCAGAAAAGCATAAATCTGCTCGATGTCAAGTTACTGCCTCTATTCATATTTGTTTGCTTCCCTTTTATCTCTAGTGCTTTGAGTGTCGTTTAGCTAAGTAAGTTACCTTAAGATAGTTAGGAATTGTGCGCACTTCAGTCTTAAGTAAGATTCAGATTAAGATAGAATATCAGATATTTTGTGTTATTGCTTTATCTAATAAAAGCTAGATAAAAGCTAACTAAAAACTGTTTTATTAGCAATTAAAAATAAAGCCACACTAAAGATCGTGTGGTTCTATGATAAAACTCGATACTCCCACTCCAAAAGTTCGTCTCCTAAAGCATTCCTCCTAACGACACACCATTTACATACTTATTCAAGCTAGATCATTCTGGCTTATCTATTAAGGCTAATAAAATGGGGTTTCAGCACTAAGAGTGAATTCGGTTTTAGATGATCAACAAGATGGAAATAAGAAATTAAATGGGCGATAATACGGTGACCTAATAAAAAAAAAATCGACTTCGGATTATGATGCTGTGCTGAGATTCGCAAAACGACTGATGTAGTACTTCTGCTTATATAGAGGTTACCTCTTCCAAAACCTTTAATATTACGCCACATTGATACCACAATCCCACTCATGACGAACATTAATGATATTTAAGAGTTGTAAAAAAAATGGGGGAGCGGAAATATACTTTTCTATCAATGTACAAACCTTTCCGCTTTTTATATAATGCCTACACCAAACAGATTATTAATACCCAAAAGGTCCTGAACAGTTACAAATTAAAAAAAGAGGTAGTGAGGAATAAAGAGAGAAAAAGGGGAGGGAGTGGCAAAATACTCTTGCTTGTATATCTAAAAAACATTTGGAGGATGCGGCTACCGATTGCGCATTATAATATACTGTTTCTTTATGTCCACTCGAAAAGCTTGCCTGAAGACCAAATAATAACATAAATCACTAGATTTACGCCGTTAAGCCATACTGGGGGTAAGAATCTGGTAAATCAATTAGTGATTGCCCCTTGTATACGCCAGTATAATACCAAGATCCCACTGATGATAAAACATCATCCAAGAACGTGGATTTCATTGCATATTTAAAATGTCCTTTAATTTTGGCTGATCTGTACTTAGAAAACGGTTTAGTGTTTTATTGTTCAATTTGTAGAGTAGTAGTTTTGGTCATTTTCACTTAATGTCTGTCCTAATATTGTTTATTATTTTATAATTGTGGGAGCGTGGTTTTACCACTCTAGAGGTTCAACTACTCTAGATTTTCAAAAGAACAACATTTTCTTTAATGCTCACGGATGTGGGAAAGCTTTTTCAAATGCTTGTATTTTGTTCCAGATCACGTTAGCCGGTTGTGCGGTCGGAGCCAGTGTAAGACTTTAAACGCGTTCTGCTCAAAACTTTTTTTGAACTGACCGGAAATATATATATATATATATATATATATATATTTTTTTTTTTTTTAATTACACTTCTCTCGGAGAGAGCGAAGCTATTGCGTCGAGTCGGAGCTTCGAGATGCCACCAAATAACTATTGCAGTTCTTTTTGACTAGTTGCAGGTTGTAACGTTCCAGTAACACTCGTGCGGAAAAAAAATTCCACAGCTTCCCCGCTCTGTAGCGGAACGAGTTCTGTTGCAGGGATGTTCACGCCGGGAGATGAACCGCAAAGTGGTGCGATCCATCGCATTGTCTTATGGAGCGCATATAAACCGAATTGCGCGGAACAATATCACGAATCTCCGAAGAACAGTACCCGTGATATTAAGTGTAAAACAGACAGGGGTCAGCTTCGCGCTTTCGGTGTGATAGCGACTGTAATCCCAACATTAGCGCCGTGTCTCCGATCAGGCGGATCGCCTGTCTCTGTATGCTCTCAAGTTGGCTGAGGGTATGTTTAGGAGCGGAGCTCCAAACATGAGAGCAATATTCGAGCGCAGGTCTAATTTGGGATTTATACTGGAGAAAAAGTTGGGTCGGAGTAAAATATTTCTTAATTAAACATGGCAACCTTTTTTGGTCGCTATTGAGCTACCATCCGTTTGCACAGCTGACCTGGTCGAACTCCCTTCTTCGCATCCAATCTCCGATGCAATTCCGTTGGTCCAAGGACAGGCTGGGTAAGTGTACGCTTGCACATCTACAAGCCAAATTCGTCATGTTCGGTGGCCCGACCGATAAACGATCATCGGATAGGACACGACCCATAGCTGTTTATCCAAACAATCATATCAATGGTTGTGCCCTGCGATTCATTTGCCAAACCATACATGCACCCATCCATCCTAGCCTTTGCCATCGTAAGCGAAGTTCTGTTGACTTAACATCAACTGAAAAATCTATCCTCAATTGTTTATGATCGCAATGCTGGCAGCCTCCGGTACACGATCATCTATTTGACCAGCTGCAGGTTTGGATTCCCTTCTGAGCACCCTTCGCGTTTACGTTTGTCCACACTTTCAGTGTATTGACCTCCACCCAGTTCTGTATGGTCACAATGGAAGTCCTTCCAATCAAATCGAACTGGTTTTTCATTGGTCGCCACACGAAAGGGATAGCTGATTCGCTTCCCAACACAGCGGTGGATCAGGCGGATCGCTCGTCTCCGTATGCTCTCAAGTAGGTCGAGGGTATGTTTAGGAGCCGAGCTCCAAACATGAGAGCAATATTCGAGCGCGGGTCTAATTTGGGATTTATATAGAAGTTGGGCCGGAGTAAAATATTTTTTGGCTCTAAAAAGATAGCTCAGTTTTCCTGAGGCTGACCTGGCGATGCTCGACACGTGTTTATGCCATTATACATTCCCACAGACCGTGACGCCGAGCAATTTCAAGCTTTCCCCAGCTTCGACGGCCCGGCCATTCATCATCAGCTGTGGAACCGATGATCCACTTTTCTTTGTGAATGTTGCATATTGTGTCTTCGCTGCATTGAAGCCGACGCGATTGGTCCTTCCCCACTGCAGGACCGTATCTGGATCCTGATTCAGGGAGTCAATCTGTCTACATCCCAGCTGATGCGAGGCAGATGCACCAATCGGCCGAACACTCGAAAAGGAGGAGACAAGCGATAAGATCCGTAAAACTGAACACTTCGTTATCCGTTGTCTCCAACAAATCATTTATGTGAAGCAAAAACAAGGTTGGAGCCAAAGTGGAACCTTGGGGCACCCTTGAATTAACAGGATACAGATCCGAAGACTCGCCTTCCACAACAACCCAGAGCGATAGATTCTCAAGGAAGCTCCTCGCTGAGTCGCAAAGCTGCTGGGAAGGTCCGTATGAACGAAGTTTGCTCAGCAATGCTCCGTACCAGACGCGGTCAAAACCCTTGGAGATATCCATTGCGACCGCTCTTGACTCACCATACCGCTCAATCGCAGATGTCCATATATCGATTATAAGGATCAAAAGGCCTCCCGCGGACCGCCTGACATGGAATCTGTATTGACGATCATTAAGGAGTCCGTTGGTCTCCAAGTACTTAATTAACTCGGCATTGACTACCTTTTCCCTCGCCTTAGAAAACATAGACAGTATTGCTATCGGTCGGTAATTTTGTGGGAGACACTTTTTCCCCTTGTGGGATGGGGTTACTCGAGCCCTCTAGTAGGTAGGAAATGTTCTCCGTGCAGAAGATAAGCGAAAGAGTCTGCCAAGAACCGGCGATAGTTCTGGAGCGTAGTTCCTAAGGACTAAATTCGCGAACACATTAGTATCATCCTTTGACTTTGTGACTAACGTCCCGTTGCCCATCACTAACGGAGAAAAAGAAGAGGAAGCGAAGTTACTGCTGATAGCCTTTGCCATTGACCAGAAGGGACGCGAACTAGTTGAGCCAAGAAGTTTATTGGTCACTCTGCCGTTGTGCGCCTTCTTCGCGGTATCAATCGCCTAGTTGCACGCGTTTTTGATTCTAACAAAATTCGTTCTGTCAACCTCGGTGGGAGTGGAACGCTATTGTTTAAAAGTTCTGTTTTTTGTCGCTGTAATCTGCTCACATTTTTTATTATACAAGGCTTATCAGACAGACTTTGTTTGATGGAATGCGGAATGTAAATCTCAATCCCGAGAAGAATAACCTCTGTGACCGACGCATATGTGTTAATATCGAAGTCTCCAAAGGACATCTCCGACCACGGAATGGATGCGAAGAAATCTTGCAAATCATCCGAGTTAACAGGCCAACACCTCCATACATGGTGAAGTTGCCTAGGCTGCTTAGATCGGTTATTCGTTTGAAATGCAAGTGGCTGCGCGACCAATACTAAGCAGTGATCTGCGTTTCCCAGTGGCATAGCAACCTCCGCAGTATACACTCTCCGCTCAGATGCCGAAAACACATCCAGAGCATTCGCGTAATCACTGCGGGTATCCGGCACTGGCGTGGGTTCCTCCACGGCTAACAGCGAACTTCTCCGCTAGCATCTCAGCGTCATCGATTCTGTTAGAATGTACTAACCAGCCATGAACGGTAATTTCAGAAGCCGGGTGGTTGATCTGTATCCAGTCGACGGTACGTGAAAGATGTTCGAAGTGTCGCTGGTCGATCGTCGTTCGGGGAGCGGCAAATACAACAAAGAGATTTAACAGAATTACTCTGCACGACCTTCAACCACATGATGCCCAAATTATGGTTTTCTAACGCATTCATCCTCTGGCAAATCAAAACGGACAGCGTGAAGACACAGACTGCACCCTTAAAACGGAATCTCGAATGTAAGTCGTATCTTGAAAAACGAAGATATGTCGATTCAGTTGACGAATCGACCTGGGTCTCAGTTTGAGCAAGGATATTAGGTTTCGCTGTTGGCAAATATTGGTGGACGGCGTTTACATTCGTATTGGTGAAATCGGCACCCCTTGATGTTACAAAATGCCGTCATCAGTCGAACGTCGTTTGGTAATTAAATAAACTTAATTATATAACATGCGTCTATTTGAAATGGACAGCTGCAACAGCTTCAAACGACCAATGAAGCATTCTGGCTTCTGGTATTTAGCAGCCAGCTGAAAGGCATAGAAGGTTTCACGAGCTGACTGGCCCGGGAGGTACTTCCGAGCATAAGAAAGATCAGTTCGTGCCACAGGTGACAGTGTTGAAACTTTATAACTGTGACATTGAAGCGCAAGCACGATCTGCAAAATGCTAACGAAGAGCCACGCTTTGGAGCTGAAAGAAGTGAAGCTTCCAAGCTCAAGCAACTGACACAATTCCACGATTCGAAGCTCAGAAAAATGGTACAAAACTAAATCGTGGCAAATATGTTTTACGAAGGTAAGATGAAGGACGTGATTCGTGACTTAGAAAACGCGGCGATGAAGTGCAGCGATCGAAGAGGTGTTCGTGATGCGTCTGAGCGTGTTCAGGATCCATAAGGTGCACCGCAGCACAGAATCGAGACTTCTTAAGATACGATCGATTTTTTGTATTACATTTTTATTGTATTCCAAAAACACGTAGCCACGATCTTCGTGACTTCGAAGTCCTGGGGTAATGTTTTGTATCGAACCCAGTACCGAAAAAATGATTAGAAGCTGTTGGGGAGTATGACGGCGTTCACCGATCCTCCGGATTTTGTCGCCAATTTTTACGATGCATATTTTTTAAATAATAAATAATTTAGTACTGTGGCAGCACTTCCCAAAAAAAAGAAAAATAAATCAGATGTTATCAACCTTACCGGCCGACGAACTGAATGAGGAGAGACTGCCGGTTAGGTAGTAGAAAAAGTCAAGAAAAAGAGTAGTCGATGACGACGAGCGAAGGAAAAAGGACGTACGTTGGTGCGACAAGTAAAGAAAAGTTAATAGATACATTGAGGTTTAGTTGATTATTGAAAGAATAACGAGTGTTTTATTCAATTTAATATACCCTTTTCTTGATCTTACAGTACCTATTTTAGGTAAACATTTTCAAATGCCTTCATTTTTGCAAAAATGATATAAAAAATAATAACAACATTTTTTATTTTGGTTCTAGGTTGAAAATTCTCTTCATAGTATAAGGTGTAAATATTTTTTGTTTATGCATTGTTTTCTGGGAAAAAATTCAATCAGAATTAGGTTACTTTTCCGCTTTCTAAAAAGGTTTAAGCCCTTATAACTGCTGCAATAAAGCCATTATCATTGTTATTAGTGTTAAATGGCTTTGTTGTTGGTTATGTACATTAAATGTGGCACATGAATGGGTTTTGAACAATTAACAACAAAAACTACAATTTAATTTCCCAAGTATACGACAAACATTCAATTAACACGCCTTACTTACAGAGTTGCTTAACCACGCTTCCATTTCATCGAATTCACTCTCTTTTGGTGGTAGCTTCGCCAAAAATAAAACCATAATATTATAACATAAAAGTTAATTGTAAAATAAAATTAAATTTAAAAACAAATAAATATAAGAAATTCAACAAAGATGTAAAAGCAATTTTACAGTAGCAGACATACAAGCTGACCAAACCAAATTCTGTAAAAATTCACATTTTGTGCACCTTCGGACCAATGTTTGTCTCTTCTGTTTTGATTTTTTAACCCAAAGGATATACATTAGAAGGAAAGGTATAAATAAAACTTGAGTGCCTGCTTACTTTACTTACCCCCTCCAAGGGCGGTTTTTTGACCGGTGAATTCAAGCTTCCCATAGTTGCATCTATTGTTGGAATGTCCTTTAAAATCCCCGATTTACTAAACAGGTATAATTTATTTATAGGTATTTTTATTACACTGGTAAGCATTTAGGCATTTACCTACTAGGCTCCAAGGTTTGTTTTCGAGATTGTGCCAATATATCAAACTCATCTGCTGGCACAGCTGCATTAGGAGATTTAACAAGCGGAGGAGGTCCATCGCTAACTGGCGCTGATGATGTTCCCAGTTCTAATAAAAATCGTTGTTATATAAAATAAGTTAATTATAATATTAGTTCGACTAAATTACCAAATTTAGAAAACTTCGAGTTCAATAATTTAGTACCAGCCGATGTATCACTCAAATCAATTAAGGCATCTTTTGAAGCATCATCCCCTGAACAATTCAAAATCTAGTTCGTTAATACATTTCTTGAAAATATATACAGTTAATCATTATACCTGCGTTCGAATTAGGAACACCGATAGCGGCTCCCAAAACACTCGAAGGTGAGATTGCACCATTGGTGTTAGGTCCCCGATTTTTCTCGTACCTTTGATGGCGCAGAAAAAGATTATTCAACTCATCATTTAACCTTAGCAACTCAGCAGTGATCTCGTCGTTACTTATTTTCCCAATCAGTTCAACAATTCTGCTTTGCATTTCCCTTAAACGAAAGTCCTTCGTAAGGAAGAAGGAAACTGAAGTGATACAGAATTACAAATTATATTACTTGCAAGTTTGAGTCAAATCCGTTAATAGTTTATAGTCCTCTGGATCTTCCTCTCCAGGTTTCAACTCGTTCAGCATTTCACCCAAAATCGACATGCTAAAACCAACAACTTCGAGTTCAGATTGTAGTTTAGTCGCCTGCTCGGGAGTCAATATCGTCGAACCGCCCAACTGAAATGAATACATTTAATAACGAATAACAAACAAAACAGTGCACTGCATTTACCCCAGATAGGGTTCCTCCCATATGCTGAGGCGAAGTTTGGTGATGTTGAACTGGTGTTTCTGGTACACTCTGCATGAATTTTTTATTTGATTAAGGGTCAATGATGTATGAGTAAGATCAAATAATTACTCACCCGTTGTGGTGTATAAATTGGTGCCATTGTGTCTAGATCCGTATTAGGGAATTCAATTCCTTTGTTTTTCAGTTCCTGGTAAACTTGATTAACTCCATTCAGTTCTGGTTGGTTTTTAAAGGCATCCGCCCAAATTTGTATTAAGCTGAGAACCTTTTCCTGAACGACCGCAGGCGGATCGTTCTTAGGACCGATCAGCTTGACTAACTCTTGAATAAATTCTTTGTTAGCAACAAGGACATGAAAAGCTTTTCCACAATTTTTCACACATGTTTCAAGAACAGTTAATGTAAACATAATCACTTGGTTATTTTTTCCAGCGTTTTGTGTTAGACGTCGCCTTATGGCTTTCATGGCGTCACGAGCTGTATCCGAAGATTCATTGATCATGTCGCATATTTCCATATTGAGAGCCCAATTTTCTGAAGCCAAAGTGGCATCGGTTGCTTGTTCTATTGCAAATATAAAAAGAGTATACAAATTGAAATTAATTATGCCTCCGAGGAGAGAGTTTTAATAATGGTTTTCAAAAAATGATTTTTCTAGAATGCCGCACTAGTTGGCCTACTTGCTAATCGTATGTAGTATGTAGCCCTGTGAGTAGGACGTTAGAATATACTCACAGCTAGGCCGGCTTGTCGTAAGATGCGACTAAAGCACGAGTGGTAGCCGGCGTCCCAACGCCCTGTCGCCGGTGAAATACCACCCCATCAAGCTTTAGGCTCCGTGAAATGGTCGGGAGAAATCCCTGGCTATCTTTCGGAGCTTGGCTGATGGGCCGGTTCGAGAAAAGGTTGGTTAGGTCGTAGTCGGTCCCAAGTGAGATACCACCCCGTCACGCTGTACATTCCGCGATATCGCCGAGAGAAATCTTCGACGGTGTTTCGGATGTATGGCTGATGGGCCGGATTGACACGGAGATAAGTCATGATGGTACCTTCTGATATAAAGAATTCCGGAGGTAAACTAGTCTCCCATTCGGATCTCCGGGGGGGACTATGTCAGGCGGAACATCATGCAGATATCATGATAAATAACGGAACTTTAAGAGGTTTATCGGGCTCCTCGATGGTATAGTAGTTAGTATACCCGCCTGTCACGCGGGTGACCGGGGTTCGATTCCCCGCCGGGGAGCCTCTGGCGCAAGACTAATGACCCTGCCCGCAAAAAAAAAAAAAAAATCATGGAAAATTTAACAAGCCTCAGGATTTGCTAAATAAGGCCAAGACCGGTTCCCGGTTGTAGTGCCGATGATGATGATGATGATGAAGAGGTTCGTCATCGCATAACCGGGCTCGCTCTCGAGGCTCTGCCCACGCTCGACTGGTGACGGCATTTTGTAATATCAGGGGCATCGGTTTCACGAATACGAATGTAAACGCCGTCCACCAATATTTGCAAACAACGAAACCGGATATCCTTTCCCTAACTGAGACCCAGGTCGATTCGTCAACTGATTCGATATATCTTCGTTACTCAGGATACGACTTCTATTCGAGATTCCGTTTTAAGGGTGCAATCTGGCTTGCCAGAGGATGGAGGCGTTGGAACCCAATAATATGGACATCATATGGTTGAGGGTCGTACTGAGGAATTCCGTTAAATTTCTTTGTTGTCTTTACCGCTCCCCGAATGACGATCGACCGGCGCCATTTTTCGAACATCTTTCACATACCGTCGACTGGATACAGATCAACCACCCAGCTTCTGAAATTGTTGTCCTTGGCGATTTTAATGTGCACAATTCCGGCTGGTTGTTAAATTCTAACAGAACCGACGAGGTTGGGAGGTTAGCGGAGATGTTTGTTGTATACCACAACTTGACTCAACTTGTGGAGGAACCAACGTGAGTGCCGGATGCCCGAGGCGATTATGCGAACACCCTGGATCTGTTTTTGACATCCGAACCTAGTATTTACACCGTAGAGATTTCTGCGCCACTGGGAAACTCAGACCACTGCTTGGTATCTGTCGCGCAAGCACTAGCATATCAAGCGAATAACCGGCTTAGACAGCTTCGCCATGTATGGAAGTATTGGGCTGCTAACTGGGACGATATGCGAGATTTCTTCGCATCCTTTCACTGGTCCAAGGTGTGCTTTGAGGATTCCGATGTTAACGCTTGCGCGGAGTCGGTATCAGAGATTATTCTTCTGGGGATGGAGATGTATATTCCACATTCCATCAAACGAAGTTCGTCTGATAAACCTTGGTTTGACAAAAAATGCGAGCTGATCACAGCGGCAAAAAATAGAGCTTTTAAGCAATGGCGCTCCAATCCCAACGATGTTAACAGAACGAATTTTGTTAGAATCAGAAACGCGTGCACCAGGCGATTGATACCGCGAAGATGGCCCACAACGACAGGGTGATCAATAAGCTCCTTCGGTGCCCAACTTGTTCGCGTTCCTTCTGGTCAATGGCAAAGGCTGTCAGCAGTAACTTCGCCTCCTCCTCTTTCCCTCCGTTGGTGACAGACAGCGGGACTGTGGCGTTTCTAGCAGATATACACAGGACTAGTGAAGAACAACACCACCAAAAGCACATCCATTAAAGCCGTATACCATAGCAATAATATACCATTTCCACATTAGTCGAATGTATTTGAGTTTAGAAATCGAATTCACAGACGCGGCAGTGGCCTGATGGGTTGAGCTTTGGTTCTATATTTTAGTGATTCTAACCGTGATAGCGTCGGTTCGAATCACTCGCTCTTCACTATCGTCGCAAACGCTATAGGACGTTAGTCACGAATTCAAAGGATAAAGCTAATGTGTTCGCGAATTTATTTTCCGCGAATTCAAACCTCGATCCCGGTCTTTTGGAGCCACCTGTGATCGCGCCGGTACGGTCTTCGATGCGGGATGTGAGATTTCGCCAGCGCACTATTCAACGCATTCTACGTGAACTGGATTGTAGGAAGGCAACCGGTCCGGAGGGAATACCAGCAATAATCTTTAAGAACTGTGCTCCAGAACTATCGCGGGTACTTGGCAGACTCTTCCGCTTATCTTATGCACGGAGGACCTTTCCTGCCTGCTGGAAAATCGCTTGAGTTCAGCCAATCCCAAAGATGGGAAAAAGTGTTTCCCACAAAATTACCGTCCGATAGCATTACTGTCTATTTTATCTAACATGATGGAAAAAGTCATCAATACAGAGTTAGTTAAGTATTTGGAGTACAAGGGGCTTCTGAATGATCGTCAATACGGATTCCGTGGCAGGCGGTCCACGGAAGACCTTTTGACACCATTAACCGATATATGGACATCTGCGATTGAACAGCATGGTGAGTCAAGGGCGGTTGCATTGGATATCTCCAAGGCTTTTGACCGCGTCTGGCACGGGGCATTGCTGAGCAAACTTCGTTCATATGGACTTTCCCAACAGTTTTGCGACTGGACGAGGAGCTTCCTTGAGAATCGATCGATTCGGGTTGTTGTGGACGGCGAGTGTTCGGATCTGTATCCTGTTTAATTCCGGGGTGCCCAAAGGTTCTATTTTGGCTCCAACCTTGTTCTTGCTTCACATAAATGATTTGTTGGAGACAACGGATAACAAAGTGTTCAGTTTTGCGGATGATAGTACGCTTGTTTCCTCCTTTTCGAGTGTTCGGCCGATTGGTGCATCTGCGTCGCATCAGCTGAGATGTAGACAGATTGACTCTCTGAATCAGGATCTAGATACGGTCCTGCAGTGGGGAAGGGACAATCTCGTCAACTTCAATGCAGCGAAGACACAATATGCAACATTCACAAAGAAAAGTGGATCATCGGTTCCACAGCTGGTCAGCCTCAGGAAAACTGAGCTATCTTTTTAGAGCCAAGAAATATTTTACTCCGGCCCAACTTCTTCTCCTATATAAATCCCGAATTAGACCCGCGCTCGTATATTGCTCTCATGTTTGGAGCTCAGCTCCTAGACATACCCTCGAACTACTTGAGAGCATACAGAGACGAGCGATCCGAAGGCGCGTAGCCGACCTCTGTCTGTTTTACAGATATTATCACGGGTACTGTTCTTCGGAGATTCCTGGTATTGTTCCACGCAATTCGGTTTATATGCGCTCCACAAGACAATCCGACGGATCGCACCCGTTTGTGGTGCATCTCCCGACGGCGCGAACATCCCTACATCAGAACTCGTTCCGTTACAGAGCGGGGAAGCTGTGGACGTCCCTTCCTACGCGAGTGTTCCCGGAGCGTTACAACCTGCAACTGTTCAAAAAGAATTGCAACAGTTATTTGATGGCATCTCGGGGCGCCCACTCGGCGCAATAGGTTCGCCTCTCCCGAGAGAAATCTAATAAAAAAAAATCCTATAACCATATTAAAATGAATAGTTTAATTCTTTAACCATATATCATATTACAAAATAAATAAATAAATATATATATATATATATATATATATATATATATATATATATATATATATATATATATATATATATATATAACAAATATACATGAAGCCGTTGGCCTAAATTTCATTTCACCCATAAGTTTGAAAAGATATTTTTTTTTTCACTTATTGAATTACTTTTCAACTGAACAATTCCCAGATAGATGGAGGAGAGCCACGAGTATATAACCGATTCGCAAGAAAGTAATGTTTCGTCCCCCTTTTTTTGTTTATCCAAAACCAAACCTTCGATCTACCGAAGGTTGTGGGTTTATTTAAGAGTAACAGCATTCTAGGCTTTCCAAGAAATCGATTTGTTGGGGGATTAAAAGAACTGCTTTATTTTAGGGGGATTAAAAGTCCTGATCTTGCTCTTTGATAAGGAGACAACGGGAAAAGAATAACATTGAGGTAACAGATGACACAACGGACCGATGAGATGAAAAGTCGACGTTATAGAACGAGAAAGTGATGGGATAATAATTATTAAAATTGATTACGTGATATTCAATAAACGTCATTTTTCCCTGTCCGTAAACATCCGTAAATCGCGATAACGTTCGTGATTATGAAAGGCATACAAATCAACGACAAAATCGACATGGCATACAAATAAAGATAAAACAACGAGAGCACAATGGACACGACAATAGGGTAAGGAAGTTGATAACACAAATAGAAATAAACACAACACTAATAGGAGATGCATTTATTCTGTACGGACAAAAGTTAATCTACACAACACAATGAGAAAAAATAAATAAGAGTACTGAAAAGAATTAAGAAAATATAAAGAATAAAATGTAAATTAATTGAATTATATTAAATGGAGTCCACTAAGCAACCCAGCACAGAAAAAAACAGAGTAGTAAGGCATGTATTGTTCATCGGAGCGATGGGTCGATGGAAAATATCGCAGCAGTTGAGACATTTTTTTGTGGAGCTGTGCGAGGAATCGTTTTTTACGCGGAAAATTCTCAAACTTTTGAGTAACTGAATACTAATTTTAGTCAAGTCGTCGTCAAGACACCAGCCGAAATGTGTAGAAGGCATCGGAAATTACCTAAAACGATTGGATCGTGCTAGCGGTGACATAGCGGATATTTGATTTTATATTAAATATTTGTTCACAAAGTCCAGGCAATGAATTTCAAATTAAATCGAAATCTTAATTTTTGATGTGATTTTTTCACATTATATACTTTCGAAAGCTGAAATCGGATAACCCTACTGTTGGAGATGCATAACGTCGAGACAAATTCCCAGGAAAGGCAAGGCAAGGCAAGCGCCACCACACAAGTTCCTGGGAAACAACGATCAGCGGCGCACCGATTCCAGGACCCCACTGAGAACAGCACCCAAGAAACGAGCGAACGAGAGGATGGCTGCGGGCCTATATAAGGCGAGCACATCGGCAGAGAACCAGGAGACACCACAGGAACTCCTCGCCGCACAGTCTTAACGAGACCACAATTATAAAAAGACAATAGAAGAATCAATAAATATTAAGAAATTAGTAGCAGCGTGTTTTTTATTTGCAAATTGCAAAGAATCGTACTGGGCAAGACAATACGCACCCCGTCCAGAGCAAAGTCCGGCTCTGGAAGTACGATACGGGAGTCGAATAAATCGTTTGGCCGACCAGCGCCGGAATACAGTCCACACGAAGAGAAGCTGCGACGTATTGGCGAGAAATAGGATCTGGCGAAGAAGGCAAGGATTTGCTTTAAATGCCTTCGCTCAAAACATCGAAGTTCGGATTGCAAGGCACCACCGTGTGATATGTGCGTAAGGGGGCACACGCCATCCTCCGCCCAAGCGAATTTTCACCGAGGATGGCACCAAGAAGAGAAGAAAGGTCACACCATAACACCTCTCCATCGAACAACGATCCCGAGCAAACCGAGGAGAGCTGATTACTGCTATGCGCACCGTCAGTGGCACCAAATCATACCTAAAGATGGTTCCAGTGCATCGCTACGGACCTAAGGGATCGACCCGGGTGTTGGCTCTGCTTGATGAGGGATCCGCCATTTCGTTGCTGGACTCGTCAATCGCCGAAAGGATCGTTGCGAAAGGCAGACAGGAAGCGCCCCCTCTGGAGACAGTCGACGTACTAGGCATCAGAAGGAACGACTCGCGCAGAGTCCAAGTGCGAATCAAAGGAGCCCATAGCCGAAATGGAAGTTTGATCGAGGTAAGAACCATCCCCAATTTTAAACTTTCGAAGCAGGAGGTGAGGAAAGAAACGATCGAAGGATGCAAGCACCTACGAGACTTCAGAGATCAGTTGACCTACACCTAGCAAGAGCCTAAATTACTGATCGGTCATGATAACTGGGGCCTGATAGTTACAAGGAAGCTGAGGAAAGGAAGAAGCACCGAACCAGTTGCTTCACTTACCAGTTTGGGGTGGGTCTTGCACGGGTGCGAGGTCTGGAACAGCGCGCCAGTGAGATTTGTCAACTACGACAGGACAAAGGAAGACGAGATGGAATTGCTCGTTAGACATCACTTAAAAATCGAAACAATAAGAAGTGAACCTAAGTTTAAACCACCAACAACGAACTTCGGGTAGACCCCAGAGGGGAAGAAAAAAGAAAGAATTGTCAACTCCGCGTACAGTACATTCCACCGGAACATCAAATTGGCGAAACAAAGCTGAAAATGTATCCTACATCGGTGACGGAGTACCTATTTATATCGACCCAACAACGCAGTACAAATACAAATGGTGTGATGTCGAAGAAAAGTGGCTGCCTTGGCAAGAACATGGTGGTCAACCCGACGACAGTGCCAATCAACTGATGAGTCTCTACGAAAATGAACAGTATCGCTGATGCACGGAAACAAATCAATGGATTTCTAAAGCTCTTGAAACAAATGCTGAACTATTCGAAACTGAATATTATCGTTGGGGTGTTAGCAAGAATCAGTGGATAACAAAGAATGAGATATCCGTGAATGGGGTTACGTATGGTTTTGAAAAGGGTGTACGGACATACACAGATAAGGATGGAGCTATATTCTTTTGGGACACCGAGAAGAAAGCATGGTTTCCGAAAATCGATGATGACTTTATGGCAAGGTATCAAATGAGTTATGACTTTATTGACAACACAACACCAAGGGCGGGACAGCCGACAGAGAAACAAACAAAACCATCAGACAAGGTGGTGCAGGAAGTGGGCAGAACTAGTGCACTTGCACAGAGTGGATCTGGTAAAAAAACGGATACTACAGAGCCACCACAATGGTTCGATTTAGATCCGAACGACAAAGAAAGTCTCACACCGAACCATTTCCTGATGGGGGGGTTTTGCGGTGCGATGGCCCGATGAATTCGACGACCACGACCTTGTTGGTAGGGCGAGGTAGAGAACAGCCCACCGGCTGACGGACCATCTCTGGAGGAGATAGATTGAAAAATACCTGCCAACCCTGAAGCCAGGAAGGATCCACCGACGCACAAGTTGGGGATGTAGTCCTGGTGGTGGATTCTTCATTGCCCTGCACTACCTGGTCCCACGGAGAAGTAAAAGCTGCGTATCCTGGGCCCGACGGAAGGAGTAATGACCTGGACGTGAGGACGACATGGGGAACACTGCGATGACATCGCCGTTACATGAGGTAGTGCTTCGCATTGCAGGGAAAACTGTTGGCGATGCATCACGCCGACACGAATTCCCAGGAAAGGCAAGGCAAGCGCCAGCACACAAGTTCCTGGGAAACAACGATCCGCGCCGCACCGATTCCATGAACCCACTGAGGATAGCACACAGGAAGCGAGCGAACGAGAGGTCGGCTGCGGGCCTATACAAAGGGGTACATCGACAGAGCACAGGAGTTATTACGGGAGCTCCGAGTTGTGAAGAGATAACTGACAGTTTCGGTGCACATGATTTACTGTAGTGCGCTCCATAAGGCCACAATAGAAATCGGTGCAAAACGAGTAATAAAGGTTAAGTAACTATAGCAGCGATGTTTTATTTGGAGAATACAAGAACCGTAGCAGAAGGCAGAAACCTGGAGAAAATCTTCAACAGTTGCAGGCAGACATTGAGCTATTGGCAAAATTGTCTTATTCAAATATGACTAAGGAATTTCTGAACGAGGTAGCAATGGATGCATTTATAAATGCACTCCAAAGTCGGACTTGCAACAGGCCGTTCGTTTGGCAGGAAAAAAGACGACTAATGAAATACTGGTGTTCGCATTGGGATATGAATCTGCTAAACTGGCTACCAGGAGTACATATAGAGTCCGAGAAATGTCCGTCCAGGAATGTTCGTGCCAAAGAATCGGGCATGTACAACGGAGAATCCCGAGACCTGATATGAAGTACTGGACATGCGACGGAGTCGGCCACATCTCTGTTGACTGTAGGAAACGTCGACGAATGAATGAAACATCAAGTGAGGATTGTTGTTCATGCGCTAATCATAAGAGGAGACTATCAACGCGCCAACCTGAGGTGAAGAAGCACATTGTACCTGTCAGAGTGCTAAATGAGTCCGAGGAGCCGGTCGCAATAAGAAAAGGAGAGTTAACCGCAGAATGTGCACCCGTATCAATGATAAGCTCAATTCAGCAAGGGAAGGTGCATAATAACGCTGATGCTCTATCAAGAAGACCATGTAAGCTAGAGTGTAAACATTGTCATAGAGTGGAAGACAAAGAAGAGGCGTACGACTTGCGAAATATACAAGTAGAAGTACTAGATGGGTGGACGAGTGATGCTATACGCGCAGCTCAACTTCAGGATGAAGATATGTCGCTAATCCTGGAACACAAAGAAAAGAACGAGCGGCCAACTTGAAACAATATTTCCGACAAGAGTGGACCATTTAAGGCATATTGGGCACAGTGGAATTCCTTGCTGGTGGAAGATGGAATTCTAAAGCGTAAATGGCAAGCCGCGGACGGAAAATCCCATCGAATGCAGATTCTAGTCCCGCCATCAAAAGTGAAGGATGTACTAACAGAAATGCACGACGGGGCCTCCGGTGGACATCCGGGAGTTAATAAGACACTTTCAAAATTACGTTCTCGATTCCACTGGCTTCACATGAGGGATGACGTCGAGTCTTGGTGTAGGAAGTGCACAACTTGCACTGCGACCAAAGGACCAACAGCAAAACCAAGGAGTGCTATGAAGCAGTACAACGTGGGTGCCCCTTTCGAGCGAATTGCGATTGATATCTCAGGACCATTTCCAAGAACCAACGACAACAACAAATACATATTGGTCATCAAGGATTACTTCAGCAAGTGGGTGGAGGTCCTTCCAATTCCAAACCAAGAAGCAACAACCGTCATTGAGCAGCTTATCAATAATTGGATCAGCAGATATGGAGTTCCCTGTGGGCTGCATTCCGATTAAGGCCGAAATTTCGAATCAAAGATATTTTAAGGCATCTGTGCGGCACTGGGCGTAAGGAAAACCAGGACCACGCCCTTACATCCGCAGTCAGACGGAATGGTCGAAAGGTTCAACCGAACAATGAAAGAGCACTGATCGAAGGTCGTTAGTGATCACCAACAAGATTGGGACAAATATGTACAAACCTTTCTCCTGAGCTATAGATCGGCTAATCACGATACGGCGGGCCATTCTCCAGCAAGAATTATATTTGGACGAGAGATAAGACTACCAGCCGATCTACGATTCGGAATACCTCCAGACGCCATAGATAAGACCAAAGACTACGTAGCCGAATGGAGAAATCGCCTCGACGAGATTCATCATTTGGTTCGAAAGCAAATCAAGGTATCAAGTGATAGGATGAAAACAAGGTACGACGTTCGAGCCAACGCATCCGGATTTAATGCAGGCGATAACGTGTGGCTTTATAACCCTGATCGGCAAAAAGAAAGGTCTCCGAAGTTGCAGCAACATTGGGAAGGACCGTATAAGATTCTCACAAGAATTAACGACGTTGCATATATGATTCAGCGAAGACCGAACGCCAAGATGAAAGTGGTACATCGTGACCGGCTGGCGACTTTTTGTTAACCCAGGAGACCAGTGAACTTAGTTCGGGACGAACTAATCTAGGCGGAGGGTAGTGTGACGCATATGACAATCAGTACTAGGATATTCTAGAAAGTCCAAAACAAAGTACTAGGATATTCTAGAGAGTACTGGAAAACTGGAGACTATGAGCAGTAGAAAATTCGAGGGTATGGAACGGGCGGAAACGAAACACCGAATCAGAATGAGGAAACTGTATAAATACGTCGCACGCAGATCAGAAAGGAAGTAAGGCGTAAGAAGTAAGCAGCCAAAGACGCGATAACTCAAGAAATCGTGAAGTGTACGGTAAAAGTAACGGTTGCTATTAACGGACTAATAAAGTGTTACATTAATTCAAAATCGATTTAACGGCTCTTATTTATGAAAAATAATTAATTTAGCGAACCCTAAGCTCGCTACAATTGGTGTCAGAAGTGGGATTAATTATTGGTGAAGTAAATAAGTCTGTGATAGTGTGTTGTGACTATGTCAGATCGACATTTGGAGGATCTTCGCGTTCCTGAGTTGAAGAAGGAACTCGAGGACCGGAATCTGGATAGCAGAGGACAGAAGCGAATTCTTCGACAGCGTCTGCAAGGAGCAATGGAGGAAGAGGGCATTGATGTCGACACATATATTTTTACGATTGGGCCAGACTGTCCGAATGGAGAAGAAACAGCGAGTCAAGATGGTGCCAATGTAACCGAGAAGAGTTCGCCACAGTGGGACATTTCGGAGATGTTCCGGATGATGATGACAAAATTCGACGGGCAAGCTGCAGATGTTAATGCAAAGTTGGATGCCCGAAATTCAAAATTCGACGCCCAAAATTCAAAATTCGACGCACAAGCTGCAGATCTGAATGTGCTCCTCGACAGTATAGTGGTCAGTATACCCGCCTGTCACGCGGGAGACCGGGGTTCGATTCACCGTCGGAAAGCCTCTGGCACAAGACTAATGACCTTGCCCGGAAAAAAACAAATCATTATGGAAAATTTAACAAGCCTCAGGATTTGCTAAATAAGGCCAAGACCGGTTCCTCGCTACGATAGGTTACACATCTTGGAAGCAGTCCGTTTCAAATTTTAATTAAAGAGATACATCACTAAACTGAGGAGATGGAATTCAATGTAGAGAACTCTGAAATTTCGGCAAAGACAATAAAGTAACGGTTATCTGAAAAATATGTTTTATTTCGATATCCTATTAACAGTTCAATTAAGCCGGTGAATGCCCAAAGTGATCTTGAATCGTTACAACGTACCGTCAGAAAAAAATCCTTTGAACGCATTCTAACGACGTATGTCGTCGCCTCGATATTAAAATTGTTTTCGAGTGCAGACGGCACACATATGGGACTACCAACTGAATGAGCAGCATGATTCGAAATGCCCCTACAGACCTTGAATCACCTAATTGAAAGGATTTAATTCATCTCCCAATATACAGATTACACAAAAACCACATCTGTTATCGTATTTTTACAGGAGCACATTATTGCCTTGGTTTCTTAGAAACGCAACTGACTCTCAGCTTCGTAGGATTACGTAAATTATCTCGTGTTACATATGGTACGCTAGCGAACTCACAACTCAGTTATTAGTCTCGTCTCATCGCAATTTAGCTTTGGTATCACCTTTCCACAATTTGGCTTTTATATTGTAGGATTGATTGCGTTGCAACCTCAGCTAACAAGGCGAGCTGATTCGACCACATTCAAATAAGCTGTATTTGCCTCTTTGGTTTCCATCTGGAGACTAACTAATTATAATGACTTGGGAGCTATTTCAAGTTGTAAACAAATGTATTTTAAATTTCGGCGAGAGGTAAGACTGAAAACTGAATCTTAACCCAACAATATTTAATATATATGTATATCTATCTATATACATTTATATTTATATACATATGCCACCTAGGTTTGTACTGTAATAAAACTTTAAGTAAAAGATAAGATTGCAGATACATAAATTTCCGATCAAAAAAATATTGGAAAAGAAAAACAACAAATATTATGCACTTTACACATTGATGTTAATAATATCTATTGTCGGGTGAGTGCTTTCAATTGGAAATATAAATACAAAAATAACATTGCATTTGGTTCGACATCGATGATGTAGCCAGACTTTCGTTCGGAAATTTATAGAGTTAATTCAATTACCAATTCTCTGTCCTATGGGGGTGGAAAAGGGATTTCCTCCCAAACCACCCACATTGAAGAAGGATGTCATTTCGAGTGTTGCCTTAAGCTGCTAGCTTTCACAAATTTCTTTTTACACTTATTTTGTTTTCTTGTTTCTACTTCTTAATTTCACAATTGCAATACTATTTCACAAAAAAAAAATAATAGAAATTCGATTTCTACGCAGGGGAAAGTGAGTTGCAGTCAATTCTGATCTCGTAAAATTCAAATGTCAAATGACTTGTTTTTAGTCATGATGGTACGTCAGGGCGTTTGCCCAGAATTGTACAACGCAGAAGTTGAAGTGAAATACTGGGAACACGAGGAAATAGAACATCCTACCATTGGAGCAATCTGATAAAAGTTGAGTGTTGATTGTCCATTTTGTTTATTACCACCTGGAATTAGAAAGCATTTAAATATTTAAGTGTAGACCTTAGCACTAGTTACAACTCACAGTCATCAGTGAGTCAGAGTTCGAATTTTACAGTCGTGTTAATTATAAATTGGAGTTAATGTGTTCGGGAACATAAAATCTCGTGTTGCTGTGACATGTTTTATTAATTAATACGTACTTAATTAATTACTATGCCAGTTGTGGTTACAAAGAAACAACAAACATACAAAGGATAACCAAGTAAAAGAGGACTTCTCGGAATTGTTGTTAACCAACAAAAAAAAAAAAAAAAAAAAAGGACATACAGGATTGCGCCTCTTCGTGCATAGGGAGTATCTTATATTATTTCATTTATTATTTTCTAAATTTAAAGTATTTTATTTATCATAATTATAATTTAAACTGTATTCGACTTTTCTTCATTTAATTTTCATCTCATCCTCAAATTCAAATTTCATTTAATTTTCTCTCCTTTTCATTTAAACGTCCCTCCAACACAAACTTGGAAACCCGTGTTTTTAAAAACTATAAAATTAATACTCATTTTTCTTTACCCTTTTTCAAATATTTCTATTCTAATTTACTTAGCAACTTTATACATTTCAGTTTTGTGCCGAAATTTTGGTTCTCATTTAGATTTCATTAGGTTTATCTTTCATCTTCCTTTTTCTTGTTCCAATCTTTTTTTCTTTGTTTCCTGCATTCATACTTGTTTTTATTCACCTGCTTCTTAGTAACTTTTTACATTTCAGTTTCTTACCGAAATTTTGGTTCTCATTTAGGTTTCGTTATGTTTATCTTTCATCTTCCTTTTTCTTCCTATCTTCTTTTCGCTGTTTCCTGCACTCCTACTTGTTTCTATTTACCTGCTTCTTCTCTGTCTGTTTCTCGGAAAACACCTCGGGCAATAGTAAACTGCGAGGGTGGTTCCTCCAGTAAACGTGTTGCCACTGGCTGTTAACCAACAATATCCCCGGCTTCGGCTAATAAAACTGTGCCAAACCCCTCGGTACATCCCAATGCACAAAAAGTTCCCCCCTTGGAAAAATCAAGCACTCCAAAGGCAGCATCACGCACAACCCCAAAACCAAAGACTGCCCCAAATCCAAAGGCCACACAAACAGCGGTCACGGCCGACCCACCTGCTTTAAAAAAGAAGCAGCAACCTGAGGTATTTGCACGAGACCTCAACCTAAAGGAGTTCGTAGGTGATATGAACCTGAGTCCAAGCCTCAATAAAATCGTAACCTACGATCGACAGACGTTCTGTAAGGTTAACGACACCCTGAAGGCCAAGGAGGTGAATTATTACACATTCACCCCGGCCGACGACAAATCGAGGATCATCCTCTTAAAACGAGTCGCTGCCTGTTGGGAAAACGACAACATCGTAACTGTCCTTGAGACAACATTTCCTATCGTCAAATTCACTGACGTCATAAACTTCTCTCCCCCACAACGGTTTGTGAACATCAGACCGCAAAAATACAGCAAGGTGAACATATGGCAGCTTCACCTTGCCCCAGGAACCGACATAGACTCCATAATACGGACAAAGTCGCTTCCAACTCTTCACCAACAAGTTGTCTTCGAGGTATTTCATAACAATGAAATACCACAATGCCGACGTTGCCAAAGTTTCGGACATGTCTCGGGGAACTGCAACATGGATCGCCGTTGTGTCCGTTGTGGAAAATCCCACGGCATTGGCATGTGCGAACGATCCCACAACAAATGTGCAGGATGAAATTACGTTGCCAACTAGCTGCAACTGCGGTAAGAAAGGACATCCGGCCAGCTACAGGAACTGCCCTAAATATAAAGAGATAGTTCACAGAACCAAGGAGACTCGAGCTAAACAAGTAGCCAAGTCGAACTTCGGAAAACAGAACACACAAAATTTCATCCAAAACGGATTTACATTCGCTGATAAGGTTAAACGGAACCAAACAAAGAATATGAAAACCCCACCACCTCTCCCCCAAAAACATATTCAAGTTCCTAAGCGATCCGCTATACAGGCCAACAAAATGCCACAAATCCAAGCGGCGGCACAAAAGCCTCCAAAGGGGCAACCCTCAATGCTGGAGAAACTACTTAGTCTCTCTCGCGTGATTTAGGACATTCAACCCCGATATGAAAAACTAACAACTGAGGCCGAGAGGGATGCACTCCTTTTCACGGCATATGTAAGACATACGCTTCAAAATGGATCCCAAAATTAAAGTTATCCTAATAAATGTCAACTCCCTTGTTTCGCTATCAAAGCGTGCGTTAGTCTCTGACTTCATAAAGGATAACCGGGCGGACGTGGTTCTTGTAATCGAAACGAGGTTGCATCCATGTCACCGTCCCACTTTCCCAAACTATTCAATGATTCGAAGTGATCGAACTCTCACTGGCGGCCCCACCATCAACGGAGGTGGCGCCTGTATTCTAGTTAATAGCTAACTTCGCCATGAAGCTATTGACCTCCCACATTTCGAGTCCACAGAGGTCTCCGGGGTTGAACTGCATTTAGCTAATAATAGTAGAGTGAACATCTACTCCGTATACCACTCACATAAAACCAATAATGGCCCCATTAATCCCGAAGATATCGACCAATAAATAACGCCATCGGGACATACACCCTTCATCATAGGCGGCGATTTCAACTCCAGGCATCCCCACTGGAACAACTCCGTCTCTTGCCCAAGCGTAACAAAGTTGTTACAATGGTATACCGAAAACTGTCATTCCCTCAACTTCGAAATAGTCGCACCTACGGGTGGCACCCGAGGTAACTCCATCCTGGACATCTTTATTGTGTCCGAAGACTAACTTCCCCAAATCACTCCTCCCCAAGTATCGGCGGGTGTATTTGACCAGAATGCTGTGACCATGTTCATCCGCGGCTATCGAGCATCCCGGGCTCATGTCAGATACATACTCGATTATGGGCGCACAAATTGGGACAACTTCAATATTACATTGAACAAAAAGCTCCACCAACTCTCTTTCCCCACTGACAGGAACCTAACGACGGTTGAGATAAATAACGCTGCAACTCGACTTCACGAGATTCTAGTTGAAACTTCTGAGACTCATGTCCCGAAGTACAAACTTGAAAAGATTTATCAGATTCCCCAGGACGACCTCACTCTTCGTCTTATCCGGGAGCGTAAACAGCTCTGCAGAATGAGATATCGTCACCGCTTTACGCAAAGGGAGCCATTATTGCGAGCCATTATTCACAATATTGGCACACTGATAAAACAAAGAATCCAAAACAATCGCACCCGACAATTGGAAGACAAACTGAAGGGTATTCAGATGGACCAGAACATTTATAAAAACGTTAAAAAGATATGTGGCGCCTCTCGTATCACTGGGCTAATCATGCACAGCGGTCTTGTTGTCAATAATGACGCCAATAAAGCAAACGTCATCGGAGAGACCTTTGAAAATAATCACAAGCTCACTCTCGAGGATGGCGACCCGGAAACGAATGCAATAACTAGTTCAGAGGTTCACAATAAAACAACTTTAACGAGCCAATAGTTGTCTTTACCTCAGCTAACAGTGCATACTTCGACGACACACGTGATAATAGTCACGGCTTCGTCACACCAAATACCCTACAGAACCTAGTTAAATCTCAAAACCCCAAGAAGTCACCCGGTATCAACAATATGTCCTACCACTCGTTGCGAAGGCTTTCTGCTTTATTCTTTATACAGCTCTCCATTCTGCTCAACCATGCCTACAACATGGGGTACTTTCCCCAAGCTTGGAAGCATGCTGTTGTCTGCCCAATAGCAAAAGTTGGGAAACCAAATTATCACCCCTCAAGCTTTCGTCCTATATTGCTCCTCACCTGCATCAGCAAAATATATGAACAGTTCATATACGGGAAGCTAAATAAATTTATCAGTGTCAGGAACCTAATACCTGACTTCCAATTTGGATTTAGAAGAGCGCACAGCACCAATATGGCTCTCAATATATTTCAAAACCAGGTTTGCGTGCGCCTCTTTAATAAGGAACCCACCATTGCGGTGAGCTTGGACATTGAAAAGGCTTTTGACACAACCTGGAGCGAAAGTCTGATTTTTAAATTACTGAATACTGGCCTCAGTAAAACGCTGTGTAGTATCATCTACCAGTTCGTTTTAAACAGAACCTTCCAAGTTCGAGTGAATGGAAAGCTTTCCCGAACTTTCAACGCCGCTGCAGGCGTACCACAAGGCTCCATTCTCGGGCCCATCCTATTTCATATCTACACCTCAGATATTCCTCGCCCTGTGGATGGTAGAGTAAACCAGATTTGCTATGCGGATGACGTCCTAGTGTGCACGTCATCTTAAAGCCCAAAACTAGCAACAAACCGACTCAACCGTCACCTGGACGAACTGTACCAGTATTACAGTCGATGGAAAATTCGACTTAACCCATCTAAAGCAGTAGCTATAATTCTGAGTAGCAAACACTCCCAACCTTCTTCTCGATATTCACAGAATATCCGAATACAAATAGGAGGTACTGCGATTAGACCACAGGACAGGATGAAATATCTTGGGGTCATCTATACCCCAAAAATGAATTTCATAAAACATGTGACCCACATTCTTCAAAGGGCCTCGAATTAGCATATAAGTACCTCGAAAGCATTCAGAACAGCGAGAACCCACTTGTACGGGTGTCTTACGCTCTTGACCCTTCTCTTTTTCGATCTCTTCGAATCAGACCACCACAATTTCTTCTTCAGTAGAAAACTGAAGAAAGCACCCTTCCCAACAACATTCGCCTCTATAATAGAGGATTTCTGGATCCATCCTATAGAGTCTACTGCTGACACATTACAAACACGCACGTACAGTACAAGACAGCACAAACACACACACACACCGACCAAAGCGCAGATTATCAGACGCCAAAGACGTGATCTGCGTTTACTACCGCACTCAAGACCTACCGGTCTTGTACGATTTCCTTCCCACCATCCCCCCATCTAAGTAGTTAGAGAACAATTGAACTAACCCTGTCCACGCTATCCTTAGATACGTCCTTCCCCTTTCTTTTCAGATATCTTGAGACCGAGTCCAACATCTTCACGGATGTGGGTGATTCTGGTTATCGCAAGATGACCAGAAGCCGGAGACAAGATGAAGGACACATTTGTCCTTGTCTCCCTAAAGTCGGCCTCTTGCCACCCATTTTTTTTTTTTGTAGTTACAAGTCACAGTGACAGTAATAGTATTGTGTTCTTCTTCATGGTATTGAATAAAATATTATACAATTGTTTAATACTAAGAGTGTCATTGTGGCACCTGCTGCGGCTGTCTCATTATTTTGTTTATGTTTATTACTTCATATTTTCATTGTTTCATTTTATAACATTTTCATGCGGAGTAGGTTCAGTTTTTGGGTTAGTGGTTGAAATGCATGCATGTATCCAAGTATCTAAGTGTCATAGTTTACATTGTGGATAAAATGATAAAAATGCATTTATTAACTTTAAAAAATGGAGAAGTGCAGTGTTTTAGGAGCATCAAACTAAGAAACTCGATTTCGCACGCCGATTTTTTACGATGGGTGTTTTTTATGATGGTTTTCATCTCTTTATACCTATTATTATTATTAGTTTATTACTTATTGGCCTGTAGGAACCCGAAAGTTCATGACCTCACCGACTCGACTCCGCCGTTGTTCCCTGTCCCATGCACTCTCCTTCCACGTTCGACCATCTGATCCGATCTCCTCGAGGTCTAACATAACATTGTCCTCCCATCTCCGTCGCAGCCGCCCTATTTGTCTCTTTCCCGTTGGCTTACCGTCAAGAATTCTATGCACGGTCCTATCGTTGCCCATACGCGCCACATGTCCGGCCCATCTTAATCTCCGCGACTTGATTCCTCTCACTATTGTAGGTTTGCAGTAAAGCTCTTCCAATTCGTGGTTGTGGAGTTTCCACCATTGTCCTGCCTCCTCGTCATATTTGCCGCCAAAGATACCCCCTAGGACTTTATTCTCGAATACACGGAATTTGTTTTCTTCCCGTTTTGTGAGAGCCCATGTTTCGCATCCGTATAGAACAATCGGCATGATTATGGTTCTACAGACACGGAGCTTTATATTCCGTGATAGCAGTTTGGATTTCAGCAGTTTACTGACTGCATGCCAACTAGCGTTCCCGGAGTGTAGTCTTTTGTTAATTTCCTTCGACATTTCGTTACTGGCCGTCAGTATTGTTCCTAGGTATTTAAATTCTTTGACATTTTCAAATATCTTGCCCCTGATGTTTATGTGTGTTCTCTGGGGTCCGTCTTCTCTGGCCATTATCATGTATTTCGTTTTGTCTTCATTCATTTCTAGGCCCACCGCTTCTGCCGCTTGCATGATGATTTCACTGTTTTTATTTACAGTTTCTAGATTATCGTCCAAAACGGCGTTGTCATCCGCATATGCGAGCACTTGTGTGACCCCGTTCAGGGATGATCCGGCCATGTTGTCGTCTTGTACCTTTCTGATGACATACTCGAGGACAAGGTTAAAAAGACACGGTGATAGGCCACCCCCCTGTTTTAGTCCGTCCCGGATTTCAAATGGTTCTAAGATGTGGTTTTCTATTCTAACTCGCCCTTTGTTTTCGTTCATGCGGATTTGAATGAGGGCGGCATATTTTTTCGAGATTCCCAGCTCAACTACAATATGGTACAGTCTTTGCCTTGCGACTGAGTCGTAGGCTTTTTTGAAGTCAACGAACAGTTGGTGAACCATCTCTCCGTATTCCCACTTCTTTTCCAGTAATTGCCTTATTGTGAACATTTGGACGCTTGTTGACCGGTTCCTACGGAATCCACATTGGTAGTCTCCCAGTATCTCTTCTGCGTACGGTGTGATTCTCGCTAGAATGACATTTGTTAATATTTTGTATGCAGTTGGGAGCAATGATATTCCTCTGTAGTTTTCGCAGTCAGATCTGTTGCCTTTTTTGAGAATGGGAACGACTATTGAGGTTTTCCATTCTTCCGGAGTGACTTTGTAGGGGTTTCTCTATCCTATAGGAGAAACAGCCCACAATTCCAACCAATACCTACCCATTTCCCTTGATAGGTATTTACCAGCGGGACATGTCAAAGGGACGCATAGCTAGACTCATTTTTCTATGCAGATAATGCATAATTGAGTTTAGCTACAATTAACAACATACGGCAACACTATTGCGCTAACCATGGGATTTCCACCGGAAATTCCATTCGTATTGGTTAGCAACAACCAAGCCAAACCAAGCGACGCGGTTACGTCATAGTCCATAGGCTTGGGTATTATTGAACATTCCACAGAATGGAATTATATCCCCAGCCGATGCGGCGTCCTATTGACTTTTCCCAGATCACCCATTCGCTTGGGACCAATGATCTCTTTTTGCTGGTGAATAACCTTAGCTATGTTTGCTCTCTCTCTCGTATTTCTGTCTTGCTATAGTGCGTTGACCTAAGATATTGTCACTGGGTCAGTAGACCAGCCGTATACACGGCATTGACGCACACACACCTAGCCAGATCCACCCTGGGTTATTGTGCTTTCCCTTTTGATTTCTCCATTCTGGCTACGCCCATCAACGTCGAACGAATACACAAGTACGTTTCGACCTGGATGAGTGTGGTGAGTTGGGGAACACACAAGAGAGCATGATTACCATTGGCAGATCAATGTGTAAAAAAGCAGAAATTACAATTTCCATCCCTAATTAGTCAGTCGCTATTCACCAACCGAGAGCAAAAGGTCGCGTCGCGTCGAACACCAATAGTGAATAGTTTTTTTGTTTTCCCTTTGATAATTGGTTATCAATTACAATAAATTTCCGCAAAAAAAAAAAAACGTATTTTCAATCGGAGCGAATAAACACGGTAACACGAATTGTTAAAAGAATATTAAATAAAGAAAAAAAAATATAAGTGACATCTAGCAAACAAATTCAGTTAAGTGCTTTCATTCATTCTTCCCTTTGGTGGACAATTTTACCGTGGACAAGTGTTTGGGGGAAGTTAATGGAATACTTGCCGTACGTCGGCATCAACACTTTCACCCCCACAACTTCCTTATCCCATATTGTTTTGATGAGCTGGTGGATCTTTCGAGCGGTTGCCTCTCCTCCATGCTTCACAAGCTCTGCCGGTATGCAGTCGACTCCGGGAGCTTTGTTGTTTTTCAATCGATTTATTGCGTCTACAACTTCGTTGAGAGAAGGCTCTGAGATCTGAGGCTCGGCTATATGTACGTCTGGTGCGTTTATTTGTGTTTGATGAGTGCGCACATTGAGCAGGTTTTCAAAGTACTGCTTCCATCTTGTCACGATATTGTTTGTTTCTGTGACCAGACAGCCGTTTGCGTCTCGAATTATTTTGTCTCTCCCTCGGTAGCCATTTCTAATTGAATTTATGCCGGCATACATACCTCTAATGTTCTTTGCTCTGGCATTTTCTAAGATTTTTTCGATCCGAGTCTTCTCCCATTCGCGTTTTTTTGCGTTTGAAGAGTCTCATCGTCTCTCCGAATCGTCGCGTATCTTTCTGCGTTGACTTCATCATATCTTTCTAAATGGATCACTCTGAGGCGTTTACGTTCTTCGATCTACGCCCTGCACTCATCGTCAAACTAAAGTTTGGACTTAATTATTTTCTTAAATCCTAATACATTTTAGGCTGTTGGTTTGATTGTGTTTCTGATCGATGTCCATTTAGTGTCCACACTATTAGCTTCCTCTTCCTCACTGCTCCTATTCTCTAGGATGCTGAATCTATTCGTTAGTTCCTTTTGATATCCACCCCTTTTGCGCACGTCTTTTGGTTTATCAATGTCGAACTTTTTGCTCGTCTCCCATGATTACCCATGTGGGTTTTCTGCCAGCCGACTCCTGATTTTGCCCATCACTAGATGATGATCGGAGTCGCAATCTGCTCCTCTATATGACCTTACGTCAAGGATATTCGAGTGGTGTCTTTTGTCTATGAGGAAGTGGTCTATTTGGTTACGCGGTACACCGCCGGGTGATATCCATGTGGCTTTATGAATTTGCTTGTGCTTGAACATCGTGCTTTTCACTAACAGATCTTTTGACACTGCGAACGAGATAATTCGAATTCCATTATCATTTGAAGAAATAAAAATACGGACAAATAAATAAAATAATTATTAAAAATATTTTCTTTTCGTATTAGCGGTACACAAATATATACTCTATAAGGTCAACAATCGTCAAATACATTGCAACTTCTTGAAAACATTGTGAATTAATCTAATACTCTTCAAAAGAAGAATTGCCGAAAAAAAATTTGCTTCTGGCAACTGCTTGGGTTGTTTTTTATACTCAGGTATAAAGAGATCCCCCGCTTGGTAGAAACCTTGACGTGGTGCGGGGGCTTAAACTACAATGAATCACTCAGGCTATGCTGACGGAAGCATACGCTTCCAGTAGGGCCACCCATGTCAGGCAGGCTAGCGAGGTGTAACACACAAGAATATACCACCCCTAATCCAGGGTGTTATGCGTCAACGTGCTCATTGGATGGTTTGCAGCCAGGGGTATACCAGCCGTATTATAACGGTGCCTCTCTGACACCGGGTCGAATCAGAGCAGTAAGCAGACCTTACCATATCAAAGAGGGGCTCTGATGTGGCGTACTATTTGAAACCCCAAGACTCATGGGAACAAAAATGAATAATCATCATCATCATCATCATCACTGGCTCTACAACCGGGAACTGGTCTTGGCCTTATTTAGCAAGTCCTGAGACTCGTTAAATTTTCCATAATGATTTGTTTTTTCCGGCCAAGGTCATTAGTCTTGCGTCAAAAATGAATTATCAATATACAAAAAACAATCTCACGAAAAACCCGCTAGGCGTAGGTGTGATGAGCCGACACTACCATAGGGGAACAAATCATCAAGAAAACAACGACTCGGCAAAAAGAAGACGTAGGGAAAAACGGAAAGAGAGGGATATACGCGTCGGGACGTGGAACGTTCGAACGTTATATAAACGAGACGCGATACAGACGGTCGTAGAAAATGCGAAACAATATAAAATGGACATCGTCGCGCTTCAGGAAGTCCGACCCCTACATCAAATAATCGAAACCCACGGGTTTACACTGGTGTGTGGAGGTACCGATACACATAACCTCGGGTCTGGCTTCATCATAAGCAATAACATTACGCCCCATGTAAAAGATGTGCAATTTATTAATGACCGAATGTCGCTGCTAAAAATACAGGGACCATGGTACAATTATGTATTTATAAACATACACGCCCCAACAGAATCTACAGACGAAGAAACGAAGGACACGTTCTACGAGACCGTAGGGGAAGTATTCGATGGGATCTCATCATCATGTTAAAATCCTCCTCGGGGACCTCAATGCAAAAATTGGAAAGGAAGACATCTTCCAACCAACTATAGGTAAGGAGAGCCTACACAACGTTTCAAATGAAAATTGAATTCGAATTATCACGTTCGCAGAGTCCAAAGATCTGGTAGTGAAAAGCACGATGTTCAAGCACAAGCAAATTCATAAAGCCACATGGATATCACCCGACGGTGTAACGCGTAACCAAATATACCACTTCCTCATAGACAAAAGACACCACTCGAATATCCTTGACGTAAGATCATATAGAGGAGCAGATTGGGACTCCGATCATCTGCCAGTGATGGGCATAAATCCAATTAGAAATGGCAACCGAGGGAGAGACAAAATAATTCGAGACACAAACGACTGTCTGGTGACAGAAACAAACAATATCGTGACAGTATGGAAGCAGTACTTTGAAAACCTACTCAATGTGCGCACCCATCAACCACAAATAAATCCAGATCCCACTTTCGACGAAGTTGTAGACGCAATAGATCGATTGAAAAACAACAAGCCTTCCGGAGTAGATTGCATACCGGCAGAGCTTGTGAAGCATGGAGGAGAGGCAACCGCTCGAAAGATCCACCAACTGATTAAAACAATATGGGATAAGGAAGTCATTCCGGAAGAAAGGAAAACCTCAATAGTCCTCCCCATTTTCAAAGAAGGCAACAGACCTGACTACGAAAACTACAGAGGAATATCATTGCTCACAACCTCATACAATTTACTAACAAATGTCATACTGGCGAGAAATTCACAATAAAGCAACTACTGGAAAAGAAGTAGGAATACGGAGAGACGGTTCACCAACTGTTCGTTGACTTCAAAAAAGCCTACGATTCAGTCGCAAGGCAAAGACTGTACCATATTGTAGTTGAGCTGGGAATCCCGAAAAAAGATGCCGCCCTCATTCAAATCCGCATGAACGAAAACAAAGGGCGACTTAGAATAGAAAAACCACATCTCAGAACCATTTGAAATCCGGGACGGACTAAAACAGGGGGATGGCCTATCACCGTGTCTTTTTGACCTTGTCCTCGAGTATGTCATCAGAAAGGTATAAGACGACAACATGGCCGGATCATCCCTGAACACACAAGTGCTCGCATATGCGGATGACATCGCCGTTTTGGACGATAATCTAGAAACTGTAAGTAAAAACAGTTAAATCATCATGCAAGCGGCAGAAGCGGTGGGCCTAGAAATAAATGAAGACAAAACGAAATACATGATTACGGCGAGAGCAGGTGGAACTCAGGGAACACATATAAACGTCAGAGGCAAGATATTTGAGAAAATTAAAGAATTTAAATATCTGGGAACGATACTGACGCACAGTAACGAAATGTCGAAGGAAATTAACAAAAGACTACACTCCGGGGAACGCTCGTTGGCACGCAGTCAGTAAACTGCTGAAATCCAAACTGCTATCACGTAACATAAAGCTCCGTGTCTATAGAACCATAATCATTGTTACGGACCTACCTCGCGTCCAGGTCCTCCCCTAACACCCACTAATCGCCTTTCGCAAGTTTCCTCTTTCTACCTTAAACAGGAAAACAAATCGCCAAGTAGCTAATTTGTATAAACTACTTTGTGCAAATTCTACTTGGTAGAAAAATAATAAAAAACGGCGTTGGCGCCGAATAAAAAATAAAACGTCAACGGCAATAGTAATAAAAAAAAAAAAAAGAGATTCATTGTAAAATTACAGAAGGAGCAGCACAACTAATTTTAATTCTTGAATTGAATTACCGGAGAAGAAAAGTCAATACCGATTCAGTATCTACGAGTCTAATTTTACGTCGGCGTTGATATTTGTGTGACAAATAATTTCAATTAGTTGAATCAATATATAGAAGTGGAGATTTGCGTACGGACCAACCCGGATTTGTCTAACCGTGGTTCGCTATTAACCCGTAGCGAACAAAAACACGATTACGGAACAAACGATCCAACAATGAAGGCCAAGAATCAATCTAGATAGCTATGGAAGAAGAAAAGAAAGAAAGGAAATACAAAAACCTGCAAATAACACGCCAGAAACAATGGAAAATATGTGGGTAAATTATATTTAGAATTTTCCACCCAACGTTGATTTCGTCCTCTCTCCTGTAAATTGAAAAAAGAAAAGGGGACAAGAGAATAATATTTTTATTTATTTTGTTTATTTTTGTAAAGCTTTTTATTTTTTATCCTAGCCGATCCTTCGCTAGTCCCACCACTGGATTTGTATCCCCGACGGATTCGATACAAGTCTCAGCTGGTGGTAACCGGCTGCGCCAAAATTGTTATGTTGGTTTCACACAATTTAATTTAATTAATATAGTAATATAGTTTATATATATTGTAGCGAGCTTAGGGTTCGCTGGATTAATTATTTTAAAATAAATAAGAGCCGTTAAATCGATTCTGAATTAATGTGACATTTTATTAGTCCGTAATAACAATCGTTACTTTTTACCGTACACTTAACGTTTTCTTTATTATCGCTTCCGTAATTATCGCGTATTTTACTGCTTACTGGGGACTTTCGCTTGCTTCACTGCCTTACTTATAACTCCTCTCCATGGTCTGTGTGCGTCGTATTTATACCGTTCCCTCATTCTGATTCGGCGTTTCGTTTCCGTCCATTCCATAATCTCGACTTTTCTATTCCAGTTTTCCAGTACTTCCTAAAATAATCTAGTACTTTGTTTCGGACTTTCTCGAAGATTCCAGTACTGATTGTCATATGCGTCACACTACCCTTCGCCTAGATTAGTTCGTCCCGAACTAAGTTCACTGGTCTCCCGGGCCAACAAAAGCCGCCAGTCGGTCGCGATGCACCACTTTCATCTTGGCGTTCGGCGGTGGAAGTTCTTGACCTTCTGGTAGTTCCGCATCTTTTCAAATAACTGGAGCAGTTTGTTCTTTGGAGCTGACAGTAAACACCAACGTGCGTCGTAGTAATAGACTTTCCATAGATCGTCGCACGTTAATCCTGGTTTCAAGTGTTCTTCTCCGTAGAACGCAATGAACGGCACCTCTAGCTGGTGATTACGCCTACAATCTAGGGCTTGCTTGATCTTTCCCCCCGTATGTGGTGGCTTACAATAGCGGTCTCGACCGCCAACATCCGTTGATCTCTCTTGTTCGGAAATAGTTGATTTACGAAACGCATGTTTGTAAATCCATTCAGCTTCATCTTGTAGTTCATTGGGTTCCTCTGGAACAGGCGTAAGCGGAACTTCGCGCAATTGCATTCGCTGAGGAATATCTGTTTTACGGATTTCATTGTCCAAATCAGTAAAGTGACCCCTTTCCAATTCATCATTGAAATGTTTTGCCGTCTAAGTTTCCCTGTGACTACGTTCAGAGCGGCGTTCAACATCGTCTTCGTCATCGAATAGCTGTTCGCCTATAGCCTCACATGCTGAACCTCCATCGACGTGCTGTTCCTCTCCATCACTTTCCCTATCCTGTGTACGACGCAGACACTTGGAACGCTTTCTGCCTTCGACTTTCAAACCAAGATTCTCTTCAATAAGGTCACAGTCGTCGTCTTCCTCTCCATCACTTTCTTCGTCCTGTGTACGACGCAGACACTTGGAACGCTTTCTGCCTTCGACTTTCAAACCAAGATTCTCTTCAATAAGGTCACAGTCGTCGTCTTCCTCTCCATCACTTTCTTCGTCCTGTGTACGACGCAGACACTTGGAACGCTTTCTGCCTTCGACTTTCAAACCAAGATTCTCTTCAATAAGGTCACAGTCGTCGTCTTCCAGTCGGTCGTCCAACTCGTCATCATCATTGTAAACCCGTTTCAGGGAACGGCCTGAAGCATCAGTGTCTTCATCATCACTGTCGTCCTCTTCAATCGGGTTATCATCGATGAAATCCCTCAGTTCTTCACGTAACACATCATCGTCATTTTCCTCCTCTTCCTCACTGCTGTCGGCCATAGCTTTGCTCTTCCAGAGTTTCTTCATTTCATGTGGCTCCAATTCCTCCTCATCCTCAGATTCTTCCGCTTCCGAGTCCCAGAATTCTTTCATACACTGCCTTTGGGCATCCAATTTTGCATTAAACTCTGCAGCTCGCGCGTCTAATTTTACAGCTCACGCATCCAATTTTGCAGCTTGCGCATCCAATTTTGAATTAACGTCTGCAGCCCACGCATCCAATTTTGCAGCTCGCGCGTCCAATTTTGCCATCATAATCCTGAACTTCTCCGAAATGTCTAACGTTTTGCGAACCCTTCTCCGAATGTCGATCTGCCATCATCACAATACACTTCCACAGACTTATTTATTTCACCAATAATTAATCCCACTTCTGACACCAATTGTAGCGAGCTTAGGGTTCGCTGGATTAATTATTTTAAAATAAATAAGAGCCGTTAAATCGATTCTGAATTAATGTGACATTTCATTAGTCCGTAATAACAATCGTTACTTTTTACCGTACACTTAACGTTTTCTTTATTATCGCTTCCGTAATTATCGCTTGTTTTACTGCTTACTGGGGACTTTCGCTTGCTTCACTGTCTTACTTATAACTCCTCTCCATGGTCTGTGTGCGACGTATTTATACCGTTCCCTCATTCTGATTCGGCGTTTCGTGACTTCTCGACTTTTCTATTCCAGTTTTTCAGTACTTCCTAAAATAATCTAGTACTTTGTTTTGGAATTTTTGGAAGATTCCAGTACTGATTGTCATATGCGTCACAATATATTAATTGTAATTATAAGTAACGTAAGTGGCTTACTTTGGTTTTATCTTGAGCGTCCGTGGAGCGAACCCTGTAGCTACTGCTGACAGGTTGCAGGGGGCGTAGAGATTCGTGCTCATCTGTTCAGTTCCAGTTGAGCTTTTAGATTCTTCGATCAGGTATCTCAGAGATTGGTTTCGACCTCGTCGTCGTCTTGCTCCCGTTATCAGTTTTAGTGCTGCCAAACATAAACTAAATGACACAGCTTGCTCGAAGTTTGACAGTGGTTTATTTATAGACGGAAGTTGACGGGAGCAGTGTTGCATTTAAAGTTACTGGGTGGGAAATTCAAAAATTCACCGATTTATAAAAACTGCCCTCGTAGCTACATGAAAAATAAAGGAATAATAAAGATTCAAATCGAAAAATGTAAAAGACGGTCGGTAATAGTAGGCAATATTTGAATAAATAACGCTGTTTTTTGAATAAAGCAAACAGCAAAAGACGTCATTAAATAAATGATTGTTTGTAAATCAATCATTTCTCATTTCTATGTCTGCAGTTGTCAACTGGGATGTTTTGCTTTCTAACGGACTAGCATTTAAATATCCTCGAAAACCATTTTAAATACTCAAAGTTATACATTCGAACAAAATTCTCTCAGACAACAAATAAACACTATATTAATGATTTTAGTAAATAAGTATTTACGCAGACGGTATTATATCGCTAGGTAATGAAATGTTGGATTTTTCTCGTTAACGGTTTCCTACAATGCGGTTTGATAAGATATATTCTAATAAAGGAACATAACACATTTGTTAAGTTGTTCTGGTATACCTGTATGTATGTTTGCTCTAATTTAAATTATACTTATTAAGTATACAGTTCACATAGCAACAAACTTTCCTGAATAAAACACTCATTTAATGAATATTTTCGACAAATAGCTACTAATTGGATCTCATTATCTTATTTCATATACATTTATTGATATACACATATAGATGAGAAAATACTAGAATATCTGTTATTATGCATAAACTTTTTCTACAGTTTTCAAGTTATTGCTAATTAGCGTTTTTTGAATAACAAAGTGACTAAGAGGGCTTTCATTATTTACCTAGCAAACGTCAGTGCTGATACTATTTCACAGCAAACATCAGACGATTAATATTTCTTTCAGCTTCACTTCGATTTTCTTCGTGTATTTTTTATAGTTTTCTCTGTATCTTCTATTTTTTTATCCCCCTTGGAGTACGAGAATTGCCAAATTCGAAACAGTGTTACTTGCAATGCTTGAATAATTGTGGCACAACAATGAATTTAATTCCTGTTTTTCTTAAAAAAAGAAAATTGTATTAGATGAGAGTCTGTGTAAACATTTAATATGATCGATCTTCTATCTAGCAGTTCGCACGCGTCCCTTTCATCCTACTATCGTGTGCGGCAACGCCCCAAAACATGGCAATGCTAAGTCGATAATCTATTCCAGCAACTGGATCATGTAGGAGAACATAACTCTACAAGGTGGGGCAAATTTAATCACCCTATCGGAAGATGTTATAATTTTTGCAAATGGCGTCTTTCATCAATCATATTTGACATGTGTGAACTAGACAGCTGCGGTATACAAATAGACATGTAATGGAGCGCATGTGAATTACTGTCACGCCCTCCTTAGTCTCAACAAAGAAGAGGACGACGTTGTGTCGAAAATCATCATGAGCGACAAGGCGCATTTCCATTCAAGCGGTTACTTTGTGGCGTTTTTAACAGATACACACACAATATGCAAGCAAATGGTGAAGAACACAGAAAGGAAATTCGAATAAGCAAAAGCATCAGAGCCGCATACCATAGCGATAACAAAACAATTCGACATCAGTCGAATTCGTACACGTGGCCTGATGTGTTGAGCATTGGTTAAATTTAATTTTTTTATTTTTTTTTAATTTTTTATTAGACTTCTCTCGGGAGAGGCGAACCTATAGCGCCGGGTAGGCGCCCCGAGATGCCACCAATAAACGGTTGCAGTTCTTTTTGAACAGTTGCAAGTTGTAACTCTCCGGGAACACTCGCGTGGGAAAGGAGTTCCACAGCTTTCCCGCTCTATAACGGAACGAGTTCTGATGCAGGGATGTTCGCGCCGTCGGGAGATGAACCACACCCGGGTGCGATCCGTCGGATTGTCTTGTGGAGCGCATATAAGCCGAATTGGGTGGAACAACACCACGAATCTCCAAAGAACAGTACCCGTGATAGTATCTGTAAAACAGACAGAGGTCGGCTACGCGCCTTCGATGTGATAGCGACTGTAATCCCGACGTCAGCGCCGAGTCCCTGATCAGGCGGATCGCTCGTCCCTATATGTTCTCAAGTAGGTCGAGGGTATGTTTAGGAGCCGAGCTCCAGACATGAGAGCAATATTCGAGCGCGGATCTAATTTGGGATTTATATAGGAGAAGAAGTTGGGCCGGAGTAAAATATTTCTTGGCTCTAAAAAGATAGCTCCGTTTTCCTGAGGCTGACCTGCCGATGCTTATGCCATGATACATTCCCACAGACCGTGACGCCGAGCAATTTTAAGCTCTCCCAGGCCTCGAGGGCGCGGCCATACATCATCAGCTGTGGAACCGATGATCCACTTTTCTTTGTGAATGTTGTATATTGTATGTTCGTTGCATTGAAGTCGACGAGATTGGTCCTTCCCCAGTGCAGGGCCCTATCTAGATCCTGATTCAGAGAGTCAATCTGTCTACATCTCAGCTGATGCGACGCAGATGCACCAATCGGCCGATCACTCGAAAAGAAGGAAACAAGCATCTGCAAAACTGAACACTTCTTTTTTCCGTTGTCTCCAACAAATCATTTATGTGAAGCAAAAACAAGGTTGGAGCCAAAATAGAACCTTGGGGCACCCCCGAATTAACAGGATACAGATCCGAACACTCGCCGTCCACAACAACCCGGATCGATCGATTCTCAAGGAAGCTCCTCGTCCAGTCGCAAAACTGTTGGGAAAGTCCATATGAACGAAGTTTGCTCAGCAATGCCCCGTGCCAGACGCGGTCAAAAGCCTTGGAGATAACCAATGTGACCGCCATTAACTCACCATGCTGTTCAATCGCAGATGTCCATATATCGGTTATAAGTGTCAAAAGGTCTCCCGTGGACCGCCTGCCACGGAATCCGTATTGACGGTCATTTAGAAGTCCGTTGCACTCCAAATACTTAATTAGCTCTGAATTGATGACTTTTTCCCTCACCTTAGATAAAATAGACGGTAATGCAATCGGACGGTAATTTTGTGGGAGACACTTTTTTCCCATCTTTGGGATTGGCTGAACTCGAGCGATTTTCCAGCAGGCAGGAAAGGTCCTCCGTGCATAAGATAAGCGGAAGAGTCTGCCAAGAACCGGCGATAGTTCTGGAGCACGGTTCTTAAGGACTTTTGCTGGTATGCTGTCCGGGCCGATTGCCTTCCTACAATCCAGTTCACATAGAATGCGTTGAATAGTGCGCGGACGAAATCTCACATCCCACATCGAAGACTGTACCGACGAGAGCATAGGTGGCTCCAAAAGGCCGGTATCGAGGTTTGAATTCGCGGAAAAGAAATTCGCGAACACATTACCTTTGTCCTTTGAATTCGTGACTAACGTCCCGCTGTCTGTCACCAACGGAGGGAATGAAAAGGGAGCGAAGTTACCGCTGACAGCCTTTGCCATTGACCAGAAGGAGCGCGAACCAGTTGGGCACCGAAGGAACTTATTGATCACCCTGTCGTTCTGAGCTTTCTTCGCAGTATCAATCGTCTGGTTGCACGCGTTTCTGATTCTAACAAAATTCGTTCTGTTAACATCGATGGGATTGGAGCGCCATTACCTAAAAGCTCTATTTTTGCTGCTGTAATCAGCTCGCATTTTTTATCAAACCAAGGTTTATCAGACGAACTTCGTTTGATGGAATGTGATCTGAGTTTCCCAGTGGCACAGAAACCTCTACGGTATAAATACTCGCTTTGGATATCAAAAACAGATTCAGGGTGTTCGCATAATCGCCTCGGGCATCCGGCACTCGCGTTGGCTCCCCCACGAGTTCCGTCAAGTTGTGGCTTACAGCAAACATCTCCGCCAGCCTCCCAGCCTCGTCGGTTCTGTTAGAATGTAATAATCAGCCGACATTGGGCACATTAAAATCGCCAAGGACAACAATTTCAGAAGCTGGGTGGTTGATCTGTATCCAGTCGACAGCATGTGAAAGATGTTCGAAAAATGTCGCCGGTCGATCGTCATTCGGGGAGCGGTAAAGACAACAAAGAAATTTAACGGAATTCCTCAGCACGACCCTCAACCATATGATGCCCATATTATTGGGTTCCAACGCCCCCATCCTCTGGCAAGCCAGATCAGACAGCGCGAAGTCGCAGACTCCGCCCTTAAAACGGAATCTGGAATGTAAGTCGTGTCCTGAGCAACGAAGATATGTCGCATCAATTGACGAATCGACCTGGGTCTCAGTTAGGGCAAGGATATCAGGTTTCGTGGTTTGCAAATATTGGTGGACGGCGTTTACGTTCGTATTGGTGAAACCGATGCCCCTGATGTTACAAAATGCCGTCACCAGTCGAGCGTGGGCAGAGCCTCGAGAGCTAGCCCGGTTATGCGATGACGAACCTCTTAAAGTTCCATTATTTATCATGATATCTGCATGATGTTCCCCCTGACATAGTCCCCCCCGGACAACCGAATGGGAGACTAGTTTACCTCCGGAATTCTTTATATCAGAAGGTACCATCATGACTTATCCCCGTGTCAGTCCGGTCCATCAGCCACACACCCGAAACCCCGTCGAAGATTTCTCTCGGCGATATCGCGGAATGTACAGCGTGACGGGGTGGTATCTCACCTTGGGACCGACTACTGCCTAATCAACCTTTTCTCGAACCGGACCATCAGCCAAGCTCCGAAAGATGGCCAGGGATTTCTCCCGACCATTTCACGGAGCCTAAAGCTTGATGGGGTGGTATTTCACCGGGCGCACAGGGCGTTGGGACCTCGGCTACCACTCGGCCTTTAGTCACCTCTTACGACAAGCCGTCCTAGCTGTGAGTATATTCTAACGCCCTACTCATAGGGCTTAAACACACATTATGGATGTGCACACGTTCAACTCACAACTCGGGTGAATACTAACCGAGTAATAACAATATACTGTCAAGCTGAAGCTATATAAGAACCAATTTAATAAACAAATGTATCCGAACCAATTAGCATTTTAAGTAAACATTTTAACATGTTTATGTATGTTTTAAAAAGAAAACAAAAACACATTTGACATAAAAGACGAAAAACCCCCAGCTGACGGCAACAGAAATAGTGTATGTGTATCTACCCAACATCCGCCGAACAATTTTACTACGTCATACACCGTATTGGTTTTCGTCGTGCGGTAATCAACGACGGTCTTATCAAGAACAGCTGAGCACACACACCTGCGACTCTCGCAAATCTATATATTCCTACATAACAAAACATCCCAAACATTCACAGATGTGGCAAAACGGACCAAACATCACATATTATAGTTTTTATTGAAATTTTAGATCAATCCCATTTCTGTCCAAGGTCCGTACTCCGAGGATTCCACATCAGTTGATTGTACTTGAATTTAGAAATCGAATTCGTACACGCAGTGAGTAGCCTGATGCTTCAATACTTCGCTTCTCACCCGTTTCATCGTGTGTTCAATTAACCCTCTTCACTATCCCTGCTAAACGCTATAATTGGTGACCCCGACGTGATCTGTATATACAACACACAATCTTCTATATGTAAACAGAACTGTACTACTACAATCACGGCTTCCGCATAGAGCACCGGCACACTCGCCTACTCCGACGTTCTCTCGCTCGCTCGCTCATCGCTCCGTCGTTCGCACACGAAGTTGATCGTAACAAAGTTAATGAGGAGGGAGTAGTGTGGCGTTTCTAACAGATGCACATACAATATGCAAGCAAATAGTGAAGAACACAGAGAGGAATTTCGAATAAGCAAAAGCATCAGAGTCGTATACCACAGCGATAACATAACAATTCCACATCAGTTGAGTGTACTTGAGTTTAGAAATCGAATTCGTACATACAGGGCAAAATCTCTGCTTTCAACCCGGCGAGGGCCAGGACGATCCTTGTCCCTGTTCAATCCAAGTTGGCATGCAGTCTCCACGTGACACCCCCGGAGAGCTACTTTGGCTACGAAAATGGCTAAACGATTTGAGAATTTTCTCATGGAGCGTCCGCCCACTATACAGAGCTCGAGCTGGACAGCAAATAGCCGATGCCCTGTCCGAATATAAGGCTGACATAACAGAATTACAAGAAATAAGATGGGCGGAGAATGGCGTTATTCAAAGAAATGAGTATGATATTTATTACAGCTGTCATGCAAAACACCATGTGCTCGGGGTAGGCTTTCTAGTCAGCCAAAAACTGAAGCCTGCCGTCATCGGCTTTAATGCAATAAACGAAAGGCTATGCAGTCTTCGCGTGCGAGTCAAGTTTAAGAACATAAGCCTCATAAACGTTCACGGACCTACAGAGGAGTCCACTGACGACGAAAAAGAAGAATACTACGAGAACGTTGAATGCCTTCCCAAGATACGTTGTGAAAATCGTTCTTGGTGATTTGAATGCAAAAATAACTCGGGGCCGGTTTTCGGGCACTACACAGGTTCCCATAGTTTGCATGAGAACACTAATGACAATGGACTACGAGTCATCGAAAAACTTGGTCGTTGCAAGTACCAGGTTTCCGCGTAAAGTTATTCACAAAGCCACCTGGGTATCACCTGATGGAGCCACTCGCAACCAAATCGACCACGTGCTGATACATCGCCGCCAGTTCTCGAGTCTGATGACGGTACGAACGTACCGAGGTGTCAACGTCGACTCGGATCACTTTCGTTGGTACAGTTTTCCCAGCGCGGATTGCCTTACGGAGACGTATTGCATCCGCGGATTTGAATCAACACGCAATGATAGTACCAGTAACACCTTTGGTCATGCGCTAAGACTCGCCCTCGAAGAACTCGACGGAGGAAGAGTAAGTCCTAGGGCCAGAATGCTGGGCGTAGAAGAGAAATGGACACACCTTAAGAATACTGTCATTAGTAGTGCCAACTCCATCTTAGGCAGTAGTCGTAGAGATCTGAGCGACTGGTTTGATGGTGAGTGGAAACTAGCGACTGAACGTAAGAATACTGCATACCGGGCAATGCAGTAGTCTCATAGCACGCGGGTATGCGAGGAGAAATACAAAGAGCTCAGAAGATCTAAAAAAAAGACTCCACAGACAAAAGAAAAGTGCCTGGGAAAAAAATCTAGCCTGTGAAATAGAGAAAAGTAGAGAGCGAGGTCCGCAACAGGCGTGGAAGTTCTACCAAATAATCCGCAGTATGACGCGGTACACGCCACGCTGTACTTACTGCAAGGATAAAGAGGGTAATCTGATCAGCGAAATTGTAGGCATTTTGGAGCCATGGGAAGTGCACTTCAATGAATTGTTAAATGGTCAGCTCACAGAAGAATTGGAGGCTCCACCAATGCAAGATCAAGACCAAATGCTGCCGCCACAAAGCATTGAGGAAACATTAAAAGCCATAAGACAACTCAAATCAAATAAAGCCTCTGGAGCTGATGGCATACCAGCTGAGCTGAACAAACAAGGAGGGACAGCGTTACATCACCCAATTCATGAGATCGTGGTGCACGTATGAGCGCAAGAGGAGATACCGGAAGATTGGCGTCGTGGTATAATTTGCCCCATACATAAGAAGGGAGATATCACATTGTGCAGCAACTTTAAGGGTATAACATTGCTGAGTACCGCCTATAAGATACTCTCCACTATCCTACAAGACCGGATAGCCCCATACGCTAAAGCCATCATTGGTCAATATCGGTGTGGCTTCATCCCAGGCAAATCAGCAATTGATCAGATATTCACCCTTAGGTAGGCGATGGAAAAATGTCGGGAATTTAAGATTCCATTATATCATCTATTTATAGACTTTAAGGCCGCCTACGACAGCATAGCCAGGGTAGAACTATATAATGCCATAAGAGAGTTCGGCATTCCAAAGAAATTGATACGACTTTGTAGGTTGACCATGACCAGCGTAACTAGTCAAGTAAAAATAGCGGGATTGCTGTCCAAACCAATAAACATCTTTAATGGACTCCGACACTGGGACTGCACAGTAATGAGGGGAAAACCAAGTACATGGTGGCAACTTCTGCGAAGAGAAGACCTATTGTTGGTCAAACAATCAGGGTAGTGGAGAACGAATTTGAAGTAGTGCAATCCTTTAACTAGCTTTGGTCAATAGTATAAGCCGAAAACAATATGGAAGAAGAAATACGCGAACGGCTGATCAAATCCAACAAAGCCTACTATGGTCTATCAAGGCTCTTTAAATCTCGAAATTTATCCAGAACATCCAAGCTACTACTGTACAAGACCATGGTCTTACCAGTACTCATGTATGGATCCGAAACCTGGGTGCTCAATAAAAGGCACTCTGAACTCTTAGCCGCGTTCGAGAGAAAGGTCTTAAGGCGAATTGTTGGCCCCGTTTGTGAGGGAGGAGGGTTCCGAAGACACTACAACCATAAGTTGCACGCAATCTACCTTGAAGCTAATATTGTAAGAAAAACAAGTTCGGCAGACGGGACACCTAGCTCGAATGAGCGAAGAGGAGCCTGCCCGGAAAGTCCTTTGTGGTAGGATTTATGGAATGGGACAACGCGGCAGACCTTGTTTGCGATGGAGGGATGGCGCTGACCAGGACGCCCAGAGCCTGGGAGGGTGACACTGGACGACATCGGCTCGAAATCCGGACTGGTGGAGAGATTTGTTAAATAAGGCCAAGATCGGATCCCGGTTGTAGTGCCGATGATGATGAACTGACATCCAAAATCACTCTGATTAGGTTGAAACATAGCCAATCACTTTTGTGAAGTTGACACACGTGTGCATTTATTTTCAAATGCGACATCCAACTCCCGGAAGGTTTTTTCATACATAAACGACGTATTAAATATATTCCTGTATCATAAGTCTAAATTTCATTATTTCCCAATATATTATATTCTTAAGTCTGTTACAGACCTCGCGTCCATGTCCTCACTCAACAACCAATAATTTCTTCAAATTTCCCCTCTCTACCTGTAAATGAAATAAATATCGTCAAGTATCTAATTTGCATAAACTACTTTATGCAGATTCTACTTGGCAAAAAATATAATAAAAAAGGCGTTGGCGCCGAATAAAAAATAAAAACGTTAACCGCATAAAAATAATGAATGACACAGAAGGATCTCTAGCCTTCATGTGTCATTCATGATCAAGGCCAGAAACAAATTGGAATTAACATTTTCTGCCAGCAAAACAAAAAAGGAGCAAAAGATACTCCTATTGCAAGAACTACTGTAACAGTTGGGCACATAAGTATCCGAAGTGCAACCGCACCGGTTCCACTGCAATTCATTATAAAAATCAGGATCAATTATTGTCAACATCAATATCATCAACAGACTAGCCAGCTGAACAGGGGGAGTCAAGAACTCAACGCTCCTCTGCAACGTGCATACCAGTGACCAGCAACAACGACCGCTCCGCGGTCCGATCCACAAGTAAGTCACTTCCCTCTCGGTTTTCTTTTATCGGGTTTTCCAATAGGGACTTGACAATTTTTTTTTTAAATAAAACGCAAACCATTTGAGATATTTCAAAAACTTTACTATCGACTTGAAGTACAATCACAACATTTATGAATGGAATTCGACTTCGTTCATATGGCCACCGCGGGTACGTTTGCAGCGATTGATTCGTTGGACCCAATTTTCGATGCCTCGGCCACACATTTCGGCCGAAATGGCTGCTATTTCGCGGTCAATGTTGGCTCTGAGCTCTCCCAACGTCATCGGCTTGTTCGCATAGACCAATTACTTGACGTAGCCCCAAAGAAAATAGTCTAGAGGCGTTAAATCGCACGAACGAGGCGGCCAACCGACTGGCCCATTTCTTGAGATAACACGCTCATCAAACTTACTCTTCAATAAATCGATGGTATCGTGTGGCTGTGGCTTGTGGCACCGCCCTGTTGAAACCACTTGTCGCCCAAGTCCATATCTTCCAATTCGGGGCAAAAATAATCGGTAATCATCGTGCGATAACGATGGCCATTCACAGTAACGTGAGGATCGTTATCGTCGACGAAAAAATATGACCCAATGACGCCGCCGGCATGCAAATCGCACCAAACAGTTATTTTTTCTGGATGAAGCGGTGATTCATAAAGCACATGTGGATTTTCACCCGACCAATAACGCATGTTTTGCCAAATTGCATTGAGCAAAAATAAACTTCGTCACTGAAGATGATTTTGCGATGAAATTCATCATCTTGGCGGACCTTTTCCAGAGCCCAATCGGAGAACGTAGGTCGCTTCAAGTGGCCCATCGGCTTCAATTCTTGAGTCAGCTTGATCTTGTATAGGCGTAAACCAAGATTCTTAAGCAAAATTCGCCATAAAGTGGTGTGCGGGATGCCCAATTCTTGAGAACGCCGTGGAATTGACTGATTTGGATCGTTTGCTACGGACGCCTGAACGGCAGCGATATTTTCGACACTTTGACCAACCCGTTGTCTCACTGGCACGGCAACATCACACAACGATTATGTAGACTCAAATGTTTGCACTAAACTTGTTATTGCCCGTCTACTAGGGCGAGATTTACGACCGCAAATTGTGGTTAACGCTCTTAAAGTTGCGGTCACCGACTCCAAATTTCGGTAGTAAATTTTTATAAATAGCAGACATTCGTTCGTGTACTTAAACATGATGAAAATGTTGAGTTTACTGAATAAATTGACAGTGACAGCTCGATGATTAGTGAAAGGGTGCGTTCACAAATCAAATTCAAAGTTGTCAAGTCCATATTGGAAAACCCTTTATTACAACAAGTCCACAGCATTGACGCGGGGTCGAACCTACCCATGAATACAAATTGGGAGATTTCCAAGAAATTCAATCAAACACGTTCTGTCGATAAAGGATTAATTTATTAATTTAAATTACTGTCCACCATCTACAAGGATACTATAAGGGTTCTCCGCAAATACATCGTCTACGACCAGTGAATATAATTCGGAAAATAAACTACTTAATGATGGAGTAAAATGTGATGTAATATATTGGGAATTCATATTCATAAGAAGATTCAAAAAGTTAGAAAATAATTGGTTGCCTTGGAAAATATTTGAAAGCTCGTAAGACACGTGTTCGGCAGAGAATTCAAATATGGGATTTACGACACGGAGATATGTTGCTCGACTCCGAACTTCAGGCTTTCCAGTAAAGGCAAATCTTGCGGTTATATTGTCTGAAAAATAATTGTTAAGTCGTTTAGTTCGGAGAAGACTAATAAACAGATTAAACTGATTTTAATAATTAAAAGTCATATCTTAATCAATAATACTTACAAGCAGCAATCCGAATATCTCCCTTTCCATTTATTGGCATACCAAACAATCGTCCTACCGTACTATAGTTGCCAGTTATAGTAAACTGTGACTGCACATACCGTATTTCGTGGGGCCCAGTGAGGTCCTTGCCGAATCCACTAATGAGAAGATAGATCAGTAAATTAGGTTTCTGTTTAGCTTAAGTAGTGGTCTATATTTCGTTTTTATTTCTTTAATTACTTGTTCGCATTGCATTCATATCTGTCACTGTATTCATCCCCCTTGATTCGGAATTTCTGCCTTCTTTTATGCTGTGTTGCCATTTTGACACCTCGCTAAGTCTTGCGTTTCCCTGCCTAACCTAATTAATCTCGCCCATTACACCTCCTTTTCTTTTACTCTTCTTTTATTAATAATGTATAAAATGATTTTCTCCGTGTTCTGCATGTCTCTTCCTCATCATCATCATCATCATCATCGGCACTACAACCTGCAACCGGTCTTGGCCTTATTTAGCAAGTCCTGAGGCTTGTTAAATTTTCCATAATGTTTTTTTTTTTTTTTTTTGTTTTTTCCGGGCAAGGTCATTAGTCTTGCGCCAGAGGCTTCCCGACGGGGAATCGAACCCCGGTTTCCCGCGTGACAGGCGGGTATACTAACCAGTATACTATTGAGGAGCATGTCTCTTCCTACCTTTCCTAATTTTTGGTCAATACACTTTCTTTTCGATCTTCCTTCACTTTGGTACAAATAATTAACTTATGGTTGTGGCTTTGTTTTTGAACTTACAACTCTAACTAATATAAATATACTTACATGACTTGTATAACTTTTATTAAGTTGTGGCCGTAATAGATGAACGGATGGAAATCCAGATTGAAATCGACGGGGCCGCCGTCGTTTGGATTTGGAATTATGAGATGAGGGATCACTAAGGGCTCTTCAAGAATTGTGTTCACATCTGGGAAATCTGTAACAAAAGTTCTAAATTAAGGAACTTATGACACCACACAACAGCTGATGTCAGACGTTACCGCTCTTCCCGGTGGAGAAAATATTATTAAGAGTATCCTTCAAACAAGTTTGGTCTCCAGCTCTGCATGCTTTAAATGTAGGTGCTGCAAAATATTCGAAAATTTTAATCATGGAAAGCTAACGAACGAAAGGTCCTTCCGTACGTAGTTCAGAGAGAACGATATCCGTGAGTAACGCGAAAACAATTTGAATTACTACTCGCTGAGATAACATTATTCGAATAACCGATTGTGATAAAATGTGAGTTGCTATAAAGCACTATTTCTTTTATACTTGTCTATTTATATAGTGCAACAAGTTGAATTAGGCAATGCAGTAGAAATAACACATTTTGTCGGAAAGTACATCACCACAAACTTCTGTTGGGTTTTCCGTCAGGTGGAAAATTGATTTTCTGATCAATAACAAATATTTCAATTAAAAAACCTTCATCCGGATAATTATGCATATAGAAAAAAGAGTGTCATGATCGTTGTTGATATTATATCTGAAGGTAATAGTATCTTTGACATTTGTAAAGGTTATCACTCGTGGCCTTTGTAAAGTGAAGAATAGAGCTCGAAAGACGAACGATTTTGATAGAACTTACAATAATTATATTTGGGTTTGTAAGAGTGCAAAATAATTCCAATACGGGTTATTAAACAGTATTTTACATACGGGTGGGTGAATAAATTATGCTGCCTATGATCTAAATCAATTGAAGGGAGCTCAAGCAATTAACCTAGGTTATCACAAAAAGATGCTGAAGACAAAAATATGTATGCCATAAAATATACAAAAAACAATCTCACGAAAAACCCGCTAGGCGTAGGTGTGATGAGCCGACACTACCCTAAGGGAACAAATCATCAAGAAAATACCGACTCGGCAAAAAGAAGCCGTAAGGAAAAACGGAAAAAGCGGGATATACGCGTCGGGACGTGGAATATTCGAACGTTATATAAACCAGGCGTGATACAGACGGTCGTAGAAAACGCGAAACAATATAAAATGGACATCGTCGCGCTTCAGGAAGTCCGACTCCCACATCAAGTAATCGAATCCAATGGGTTTACACTGGCGTGCGGAGGTACCGATACAAATAACCTCGGAACTGGCTTCATCATAAGCAAGAAGATTACGTCCCATGTAAAAGATGTGGAATTTATTAATGATCGAATGTCGGTGCTAAAAATACAGGGATCATGGTACAATTATGTATTTATAAACGTACACGCCCCAACAGAATCTACGGACGAAGAAACGAAGGACACATTCTACGAGACCCTAGAGGAAGTATTTGATGGGATCTCATCATTCGATGTTAAAATCCTCCTCGGGGACCTCAATGCGAAAATTGAGAAAGAAGACATCTTCCAACCAACTATAGGTAAGGAGAGCCTACACGACATTTCAAATGGTAATGGAATTCGAATTCTCAAGTTCGCAGCGTCCAAAGATCTGCTAGTGAAAAGCACGTGTAACCAAATAGACCACTTCCTCATAGACAAAAGACACCACTCGAATATCCTTGACGTAAGATCATATAGAGGAGCAGATTGCGACTCCGATCACCTTCTAGTGATGGGCAAAATTAGAAGTCGGCTCGCAGCAAACCCACATGGGCAATCACGGGAGACCAGCAAAAAGTTCGACATTGATAAACTAAAAGACCTGCGCAAAAGGGGTGAATATCAAGACGAACTAACGAATAGATTTAGCATTTTTTTTTGTTTTTGTTTTTTTTTTTTATTAGACTTCTCTCGGGAGAGGCGAACCTATAGCGCCGAGTGGGCGCCCCGAGATGCCATCAAATAACTGTTGCAATTCTTTTTGAACAGTTGCAGGTTGTAACGCTCCGGGAACACTTGCGTGGAATGCGACTTCCACAGCTTCCCCGCTCTATAACGGAACGAGTTCTGATGCAGGGATGTTTCCGCCGTCGGGAGATGAACCACAAACGGGTGCGATCCGTCGGATTGCCTTGTGGAGCGCATATAAACCGAATTGCGTGGAACAATACCAGGAATCTCCGAAGAACAGCGCCCGTGATAGTACCTGTAAAACAGACAGAATTCGGCTATGCGCCTTCGATGTGGTAGCGACTGTAGTCCCGACGTCAGCGCCGAGTCCCCAATCAGGCGGATCGCTCGTCTCTGCACGCTCTCAAGTAGGTCGAGGGTATGTTTAGGAGCCGAGCTCCAAACATGAGAGCAATATTCGAGCGCGGGTCTAATTTGGAATTTATATAGGAGAAGAAGTTGGGCCGGAGTAAAATATTTCTTGGCTCTAAAAAGATAACTCAGTTTTCCTGAGGCTGACCTAGCGATACTCGACATGTGTTTATGCCATGATACATTCCCACAGACCGGGACGCCGAGCAATTTCAAACTTTCCCCAGCCTCGAGGGCCCGGCCATTCATCATCAGCTGTGGAACCGATGATCCAGTTTTCTTTGAGAATGTTGTATACTGGGTCTTGGGTGCATTGAAGTCGACGAAATTGGCCTTTCCCCACTGCAGGACTTTATCCGGATCCCGATTCAGAGCGTCAACCTGTCTACATCTCAGCTGGTGTGACGTCGATGCACCAATCGGCCGATCACTCGAAAAGGAGGAAACAAGCGTACTATCATCCGCAAAACTGAACTCTTTGTTATCCGTTGTCTCCAACAAATCGTTTATGTAAAGCAAAAACAAGGTTGGAGCCAAAATAGAACCTTGGGGCACCCCCGAATTAACAGGATACATATCCGAACACTCGCCGTCCACAACCACCCGGATCGATCGATTCTCGAGGAAGCTCCTCGTCCAGTCGCAAAACTGTTGGGTAAGTCCATATGAACGAAGTTGGCTCAGCAATGCCCCGTGCCAGACGCGGTCAAAAGCCTTGGAGATATCCAATGCGACCGCTCTTGACTCACCATGCCGTTCAATCGCAGATGTCCATATATCGGTTATAAGTGTCAAAAGGTCTCCTGTGGACCGCCTGCCACGGAATCCGTATTGCCGATCATTCAGAAGACCGTTGCACTCCAAATACTTAACTAACTCTGTATTGATGACTTTTTCCATTACCTTAGATAAAATAGAGAGTAATGCTATCGGACCGTAATTTTGTGGGAGACACTTTTTTCCCGTCTTTGGGATTGGCCGAACTCGAGCGATTTTACAGCAGGCAGGAAAGGTCCTCCGTGCACAAGATAAGCGGAAGAGTCTGCCAAGAACCGGCGATAGTTCTCGAGCACAGTTCTTAAGGACTATTGCTGGAATTCCGTCCGGGCCGGTTGCCTTCCTACAATCCAGTTCACGTAGAATGCGTTGAATAGTGCGCGGACGAAATCTCACATCCCGCATCGAAGACTGTACCGGCGAGATCACAGGTGGGTCCAAAAGGCCGGGATCGAGGTTTGAATTCGTGGAAAATAAATTCGTGAACAAATTAGGTTTATCCTTTGAATTCGTGACTAACGTCCCGCTGTCTGCCACCGACGGGGGGGAAGAGGAGGATCCGAAGTTACCCCGACAGCTTTTGCCATTGACCAGAAGGAGCGCGAACCAGTTGGGCACCGACGGAGCTTACTGATCACCCTGTCGTTGTGAACCTTCTTCGCGGTATCAATCGCCTGGTTGCACGCGTTTCTGATTCTAACAAAATTCGTTCTGTTAACATCGGTGGGATTGGAGCGCCATTGCTTAAAAGCTCTATTTTTTGCCGCTGTGATCAGCTCGCATTTTTTGTCAAACCAAGGTTTATCAGACGAACTTCGTTTGATGGAATGTGGAATATACATCTCCATCCCCAGAAGAATAATCTCTGATACCGACTCCGCGCAAGCGTTAACATCGGAGTCCCCGAAGCACACCTTGGACCAGTGAAAGGATGCGAAGAAATCTCGCAAATCGTCCCAGTTAGCAGCCCCATATTTCCATACATGGCGAAGCTGCCTAGGCCGGTTATTCGCTTGATATGCAAGTGGTTACGCGACAGATACCAAGCAGTGGTCTGAGTTTCCCAGTGGCGCAGAAATCTCTACGGTATAAATACTAGGTTCGGATGTCAAAACCAGATCCAGGGTGTTCGCATAATCGCCTCGGGCATCCGGCACTCACGTTGGTTCCTCCACAAGTTGAGTCAAGTTGTGGTATACAACAAACATCTCCGCTAACCTCCCAGCCTCGTCGGTTCTGTTAGAATTTAACAACCAGCCGGAATTGTGCACATTAAAATCGCCAAGGACAACAATTTCAGAAGCTGGGTGGTTGATCTGTATCCAGTCGACGGTATGTGAAAGATATTCGAAAAATGGCGCCGGTCGATCGTCATTCGGGGAGCGGTAAAGACAACAAAGAAATTTAACGGAATTCCTCAATACGACCCTCAACCATATGATGTCCATATTATTGGGTGCCAACGCCTCCATCCTCTGGCAAGCCAGATCGGACAGCGCGAAGACGCAGACTCCGCCATTAAAACGGAATCTGGAATGTAAGTCGTGTCCTGAGCAACGAAGATATATCGAATCAGTTGACGAATCGACCTGGGTCTCAGTTAGGGCAAGGATATCCGATTTCGTGGTTTGCAAATATTGGTGGACGGCGTTTATGTTCATATTGGTGAAACCGATGCCCCTGATGTTACAAAATGCCGTCACCAGTCGAGCGTGGGCCGAGCCTCGAGAGCGAGCCCGGTTATTCGATGACGAACCTCTTAAAGTTCCATTATTTATCATGATATCTGCATGATGTTCCCCCTGACATAGTCCCCGCAGGAGATCCGAATGGGAGACTAGTTTACCTCCGCAATTCTTTATATCAGAAGGTACCATTATGACTTATCCCCGTGTCAGTCCGGGCCATCAGAAACACATCCGAAACCCCGTCGAAGATTTCTCTCGGCGATATCGCGGAATGTACAGCGTGACGGGGTGGAATCTCACCTTGGGACCGACTACCACCTAACCAACCTTTTATCGAACCGGTCCATCAGCCAAGCTCCGAAAGATGGCCAGGGATTTCTCCCGGCCATTTCACGGAGCCTATAGCTTAATGGGGTGATATTTCACCGGGCGCACAGGGCGTTGGGACCCCGGCTACCACTCGGCCTTTAGTCACCTCTTACGACAACCTGGCCTAGCTGTGAGTATATTCTAACGCCCTACTCACAGGGCTCATCCTAAAGAATGGGAGTAGCGAGGAAGAGGAAACAAATAATCTGGACACTAAATGGGCATCGGTTAGAGACTCAATCAAACAAACGGTCGAAAAGGTATTAGGATTTAAGAAAACCATTAAGTCCAAACCTTGGTTTGACGATGAGGTCGAAGATCGAAGAACGTAAACGCCTCAGAGTGATCCACTTAGAAAGATATGATAAACTCAACGCAGAAAAATATGCGACAATTCGGAAAGAGACAATGAGACCTTTCAAACGCAAAAAAAAAAAAAAACGCGAATCGGAGAAGACTTGGATCGAAAAAATCCTAGAAAATTCTAGAGCAAAGAACATTAGAGGTATGTATGTCGGCATAAATTCAATTACAAATGTCTACCGAGGGAGAGCCAAAATAATCCAAGACACAAACGGCTGTCTGCTGACAGAAACAAACAATATCGTGACAAGATGGAAGCAGTACTTTGAAAACCTGCTCAATGTGCGCACCCATCAACCACAAATCAACGCACCTGACGTACATACAGCTGAGCCTCAGATCCCAGAGCCCTCTTTCGACGAAGTTGTAGACGCAATAAATCGATTAAAAAACAACAAAGCTCCCGGAGTCGACTGCACACCGGCAGAGCTTGTGAAGCATAGAGGAGAGGCAACTGCTCGAAAGATCTGTGGGGAGGAAGTATGTACATGGTGGTATGTGTGCTATCGTTCAGATCGATGCTAATCACACGTGCTCGACAGCAGTGGCAACAGGCAGGCGGTAAAGACAAAAGGGAGAAATAACCAAATGCGCCGTTGGTAATGCGGGTCATTGTTTACGCGATGCCTCGTCGCTATTATCGACGTTGGGAGAAAAAAAGGTGCTAAAAGCAAATTGGATGTTTATGGCATCTCTGACTGCAATAGAAACCGGGTTCATGTTTGCATTAGGAAATGCTGGAGAATTTGGTTTCAGCGTCTATTGCGCTAATCATATGCAGCTGCTTGGGTTGTTTATTGATAAGAAAAACAAAAAAGGTTGCCAGGCAATGTGTATGAAAAGGTACATGACGCGGCTTGGAAAATAGACGGCGCAATATTTATGGTCTCTGTCATGACGGTTACATTGAATGCAATCCGAATCATTTTGTTTACAGGAATTTGTCTGGTACCGAATTGGTTTAGAATACCAGATAAGCAAAGAAAGAAATCTTACCGAAAATTGTATGCGAAGGGATGCATGAAAAGGTAAGTTTTCTTTATAGGGATTTTAAGATTATAGATGGTGATCTATATAATGCGTGAAGCATTTACAGGTACTAATACTGTTGCATTAGCGAACTTAAGGAAGTTGGGTACTAATTATGGGGGTTTTTTAGGTAAGTGGACCGTAGGGTTTGGCGGAACCGCTACAGATCCACGAACTGATTAAAACAATATGGGATAAGGAAGTCATTCCGGAAGAATGGAAAACCTCAATAGTCGTTCCCAATTTCAAAAAAGGCGACAGATCTGACTGCAAAAATTACAGAGGAATATCATTGCTCCCAACCACATACAAAATACTAACAAATGTCATACTGGGGAGAATCACACCGTACGTAGGAGACATATTGGGAGACTACCAATGCGGATTCCGTAGGAAGCGGTCAGCGAGCGACCAAATGTTCACAATAAGGCAACTGGGGGGGTTCTCTATACTACATGGAGAACCAACCCACAATTTCAACCAAATTTCAACCTTATTTCGACCGCATTCAGCGTGTCATATCAACCCCTATCCCACCATTCAGTTAATTCACCTGAAAATCATGTTTTCCAAAAGGATGCATAGCTAAACTCATTATTCTATGCAGACAATGCATAATTGAGTTTAGCTACCCTTTTGCAATACGGCAACTCCATTTCGCTAACCCATGTGATTTCCACCGGAAATTGCATTTCATGTCGGTTAGCAACGGCATAGTCGGACCAAACGACGCGGTTGCATAATCATGCAACCGCTGGGGAAATTATCAAAGTATTTAATTTAGTTCCCACGATCAGATTTCCATAGCCGATTCGGCGTCCTATTTACTTTCCCCAGACACTCCATTCGCTGGGGATCAATGATCTCTTCTTGCAGGTGAATAGCTACAAAACATTTTCCCCTCCTTTCCGTTTTTATCGTCCCATAGTTCAATGTACTCTGAGATCACCACAGTCACCGCACTAGGTCAGTGGGACATCCTCAGATGCTGCATTGATACAAGCACACAAGCTAAGTCAACCCCGGAGTTATGGCGCTCTCTCTTTTGTTCTTTCCACCCTTCGCATGCCCGGCGACTGTCGAATGATGTGCAAGTATTATTCACCTCGCTGAGACATGCAACTGAATAGATTCATGAGAGAGCGCGATGATGATTGGCTAATAGCCGCGCAAATAAGAAATCCCAATTTTCATCCCTAATTCCAATCAGTTGAATATTAACCACTGTTTCTTTTTTCAGTCGAGTCACAACATTGGCACTGTCGAGTTAGTTAAACTACAAGAAAAGGTATTAAAATCTCGTTCCCAAAAAGTCGAATATTGTCGTTGCGCGAGTCACATCTCAACACCAAAGTGCTCACATGCATTTGGGTAAAATTTTTAATTACCGCGGTCACAGTGTCGAGAAAGAAGTGTTTCAACTTGTATAATATTTATAAAAAAAAAACAATTTAATAATATTAATAATAAGTTCTAAGTTAAGTAAAGAAAAACAAAACAATAAAAACGGATTAACATCAAAACATCATTCCTGTGCTCCAGCGTTTCATTTACTTTTCCCGTGACAATGGAATATATTTTTGTGGACAATTTAATTGGCGACTTGGATTTCAGCGGAACTACAAGTGGGAAGAAAGTGAACCAAGTGCCCGTATTTTGGCATAATACTTCGAACCCCACACAACTACTGGAAAAGAATTGGGAATACGGAGAGACGGTTCACCAACTGTTCGTTGACTTCAAAAAAGCCTACGACTCAGTCGCACCTACGACTCAGACTCTAACATATTTTAGTTGAGTTGGATATGCCGAAAAAATATGCAGACCCCATTCAAATCCGCATGAACGAAAACAAAAGGGCGAGTCAGAATAGAAAACCACCTCTCAGAACCATTTGAAATCCGGGACGGACTAAAACAGGGGATGGCCTCTCACCATGTCTCTTTAACCTTGTCCTCGAGTATGTCATCAGAAAGGTACAAGAACGCAACATGACCGGATCATCCATGGACGGGGTCGCACAAGTGCTCGCATATGCGGATGACATCGCCGTTTTGGGCGATAATCTAGAAACTGTAAGTAAAAACTCTGAAATCATCATGCAAGCGGCAGAAAAGGTGGGCCTAGAAATAAATGAAAATAAAACGAAATACATATATGGCCAGAGCAGGTGGACATCAGAGAATACACATAAACATCAGAGGCAGGATATTTGAAAATGTCAAAGAATTTAAATACCTGGCAACAATACTGAGGGCCAGTAACGAAATGTCGAAGGAAATTAACAAAACATTACACTCCGCCAACGCTGGTTGGCATGCAGTCAGTAAACTGCTAAAATCCAAACTGCTATCACAGAATATAAAGCTCCGTGTCTATAGAACCATAATCATGCCGATAGTTCTATATGGATGCGAAACATGGGGTCTCACAAAACGGGAAGAAAACAAATTCCGCGTATTCGTGAATAAAGTTTTAAGGGGTATCTTTAGCAGTAAATATGATGAGGAGGCAGGACAATGGAGGAAACTCCATAATCACGAATTGGAAGCGCAATACTACAATGGTGAGAGTAATCAAGTCGCGAAGATTAAGATGGGCCAGACACGTGGCGTGAATGGGCAACGATAGGACCGTGCATAGAATTCTTGACGGTAAGTCAACGGGAAAGAGACCGACAGGACGGCTGCGACGGAGATGGGAGGACAATGTTAGGTTGGATCTTGAGGAGATCGGATCGGATGGTCGAACGTGGAAGGAGATTGCACAGGACAGGGAACAATGGCGGAGTCGAGTCGGTGAGGTCATGAACTTTCGGGGTCCTACAGGCCAATAAATAGTAGTTGATAATAAATAAATAAATAAATAAATAAAAATATATATAAATAAGCATATATAATATAACAATAATCACCATTATCATCATCATCAGCATCATCATCATCGGCACTACAATCGGGATCTGGTCTTGGCCTTATTTAACAAATCTCTTCACCGGTCCCGATTTCGAGCCGATGTCTCCAGTTTGGCACTCCCAGGCTCTGGGCGTCCTGGTCTACGCCATCCCCCCATCCCAGACAAGGTTTACGCGCTGTCTCCTTCCATACATCCTGCCTCAAAGAACTTTCCGGGCAGGCTCCTCGTCGCTCATTCGAGCTAGGTGTCCCGTCCACTGGAGTCTACCGAGCTTAATTTTTCTTACAGCATTACCTTCAAGGTAGATTGCGTACAACTCATGGTTGCAGCGTCTCCGGAATCGTCCTCCCTCACAAACGGGGCCAACAATTCTCCTTAAGACCTTCCTCTCGAACGCGGTTAGGAGTTCAGAGTGCCTTTTATTGAGCACCCAGGTTTCCGTTCCATACATGAGTACTGGTAAGACCGTGGTCTTGTACAGCAGTAGCTTGGATGTTCTGGATAAATTTCGGGATTTAAAGAGTCTTCATAGACCGTAGTAGGCTTTGTTGGATTTGATCAGCCGTTCGCGGATTTCTTCTTCCATATTGTTATCGGCTGATACTATTGACCCAAGGTAGTTAAAGGATTGCACTACTTCAAATTCGTGCTCCACTACCCTGATAGTTTGACCAACGTTAGGTCTTCTCTTCGCAGAAGTTGCCACCATGTACTTAGTTTCCCCCCATTAATGTGCAGTCCCAGCTTTTGTGCCGCCTGCTCGATCTGGGTGAAGGAGTCGGCCGATTCGTTTCTACCGATGATGGCGATGTCATCTGCGTAGGCAAATATCTGGCTGGACTTGGTGACAATAGTCACTCTAGCTGTGACGCCAGAGTCACGGATTGCTTTCTCCAACGCCAGGTTGAAGAGGAGGCAGGCCAGACCGTCCCCTTTTCGGAGTCCATTAAAGATGATAATTGGTTTGGACAGCAATTTCGCTATTTGTACTTGACTAGTTACGGTGGTTATGGTCAACCTACAAAGTGGTATAAATTTGTTTGGAATGCCGAACCCTCTCATGGCATTATATAGTTGTACCCTGGCTATGCTGCCGTAGGCGGCCTTAAAGTCTATAAATAGATGATATAATGGAATCTTAAATTCCAGACATTTTTTCATCGCCTACCTTAGGGTGAATATCTGATCAGTCGCTGATTTGCTTGGGATAAAACCACACTGATATTGACCAATAATGACTTTAGCGTATGGGGTTATCCGGTCTTGTAGGATAGTGGAGAGTATCTTATAGGCGGTACTCAGCAATGTTATACCCCTATAGTTGCTGCACAATGTGATATCTCCTTTCTTATGTATGGGGCAAATTATACCGCGACGCCAATCTTCCGGTATCTCCTCTTGCTCCCATACGTACACCACGATCTCATGAATTGCGTCAAGTACCGCTGTACCTCCTTGTTTGATCAGCTCAGCTGGTATGCCATCAGCTCCGGGGGTTTTATTTGATGTCATCTGTCTGATGGCTTTTACTGTTTCCTCAATGCTCGGTGACGGCCGCATTTGGTCTTGATCTTGCATTCGTCGACCCTCCAATTCTTCTGTGAGCTGACCATTTAACAATTCATTGAAGTGCACTTCCCATCGCTCCAGAATGCCTTGAGGATCGGTGATCAGATTATCCTCCTTATCCTTGCAGTAAGTGCAGCATGGTGTGTACCGCGTCTTACTGCGCATTATTTGGTAGAACTTCCGCGCCTGGTGCGGACCTCGCTCTCTACTTTTCTCTATTTCACAGACAAGGTTCTTTTCCCAGGCACTTTTCTTTTGTCTGTGAAGTCTTTTTTCAGATCTTCTGAGCTCTTTGTATTTCACCTCGCGCACCCGCGTACTATGAGACTGCTGCATTGCCTGGTATGCACTCATCATCAAACCAGTCGTTCTGATCTCTACGACTACTGCCTAAGATGGAGTTGGCAGTACTTATGACAATATTCTTAAGGTGTGTCCATTTCTCTTCTACGCCCGGCATTCTGGCCCCAGGACTTACTCTCCCCCGTCGAGCTCTTCGAGGGCGAGTCTTAGCGCATGACCAAATGTGTTACTGGTATTCTCATTGCGTAAGGTAGCCGTGTTGATTCGAATCTGATCCGCGGATGCAATATGTCTCCGTGAGGCTGTGGCTGTTCTACGAACGACACAACCCACTATAGGTTGAGCTATCATCGTTTCACCAAAGGAACATACTCACCTATATGCATTACACGTGCCCACAGACACGTTTCCCAAAAGTCCTTACTTCGGCCTGAAACAAAACGTAACATTCCAAATACCCCAACATTGAATTCAATAGTAAAAATCAATCGAACTTAACGTTCAAAATTCCCTAATATTGAATTCAACGCATCCATCCAATGTATCCATTCGATCCATCCATTAAACGCATTTTTCTGAAAACAAACAGAATAATCTCCTCATGTAGCTAATAGCAATTAGCACCATAAATTCCTCACAAGATCCCAAACCGACAAGCGCACGTGCGCAAACAAAGACCTAGCAATTCTTGCGATCATAAACATCGTAAACGCCTATCCCACGCTAGATGTTATGATTAAGAAATGCGATCTACAAACCAAATCCCACGGTTCCTTTGTTACCCATCTGAAGCACACAAAAACTCTGTTGTCGTAAGCCAGATGGGTAACGTAAATAAAGCCCATGATAGGATCAAGAAAGAAGTGGCGGCACGCTTAATCCTTCGAAACAAGACTCCGATAAGAAGTTGGAATCGAAAACCAAAATGGAAATTTTCTCTTGAAGATAAGAGACAGTTAGGATGGATAGGAAAATGTAGATAGGGCAGTCGTCTTAGGGAAAATTAATTCGAACAGAGATCTGAATCCCAGACTACACCTCGACCTGGCAGTGGTAGCCGATCCCCAGATCTGGACCTCAATTGCGCCACGAAATGGTCGCGGTGTGGTGGTAAGTAACTGCTGAGGACAGTTTCTGTGGGGGCCACGTATTTGGTGGCGGTAATTTAATTGAAAAATTGAAAATTCTCTTACCTGAGAACCTGGGCGGTGGTAGGTATCTGCACTGGGCGAGGGCTGCGTTCAGAGCAGCGGTAGTTGGTTCCACAGTCTGGTTCCAGCAGGCTGTGCCGCGAACTGGTCTCGGTGTGGTTAGTTGTTAGTTACCTGCTCTTGAGACAGCGTGCACCACGAATTTGGCGGGGTAGAGTTCAATTTGGTTTCAGGAATCAGACTGCTGACGCCATTGCTGTGTTGCCGTATTCGATCGAGAATTCAAACGCCAGGAGACACCATAGTGTTCCAAACGCGTGTGTTCAGCGCTTGTCTGACACACAAATCTGTTTGGCCAGGAGACATCAAATTGTGTGTCCAACAAGCGTTGAACACACCTAGTCGAACAGAGAGTTACAGAGAACCCAATAAGGAGGTCGGTCCGCGCAGCGATATCGTGAAAAAAAAAGGAATAACGTTCAAGGTAGTTTTCAAAAACGGTGCAACTTAAGATAAACGAAAAATCAAAAGTGTGTCCTAGAAGTAAGTTGAGACCGAACTCTAAAACAAAAATAGAATTCAAAAATAAAGACAAAACATTTCGTGTTTCAATTTTGTGCTGTATGCGCTCCGTTGCTGTATTCGTTTCTCTGCGGTAAACAGTGTTTGGCGGAACACTTGGACAACATACAAATCCGCTAAAAGGCAACCCCTCGGCTCGTAAAACTGTACTAACAATTAGTGATCCGAGTCGACGATGGCACCTCGGTATGTTCGTACCGTCATCAGGCTCGAGAAGTGGCGGCGATCTATCAACACGCGGAAACCTGGTACTTGCAATGACCAAGTTTTTCGATGCTCCCAATTCGATGACGCAGTCTATTGTCATTAGTGTTCTCACGCAAACTATGGAAACTGTGTCGTGCCTGAAAACCGGCTCCCGACCTATTTTTGCATTCAAATCACCAAGAACGATTTTCACATCGTATCTTGGGCAGGCATTGAGGACCCGTTCGACGTTCTCGTAGTATTCTTCTTTTTCGTTGTCAGGGGACTCCTCTGCCTCTGTTTATGAGGCTTATGTTCTTAAATTTGGCTCGCACGCGAAGAGTGCATAGCCTCATTTATTGCATTAAAGCCGATGATGGCAGGCTTCAGTTTTTGGCTGACTAGAAAGCCTACCCCGAGCACATGGTGTTTTGCATGACAGCTGTAACAAATGTCATACTCTTTTCTTTGAAAAACACCACTCCCCGTCCATCTTATTTCTTGTAATGCTGTTACGTCAGCCTTATACGAGGGTTGCCTTTTATATTTCGGGATTAGAGAACAAAAACAAATATTGATCATCGAAAATCACTTTATTGTTTTTCAAAATATTCCCCATGAAGATCTATACACTTTTGCATGCGTTTGAACCAATTGTCGAAGCACTTTTGCCACTCTGATTGAGGTATCTCCAACACATGCATTCTGAATGCAGCAACCGCTTCTTCAGGTGTCGAAAAACGTTGACCTCTCAGTTTGTTTTTTACGTACGGGAATAAAAAGAAGTCATTTAGTGCCAAGTCAGGACTATACGGCGGATGACCCATCAAATCGATGTTTTGGGTGCTCAAAAATGCAGTTGTCGCAGCCGATGTGTGAGAGCTCGCATTGTCGTGGTGAAGAGTGATCCGTCTTCGGCGGTTGGTTTTCCTGATTTCTTGGAAGACAACTGGCAAACAAATGGTTGTGTACCACTCAGAATTGACTGTTCTGCGTTGTTCTAGTGGTACGGTTGCGACATGTCCAGTTTTTCAGAAAAAAGGCGACCATTTGCTTGGAAGTGCTTCGTGCGCGAACAACTTTTGTTGGATTTGGCTCATCTTGAAACACCCAGACAGTCGACTGCTGTTTACTTTCGGGCTCATACGCGTAAATCCACGATTCATCACCTATCACGATGTCATAGACGTGTTTCGAAGCACCGCGACCGTATTTTTTGAGCATTTCTTTCGACCAATTGACACGAGCCTTTTTTTGGGCGATTGACAAATTGTGTGGGATCAAACGCGAACAAATTTTTTTAACAGTCAAATGTTTATGCAATATTGAATGTATGCTGGTCCCACTAACGCCTAAGGTTGTCTCAATCTCACGATAGGTCACATGGCGATCTTCCAATATCAGTTCGTGCACAGCATCAATGGTTTTCGGAACAACAACTGATTTTGGACGATCTTCACGAAATTCATCTTGGAGTGAACTACGACCACGATTGAATTCACCATACCATCGATAAACACTGGTCCTTGATGGAGCTTCATCGCCAAAAATTGAATTAAGTTCATCCATGCACTGTTGCTGAGTTAATCCACGCCGAAAGTTGTAAAAAATAATGTTGACGATTTAATTCCATTTTTGGGCCGAGATGAATCTTTTAAGTTACTGTAAACAACACAAATAGCGCTCGTATGTCAAAACGTTCTGAGTGCGTATAACCTCAAAAATGTCCAACTTTACGACAGAGCTGTCAATTGCCGGATTGCAACGCTAGGGTTGCCATATCCCGAAACATAAGAGGCAACCCTCGTATGCAGATAGAGCATCAGCTAGCTGCTGTGCAGCTCGAGCTCTGTATAGTGAGCGGACGTTCCATGAAAAAATTCTCAAATCGTTTAGCCATTTTCGTTTCCGTGGTCGTCGTCGTGTATCCGGTCCATATCCGAGGCTTGTTAAATTTGCCATAATAATTCATTGTTACGGGTATGGTTATTAGCCTTGCGCCAAATAAAATTCGTATAACAATAATATAAGTGTATAAAGTAGATTAATAAAAGTAAAAATACAAAAAAAGGAAGAACCCCCAATTTTTATTTTCTATCTATTTTTATTTTCTATCTCCTCATTAATATTGAGAAGCTACTAATGTTTGTGCAGTTGGCTTATAATTTAACCAGTTGTATAACTATAACTACAATAGAAGAATAATTTGGCTAGTATTGAGTATAAAAACCCAACCAGATTCTCAACACACTTAGTTGAAATTCAAAACAAATTCGGAGCAGTCGTTACGTAAAATGTTCATCAAAGTCTTATTCAGTGTATTTCTTTCCATTTTGATTGTGGGACCAGCTTCTGCAGAACTTCGTGAGTTATAAATTAATAACATGACGAACTTTCTATTATACTATAACTATCAGAATTTTGTTAGGTCCCGGATTTCAGCCATGCGATGCCGGAAATGGTTCTTGCATTGTTAATGCCATTAACTCTCTGCTTAGGAATAATTGCGCTGGCAATGCCGAATTAGGCCTCTCACCGTATTGCCCGTTAATTTTGCATAATATAACTTGGTCTAGCAGACCCGGAGCTGAGATTGATTTAAAAATCATTCTCAATCCAGCAATTTATAGTTTTTTTTTTTTTTTTTTTTTTATAGATATCATTTTTTATTTCTTCCTATTATTATAATTTACTTACTTGCTAGACAAAAACGATTAAACTCTAGCTTATGTTATCTTATTTCTTAACTTACTGGTCCCTTGCGGACTCTCTAAGTTACATGCATACGCTTAAAGCATGAAAAATTTGTCTTTCGACATTATGGTTATTTTGTTTACATGAATTTTTAGGGAACTTAATTGGATACAAAGAAAATGAAGAAAAGAAAAAACTTTGTTCTTGTTATTGTTTTTACCTTATATCTAACTTAAATACTAAACTATCTATAGAATTTTTTTTTTTGTTTTTTTTTTTGTTTAACTCAACTCTATTCTAAACCTAACATTAAAACTAAATTTTCGAAATGCTAAATCTATGTAAGCTTTCCGTTGTTTGTCGGGGTTTTTTTTTTTTTTTTTTAATTATTAATATTATTATTTCTTTAGTTTTATAAGGAAACAGGGTTTTATTTGCCACTCAGCCACCAACATCTCTGGTGTTGCTTATTCGCGTCTTTTGGGTCTCTCTGTGCTACTGCCGTTCTGAACTGCAGGCTCTCTTCATTAGTGTGCGCAACCTCTCGATTAAAACATATTCGTTTATCTATACCCGACCGGCGCACGTGATAAATCAACGGTATAGCGGATTCATTTTGTATGAGGCCGTTCATGTCAAGACTAAGGAATGCTTCTGGTGGAATAAAGCCATTGCGACGTACCACCTCACAATACATATTGTTTGGGTAATATGCACCAAAAATCAAATCGTTCTGTGAGCTCATTGATCTCGCAATATGCCCTCGGATCAGCTTGATCATAAAGTTATCCACTCTGTTTATATTGGCCCCACTGTACAACGCTTCATTGGGATAATATTATGTGTGGTCGGATTCAGGAGTCCGATGTAACTTAAGGCACGTCCTGAAGCATTGCCTCTCATAAATCCGAATCTTTTCCATTAAGCTAGGTCCCACATTAAACCACACTGGGCATCCATATATGATCATCGGTCTGATGAGAGCCATGTAGCATATAACTTTAACTCTGCTGTCAAGTTGACTACTATGAAACAATCTTCTTGCCATAGCGTAAGCTTTCTTTGCCCTGGCTAGGGCAGCTTCCACATGTTTGTTAAAATATAGATACTGATCCAGCCAGATGCCTAAGTATTTGACTACGGTTTTGGTTTCCAGTGTTTGTTGGTGTGGTCCGATAATAGCTAGCTTTCGCCAGTTTATCCTGGTGTCTCTGGTAGCTTGAGCCAGTGGTGTTCTAAAGAGGATGGTTTCACACTTCTGGATATTGATTTTGAGTTTCCAGTTGTTGCAGTATCGCTGAACATCATTGAAATCCCCTTGTAATAATCCGTTAATGATTTCAATTTTTGGTGCTGTTCTATATATTATCAGATCGTCTGCATACGCAATAGCCTGATGAAGAGACCTTACCAGGTCGCTAGTGTAAATATTAAAAAGGATCGGAGATAACACCGCTCCCTGTTGCAGACCGTTTTCTATATTGTAAGTAATGTTAGTGGTCACATTGCCACTTTTGACGATGAATTTCCTTTCATTCAACATGTCGTATAGTATATACAGTAGTGGTCTATGAATGCCTAGTCTTATTAGCTTGTAATATAACCCTTCTAACCAAACGGTGTCGAAGGCCCTCTCCAAGTCAATCAAACAGGCACCTGTACACTGTTTCAGATTTTTATTCCACTGAATGTCTGAAACCAGTTTAGCTGCGGCATGTGTGGTTTCATGACCAGCTTTAAAACCAAGCTGGTTATTTGGAATAATATTATTGTCCTCAACACATTTAAGTAGAGTCTTGTTTAGAACCTTTTCGAATACTTTACTGATACTCGGTAACAAACTGATCGATCGCAGATTTTTTGGGTTTGTTCTATCTTTCCCTTTTTTTGGTAACGGTTGGATGATGGCCGTTTTCCAACGTACTGGATAGTGTGCGTTGTTCAGAGCGTTGTTAAACAAGACTGCATATATGTCCATTGCGATTGGAGGAAGATGTTTTAGTACGATATTGGGTACTCCATCGATTCCAACTGATTTTTTGTTTCTTAATGATGCAAAGACGCCATGGATGTCTTCATTAGTGAACAAAAGGCTGTTAGCGCTTTCGACAGTAATCTCGGCGTTTGCCGTATTTTCATTACTGAATTCGTTAAAACCATGGTTTTCTGATCGCCACTGTGAAATATTATTTCGAAGATGACGATAATTCAGTAAAACTCTATCTTCCAAGCCATGGTTGCGGCGAATTACATCATTTGTCTTGTACAGTTCTTGAAAGACGGCCCCTACAACATTCACTTTTTCCAAGGGATCTTCAAACATAAAAACTTCGTCATTTAGGATGGCGTTGTTTGTGTCTATGCCTATATTTGCCAGCATTCGTTGGTTTTCGTCAGTTCGTGGTATTTGGAGACACTGAATCTCGTTTTCATTACTCCGTCTAAATATTTTATTAATTTGCGGAAACATACTAGGGTTGTTGGATTTTACCGCCCGAACTTTGTTGTTCCAATACTGTTGGAGATTTTTTAATCTGGACTTCAGTGATATTATCTCCTGGTCGTGCCTATCAATAACTCGTCTGTACCGTAGTTTTAGTTGCGACAGAAGTCTACTTTTTTTTCTGTGGAGTGCGTTAATTGTGGCGTTTCGGTATATGTTCATGTTGTCCGTAGGTGTGGTTTTTGGTATTGTTTTGTCCATAGTTTGTTTTATGGTTTCGTCCATTTTTTGTATGTATTTGTCGATGTCATCGTTGGGTATGTTTCTGTTGGTAGGAGGGTTAATGTCTTTTAAGCGAATTTCTCTTGTTAAGGTTCTCGTGAAACGCGTCCATCGCATACCCCAATAGTTATAGGGTTGCGGTATCATATATTCACCGAGTTCCACAACTTCGCTTGGTGTTTTTATCACTATTGATAATGCACAATGGTCGCTGTCATACTCAATTGTGCGTAGGCAGTTTATATTTTGTCTGTTAGTATGTGTATGTTTAAGGCGTGTGTCAATAAGCATAATATAGAGGAACGAGCCCCCTCTGGGGAAAGAAGGATATTCTGTAGCTAGCAGGTCAACTTTATATTCAATGTGATGTTGATCTAGCCAACTAGCTAGTTGATTTCCTCTCGTGTTGGATATGCTATTTCCCCAATTTGGGTGTTTAGCATTCAAATCGCCACCCACGATGTAATAGTTCCCTTCCGAGTAAAGTTGTAAGCATTGGAAAAGAGTCTCTAGCTCCACTATAAATTGATTTTGTTGATGTGCTCCTGGTGCGTAGGCGGATATCACATACATCCCCCTACCTTGTCGGAGGGGTATGTCGATAATGCACGCTTCAAGCACCTGAAATCTGCGAATCTCACTACTATATATTACCTTATGTTGAAGTTGTTTTTTAATAAAGATTGCCACCCCTCCTCCTTGTGTGGAGTTGGGTCGGTCTCTTCGTATAATGTCGTAGTTTGTGTGACATAGTTTATGCCTCTGATTCAGCTTAGTTTCGCTAGCCAGAAGCACGTCAGGACTTTCGTCTTGCAACAGTTTAAAGAGAGCGGCTCTTCTCTCGATTCTGATAAGTGAATTTACATTCACGACTAAAGCCTTAATTGTGCTTTCTGTTGGGGGGTTTATATTGACGGCTGGCTAGACAACTGCGAATAGACCTAGTCTAGTCTAGTGTCCTGTTCTTTTATTTGTTTTTGCATTTGTGTCATCTGCGTCTGAATAGCGAGCAAGGTTGTGAGCACATCTGCTAGTGTTACTGTTTCTGGAGGCCCAGTATGTTGCGCCGGTACCCGTGTGGTGGGTTGTGGCGTGTTTCTCCTACCTGCTGTTACTTGAGCATACGAGAACTGGGGTGTTACATTTAGTGCTGGTCGGGCTTGAACTATCGGGCGTTCTATTTTTCGTTCCTGTGATAACTTTTTTTCCTGTAGTTCGCGGAACTTAGGACAGCCTCGATAATTAGCGGGGTGTCCCTCACTCTTACAAACTGCACACTTTAGAAGAGATCTGTCGTCTACCCTTTCTTTACCTAACGTGCATTGTTCTGCGCTGTGGTCCTGTCCGCATCTTACGCATCGATACTGTATTTCGCAGTTTGCTGCTGAGTGCCCGAACCTTTGACAGCGAAGACATTGGATTATATCTCTGTTTTTTTTTTCAATTTGTCCCATGTGACAATTTGATGGTTCAGGATAGTGATTTTCCTAAGTCCACCAACTTTGCTCCCAGGGCCCAGCTGCACCAGGAAGAATGGTAATTTTCTATTCTCGCGTCTAGCCCTAGCTGTATTGAAAGGTTTTACAGCGATAAACTCAATACAATTACAGTTAAGCTCTCGCAGCGTTTATAATAGAACTTCTGGTTCTGTTTCAGGGTCAACGCCTTTTAGTAGAACCGTTATATTCTTTATTTCTTTCGGGGTGTACGTGTAAAATTCCGCGGTGGCCCGTTTTAGCACATTTTTCATTTTTTCGAAATCCTTAACCGAATTTGTCTGTATGGCCAACCTGTTCCCTGTCAGTCTTTTAATTGAAAAATCTTCCCCAATAGAAAGCTTACATAGATTTACCAGTTCGTTACAGTCCATATCTGTAATGTTGATGGGTGGCATCTTCGTTTTCCTTTTTGCTGCCTGTTGCTCTTGTTCTGGTTGTTGTTGCGTCATCTGTTGTGGTGGACATTCTTTTTGTTGGCTTGGCTTCTGTTGTGCACATTGTTGCTGATTCTGCTGTTGTTTTACTATTAGCTGCTCCTTTTCAGCAAATTCCTTTTTCCTGCGACGCTTCTCTGCTAATTGCGCCCTTGCTCGGGCTAGCTTTGTTTCAAGATCGCTGATTTCATCTTCTTCGTCCTCAGTGTCGGTAGTCGCTAAACATGCAAACATGTTATTGGTGAGATGGCCGTCATTATATGGAACCGGGGGGAATAGATTGTCCTCTTCCATTTTGTGCGCCTTTTCGAGCAAGTCTGCTATTGCCTCGTTTGGCTTGTTTATTTTTGTTGCAGCTCGTGTTAGTGGGGAGCTCGCCGGGCGTCTTATTAACGCGGGCTTCGGTTTTAATTTTTTACTATTTTGTTTTTTGTCTACCATTCTGCATGCTGAGGGTCCATACACCGAGCTTGTTGCATCCAAGATAGCAGGCCAGTCTTTGGTTGAAACCAGTTCTTAGGTTGGTTTCACTTTGTAATTTCACTGTATATTTTAGTTCCTTTTGTTTCTTTTTTATTTATATTTATTGTTTTTGTTTTGTTTTTCTCTTACTTCAATTTTTTTTTTTCGCTAAACATGTGCTCACATACACTCTCACAGTTAATTAGTATCAAACGGTGTTTGTTTTGACTGTCAAACCACGTGGCTTCGTTCTCTTTTATTAGTTTATATTTATGTATAATAACTTTGTTTTGACTGTTCTTGTCACTAGAATTGATTTATTTATAAATAGTCTTATTATTTCAAATTTCACTCGCGACTCATAAAAGTAACTTTTACATTTATCTCGATCGGCGAATTTAAAACACGTCCGCACCTGGTCAGTGTGTATCGTTGTGTGTGTGCCAGCAATTTATAGTAATATTCAAAATATGGTCGCTATAAACGTTAGGCAAGCAAATTTTACACTTCTAATTTTATAATTTGATGAAAATAAGTACTCGTATATCCTTATTTAGTGGATTCGGAGAATCAATCAAAGGTCCTCACCATATTGAATTTACTTGGAATTTCACTGAAATTTCCGGGAACAGCTCTGTAGTTGGATCTATATATGGTTTCCCAGTTAATGGCGGTGGTATATTTATAACCTCTGGTGGTAAGGGCTTTCGTATTTGATACTTAAATTCATTCTACCAAAAACTTACTTTTGCAGTCAACCTCACTGTTATAGTTGATTTCGATGGAGTCCCTTATCAGAAGAATTGTTCAAACTATCTAAGTGTAGCAAACCTAGAGTTGGTATTCACAGAAGATCCCATGGCCTTCTCCGTTGAAAGTCTATATTATGGATACCCGGCATACTCAGATTTCTTACACCAATTGGTAAAATTGGATTTGAAGAAAATCGCATCGGATTTATATCCGGGAATTATTGCACAACTTAGAATCCTGTACAGGGATGTAATAAATACTGTATTCGCTGCGAATTCTTACCGCGATTACGTTAAAGGTGGCGAATAGAAAAATATGTCTACATTGTTATTAAAGTGCTAATAAAATTATGATTATTTGAAAAAAATATATGTCTTTCAAAGTAGCTTCTGTTGGATAAAATGGTTTGTCATTATTTTTGAAAATGGACGACAAAAAGAAATAAAAAATCCTTGAAGATAAGATCAGACGAACTATTCTAGAATCCAGACTCGTCTAGTGATTAATCGCTTAATAACGTTAATGACAAACATCAAGAAATCTGTATTCTCTGCAAATTTTTACAGCGATTATTTTATTGGTGGCGAATAAATAAATTCTGTTTATTTTAATAACAAGGATTTTTTTTTTATTAGACTTCTCTCGGGAGAGGCGAACCTATAGCGCCAAGTGGGCGCCCCGAGATGCCATCAAATAACTGTTGCAGTTCTTTTTGAACAGTTGCAGGTTGTAACGCTCCAGGAACACTCGCGTGGGAAGGGAGTTCGACAGCTTCCCCGCTCTGTAACGGAACGAGTTCTGATGCAGGGATGTTCCCGCCGTCCGGAGATGAACCACAAACGGGTGCGATCCGTGGGATTGTCTTGTGGAGCGCATATAAACCGAATTGCGTGGAACAATACCAGGAATCTCGGAAGAACAGCACCCGTGATAGTATCTGTAAAACAGACAGAGGTCGGCTATGCGTCTTCGAGGTGATAGCGACTGTAGTCCCGACGTCAGCGCCGAGTCCCCAATCAGGCGGATCGCTCGTCTCTGTATGCTCTCAAGTAGGTCGAGGGTATGTTTAGGAGCCCAGCTCCAAACATGAGAGTAATATTCGAGCGCGGGTCTAATTTGGGATTTATATAGGAGAAGAAGTTGGGCCGGAGTAAAATATTTCTTGGCTCTAAAAAGATAACTCAGTTTTCCTGAGGCTGACCTAGCGATACTCGACATGTGTTTATGCCATGATACATTCCCACAGACCGGGACACCGAGCAATTTCAAACTTTCCCCAGCCTCGAGGGCCCGGCCATTCATCATCAGCTGTGGAACCGATGATCCAGTTTTCTTTGTGAATGTTGTATACTGGGTCTTGGGTGCATTGAAGTCGACGAAATTGGCCTTTCCCCACTGCAGGACTTTATCCAGATCCCGATTCAGAGCGTCAATCTGTCTACATCTCACCTGGTGTGACGTCGATGCACCAATCGGCCGATCACTCGAAAAGGAGGAAACAAGCGTACTATCATCCGCAAAACTGAACTCTTTGTTATCCGTTGTCTCCAACAAATCGTTTATGTGAAGCAAAAACAAGGTTGGAGCCAAAATAGAACCTTGGGGCACCCCCGAATTAACAGGATACATATCCGAACACTCGCCGTCCACAACAACCCGGATCGATCGATTCTCAAGGAAGCTCCTCGTCCAGTCGCAAAGCTGTTGGGAAAGTCCATATGAACGAAGTTTGCTCAGCAATGCCCCGTGCCAGACGCGGTCAAAAGCCTTGGAGATATCCAATGCGACCGCCCCTGACTCACCATGCCGTTCAATCGCAGATGTCCATATATCGGTTTTAAGTGTCAAAAGGTCTCCCGTGGACCGCCTGCCACGGAATCCGTATTGACGATCATTCAGAAGTCCGTTGCACTCAAAATACTTAACTAACTCTGTATTGATGACTTTTTCCATTATCTTAGATAAAATAGACGGTAATGCTATCGGACGGTAATTTTGTGGGGGACACTTTTTTCCCGTCTTTGGGATTGGCTGAACTCGAGCGATTTTCCAGCAGGCAGGAAAGGTCCTCCGTGCATAAGATAAGCGGAAGAGTCTGCCAAGAACCGGCGATAGTTCTGGAGCACGGTTCTTAAGGACTATTGCTGGAATTCCGTCCGGGCCGGTTGCCTTCCTACAATCCAGTTCACGTAGAATGCGTTGAATAGTGCGCGGACGAAATCTCACATTCCGCATCGGAGACCGTACCGGCGAGATCACAGGTGGCTCCAAAAGGCCGGGATCGAGGTTTGAATTCGTGGAAAATAAATTCGCGAACACATTAGCTTGAATTCGTGACTAACGTCCTGCTGTCTGTCACTAACGGAGGGAAAGAGGAGGAAGCGAAGTTACTGCTGACAGCTTTTACCATTGACCAGAAGGAGCGCGAACCAGTTGGGCACCGAAGGAGCTTATTGATCACCCCGTCGTTGTGAGCCTTCTTCGCGGTATCAATCGCCTGGTTGGATCTCAAAAGTGTGATCTCCGTTCCAGAATCATTCGTATATTATTATTATTATTTATTATTTATTGGCCTGTAGGAACCCGGAAGTTCATGACCCCACCGACTCGACTCCGCCATCGTTCCCTGTCCTGTGCACTCTCCCCCCACTCCCGACCATCTGATCCGATCTCATCAAGGTCAAACCTAACCTTGTTCTCCCACCTTCGTCGCGACCATCCTACCGGTCTCTTTCCCGTTGGTCTACCGTCAAGAATTCTACGCACGATCCTGTCGATGCCCATTCGCGTCACGTGTCTGACCCGTCTTAATCTTCGCGACTTGATTACTCTTACTATTGTAGGTTTGCGGTATAGCTCCTCCAATTCGTGGTTATGGAGTTTCCTCCATTGTCCTGTCTCCTCGTCATATTTACCTCCAAAGATACCCCCCAACATTTTATTCTCGAATACGCAGAATTTGTTTTCTTCCCATTTTGTGAGAGACCATGTTTCGCAACCGTATAGAACTGTCGGGGTTCTTTAAACATACGAAAGAACCAGCCACAATTCCAACCCAACTCCGTTTGCAGACCTACAAACATCTCCTTCCCAAGGACACCTAATTCATCACCCAGAAGTCCCTGTAAATAATTCGCTAACATTCATGCATTTAACGCATTATCTGAATCTCTGAAAAGAATTCTTTACAGGCAAAGCATCATCGTTATTTAGGAAAACCTTATCGGTGCCCTTGTCAGCCAGCGTACCTTCGCATAGACGTGCGCAGCACATTTTTCTGGCTTATACGCAGTCTCGGCAGCCTTTTGTTCAATCGACAGAAGCGTTTACGCATCTAGCGTCTAGCCGCCAAAAACCGATTTCTCCAGCATATAAACATGCATACAAAGAATTCGACCCTTTCTGCCAGCAAAGACACAGTGCACAATCACCATTGTGTATCTCAATTGATTTTAGCACCAATTTTCCTAATGGCTTGCAGACTATTTATGCAGCTGCGCCATGTCTCATTGGTGCCCTTTGGTCTTTCCTCCTTTCTCAGTTTCGTTTTCGCATGACCTCGTTGCATGAGTAAACAATAGATCAATTAGCAAACTAGCTAAGATCAACACGGAGAGATCCTCTCCAATTCACCACCACAAAGAGAAACTTCACGTTTCTCTCGAGAAAAGACAACTCACCCTTAGCTGAGAGAGGACTCATCACAAGTCTCTCGAGGTTAATCACTGAGTAGTTGAGTCGTTTACCACCGTCGGATTGTTAAAGAAAATTGTTAATGGAAAGGGCTTTACGATGTGCGTACGTAACACTTGCACATTCACCACAGGCTTAATTTCACCTAAATAAAACACACTTTTTTAATTTAGTTAAAACTTTATTTGTAACTTCGGTTTTTTGCTTTTGTTTTGAATTTACTTCACAAAATTCAGTTTTGTAACACAATCTTTGTCTTGTTTGGGTAAAACTAGAAACACAACACTGACACTGAATTGGATTTAGAAAACGTATCCAAAAGATTCGAATTATTGCACGATGTTTTTAAATGGAATATTTTCCGGGGAGATAAATATTATGCGCAAAAGGAACTCGACGAAGTCGTATATAGACTCTTCAATAAAATCTCCAAACCGGACGACGTTCATACATAGACACACCCTTATTTCTCTTTCGATCGTGTATACCGAAAGATGCATCCATTGCTTACACACAATAGATCTTTTTTGATAAACATGAGGTACGCTTCGCAGTACATTTCCTGAAAATCATAAACATTGAAAATGTATATGATCTGCGAGATCTGATTGTGTGGATGCGTGTATACAATTCTTACGAGGGTTGCCTTTTATATTTCGGGATTAGAGAACAAAAACAAATATTGATCATCGAAAATCACTTTATTGTTTTTCAAAATATTCCCCATGAAGATCTATACACTTTTGCATGCGTTTGAACCAATTGTCGAAGCACTTTTGCCACTCTGATTGATGTATCTCCAACACATGCATTCTGAATGTAGCAACCGCTTCTTCAGGTGTCGAAAAACATTGACCTCTCAGTTTGTTTTTTACGTACGGGAATAAAAAGAAGTCATTCGGTGCCAAGTCAGGACTATACGGCGGATGACCCATCAAATCGATGTTTTGGGTGTGTAGTGCTCCAAAAAGCCCTACCATCTTTTTCTCCCATTCCTAATCCAAAATCCTATCAAAACCTGAAAAAACCCAAACATTATCCAAAATTCGCAATAAACGAATCAAACATTCGTTTATCGCATAACATTTGCCCCCACGGCATAATTAAATCCAGAATCAACATTAAAATTAAAATTCACAATAAACGAATCCAATATTCGTTTATTGTTCTATATTTGCTCCACAGCATCACCCAAATCCAAAATTCAGAGATTGTTATCTCTATCCTAAAAATTCCATTGAGTTAAACAAACAAAAACTCAAAAGCAGATACATTCACACATCTGCGTAATGGTTTCGTAAGAATTCAAGAAATTGATTTCTTATCTTGTGTAAACACAACATCTCGCTCGAAATATCCAAAAGATCGAGATTGTTGCACGAAAATGTGTATCTTTGAGATACAATTTTCGATTCCTTTTTCTTTATAAAGGAATGGTTTCGTGATCTCCGGCCGCAGTATCTAGATCCTCCTGCCACAGAGCAGTTATTTTACAAATAAAATCAATAAAACTAAATCCAAAATAAATAAAACTGCTTTCATTACTTTTGAAATTTTGTGCTGGCACCCAACGTTGGATGATTCTTTATATATATATATATATATATATATATATATATATACCAGGACGACTCCAAAGAAATCGGTACAGGAACCAGTACTGAGGTTGCAGGGTATAAGGACACTATCCCCTAGGTTACGTCCCACGAACAATCAGGACGTTGCTCTTCCCTCTGGGTCAGAGGAAGCACGGCAACGAACCCTTGCTGAAGTGTGTTGTTCCAGGAGCAATCAAATAAAGAGATCCAACGTCCTTTTCAGGACAAGAAAACGCGCTTCCTGAGGAACAACCCCCACAACGGCAAAACAAAATTTTGGTGGCAGCGCGTGGGATACCCAAAATCCGCTCACCACAGTAGGAGGATCAGATCAAAAAAAATTCTGGTGGCAGCAGTGAATCGGACTGATTCCCAATATCCCCTACCAGTAAAAGTATAGAGCACATAAGGTTACAGAGAACCATCGGCAACAAAATAACAAAAAGCGCTTCAGTGAAAATAATAATAAACAAATTTTGATAAAAACAGCGTGCCCGGGGCTAAACACCGGCAAAGTGACTTAAAATTTTAAAATTTCTAAAAGCGTCGCCTGGGGCTTAGACACCGGCAGAGTGAAAAACAAACCAAATAATAAAAGTGACAAGCGGAGACGACCACATCCAGCAGCGACGACAGCAGCGGCGACACCGACAGGAAAAAGCTGGTATATCTTTGTGAAGTGGACATTGCCAGCTACGTCAGCAGCACATGGACAAAAGTGTCCAGTTTATTTAAGGTAAAAAATTTCATTTTATTAATATACAGTGAAAAATTCAAGGAGACTAAGAGAGCTCTTCATAGTAAAATTAATGTAACTTTTGTGAAATTAACGTAACTTTTGTGAAGCCGATTAAGGTGAAATTTTTAATGTCGGTCTTGTAATAGTGATCAACTCCCTAAAATAAAGTAAATTCATTTTAGTAATCAAAAGGGGATGCCCGGGTCAAAATAATAAACAAACGATTTTTCCTCAACATACATGTTTCTTTGACTCAAATTTTTTATACAAAGGGAAATATATAATAAAAAGAAAATTTCTGTTTACTTGTATAATAGAGGCAAAATTTAAATACATTTTTTCTTTTAATATATATATAATCATTTATCAAAAATTCTTTCTATACATATACACATTTATTATCCAAAATTGCAACAACTTATTTATCAAGTAGGGGACAAATAAAAACCCCAAAAATAAACTACAAAATTTGATTTTTATTTTTTATATACCTATTTGAATTTAGCACATATATATACATATATTTTCCTTAAATTATTTCTGCTTTTTGGGGAAGATTTTTACACTCTTTATGTGATAACAATAGCGGACAAATTAAAATTATTAGTCCTTGTCTTTAAGCGCTGTTTAGGACATTCTTAGGTTGAATTTTTTCCTTTGGATTTCTCTTTTGGTATCATTTGCGTCTCATCGGAAAATTCATTCTTGGATCTGTTTCTCTTCTTTGCCCGTGACACTTTAGGCCTTGCTCCCCTCGAACGAAAGGAAAATTGTTTCTCTCATCTTAGGGAAAAATACACTTTACCCAATAGGGTCAAACTAACTAAGTTTGAAGGTACATTAATCTTGTTGTTCTTATCTTTTCTCTTGGCCATCGTACCACGACAAAATGAAAATTGAGTCTCTTTGTTCTCTACCCCTTTTTACCATCATTTGGGAAGGTCTGTTTCACAAATACGTCGTGAGCGACAAAAATAAACCGGGTACGCGTTCGCAGAGACCTGAGCCCGAGCTCATACAAAATCGCGAGGACGAAATATCGGAAACCGTACGTATGGAAACACGCGAACAGAGTTCTAGAATGAACTACGGATTCGGATTAAGCGACATACTGGGACTCGTGCCGGTATTTAACGGTCATCCTGACGAATTAGAGGGTTTCGTCTCTTGTGGAGACATTTTGTTCTCACAAGCACAAGATGATAACCAGAAATCTTTTATTCTAAGGGTGGTCAAAACCAGATTGCAGGGACCGGCGCGTGATTGTATCCGGCATAAAATCGTTTCTACCTGGGAAGATCTTGTTTCAGAATTAGAGGGAGAATTTAAAGCTCTCATCTCTAGGTCTGCTGCCCAAAATAACTTAGTGGCAACAAAACAAGATAGCAAGGAGGGTGTGAAAGAATTTTCAAATAGACTCACACATCACCTGCATGAATTGGACAGCGCCACATACGCTAGTTCACCTGAGCCTGCAGTCAGAAGTTATCTTCTGGCTGAGAATCAGAGACTCGCGTTGAATACGTTTGAGGATGGGATACGAAATTCCAGCCTCAGAATCTTGGTGAAGTCTCACAACGCCCCAAATTTAAAAGCAGCCATTAGCTACGCTTTAGAACAATCTCGAAGATTAGGTAACGATAACTCAATGCTAACTTCCAATAACAATTTTAGGAGAAACCAACTAATTGTTTGCCAAACATGCAACAAGAGGGGACATACTTCTGCGACTTGCTATCGCAACACTAATTTTCCTAATTTCGTCCCCCAACGCATTAAGACTGAGGCTGAACGTCTCCAATGCACATACTGTCGAAAGTATAATCACACTCAGGCAGAGTGCAGAACCAGGTTAGCTCATATGCGAAACCAGGACCAACATTCGACGAGTCGTAATCCCTTTAAAACTCATCTTAACCAATCCAATCAATCTCAAAATAGGACAATAACAAACTCGCCCCGCATTGAAAATCGTAATACCCGACAAAATCAAAATATTAACAGGGTATCCAATCAACAACAGGGAAACGAACTCACTCGGGCAGCGAGCAACGGCAATCCTTCCCGAGTTCAGACAATCGCCGATATACACCCCATCCCGATGTAAATTTTCAAATGCGCGTATTTTTCTGCCCTGAATTTAAGGAGCCAGTAATACGTGTAAAATTTAATCCATCGGATAAACAATACTCGACTTTCCTTATCGATACAGGCGCCGACATCAGCCTGATCAAATTAGATAATCTTTATATTGAACAATCTGTAGAAAATTCAGACCCAGTGACTATATCCACCATTGCTGGAAAAACGGTCAGCACATGCGGAAAGGTATTGGGGGAGTTCGAATTCAGAACTGATAGGCACTCCATATCCTTTAAGCATAATCTATTTGTAGTGGGAAGCAACGTAGACTTCCAACACGATGGCATACTGGGAAGCGATTTCCTTACGAAGCACCAGTGCCACATTAACTTTGAAAAGGGATTCCTTAAATTCGCTGTAAAGAAGAGAACTATGGTAGAACTCGAGCAGCCTTTAGGGAACAAAAATGAGGTCAAGGAAAATATTCAGAAGGCCACGCCTTACGAGGTATCTTCCACGGATAATACAGGCATTCTTGAAAAATTGGATAACACCGTTCGTGAGTCAACATCCGAATCCGTTTGTCTACGGGCCGGATCTGATGCTGTGACAAACACAACGAAACCAACCACCCTTGAATCTTCCTCTCCCCATTTAAGTAAAGTTTGTGGTAACAGAAAAGGTAAGGAAACTGCCGAAAAACTGAGTTCAGGAAAACATGAACCTGAAACTCTAATACCGTCAGTAAATTTAAAACGAAACACCACGGTCGACTACATAAAATTGCATTCACGATCTCAACAAATAATGGAGATTCCCTTTAAAGAAAAATCCAGTCAAGAACTGATTATTAAAAAATCCGAGATCATGCCAGGGATATATCTGGGTAATAATTTGACAACACCACAGGACAACAAAATAAAGGTATTACTAATGAACACATTAGACACCGATCAAGAAGTAAGCACCAACGACATAGAAGTCGAATGGGAAGATCTGGATGACTACAATGTGTTACAGGCGGATGAAACTAAGAACTTTATAAAAAATAGGCTTGAACGGCTAGAATCACTCCTAGAGTTGCGTCATTGTAACCAGGAGGAAAAGATATCTATCCTAGACATCTGCCGCAGATTTAACGATCTCTTTTACTTAGAGGGCGACCATCTCACACACACTGACGCCATAGAGCATCAGATCATCACGGAAGAAGGAAAGCCCCCACTTTACATAAGACCATATCGCCTCCCAGATAGCTCGAAGCAAGAGATCCACAAACAAGTGAATGAAATGCTTCAGGATGGCGTGGTACAACCAAGTTTCAGTCCTTGGAATTCCCCTCTCTTACTAGTACCCAAGAAGGCCGGACCTGATGGGACAAAACGGTGGAGAGTAGTTGTCGACTTTAGAGCCTTAAATAAAATAACAGTCGGAGATGCATATCCATTGCCCAATATTACGGATATTTTGGACCAGCTAGGAAAAGCTAAATATTTTAGCACTTTGGATCTAGCAAATGGGTTTCACCAAATACGCATGGACAATAGAGACAAGGCAAAAACAGCGTTTAGCACACCCTTCGGACATTACGAATATAATCGAATGCCCTTCGGACTTAAAAACGCACCCGCCACATTCCAAAGGCTTATGAATAATGTACTCATGGGTCTCCAAGGAATAGAATGTTTCGTCTATGTAGATGATATCGTAATTTACGGATACGATCTGAACGATCACAATTCCCGACTCACCAGATTTTTTTTTTTTTAACATACTGTATTTATTTGACCAATAATCAATGTTTACATTAAGTACTACAGCTAACTTATAATTCTAGTGATACAACTGTTTACATGCATACATTACACATTTTTCAAACATAACTGAATGTGTGAATAACTATTCGAGTATTCTAGGTTTTAATATTGACAGTTTTCCTGGAAAAGGTCAGAAAACCAGGATTTTTATTTTTTAATTTAATCTAATCTAATACTTAACTTAACTCTAACTTATTCTAGCTTAACCTAATTTATTTTATAATAAGTTAAATATGTAATGTGAATTGGGGAATATAGGGATTGATGGTTAATGAAGTAGGTTGGCGTGGGAGATGGTCAGTTAGTGGTCTCAGGTGCAGTAACACTTTCCGGTTGTTCGTTAAAACGCAAAATATTGGAGAATGGTTGTATGTTACAGTATTTGAACTGATTGGGTGCCAGCTCGGTGTTATGGTACACTACCTCGTTGGAGTCATTAACCAATCTTCCAGAGGTAAAGAGACTTCTGGTGTGGAGACAATTCAGATAGTGAGCCCTGTTATCTAGAGGAGTTGGTAGTAGTGAAGTTATTATGGGGTTGGGATTATTTGGGAGGTTTTCAATAAATTTGATAGACAGCTCTAGGAAACGTCTATCGAGACGGTCAATATTAGCGGCATTGTATAGCAAGCTGTTATTGTAATACTTGTAAGAGTTGGGTTGTCGGTTGAGGCCGGTGACCAGCCTGAAGCATTTCCTTTCGAAAGTGCGTAGCTTCTCCATTTGGGCTGGTGTTATATGATACCACAGTGGACACGCATATGTCAGTGTAGGTCTGATTATTTGTTTATAGATGAGCACTTTGACTTTGTGAGAGAGACCGTTAGGTTTCCACATCACTCTTCTACAGAGATTCAGTTGTATTGTGGCTTTACGTAAAGTATTTTTAATGTGGGTGGAGAATGAAAGGTCATTGGAAAAGGTTATTCCCAGATATTTTAAAGTTTTAGAAGGTTTTATCTGGGTGTTATTTAGTTTGAGTCTAATTTTGTTGTGGGTGCGCCTTGTGTTGTTTGTGCAGTGCTCATTTTTACCCTTAAACACTATAAGTTGGGTTTTATCAGGATTTAGGCGAATTTTCCATTTATTGAAGTATGTTGATAGATTTGGGAGGAAGTTATTAATGCGGTTTCTTGCCTCTTTTACAAACTTGCTGCTGGAGTAGACTATGGTGTCATCGGCGTAATTCAACATTACGGTATTGGGTAATTGAGGCTGCGGTATGTCGGAAGTATAAAGGAGGTATAATAGTGGCCCAAGAATTGAACCCTGCGGAACGCCTGCGGTTATATTATACGATTGGGAGATAGAAGAATTTATTTTGACCATGAACTTTCTACCAGAGAGGTAGGAAGTAAGAAGTTTGGTAGTATGGGTGTTTAATCCAAATATGTAGTGCAGCTTGTAAAGCAGTCCTGAGATCCAAACACAGTCGAATGCTTTAGATATGTCGAGAGAGATACAGACCGTCGGACTTTGGTTTTGAAGATTAGTTGTGACATCGTGCGTTAGTTTTAACAGAGCATGACAGGTGGAGTGTTGTGAGCGAAAGCCAAACTGGGAATTTGGGATAATAGCGTTGTCATTAGCAAATGAAAGAAGATTTCGATATATTTTGCATTCCAATATCTTGCTTAATGTGTTTAATAACGAAATCGGACGATAGTTGCTGGGGTTGTTGGAAGGACTGGACTTACTGATAGGGACTATAACCGTGGTTTTCCAGTTATCTGGGAAATGTGATCCGTTTATTATATGGTTGAGAAGAACGAGAATAGGGACTTGATTTGACGGGAGAAGTCTTTTGTAAAGAAGGTTTGGAATTCCATCTAAGCCTGTCGACTTCTTGTTATTGCCTGATGTTATAAATTCAGATAATTCGTCTGCTGTTAGGAAGGTCGCATTATCCAGAGGATGAGACGCTTTGTTTGTTTCGTTGAATTCCGCGATGAAAGGGGTGAAGGATGGGATCATTGTGCGTGAGATGTAGTCGTTTACAGTATCTTGAAAATTGGAGACTGAGAGGGAGTCGTTTTGTTGATGGATTTGATAAAAGTGATTAGCTAGACAGTTTGCTATGTCAATATCTGATTGGACTGGGTGATTGTTAGTAGGGTTGATAATATAATCGATTCGAGGTTTGTATTTTCGACCCGTTAGTCTGTTGATATTTTTGAATAAATCACGATTGGGTTTAATATTTTTAAGTATAGACGTGTAAACCTTGTCGGAAAATTGTTTTAGTTGTCCATTTATCAGGGTAGTCAAGAGTTGGATTTGATTTTTAATAAAAGGGGAATAACTGCTATGTAGTTTTCGTCTAAGCTGTTTTTTCAGGCGTAATAGTTTTGTAAGGATGTTGGGTAAAGGTTTTCCTAGATGATTATGAGGGATGGATGTAGGTGTGTGGCTGAAGAGGGCATTTTTTAGTATTTGCTCTATTCTTAAGGCTGCTTGATCAATTTCAGCAGGGAGTAGATTTGAAGTCTCTGGCAAAGTATAGTCGGTAAAACTGGCAGCAATGTCCCTATTGACTCTTTTCCAGTTTGTCCTGGAGAAATTCGGGATCGGATTGAATGAGTAACATGGTTCGAGGGCTGGGATTTGGACAGTGGTGTGGACGGACCCATGATCGGAAGGAAATTCGAAGGATACTGTAGGGAGGTTAGGTGAGTAGACGTCTACGGATTTTAGGAAAAAATCTATTGTTGATTTAGTAGTATTGGAGATACGTGTTGGCTGTAATGGACAGTCCGCATAGATATATGGATGGAGTTGAAGGAGTGCTAGAAGTTGGCAACCATATTTATTGCACTTAGTGTCGTTAAATGATGTATGCCGAGCATTCCAATCTCCTCCTATTATGAAAGGTGCAGGTAGAGACTGTTGGATTATCTCAGTGATGTCGGAACTAGGGAAGTTTGGTTCCCGAGAAGGGTGAATGTATACGGACGACAATACAAGCACTTTGTTGCTTTTGCAAAAGATTTTAATTGCCGTGTACTCAATATTATTTATATTGGTGAACCTAATTTCGGAATATTGGAATTTCTTGTGTATTAGAATTCCAGTACCTCCACGAGGTCCACTGGTACGTGGATTAGAAACAAGTGTATAATTCGGGATAGATACTCGGGAGTTTGGTTTAAGCCAAGTTTCTGAGAGGAGGAGGATATCTGGAGAAAACTTTTCAACGAACAATCGGAGGTGTTGTCTGCGAATATTGGAATATATGGACTCTGCGTTGAGGGAAATTATGGTTATATTAGCCATTAAGGGAGAGGATATGTGAAGTTATAAGAGATAAAATCTGACCTTTTTTTTCTATTTCTGAGCTGTGCTTCAACGTGGGCAGCATCTTCTGTAAGCTACTTATGTATCCTGTGATGTCCAGATTCAGATCGTTACTGTTGGATTGGTGATTTCTTGTCATGTTAAGGGAATCCTTGACAACCTTAGCGTATGACATTCCTGGACTTGTAGGATTTATTGATTGATGTGATGTTGTTTTGGTTGGTGAAGGTTTGCTCGTTGCCATGGGTGTTGTTCGCCTTTCTAGAATCCTCAGCTTATGAGGACATTGCGAGAAGTTGGCAGGGTGGGGTCCTCCACAGTTACAGCATGTCACTGTGATTTTCTTCGTTGTAATGGATCCATCAGGGTTTGTTGTTTGGATTGTTCCTGGTTCCATCCCAGGCGGGCTGACCTTGCATTCTCCAGGTTGATGTTGCTCTGCACACTTTACGCATCGTACGCTTAGATGACATGCGGCCGCCAAGTGTCCTGAACCTTGGCATCTTTTGCAATGAAGGACGTTTTGTTTATGTGGTTCCTCAATCGCAATTTTATGCGTGAACAGATATTTTATTTGTTTGAGCCTGGTGACATCAGTTGGAGGAATTTGTATGATACGTAAATGCAGATTCTTGTTAGTCCGCATATATGGTGTTTGGAAGTAGTCCAACCTGTTTATTTTCAGTTCCGGACAGATCCTGACTATTTCTGCTGCAATTTCCTCATTAGTCCATGCTGGATCGATATGCCTTAAGATGAAAGTTGCTGGTTTCAACTGTCCATGTTGAAAAGTGAAAAATTCAAGCTTATGGTGCACAAGTTTTTCTACCGCCTTGTTGTGATCCGTTAAAGTTGTTGTTGTGATGGAAGTCGAAGCTCCTCTTGTGTTTGTGGTGAAATTGCGGTGGCCTAAGGTACTTTCAAGCATTCTAATTAATTCTTTGATGCTTTTTATATTTTTAATATAGATGGGTGGTGGTCTTGTATTTTTGTCGTGCGTGTTAGGCATTTGATTCCCGGCTGTCTTCTTTTGTTGGGGCAATGGTGTTTCGGGGGACAACAATCGTTGGTTTGGAGATGATGGAGCTAGTCCGGGGTGTTGAGCAGGCGTTTCTTCCATGCAGACGTCATCTCTGATTTTATTGGTTGTTTTTAGGGAGCGAATTTCCTCGTGGAGTTGTTTCATCTGGAGTCGAAGTGTATTGATATAATCCACGGCTTCCAGATACTTTTTTTGATAGTCCATAGCTTGTGTCTCCATGGTTGTTGGTTTCTTTGTTGCGCTCTGTAAATCGTCGGTGGCTCTTCTTTTACGCTCTATCGTGAATTGTTGGTCATCACTGGGGCCGTCGCCCAGCATGCGTTACTGTTAGTTTTCACTGTTTTCACTGTTTTATTACTAAAAGTATTACTAAAAGTATTTTTACACGTGCACTTCACCCACGTGTGTTACAGACTTTCACAAACACGTGTTTCACAAACACGAGTTTCAACTATGCTATGAGCGAACGTCTGTTCGCTCTGAAGTACTCGATAAGAATGGGCCGACTCACCAGAGTTTTCGAGCGATTACAAAGGCACAATCTGAAAATACAACCAGAAAAGTGTCACTTCATAAGGAAAGAGCTCATCTACTTGGGGCATGTTATTTCAAAGGAAGGTATAAAACCAGATCCAGAAAAAACTAAAGCGGTGAAAACGTTTCCAACGCCCAAGAAACAAAAAGACGTAAAATCTTTTCTCGGTTTTGTAGGCTACTACAGAAAATTTATCCCAAATTTCGCCGAACTGGCAAAACCTTTAAGCAGATTGCTCAGGAAGAATGTTCCATTTTATTGGGATGCCTTTTGTGACGAGGCATTCACAACTCTAAAAAGAAAGGTTATTACCCCACCAATACTGGCTTATCCAGACTTTAACCGGGAGTTTATAATAACTACGGATGCTAGCAATGTTGCGTTAGGAGCAGTGCTATCTCAAGGTACAATAGGACAAGATAAACCTATTGCTTTCGCTAGCCGAACTTTAAACGACGCAGAAACTCGATATACAACATCCGAAAAGGAATTATTGGCAATCGTTTTTGCACTAGCCCAGTTCCGACCATACGTTTACGGACGAAAATTTACTATAGTCACTGACCATAGCTCTCTACAGTGGCTTATAGGACGAAAGGATCCTACATCCAGACTTATGCGATGGAGAATTCTACTCGAAGAGTATGAGTACACAATCGTCCATAAAAAAGGAAAGCAAAATGCAAATGCTGATGCTCTCAGCCGTATAACAACGACTACCCCAGTCAATCCCATTAAAAATAATATCCTCGTCACCACACGAAGTAAAGCCAAACTCGAAGAAGATGTGGCTGCACAATCATACAAAGATACTACCAATCTTGTATGGCAAGAACAAACAGGGTCCATCTATACCAAGAAGAAACTTGGACTACGTATCATAATCCTCCCATTGATAGACTCTGCTGAGGAAGAAAATCTGGCAGGAAGAATTCCAAACTTCACCAAGCCAGACGTAGGTAAAATTACGTTTCATGAGCAAGATGGGTTATGCGCCATCACATTGCCATTGCCTTTCAGAAACCTAAGCGACCAGGAAACCGCTAAGAGTTCCCTTATTGATCTGAAGAAGATTTGCGAAGACCGGAATTTCAATTCCATTGGAATTTTAGTGCCCTTTATAGAAAACGAATCAAAAGTAACACTTAATAACTTGCTAAAAGAAACTTTTGCTCACCTCAACGTGACAATGTACGTTTTCTCCAATAAAAAGAAGCTTCTAACAGATCCTAACGAAATACAAAAGTTACTCGCGGAATACCACAACTCACCTTTCGGAGGACACCAAGGAGCCACCCGAACAATCAATAGATTGAAGCAAAAATATTACTGGCGCACAATGACCGCTGACGTCGCGGCGTATATTCGAAAATGTGCTTCCTGCCAGATAAACAAAAGTGGAAAGAATCCTAGAATTCCTATGAAGATAACCACAACAAGCTCAAAACCTTTCGAAAGAATTGCTTTAGATATAGTAGGACCATTACCAGTCAGCTATAATGGAAATAAATACCTACTAACGTTTCAAGACGATTTGACTAAATTTTCAGGAGCTTACGCACTGGCCAGCGCCGAAACCAAGGACGTGGCCAGAATTTTCGTTGAAAATATCGTCTGCCAGCACGGCATACCATCTTCTCTATTAACTGACCGAGGTGCTAATTTTCTCAGCGCGCTTTTTAAGGACATTTGTTCCTTACTTAAAATGAGAAAACTCAATACAGCACCCTACCATCCACAAACGAATGGAGCACTAGAACGGAGCCATAGAACTCTGGTGGAATACCTCCGCCACTATGTAAACCAGGATCCTCTCACTTGGGACACCTGGATACCTTACGCAATGTTTGTGTACAATACTACACCCCACAGTAATACAGGCTACACGCCGCATGAATTACTATATGGTTTCCCAGCCGAAATACCCAGTTCTCTCAGACAATACCCCGAAAGCACTTATAACTACGACCATTACGCAAATGAATTAAAAATGCGATTACAACATGGTTATCGTACAGCAAAGGGAATACTGATAGAGAAAAAACAAAAATCTAAGGCATACTACGACCAAAAAGTAGGCCGTAAGAAATTTAATGTTGGCGACAAGGTTTTATTAAAGAATCACTCAAGACCTAACAAATTAACCTCCCTGTGGAAAGGCCCCTACGAAATTGTCAAGATCCTATCCGAAGAAAATTCAATCCTCAAAATAGGGAAAGGTACCCGAATAGTCCACAACAACAATATAAAACCATTTGTGGATTAGGCAATCACGAATGAGAAAATCCAAAAAGAAAAAAATAAAAGTCGAAGGAAAGTAAATGTATAGATGTATTTATAACCTTACAAAAAAAAAAAAGAAAAATAAATGTATATACGTAAAAAAAAAAAAACCTTAGAAAAATCATAAAGTAACACTGTACGAAAATACCACGATAATGTATTTAAAATTTGCCTGGAAAATTTTTCTTTTCAAATACTGTTACACGAATAAATAATCTTGTAAATATTATACAATATTTTAAATAACCGAAATAAACAAACAAAACAGAAAATATATCTATAAAGAAAAATATATATACAACTAATAATGTTAAATTCACCTCTTAACAAATTATTGTTCAAAAACGAAATAGATAGATAGAATAAACAAAGAAAATTTATAAATTCAGGAGATAACAAATAAAATATAACAAGAAATTGAATCTCCACATAACTCATATGTTTCAAAAATAGAAGTTTCAAAACTATACTATAAACAAATATTGACTATCGAAAAATGTATTATACAAATATTTTAATCAACCATCACTAACTTAAATAAATAAACAAACAAACATTTTTGTAATAATAAATAAAACAAAACTTACAATACGAAATAATGTTAAAATAAGAATTTATATAAGTACAAAACATTTTGTAATGAATAAATTGTAATAAAATTTTAGTATAACTCAAAACAAATTTAAAAATGTCTAGAATTTAATTTTACGTACAAACTACATGAAAAAATTATATAAATAAATAAGGACAATGAAAAGTCCTCAAAAAAAAAATGCTCTGTAAATAATATGTAATCTGTATTAATATGTAATACACAAATTGTAATAGTAAGCCTTAATAATCTTACGCAACACTTACATATATATTGTACCACAAATTGGAAAACCTATAATAATACTTTATAAACAAAAACAAAAAAAAGAACCTCTTATATAAAAAGAAGAAAAACATATTACTCACAATTGTTACTAAACGTAATGAAAAAAAAAATATAACATAAACACTGTAAATAACACTTTTAATATATGTAATTACAACTTAATCATTGATCACTTTAAATATCAAAACAAAAAAAAAAATTGTACTGTAAGCTAAGAAAATAAATATTGCATACATAGAACTAAAATGAAAAAAAAATCAGGCATATGTAACGGAATCACGATACTATCATCCTTATTCCCAATCACACCATTTTCCAGAAAATTAATCTCATAAAGATCAATTTTCTTTTTTTTCAAGGAGGGGAGGATGTAGTGCTCCAAAAAGCCCTACCATCTTTTTCTCCCATTCCTAATCCAAAATCCTATCAAAACCTGAAAAAACCCAAACATTATCCAAAATTCGCAATAAACGAATCAAACATTCGTTTATCGCATAACATTTGCCCCCACGGCATAATTAAATCCAGAATCAACATTAAAATTAAAATTCACAATAAACGAATCCAATATTCGTTTATTGTTCTATATTTGCTCCACAGCATCACCCAAATCCAAAATTCAGAGATTGTTATCTCTATCCTAAAAATTCCATTGAGTTGAACAAACAAAAACTCAAAAGCAGATACATTCACACATCTGTGTAATGGTTTCGTAAGAATTCAAGAAATTGATTTCTTATCTTGTGTAAACACAACATCTCGCTCGAAATATCCAAAAGATCGAGATTGTTGCACGAAAATGTGTATCTTTGAGATACAATTTTCGATTCCTTTTTCTTTATAAAGGAATGGTTTCGTGATCTCCGGCCGCAGTATCTAGATCCTCCTGCCACAGAGCAGTTATTTTACAAATAAAATCAATAAAACTAAATCCAAAATAAATAAAACTGCTTTCATTACTTTTGAAATTTTGTGCTGGCACCCAACGTTGGATGATTCTTTATATATATATATATATATATATATATATATATACCAGGACGACTCCAAAGAAATCGGTACAGGAACCAGTACTGAGGTTGCAGGGTATAAGGACACTATCCCCTAGGTTACGTCCCACGAACAATCAGGACGTTGCTCTTCCCTCTGGGTCAGAGGAAGCACGGCAACGAACCCTTGCTGAAGTGTGTTGTTCCAGGAGCAATCAAATAAAGAGATCCAACGTCCTTTTCAGGACAAGAAAACGCGCTTCCTGAGGAACAACCCCCACAACGGCAAAACAGGTGCTCAAAAATGCAGTTGTCGCAGCCGATGTGTGAGAGCTCGCATTGTCGTGCTGAAGAGTGATCCGTCTTCGGCGGTTGGTTTTCCTGATTTCTTGGAAGACAACTGGCAAACAAATGGTTGTGTACCACTCAGAATTGACTGTTCTGCGTTGTTCTAGTGGTACGGTTGCGACATGTCCAGTTTTTCCGAAAAAAAGGCGACCATTTGCTTGGAAGTGCTTCGTGCGCGAACAACTTTTGTTGGATTTGGCTTATCTTGAAACACCCAGACAAGTCGACTGCTGTTTACTTTCGGGCTCATACGCGTAAATCCACGATTCATCACCTGTCACGATGTCATAGACGTGTTTCGAAGCACCGCGTCCGTATTTTTTGAGCATTTCTTTCGACCAATTGACACGAGCCTGTTTTTGGGCGATTGACAAATTGTGTGGGACCCAACGCGAACAAATTTTTTTGACAGTCAAATGTTTATGCAATATTGAATGTATGCTGGTCCCACTAACGCCTAAGGTTGTCTCAATCTGACGATAGGTCACATGACGATCTTCCAATATCAGTTCGCGCACAGCATCAATGGTTTTCGGAACAACAACTGATTTTGGACGACCTTCACGAAATTCATCTTGGAGTGAACTACGACCACGATTGAATTCACCATACCATCGATAAACACTGGTCCTTGATGGAGCTTCATCGCCAAAAATTGAATTAAGTTCATCCATGCACTGTTGCTGAGTTAATCCACGCCGAAAATTGTAAAAAATAATCGCACGAAAATGTTGACGATTTAATTCCATTTTTGGGCCGAGATGAATCTTTTAAGTTACTGTAAACAACACAAATAGCGCTCGTATGTCAAAACGTTCTGAGTGCGTATAAGCTCAAAAATGTCCAACTTTACGACAGAGCTGTCAATTGCCGGATTGCAACGCTAGGATTGCCAAATCCCGAAACATAAGAGGCAACCCTCGTAGAACCTTGTATTTATACAAGTGTTCATTTATGGTCAACGATAGCAAAGATATTTTGTATACCTTATTGCTTCGCTACCATAGAATTGTTCTTTGTTTTGAGTAGCACATTATTTTCTTTGTACCGTCATGGATTTTTCAAAATGTGGTATCTGGATTCCATGGTTCGCCCCTAAATACATTTTGTATCTAAGGCACGTTTACAGGTACTCATTGGATTGGATATGTTGATTTGGATTAATCAACATGAAGGTGAATCCTGTTAATGGTCGGGAATGGCCCCCAAAAATGTGAGTTTGGGGTGGGGCTGGGCGTTGCGTGTAACAGGGTGCGCACGCCCCCGCGTCATTTTTAATAGTCGTGTTTCAACTACGAGTGTGCGTCCGAGAGTCTTCACCAATCTAGTGTAATCGGCATCATCAACTAGTTATATAACAATGGAAAATAGACGTAACTAAAAAACCTATAGTGCGGCACAAAATTCGATAGGCAATAGTCCCATTAATATAAATAACGTTAAGTTCATACAAAATTTTTCATTACTGTTGTGAAACCAAATAAACCTCACTTAAACAATAACAAGGAAGAATTTAAATAAAAGTACATTTTATACAAAACAACCTTTCCGTGTCTCATTTTTCCTCGTCCGGTGAACGGTTAGCAGTGTTTCATCCAGTGAACTCGTTAGTGGAGTAGTAATGAACCAGTCCCCGTGCCGGCACACCGACTTCTAACCCCCACAGAACAATCCGGTTCTATAGACACGGAGCTTTATGTTACGTGATAGCAGTTTGGATTTCAGCAGTTTACTGACTGCATGCCAACTAGCGTTGCCGGAATATAGTCTTTTGATAATTTCCTTCGACATTTCGTTACTGGCCGTCAGTATCGTTCCCAGATATTCAAACTCTTTATCTTTTTCAAATATCTTACCTCTGAAATTTATATGTGTTCCCTGAGTTCCACCTACTCTCGCCGTAATCATATATTTTGTTTTGTCTTCATTTATTTCTAGGCCCACCTCTTCTGCCACTTGCGTGATGATTTCACTGTTTTTATTTACCGTTTCTAGATTATCGCCCAGAACAGCGAAGTCAACCCGAATATGCGAGTATTTGAGTGACCCCGTTCAGGGATGATCCGGCCATGTTGTCATCTTGTACTTTTCTGATGACATACTCGAGGACAAAGTTAAAAAGACACGGTGATAGACCATCTCCCTGTTTTAGTCCCTCCCGGATTTCAAATGGTCCTGAGAGGTGGTTTTCTATCCTAACGCGCCCTTTGTTTTCGTTCATGCAAATTTGAATGAGGGCGGCATATTTTTTCGGGGTTCCCAGCTCAACTACAATATGGTAAAGTCTTTGTCTTGCGATTGAGTCGTAGGCTTTTGTGAAGTCAACGAACAGTTGGTGAACCGTCTCTCCGTATTCCCACTTCTTTTCCAGTACTTGCCTTATTGTGAACATTTCGTCGCTCGTTGACCGGTTCCTACGGAATCCGCATTGGTAGTCTTCTAGTATTTCTTCTGCATACGGTGTGATTCTCGCCAGTATGACATTTGCTAATATTTTGTATGAGGTTGGGAGCAATGATATTCTTCTGTAATTTTCGCAGTCAGATCTCTCACCTTTTTTGAAAATGGGGACGACTATTGAGGTTTTCCATTCTTCCGGAATGATTTTTCGAGCGGTTGCCTCTCCTCTATGCTTCACAAGCTCTGCCGGTATGCAGTCGACTCCGGGAGCCTTGTTGTTTTTCAATTGGTTTATTGCGTCTACAACTTCGTCGAAAGAGGGCTCTGGGGTCTGATGCTCGGCTATATGTACGTCTGGTGCGTTTATTTCTGATTGATGGGTGCGTACATTGAGCAGGTTTTCAAAGTACTGCTTCCATCTTGTCACGATATTTTTTGTTTCTGTGACCAGTCAGCCATTTGCGTCTCGAATTATTTTGGCTCTCCCTCGGTAGCCATTTCTAATTGAATTTATGTCGGCATACAAACCTCTGATATTCTTTGCTCTGGCATTTTCTAGGATTTTTTTCGATCCGAGTCTTCTCCCATTCACGGTTTTTGGTTTGAAGAGTCTCATTGTCTCTCTCCGAATCGTCACGTATCATTCTGCGTTGACTTCATCATATCTTTTTAAGTGGATCACTCTGTAGTGCTTACGTTCTTCGATCTTCACCCTGCACTCATCGTCAAACCAAGGTTTGGACTTAATTCTTTTCTTAAATCCTAATACCTTTTGGGCTGTTCGTTTGATTGTGTCTCTGATCTATGTCCATTTAGTGTCCACATTGTTAGCTTCCTCTTCCTCACTGCTCCCACTCTATAGAATGGTAAATCTATTCGTTAGTGCGTCTTGATATTCACCCCTTGGCGCAGGTCTTTTAGTTTATCAATGTCGAATCTTTTGCTCGTCTCCCATGACTGCCCATGTGGGATTCCTGCGAGGCGACCCCTGATTTTGCTCATCACTAGAAGATGATTGGAGGCGCAATCTGCTCCTCTATATGATCTTACGTCAAGGATATTCGAGTGGTGTCTTTTGTCTATGAGAAAGTGGTCTATTTGATTACGCGTTACGCCGTCGGGTGTTATCCATGTGGGCTTATGAATTTGCTTGTGCTTGAACATCGTGCCAGATCTTTTGACGCTGCGAACGTGATAATTCGAATTCCATTATCATTTGAAACGTCATGTAGACTTTCTTTACCTATAGTCGGTTGGAATCTTCCTTTCCAATTTTCGCATTGAGGTCCCCGAGGAGGATTTAAATATCGAATGTTGAGATTCCATCAAATACTTCCTCTAGGTTCTCGTAGAACGTGTCTTTCGTTTCTTCGTCCGTAGATTCTATTGGGGCGTGTGCGTTTATAATTGTACCATGGGCCCTGCATTTTAGCACAGACATTCGTATAATTTTATGAAATTTACCCCTTATTTAAAATAAGAAAGCCATCTAGCGATAGGCTCCACCTCAACTATCTTAGTGTTTGAAAGAGTCGATAACGCAGAGGATTGGGCTATTTGGAGTAAGCTGATAATTGAGCTCCAGGATTGCCCTGAATTGTAGTGATACCTGAGTGAGGAAATAAATAAAAAGGGCAGTAGCGAAAAATAAATCCAACAAATGTCTGCGGGTGTTTGTCGCTTAACAGTCAACGTTTTCGTTTCGCCACTTAACACTTACCGACGTGGCCTAAAATTTTACGTAAGTAGATCATGAGTGTTTCACATCTTCGTGATAGCGATTGGAATAGTATTATAATTGAATAGTGGGCAGTTATACAGCCTATGGCGCAAGGCTAATAACCTTGCCCGGAAAAACAAATGATTATGAAAAATTTAACAAGCCTCGGGACTTGCTAAATAAGGCCAAGACCGGATCCCGGTGATGATGATGAGTTGTACAGCCTACAACGCGGGAACTTCCTTATTTGAAACACATTCCACACAGCACCCATTAATCCTTGGAGACTGGGATTATGCGGATTCGAAAGGGGCACATCCCAACTTTTTCTTTGTACGATTCGACGCACTTTGCTAATGGCCGTTCTATCATCGCATCCCGGCTCTCATTCAGCACACAATTTGATATCATCCCTGCAGGTCATGTTTCTGATCGACAATCGATTGTTTAGTGTGTGGATACCAGAACCTTCAAAAAGCACTAGGCCATCAGGAAATGCCAGGAGAGTAATAGAGGAGGGTTTAGAATACCCTAAGCCTACCCATATGTATTGACTGGAACGGACGATACCTTCAATATATCAATTTGAAGAAGTAATTAAAAAAATAAATTTTAAATGTATCTCTTTGTAATATCCCTCTAAGAGAAAGAATTAATATGATATCTCTGTCGCATCTCGCTCCACAAAATAGCGTAAGGAACATTAACTGCCGAAAAAAATTCGACCAGACAATATCATCAACATTGTATTGGCACCTTAACTTTCAATAGTACGCCACAGCATTCATCGAGTTTCGTCCAGCTATCGTTCTGGAAGGAATAGCCCTGCCTACTTCCGCTCATCGAAGGATCAAGATGGTGGCCATTAAGGATCCTTGTCGTTGAAGATCCTTCTTCAACTCTACCACTTCGTCGTCGCACACGAGCAGGGCACAACGTTTTCGTTTCGTCTCTCAACGCTAGTTTTGTTATTTTCGTTGTCGTTTGAGAGTTTTCATTGTCATTCATTCCTGCTTTTGAATATTTGTTCGTTTCGAAAATAAATTATTGTGTCGTTTGTCGAATCGAAAATAAAATAAAATAAAGTGTCGTACATTAAACATTTTCGTTTAGTTATTTGGTCGTCGTTCGTTTCGTTGAACTTTTTAAATTGCACGGTAAACGCACCGTGAACAATCTCCAATGCGTTTAGTTTCATAATTTTTTAAAATAAGGTAATTCAGGCGATGCGCCGTATACAAGGAGCCTACGTTGAGGCGGATTTGGTACTCTTGTAAACAGACTACACGTTTTTTACAATAAACTGCATAAACGTTTTTTTCTGAATAATGGAAAATGTACATGGTGATTTGAAGGGATAGAGAAGTGGAATTGTTGAAATATGTATGAATATCTATCATCATCATCATCATCGGCACTACAACCGGGATCCGGTCTTGCCCTTATTTAATAAGTATGAGGCTTGTTAAATTTTCCATAATAATTTGTTTTTCTGGGCAAGGTTATCAGCCTTGCGTCTATGAATATCTATGTCTATATATAAATGTCTAAATATAAATAAAGAATACATTATTCAAAGTATTATCCATCGGAAGCTATGACATTTCCCCATTTGTGGTTTCCTTGACAAAAAGGGTCTCACATTTTGAGGACAAGAACAAGTCAAGCCGATTTTCGACGCCCCGTCTATTACACGCAAAACACCCCATGTAAACTCTCACGTGCTGATCAATTTTACATTCATCAACACAACAAATTAAATGAAAACAACAAACTCGACCCAAGTTCACAATTAGGCCAACCCCTGATATGTTGAGAATGATATTTACCTTGTTGGATTCGACCGCTTTACTAAAACGATGTATGTTGTAGCTCGCCGTACTTTTCTTTAGTTTTAGTTTATTTACCTTTACTTTGAACTTAAAACAAGCTTTACTTTGATCTTAAAACAACCTTTCCCGGGTGGTTTCCAGTTCTTACTCTCGATTTACTTCGTTGCTACCACTCTTTACATACCCCAAAGTCTGGGGGCAGAAACGCAAACGATGCATATTCACTTGGACTTCGACCCGAACGCATAGCTCATATTGAGTCCGATTGCCTGGCACGAGTCATCCGCACTTCTTAATTATCATTTGTAACGGCCTGCATCGTTCAAATGATAATTGCACTAAATCAATTAAAATACGATAACCTTCGGTCGGGCCATTCGCACCGTTCAAATGACAATTGCACTTGACCAAACCAATAGAAATAGAATAACTTTCGCTCGGGTCATTCGCACCGTACAACCGGTTGACGCTTTGTCGCTACGTTCGAAAGGCAGACAACAACCTGCCAATAACGAGTCTACCACCATGGATATGATGAAGATGCTCAGTGTATTCCAGGACGACATCAAAAAGAGCATGAACCAGCTAACAGAAAGAGTAGGTAAACTGGAAAATGTTCAAAAACTACCGACCAAGAAACCCAAGAAATAAAGACAATGAGTAATCGGCGCCTACGAATAATCACTTGGAACGCAAATGGGCTCAACCAAAGGGCTCAAGAACTCGAAATATTTATAAGAGAGCACAACATAGATATTGCGTTGATATCAGAAACACACTTTTCTCATATGAGCTTCATAAAAATCAGGAGTTATATGGCCTATTGGACTACGCACCCCAGCGACCGTGCCCGTGGAGGTACAGCTCTGATAATAAAACAAAATATACATCACTTCCAACAAGAAGAAATAAAAGAAACTTTTATTCAAACCTCCATTTTTACTATCAACCTTAATGGAGCTGATTTAAATGTAGGTGCTGTATATTACCCACCTAGACACACAATCTCAAAACAACAATTCACGGATATCTTCAAGAAGCTCGGACAAAAGTTTATAATTGGTGGAGATTTCAATGTCAAGCACACTGCTTGCGGGTGAAGGTTGATTACTCCGGGCAAGGGAAAAGAATTGCTTTCATCCATTAAAGAAGCAAAGTGCGAATTTCATTCGTCTTGTTCACCAATATACTGGCCTACTGATAGCAACAAAACACCTGTCCTGATCGATTTCTTTATTTCGAAAGGAGTGTCATCGAATTATATTGAAACGGATAGTTTAGTTGATTCAACGTCTGACCACACTCCAGTACTACTAAAACTGAATGCAGCTGTTCCCAGAAAGAACAGAAAACTAAATCTTACAAACAAATATACAGATTGGGAAATATTCCGAAAAGAGCTTGACAATCAAATTGAATTAAACATTAAACTTCAAGATTGTGAAGAATTGGAACCACAAGTACGACAATTTGTCGAAACATTACAAAGCGCACCCGCAACAGCAACTCCGGTGCCAAGTGATGAACCAGAACCAGCAACCATGTAGTGCTTTACAAAGCCCTACCATCTCCTTTTCCCACACATACATCCAAGTTCCAACACCTACAGGATGATTCAAACAAATCAATCACCCAAATTCAAAAATACAAAATCCCGATAAGCGAATCAAATATTCGTTTATCATCCATACACCCAATTTCCAGTAATCACCAAACAAAAGCAAACATGGTAAATTGAAACAGATGTTCAATTTCCATGCTCATGTATCCGAGAATTCGCCTAACCGGATTCTTATCTCAAAAAACAACTCCAGCCAAAGTATCTAAATCGAGATTTGCCTTTGAATTCGATCTCTTCGAGATACAAAATGTCGATTTGGTTTCATTTATAAGGGTGATGAATTGCAGATTCGAGGACCGCTTTTTCACACACACGGGTCCTATCATCTGTATCTGAGCACAGTTGTGAAAGTGTAATTCAAAGTGAAAATTCAAAGTAAATTCAAAGTGTTAATCGAAATATAATTCGAAATATAATTCAAAGTGCCGTATATGCTGTGCAGTAATGCACCAGCCCAAGACTATTTAATAAAGCGAAAAAGAAAGGCTATCGACTTTCTTCGCAACCCCCATAAAAGAAATTCGACCGTCCCAATTTACTTGAGCACTATCCCCGAAAATATGGCGTCAATTTCACCTGATCAAAGACAGCAGCAGGCCCTGGATCACATCAAGGCCCAGGAGAATATCATCAACGACCTAATCAGAAAGATCGCCGAACTGGAAAACAACTTAAACCTTCCTGATTTATCAGATGAGTCTGACATGGAAGATCAACCTGCTCAGCTGCCAAGGCAACACCAACAATATCAAGTTTCAAAACAACCCATGAACCGAAAGCTCATACGAATGAAGGCACTTTCAAAGGAGGAGCTCCGAAGAACGAGAGGCCCCCCCAATCAACATAAAAAAGATCAACAATATCAAAAAAGTTATCCAGCTTCTGGAGAACGCTTTGGGGCACCGGAATTTTACCACCAGATCTAGGGGTGACAACGTTTCCGTATCACTATCTTCTCTAAAAGACCACGCTCTTGCCGAAAAAGTGCTTATTCTGAATAAGCTGGACTTCTTCACCTTCCTAAGGTCAGATCTCAAGCCGAAAACATTCATAATTCGCCACATCGACCCTGCTTGGACTAACGAAGAATTAAGCGCGGAATTGTCCAGATTAAGTCCCAACCTGAAAACGTCCAGAGTCGACTATTATCAAACCCCACACATGAGATCCAACAACATTTTCAACCTACGGATCATCCAACTGGCACCAGACGAAGACATTAATAACCTGAAAAAAATTAAATACCTCTTCACTCATAAAATTGGCATAGAGGTACCTCACAAGCAGGAGCTTCTCCACTGCAAGCGCTGTCAGCAGTCAGGTCATCTTTCATCTTCGTGTCATCTACCACGACGATGCGTAAAATGTGCGCAGGAGCATGAACCGAACCAATGCAAAGTCAAGCCACCGGGTGAGGAACCAGAACGTATACACACGGAAAATCCGGATGGCTCCATTTCTGTAAAGGAATTGTCAGTTGAATGCTGCAATTGTGGTGGACCGCATCCTGCAAACTTCACAAAATGCCCGCACAAGCTCCGCTTACTGAAGCAGAGAGTGCCTCCAACCAAAAACAACACTAGCCAACTTAAGCAACCAACAGCAGCAGTTACTACAACAACGAGATCGAAATCCTATGCGGAAATCACCAGAGGAAACAACGCACCCTCATCACAACCAGGAACAAACCTAGGACTCGACATCATGGGATACATCCGAGAGTTGCAAGCTCTCTTACCGACGCTAAATGGATTAAGTAACTTCGAAAAAAAAGGTCAGATACTTTCTCTTATAACCTCACATATATTATCCCAAAATGTCTAAGTTAAGTGTAGTTGCCCTCAATGTAGATTCCATTTCGTCAAACATACGGAGGCATCACCTCCGACTGCTAGTGAAGGAGTTTTCTCCAGACGTCCTCCTTCTTTGTGAAACCTGGCTCAAACCCAACTCTCGCATTTCTATTCCAAATTACCAACTTGTTTCAACTCCTCGAATAGACGGTGCAAAAGGAGGTACCGGTATCCTTATTCATAAAAGATTCCAATTCAGTGAAGTCAAATTTAGAAACATCTCCTGTGTCGAATACACTGCTGTCAAACTGCTTTGTGACAACAATAAAGTCTTGGTTCTAGTAGCCATCTATTTACAACCCAAGAGGTACCCTAACTTCCCATCTTCAGACTTCGATGAAATATTCCGTCAATCCCACCCCCACTCATTCATCATCGGAGGCGACTGGAATGCCCGTCATACCGCCTTCAACGACACCGCTTGCAATAAATTTGGCAAACAATTGCTTGCTTTCCTACCTCTCCACCCCTACGTCTATATCGACTCCCCTACGGAACCTACTCATTGCTCCAGCTCTACTCAATCAACTATAGACTTCTTCTTAAAATCTGCGATCCTACGCTCTGTATCTCCCCCCACTGTGTCGCACTTCTTCCCCTCGGACCATGCCTCCATCCACTCGGTAATTGACCTTGGCCCCTTAAATCCGCTTCAATCTCTCAACCCAGTCCATAATTTCTCCAGAACTAACTGGAGAAAGGTCAACAAATCCGTTGGCGATATGTTTCAAACGCTTCCCATCACAGATACGAATAACTTGGATCCTAACGAAATTGAAGAAGCAGCTTGTAAGATGGAAGGGATCTTACAGCAAGCCCTGTATTCTAATACCCCTTCAAGGATGCCACACTCCTTCGTAGGTAAACCACTTCCATATCTCACCCTCAAACTCATCTCATTAAAAAAAAAGCTCCGCCGAAAACTATTTCGAAGATTTTGTCCCCTCCTGAAAGTACAGGTTCAATTATTGTCTACCCTCATTAACCAGCAGTTAAATGCTTTCGTAGAGCAGAACTACATCTCCACTTTAAATAGTATCAGACCCGACCGTAATCTTTACAAAAACATCAATCGCCTTACAGGACGAAAAATACACACCTCAATAGACAGACTAATTGGTCCCAGAAATAATATTCTGTACTCTGATTCTGAAATAGCAAACTATTTAGCGGAACACTTCTCCCAAGTGCATAGGCAAAATGATAGCCTAGGCAACCCCGAGTTTGAGGAAGTGGTCAACCGTTATACATCCCATGAACTAATCTCCTCATTCACTCCATTCATAACTAAATTTAATAATCACAATAGAGCATCTCAACCCACCGATACAAACTTCTTTTTACAACCACAGGAATTTAACCAAATGATATCTTCTCGTAGCAATAAAAACTCAACCGGCTTGGACAAAATTCCACAAGTGCTTTTCAAAAACCTCAACCCTTCAAATCGACTATACATCATGACCCTGCTAAACCACATAATAAATGCTGGTCACATACCGGAGTCTTGGAAAACTGCCATAGTCATCCCCATTAAAAAATCAGGCGCATCCCTGATGGCGGCCAATTTTCGACCCATCTCACTACTTAATAATTTAAGCAAATTACTTGAATTAAAAATTCACCATTACCTACTCTCCTTCGCGGAAACTAACTCATTACTCCCTGATTTCCAATTCGGTTTTCGTGCACAACACTCAACATGTCACGCTCTCCTCAAGTTTACTCACGACATCACTATGGCTCTTAACGACCAGTGCCCCACTGTGTGTATCTCCCTTGACATATCCAAGGCTTTCGACTGCGTGTGGACTGCGGGTCTTCTGTACAAATTACATTCCACGTATCGTCAAAACAATCACACTTCCAGGTTTCTCTACTCGTACCTATCAAATAGGAAATTCATGGTCAAGATAAATTCCACCCTTTCCCAGACGTACTCAATAACAGCAGGAGTCCCCCAAGGATCCATTCTGGGTCCCCTCTTATACTTACTATACACATCTGATATTCCTCAACCCCTCTCACCGAATACTCGAATCCTCAACTACGCAGACGATACCCTTGTCTACTCCAGCAGCAGGCTCGTATTATCTGCCAGAAACCGCGTAAATGAATTCCTCCAAATTCTTTCCTCCTACTTCCTTAAATGGAAGATCCGCTTAAACCCCAACAAAACTCAGCTGATTGTATTTAAAGGTAGAAACGTTCACTGTACCAATAACACGGTACGTAACCATTCAAAAATCCAACTGAACCTCTGCAACACCGTCATAAAACCATCTAAATCACTAAAATACTTGGCATTACTTTCGAAAATAATCTCTCTTTCACGACTCACATAAACAATGTCATCCGCAAAGCGGGGATACAGCTGAACCTTTGTCGGAAAGTAATGTGGAAGGCAGATGGTCTCTCTCAACAAGTCAAACTTCTACTTTATAAACAAATCATCAGGCCCACACTTACTTACGCTTGTCCCATCTGGTTCCATATCTCTCCCTCTCAAATGGAAAAACTTCGTATCTTCGAAAGGAAGTGTTTCAGACTAATCACAGGGCTACGTCGACAGCGCGACTCCCACAAATATATCAGAAGCCTTATGCTATACCACTCCGTCGGTCTGGAGAGATTGGATAGAAGGTTCCTGGAATTGTCGATAAGATTCATTGAAAACCTGTCAGCCAATCCAAACCCTCTCATCAATTCCCTTAGCCTCCCCAGCCACAATGCATCAAATCCCTATCTTCATGCACTCCATTTAAAAGCTCTCTTCTACGCAAAAAGATTAGTAAATGATGCGAACGAAATCATCTACCATAACAGGGTAACCGATCTTAACCACTTCAAATACTCAAACATTCAACCCTTTTCTCGGGTTCTTTCCTTTAACGAGCAGTCGGTGGAGAGACCTCCCTCTGCCGCTCCCTTCCCTCCTTAGGGTATGTACAGTACGAAATCTCAACTTAAGCTTAAGACGAGGCTAAATTGTTCTACATGGCTAAATGTGAGTTTATTTAACTACCTTAGATATAAGCTAGATTTAAGTAGAGATAAGTAGTTTTAAGAATATTTATTGTAAACATTGACAATCCATCCTGGTTTTCATGACCTTTCCAGGAGTCCTACTAGTAAATTGTATCTGGAATAAATCTCTTTAGACGTAAGACCTCAAATTAAATATTACTTGAAAAAATGTTCTAGACATTGTAAGTAAAATTGTCACAACTTAGTTAAGTTAGCTGTAAACTTATGTAACTAAACTTATAATGGTCAATAAAGACAGCGTTATATAAAAAAAAAAAAAAGCACACTTTATCATTACAATCAACTTCACACATTCATTGCACACTTCACAGTGAGAGCTGAGAGAAGACACATCCTGGACAGTGATACATACAATTTAAAGTTTATTTAAAACAAAATAAATAAATAAAAAATTTATAATTTAAATTTAAAAAAAAAAGTTTGGAAAAAAAAATTTTTTTTCTTAGTGACCAGGAAACAACTTTAGGTTCGTTTATTTTTAATTTCACCCATATTTTCAAATTTATATTTGTTTTAATTTAGAAGCATTTTTTTTAGGTCTGCTTGTTTCCCTCTTGGTTTTTGTTTGTTCCTCTTCTCTTTTCCTTGCGCCCCACGCTTTTCTTGTTTCTTTTTGTGCTCGATGTTTGCAACATCGAAATAGATGGACACCTGCTCTTCTCGTGGTGTGGGCCATCAGCCCGATCAGGGCATGATGGCTCTCATAAAGAGATTGAGGGAGGACCTCGAGGCTCTCAAGGCAGAGAACGCTGTCTTGAGAGATAAATTGTCGCGACTCGAAGCCGCACCACCCGCATCCCCGTCCAGTGCCAGTTCGGAGGCTTCTGATTCGGAATCGGAGCTCGAGCCCGAGTTGGAAAGTCTCACTGAGAGTTCCGACGAAACAATGGACGACGGTGACTCGCGCACCCCACCCGAAACTCGTCTAGAGCCCCTAAGCGGAAAACACCGCTTCCAATAATAAACTGCGAAGGAGGACCCTCCAATAAGCGTGTGGCCACCGGCTGCCCGCCAACGCCGCACCCCAAACTGTTGTCGAACCCCGCGATAACTCCAACTCATGTGAGGGTCGTACCTCCACAGGAGCCTTGCCCACCACGGCCAACTCCATTAATTAACCCAAAACCAAAGGCTGCTTGTGTTCCCAACACTGTTCCCAACACTGTTCAGCCAGAGGTGAAAGTCTATATTATGGAGACCCGCAATACTCTGATTTCTTAAACCAATTGGCAAATTTAAATATAACTAAAACCGTATCGGGTTTATATCCGAGTAATAAGGCAACATTTGGAAACGTGATCATGAATTTAGTAAATTCTGTATTCAGTGAGAACCCTTACAGCGATTATACGAGGGTTGCCTTTTATATTTCGGGATTAGAGAACAAAAACAAATATTGATCATCGAAAATCACTTTATTGTTTTTCAAAATATTCCCCATGAAGATCTATACACTTTTGCATGCGTTTGAACCAATTGTCGAAGCACTTTTGCCACTCTGATTGGGGTATCTCCAACACATGCATTCTGAATGCAGCAACCGCTTCTTCAGGTGTCGAAAAACGTTGACCTCTCAGTTTGTTTTTTACGTACGGGAATAAAAAGAAGTCATTCGGTGCCAAGTCAGGACTATACGGCGGATGACCCATCAAATCGACGTTTTGGGTGCTCAAAAATGCAGTTGTCGCAGCCGAGAGCTCGCATTGTCGTGGTGAAGAGTGATCTGTCTTCGGCGGTTGGTTTTCCTGATTTCTTGGAAGACAACTGGCAAACAAATGGTTGTGTACCACTCAGAATTGACTGTTCTGCGTTGTTCTAGTGGTACGGTTGCGACATATCCAGTTTTTCCGAAAAAACAGGCGACCATTTGCTTGGAAGTGCTTCGTGCGCGAACAACTTTTGTTGGATTTGGCTCATCTTGAAACACCCAGACAGTCGACTGCTGTTTACTTTCGGGCTCATACGCATAAATCCACGATTCATCACCTGTCACAGACGTGTTTCGAAGCACCGCGACCGTATTTTTTGAGCATTTCTTTCGACCAATTGACACGATCCTTTTTTTGGGCGATTGACAAATTGTGTGGGATCCAACGCGAACAAATTTTTTTGACAGTCAAATGTTTATGCAATATTGAATGTATGCTGGTCCCACTAACGCCTAAGGTTGTCTCAATCTCACGATAGGTCACATGGCGATCTTCCAATATCAGTTCGCGCACAGCATCAATGGTTTTCGGAACAACAACTGATTTTGGACGACCTTCACGAAATTCATCTTGGAGTGAACTACGACCACGATTGAATTCACCATACCATCGATAAACACTGGTCCTTGATGGAGCTTCATCGCCAAAAATTGAATGAAGTTCATCCATGCACTGTTGCTGAGTTAATCCACGCCGAAAGTTGTAAAAAATAATCGCACGAAAATGTTGACGATTTAATTCCATTTTTGGGGCGAGATGAATCTTTTAAGTTACTGTAAACAACACAAATAGCGCTCGTATGTCAAAACGTTCTGAGTGCGTATAACCTCAAAAATGTCCAACTTTACGACAGAGCTGTCAATTGCCGGATTGCAACACTAGGGTTGCCAAATCCCGAAACATAAGGGGCTACCCTCGTATTATAGGTGGCGAATAAAAAAATGTGTCTACATTGTTATTAAAGTGGTAATAAAATTGTGGTTATTTGATATAAATATATGTTTTCAAAGTAGCTTCTGTTGGATAAAACTGTTTTGTCATTATTTTTGAAAATGGACGACAAATAGAAATAAAAAATCCTTGAAGATGAGATCAGACGAACTCTTCTAGAATCTAGACTCGTCTAGTGATTAATCGCTTAATAACGTTAGTAGTGTGTTTATGCCGCTTCTGGGACACTTTTTGGTCGGTTCTGCGGCACTTGTGACGTCATGGGCGAGTTATGATATCTTGAACGCTCTCTGGCGAGAGCTTTAGTGTGTGTGTGTGTGTGTGTGTGTGTGTCTTTTACTTGTTAAATTTGAAAAATATAGTTTTATCTGTATTACATTTAGCCGTTAAAATTGAAAATATTGTTTATGCGCATGAGAATTGGGTGTTAAAATTGAAAATACTCTTTTTATGCATTGCATTTGACCGTCATATTTGAAAAATACTGTTTTATCTGTATTGCATTTGGCCGTTAAAATTGAAAATACTGTTTTTATGTATTACATTTGATCGCTAAAATTGAAAATAGATACTGTTGAAAAAGCGGCGCAGCTAATTGGATTGGCTATCGAGGGCTTTTGTTATATTAATTGGGGATATATTATTAATTGCGTATGCAAGGGAGTTTTCGTACTGTTTATAACTATTGCAGCATACGTTTAGATGTGCAACTTGGGCAAAATAATACAATTATTAAGTGAATTAATGGGTCAAATAAGTGAATTATATACTTTATTTCTATTATGGTATACATTTAGATTTGCAACTAGGACAAAATAACCCAATTATCATATGTATTAAGGGACCAAATGAGTGAATTGTGTGCTTTGTATCTATTGCAGCATACATATAGGCGCGCGACTGGACAAAATAACTCAAATTATTAAGTGTATTGATGTATCAAATGAGTGAATTGTATGTTTTATATATATATATATATATATATATATATATATATATATATATATTGCAGCATACATTTAGATGCGCAACGTCATCAAAATAATCAAATTTCTAAGTTGTAATCTTTCGACTGAATAGAAACACGTGGATAAATGCAAAGTAAAAAATGCCTTCAATTGGAAGTTAAAAATGTTTTGTTTATTTTAGTTTGGTGTGAATGGATGGATGATAGAATTTTATCCCATTATGAATATGCGAATGGCGCAAGACTAATGACCTTGCCCGGAAAAAACAAATCATTATGGAAAATTTAACAAGCCTCAGGACTTACTAAATAAAGGCCAAGACCGGTTCCCGGTTGTAGTGCCGATGATGATGATGATGATGAATATGCGAAGTCAGCAAAAAAAAAAAAAAAAAACTCAAATTATTAATTGATTGTGTGTGAATGAGTGAGGTTGTGTGGATGAGCGAGAAAGCTTTGTTTAGCTGTGGTGATATATAAACGAGTTATGTTCAGCACACTTCAACACCACATTCACTCGCCGATCGTTCATGCGGACAGACGTATTCATCGTGTGCTCGTTGACGAATAAAATTGAAAGAAAAAAAAAAGTTGATTCCGTAGACGTTAAGTCGTCGACGATCGATCGCGTTCACACCGAATCTTGTGTGATAAATTGCGACTCATATAACACTCGCAAAGACGTGTAATTTTCGCTGGATGCCGTAGTCGAAATCTGTCTTCACAGATGCCAGACAACGATCCGAGCGTGTTAAGTGTGTCGATGGCATCATAGTCAAAGATGATGTACAAGAGATCATTGACACACCTAAACCTAAAAACGCCATCCGATTTCAAACTCAGATGACCCCACAGAACAGTAGTGCAATTAAGTCAATATTTCGAAATAATTGCAATCAAAACTCAATTAACAAATCGGTCAAAGAAAAACGGTTAATTGCATTTATCAAACCAATTAACGATTGCACAAGCTGGAACAATTAAAATACGGAAACATCCAAACTGCATGTTCCAGCACAATCGGCATAAGTGCAATTAACTGGGTCAATTCATGAACGCAAAAGTTCAACTCGAGTTCGAATCGATGAAAAAGTATTGACCAGCTCATCAATATGAGGCGTTTATGAACTAAAGCCGATGATCGGTAATTGGGACAATTAAAACCCAAATTGCTGATGTGAATCGAAAGGTGTTAACCCCGGTAGGTGTTGTGAAACGATGAGGAGGTAATTGGCAGGTAGTCAGTGATTGGGGATAGTGGAAGGGAGATCGTGGAAGTGGTCGGCATCGTTGGGCGGAGAGAAAGTCTGGTAGTGAACAATAAAAGAAAAGAAAGTGCATGAGCGAAGGGAGCTAAACGAGTAATTGTGTGTTTGGAAGTATTATTAGGAAACAGTACAGTTCGGGATAATTCGATATAGTAAAAGTAAGAAAATCGCGAAAGATCGTAAAAGTAAAACGTGGTGTAATAAGGAGCAGTAAGACAGTTAACATACATGTAAACATCATAAACGAAGAACATTGTAAAGTGGTATCGGTAAATTAGTAAAAAGTTAAAACGATAAGACATTTAATGTGTATACTAAAGGAGACTGAGACTAATTTGTGAACTGACTAAACAGTAAAATAAGAAGGTGAACAAAGTGTCTACATCGTCTGTAAACGGAGAAAATCTAAGTGTAATAATTAGTAAATAGAAAGGCTCAAGAAGTAACAGTGTTAGATCTATTTTCGGTAATACTGCAAGCTAAAACAAAAAAAGGGAAATAGTAATCTAATCATTTAAATTAAAAAATATTAGAAATTAATTAAAAAAACAGAAGAGAACTGTAAAAAAGAACCGTAACACAAATAATTAAGTGCATTTGGCGTAAGCAAAGAGAATACGGATCCAGCAAGGTAGTTAAGTTAGATAATAACACTTGTGTAACTGAAAACTTTCTTTATGATAATAAAAAAAGAAATAGTGGAAGCAAATAAAAGAAAGACTCCGTGTTTTGAAAAATTCTCACTGATTGGTGTAAAAGAAGTTTTGATCGTCCTTTTCTTGGTATTGTGATCTTCGGTTCCAACGGTTATCCACAAACCATAACTAGCGCTACCCGGGAATATTTATTGGAGCGGAAGAGAAGAGCCATTGAAACTCTTCAAAACTCATCAAAGAAGACCACAAAAATGGAAAATCCAGGAAAACAGATTGACTACCAACAAAAATTCCACGAAGCCGTGGAATACATCCAACAGCTTACAACAGAGGTGAAACAACTCCGGGAGGAAATTCACTCTCTAAAGCAACCCAGCCAAAACAGCGACGATGCCAGTATGGAGATGACGCCTTCTCCCAGCTTAATCCAAAAAACATCTCCACCCAAACAACTATCATCAGCCCATAAGGAAGCCACCAAGCAAACCAAGCCAGCAGCGAGTCCCCTGCCTGCCCAGCACAAAAATGTTAGACCACCGCCAATATACATAAAAAATGTGACCAGTATAAAGGGAATAATTCTAATAGTAGAAAATGCCCTAGGACACCGCAACTTCACCACAAACACTAAAGGCTCCTCTGTCTCCATTGCAACAACAACTCTGGTTGATCACGAAAAAACCGTTAGAAAACTTGCGGATCTACGGCACCAATTTTTTACGTTCCAACACCATCAGCTCAAACCAACAACGTTCATCATTAGGCACATTGACCCAACTTGGACCAACGAAGAGCTAGCGTCGGAGATCATCAGGATTTGCCCAGAGCTGAAAATCCACAGGCTGGACTATTTTCAAACTCCGTACATGCGGGAAAATAACTTAAGGAACCTACGGATTATCCAAATCGCTCCAAATGAAGACACCAACAAGCTCAAACAAATTAAGTACTTGTTTACCCACAAAATCAGCATCGAGGAGCCTCATAAACAAAGTATCCTTCATTGCAAGAGATGCCAAGGCTCAGGACACTTGGCGGTGGCTTGCCACCTAAATATACGATGCGGCAGATGTGCCGAAGAACATCAAGCAGGAGAATGTAAGGTCAATCCACATGGTATGGAACCAGAAAAAATCCAAACCACAAACCCCGATGGATCAATCACCACTAAGGAAATCGCTGTAACGTGCTGTAACTGCGGAGGCCCACATCCAGCCAATTTCTCCCAGTGTCCGCATAAATTGAGAATTCTCCAAAGAAGAACAAAACCAGCAACAACCAACAAATCCGCACCAACCAAATCCACATCGCAGAACACATTACCACAACCTACAAGGCCAGGAACATCATATGCGGATGTCATCAAGAACAATCAAAACACGCCGACGTCAAACAACCCCAACTCCATTGGCCTCAACCTGGACATCATGGGCTACATCAAGAGTCTACAAACTATGCTTCCTACATTGAAGCATATGTCGGATATCGAAAAAAAAGTTCAGATTCTTTCACTTATAACCTCCCATATTCTTTCCCTCAATGTCTGAACTAACTATAGACGCCCTCAACGCAGAGTCTATATACTCCAACATCCGTAAGCAACACTTACGGTTGTTTGTTAAAACCTTCTCCCCAGACATCCTTCTCCTCTCAGAAACGTGGCTTAAGTCCAACTCCCGAGTATCCATCCCCAATTATACATTTATTTCCAACCCCAGGACTACTGGATCCCATGGAGGTACCGGGATCCTAATAAATAATAAATTTCAATTCACCGAAATCAGGTTCGCCAGTGTTTTCAATATTGAATACACGGCAGTTAAGCTTTTTTGTGAAAACAAAAAAGTAATCATAGTAACATCCGTTTACATCCACCCAACACGAGAACCAGACTTTCCTGACTCTGACATATCTCAAATAATCAGACAGTCTCTCCCCGCACCATTCATAATCGGTGGAGACTGGAACGCTCGACATACAGCATTCAACGACATAAAGAATAACAAATACGGCTGCCAACTTTTGCACCTCCTCTCATCTCACCCATATACGTATATCGACAGTCCACTGCAGCCAACTCGTGTCACCAACTCGACGCGGTCAACAATTGACTTCTTTCTCAAGTCGGCTGATGTTTACTCAACGAGCCCCCCCACAGTATCCTTCCTCTTTCCCTCTGATCATGGTTCCGTTCACACTTCGATCAAAGTTCCCTCCTTCGAACTGCTCTACTCACACAGTCCTGTCCCGAACTTCTCCAAGACTAACTGGAAAAAGGTTAATAGAGACGTCGCCGCACGGTTTTCTAACTTGCAAATCCCCGAATCTTCTAACCTAATCCCTGCTGATATCGATCGAGCAGCCCTAAAAATTGAGCAGACACTCAAGGATGCCCTCACCAGCAATACACCCACCACCATCCCCCATAATCATCTAGGAAAACCTTTACCCAGCATCCTAATTAAATTGCTGCGTCTCAAAAAACAACTCCGCCGAAAACTTCATATAAGATTCTGTCCTTTTATTAAAAGTCAGATCCAACTCCTGACCACCTTAATAAATGAACATTTAAAAAAGTTCGCGGATCAGACTTATACCTCTACACTTAACAATATTAAACCCAATCGTGATCTCTTCAAAAACATCAACCGACTAACTGGTCGGAAGTTTAAACCGCGAATCGATCACCTTATCAGCCCACTCAGCAACAATCTTATCCAATCCGACACGGACATAGCCAATTGCCTCGCTGACCACTTCTCAAAGATCCATCAACAAAATGATTCCCTCTCAGTCCCTAATTTTCGAAATACTGTCAACGAATATATTTCACACAGATTACCCGCATCTTATACTCCTTTCATCGGAGAATTTAACGACACAAACAAGGCGTCACATCCTTCAGACACCACCACATTTTTAACCACAGATGAACTCATCAAGTTCATAAAATCACGACCCAACAAAAAATCTACCGGTATAGATGGAATACCACACCTTCTATTTAAAAGACTTCACCCGCCAAATCTCCTTCCCATTTTAGTCCTTCTTAACCACATCATAAATGCTTCACATTTCCCAGAGAACTGGAAAATTGCGGTAGTAGTTCCCATTAAAAAGTCCGGCAGTTCCAATAACACCTCCAACTATCGTCCAATATCTTTATTGAACACCCTAAGCAAAATATTGGAATGTAAGATCTACCAAAACCTTCTTTCGTTTGCCAGTGATAACGCTCTCATTCCTAATTCTCAGTTTGGCTTTCGTGAGCGACACTCTACTTGCCATGCGTTACTAAAACTTACACACGATGTCACAACTGGTCTAGAAAACAAATGCCCTACCGTATGCATATCTCTCGATATCTCCAAAGCATTTGATTGTGTCTGGATCTCAGGACTTCTTTATAAGCTGCACTGCTTATTTGGTCTGAATTCCAATATCACAAAGCTCCTAGCATCTTATCTTTCTGGGAGGACATTTATGGTCAGAATAAATTCTTCCCTCTCACAAACTCACAACATAACCGCAGGAGTTCCCCAAGGATCCATTCTTGGACCACTTTTATATCTTCTATACACATCCGATATCCCCCAACCTCCACCTAGTGTTGTAATGCTAAATTATGCTGATGATACTTTAATCTACTCTAGCAGTAGATTTGTCAAAGCGGCAAGAAACCGCGTTAACAACTTCCTCCCGCTCATCTCAGCATACTTTAACAAATGGAAAATTCGCCTCAACCCAACCAAAACCCAGCTAACAGTGTTTAAGGGCAAAAACGCTCACTGCACAAACAACACTAAACGTTGCCACAACAAAATTAAACTAAATCTTAATAACACCCTCATAAAACCTTCCAAAACACTAAAATATTTGGGAGTAACCCTTTCCAACAACTGGTCATTCTCAACCCACATCAAAAATTCTCTTCAAAAAGCCTCAATACAGCTTAACCTGTGCAGACGAGTGTTATGGAAACCTAAAGGCCTCTCTCTTAAGGTCAAACAGCTCATCTACAAACAGATAATCAGACCTACTCTTACATACGCCTGCCCATTATGGTACCACATCTCACCCTCCCAAATGGAGAAATTACGAGTGTTTGAACGAAAATGTTTCCGGTTTATCACTGGCTTACACCGCAAAACCAACTCATATAGATACCATTGTAACAACGACCTTTACAACACCGCAAGCATCGAACGACTGGATAGACGGATCCTAGAACTGTCGATAAATTTCATAGAAAACCTTCCTAACAATCCCAACCCGATAATAACGGACCTACCATCACCCTCCTCCAATACGGGAGCTCACTACCGTAATTGTCTCCAAATCAGGACCCTCTTCGCCGCAGGCAGACTGGTTAACGATCTAAACGAGATCGTGTACCACAACACCGAACTGGCACCCAATCATTTCAAATACAGCAACATCCAACCATTCTCCAAGATCCTTACCTTTAACACAGAACCGAATGGCTCTCCCCTCCTTCAAGAACTTATCTGATCCTATCCCTTACTATCCTCAATCCCAACGAGAAATCCTACATCCATAACTAAAAATTGTAAATATTATTTTTAAGTCAAATGCGAATTGTCACTATCATTGCAATATCAAATATTGTAAATTGTATATAAGATTAGACTAAGTTAGATTAAGTTATGTTAAGTAATTTTAAGTAGGCTAAGTTAAAATAAACAGAGTTCCTGGTTTTTCTTCTGACCTTTTCCAGGAAAAACAAAATTAACAATATATATAATCACATTAAATCTTAAGCACATCTAAAACGAATTGTTTGAAAAATGTTAACAAATAGCATGTAAACACTTATTATGTAACCAATCTATTATAAGTTAGCTGTATTACTTATTGTAACTATTAATTTTTGGTCAAATAAATGCAGTATATTAAAAAAAAAAAAAAAAAAGCACACTTCATCCCCTCTCATCAATTCTCTTAGCCTCCCCAGCCACGATGCATCAAATCCCTATCTTCATGCACTCCATTTAAAAGCTCTCTTCTACGCAAAAAGATTAGTAAATGATGCGAACGAAATCATCTACCATAACAGGGTAACCGATCGTAACCACTTCAAATACTCAAACATTCAACCCTTTTCTCGGGTTCTTTCCTTTAACGAGCAGTCGGTGGAGAGACCTCCCTCTGCCGCTCCCTTCCCTCCTTAGGGTATGTACAGTACGAAATCTCAACTTAAGCTTAAGACGAGGCTAAATTGTTCTACATGGCTAAATGTGAGTTTATTTAACTACCTTAGATATAAGCTAGATTTTAGTAGAGATAAGTAGTTTTAAGAATATTTATTGTAAACATTGACAATCCATCCTGGTTTTCATGACCTTTCCAGGAGTCCTACTAATAAATTGTATCTGGAATAGATCTCCTTAGACGTAAGACCTCAAATTAAATATTACTTGGAAAAATGTTCTAGACATTGTAAGTAAAATTGTCACAACTTAGTTAAGTTAGCTGTAAACTTATGTAACTAAACTTTTAATGGTCAATAAAGACAGCGTTTTATAAAAAAAAAAAAAAAAAAAAGATTCGACGACCAGTCTCAATTGGCGTCCGAGGTGTAAGGACGCCAATAAATTCAACTAAATTAAAATTATTAAACTTAAATAAAATTATTAAATAAATTTAAAGCGGAGAGTACTTACAAAGTGTTTGCGTTTTTTAATTAAACCTGGCCGATTTCCGGACCTTTTTATAAACAATCGGTCGTCACTCTTTCTTCAGGCCGAGGAAGCACGGTGGCGTCCGCAACGGGTCCCCTCAGGAGCGCTCTAAAGAGATCCTTCATCCTTTTCAGGACAAGGAGACACGCTCCCTGAACAAACTACTACAACCACATACCCTATTGAAATTAGAGATCTAATCAAAGACAGGCACAAAGCTAGGTGAACCTGGCACAGATCCAGACACCCTAACGATAAAAAAATATTCAACAAGATGAGCAATCTAGTTAACAAATTAATTAAAGACCATAAACAGAGTTGTATAGATGAGTATTTAAGTTAACTAAGTCCGTCAGCAGATACGGATTACCCTCTCTGGAAGGCAACACGTAAATTTAAACGTCCCCTTATCCAGGTGCCAGGTTCTTTGAGGTGCCCGATGAACCGCCCATCGGCCTAACCCAACTCCCCTTTCCCTACCTGCATCCCCTGCAACAATCATCATCATCATCATCATCGGCACTACAACCTAGAACCGGTCTTGGCCTTATTTAGCAAGTCCTGAGGCTTGTTAAATTTTCCATAATGATTTGTTTTTTTCCGGGCAAGGTCATTAGTCTTGCGCCAGAGGCTCCCCGACGAGGAATCGAACCCCGGTCTCCCGCGTGACAGGTGGGTATACTAACCAGTATACTATTGAGGAGCTGCAACAATACTTACCCGAAAACATGGGCCCGCGGCAAAATCACCTAGACTGATTGCCGTTTGCTGTTTTGCGGCCGCATTGGCATCTACAGACTTTCACCCTGGGGCATGCTTGCATCCAACCATCATGTCCTGAAGATCAATTCGGTTTTCCTATCATGTAACCGACATTAACAACCGAACATGTCAATACGCATAGCTGAGAAACATATTTCCATATACGTGCATGCCATGTTCACCCCTGCCTTATCGGCGGATCCATCGGTCGATTATTCGATCGACAACATACAGCACAGCCCACCACGGGCTAGTTACAAGAGAATTCAAGTGTTGTTTAATGTAAACACACACACGACCCATCGACCGATGAGATGTTACCATTTTAAATCAAAGAGATGCTACATTCGATGGCAAAGTAGTAAACAAGCATTGCCCATGTCCTTAGGTTTTCAACAGCTGCAATCAATTTCCCATTTTCGACCATCAACCGATTATGGGATTAGGCATGAACATGATTGTTACTTAAACAATCATATTAATGACCATGCCCTACGATGCTTGCCTAACCAAACAATAGCCACCCTAGCCTTTGCCATAGACGAACAAATCTTCGGCCTGCTTATCGTAACAGAAAAACCTATTGCCTGCAACGAAATGATTCTGGACGATTATGTAAACAGCCGACGTTCCCATGCAGCATTGGTTAAACCAAACAAATGCGCATCTAACGTATGACCCTCGAAATAGCGTTCTGTTTACATAGGACACAGAAACCAATTTCATTTCTCCGACGACCATCACGATGATTTACGACAACACTGCCTGCAGCCACTGATGCTTGTCCCTTTATTTGAACAAGTGCAGATTCGTTCGTGTTCGGTATTTCAGGCCAAAGTGCATCGTACTTGACCTGTACGGTCATATGGGGGAAATCCTTCCATTTAACTCCGTTTCGATCGCCCATTGGCCGTCGCCAAGTAGATCAGATTCGCTCCGCCCACATCGGTGTGATCCACCACCGTTGCATCTGATGGGATGTGGATTGCATCGAGGAGTCAAGTTTCATCACCAAAGGAGAGAGGTCGTCCCTTTTAATCACGGGTTGCAGTAGATCGGTGTGAGTGCAAAAGTTTCCCCATCGCGTTTTAATCATTAAATCCACATCCATCCGCTGCTAAGTATCAAATACAATTCAAAAAAACAGTTTAAGTTTCAGTTTTTTTTTCGTACAAAGGAAATTCATGAATAGTTATGGTTCGGTCGGGCAGTCATCAGTACTATTGCTTATCAGTGAGATCCTCCTAACAAAATCTAAAAAAAACTACGTGAACATACTTAGATCACTTTAAATATCAAATAAGATACATTAAAACAAAAAGGTCGAAGTGCTCATAACAAATTTATAAAGTTTTTGTGAATTATTTAGCATGGAGTTTACAATTAAAATTGAATGTACTTAAACATACTAGGCGCTCCAGTGCAATTAAGCAGTTTTTTTGTTAAGTAATCAAGAAATTAACTAAAACAAAAGGAACGTCAAATGGCAAATAATACCTGTGTATTTTCATTTATGTTGTTTTCTCTTGGTGATTAACTCGCTCGTTATTCACTCATTAACCGGCGTGTTGGAGACAGTGGGAGGCTTAGTGAACCATGCGCCCTTGCCGGCGCCCTGACTAAACTTATAACCCCACACCACCTATAAAGGATGCGCAGGGACAGTGGGTACGCAGAGCTAAAGATAAAGTTGAAATATTTGCACAACACCTGGCTTCAGTGTTCAAACCACACAACATCCACAATAGTATTGATCCTTCACCCAGGTATCAAACTGAGCACACAATCAAACCAATGACCCCAATCGTGATTGCCCATGAAATCGACAAAAGTTTGAACCACAAAAAAGCACCAGGCATCGATAAAATATCACCTGGCGTGTACAAGGAATTACCTCGAAAAGCTGTCATTATGCTAACATATTTGTTTAATGTTTGCTTTCGACTAAGATACATTCCAAATTCATTCAAAACAGCCCAGATAATAACGCTCAAAAAACCAGAGAAACCGGCAGTAGAAGTAACGTCTTATAGACCTGTGGCGGTCCCGCCAAAGCCCACTGTCTACTTACCCGAAGAACCCCCATAACTACAAACCAGCTTTCATAAGTTTCTGCTAATGCAACCGCATTAGCACATGTAAATGTTTCACGCAACAAATTTATCAAATGTATTAAGCTAAAAGCTCGTGGAAGAGAATTCTTACCTTTCATTCATTTATTCGAATTCAAAATTTCCTACAAGAATTCTGTTCCAAACATCATAAATCCCAAGCCAATTCGGCACCATCACTAGCCAGGCAAACCTCAATCTTACACACGCATTTTCCCTAGTCGAATTCCTGAAAACAAAACAATTTGGTTTACATACAATGTAACCATCATAACAGGGATCATAAACATTGCATCGCCTATTCCCAGCCTCACCATGGTATAATAAATCACTTTACATACACATTGGCCGGCGACCTTTTTCTCCCTACTATAAACAATCCAACGCAGCTGCACACAATTGGCGCAAACGACGCTGAAACCAAAACCTATAGCATAGGCAAATGCAAATAGGAATTGAATACTTACCCTGTCGATGCTATAAACACAAATTCCCTGTAAATAAGCTGAAACCAATTATCACCATGTGCAGGATGCATTGCGGCCTATCAGTACAGCCGCAATGCACATTCATAAACAATGATCTATACGATCCCTTTGTTCCTTTTCCCTCGTTTCAGGTTTCGTTTATCCTTTGCTAAATGCATTGATAAACACGGTGATGTGTACGATCACACACGCACACCACTGCGTGCCAGAGATCGCCTTCCATTGGTCACTGGTCAAAGGAAATTGCATTTCCTTTTCACCACACCACCCAACTCACCCCAAACGAGGGTTGAATCATGGAGTCGTATTTCAACCGCCGATCCGGGCGGTTCGACTTCCGCTCCCCGTACCGCCGGGGATGCGTAAATACCGTGGAGTCTAAATATAACCACCGATCGCGATGGTAGGTTTTTCTCCCGCTCCCCGTGGCCCATCGGGGACGTGTACCATTAAGGAGTCGCTTTTCCTCCCCAGTTAATTGTATAGTCGGAACCAATAGTGCGAAGTTTTAGATAGTTGGTGTATTGTGAACGTTTGAACGATGGCAATGAGAATGCTTAAATTAATATATTCGTAGGGTTCCCAGTGACATTTAATACATGCTGTTCATTTAATTAATTATAAATAATAAGTATCAGTGTAATTAAAATCAGTTTTTTTGTAATCTCACTAAATACCTAAAAATTGTTGTGAATAAAAAAAGAACCTTCGTAAACCATTAAACAGTGCGTTTTATTGTCGTATTTCTTCGGTGGACCACTTTCCTCTTTCGAACAGTACTGGGTGTATTTATTCCTTTCGTTTGTGGACAAGAAGCTTCTGAACATTCGATTAGTGATTGGGAGTGAAGTGAATCAACGCCGTCGGCCGGTGACCCGCGAAAGAACTCGCGAACTTTCGACCTGGAGTCAAAAACCAGAACAGTGACAATTTCCCGGAACCGTGTGCTTCCGGAAACGCAGTGCCAGTGCCTCTTGGGTGCCAAGAAAAAATAAAGAGGGTATGGTGCAAGTTAGTGACAGCGACGAGTGCTGGTTTTTTTTTTCCTGTTTTTTTTTTTTTTAATTAAAGACAATTAAAAGGTGCAACAACCCCAAGGAAAATCATCGTACAACATCACCAGAATCAGATTTTATTCGCCCAACGAGACAGACGAGTCGAAATTCCATTCCAGAGGAACGCGGTCGAGCGCAACCAGAGTCACCATATATAGGCGTGCGGCTCTGATTGTTCGCGTTGTAAATATATCTATTCCGATCACTTGCACGCAAAATTCGATTTCAAAACGTAAACGTACAGGCGGACAATACCCCAACTGTATCTGAGTGTGATCAGTTCAACTTATTGAAGAATTAAATGTGATTAGCTGAACTATTCAGTGTAACAAAGTCGCTGTTGCGGTGTAATACGTAATGTACAAAGACAATATATCTACTTACATCAACGTCGTTTATTGTGTGTGAAATCTGTAAAAGTTAAACAAAAGAAAACATTGTCGGATAAATACTTAAATAAAGAAAAGTTAAATAATAAAAAGAAGGGTCCTGTGTTTTATTTTACTCCTGCTGTGTACATTTTGGGTGAATTTTGGTGTGAAGAACAGAGTGCGTCGTAACAATTCCGGAGGACCATTGTCAGTGAACAATCAGTGGTGTTTTGCTTAACCTGCATCCGTGCTGACGCTTCTAGCAAAATTTACCCACAGACCCATATCGCTATTGCCATCCATTTCAAAACTGTTTGAGAAAATACTCCTCAAGCGACTCAAGCCACTCATCAATATTCCAGACTTTCAATTTGGCCTTAGGAATAAACACTCAACTATTGAACCGGTTTACCGTGTAACCACAGCAATAGAAAAGACTTTCGAAGAAAAGAAATATTGCCCAGCTGTCTGTCTTGACGTCTCCCAAGCATTCGACAGAGTATGGCATGAAGGTCCTATATATAACATGAGTAAACTATTTCCAGCAAACTATTGCCATCTACTCGAATCATACTTATCTGATAGAACGTTCAAAGTAACACACGAAGGAGCTCCCTCTAGCTTCTATCCGATAGAAGCAGGCGTACTGTGGGGGTTCTCTATACTACATGGAGAACCAACCCACAATTCCAACCACAATTTCCGCCTTATTTCGACCGCTTTCAGCGTGTCATACTAACCCCTATCCCACTGTTCGGTATTAACCAGAGAATCATTGATTTCCCAAGGGACGAATAGCTAAACTCATTATCCTATAATTGAGTTTAGCTACTCTTTTGCCACATGGCAACCCCATCTTGCTAGCCTATGAGATTCCCATCGGAAATCTCATAATGTCGGTTAGCAACAACAAGTCTAAACGAACGACGCTGTTGCATGATACCAAAATCGCTGGGGTTATTTCAGCGTCTTAGAGTCTGGTTCTCACGCTGATTATTTCCTAAGCATCAGCGGCGTCCTATTGACTTTGTAGCGTTCTACGAACGCACAATTCCACCCAGGTAAGGTTCCTACCCTTCAAGGAAATACCTACCCTGAAAACGTTGCACGCGTCCCACAGACGCGTGTCCCAAAGTCCCACCTTAGGGCCTGCAACTCGCAGCCAACGTTGAGCTCGACACCAAAAAGCAAGGAACTGAAAGTCCCCAAAGCTTTTAATGTCAAACTCAACAATTATAGTTCTTCATGCCTGAAACAAAAGCCATACATTCATCCTGTTCCTAACAGCAATTCATGAGAATGCCAGACATTCTGCCTGAGCCCAGGAACAACTCATCGAACCGACAATTCCGGGTATCGATACAGTGAATTGCTATCACCAGCAAATTAGTCGACCAACGGATGCACGTGCGGGTGGTCTGACACAAAGACCACCAAATCCATCGTCAAACAAAGAAAACGCATCCTCATGCAATAAATCATATCGCCTATCCGCTGCCAATGGCAGGCAACCGTAATTATCTCAAAGAGATAATTCGGAAAATTAATGAGGTTAAAACCTACAAAGGTACTAGTCTGATCCCACGGTCCCTTCTGAATTTCACACCATCAGAAGGATCTAATGGATTTCGGTGTGTGTGTTTACAAAAGGCAAACAAACCCACGGACTGTACGTCCTAACAATCATCTACGTTCCGCGCGCCAGATGTGCTGTGCAAACACAAGGCCTGGGAGTTGAGTTCTATCACCACCACTGATGGTGATAAGGATGTATGCGTCGATTGACTTTCTCCTTTTCAGGCACCTAAATTACCCATGGGCATTAATAACATGCTGTTACGTGCGTCGGCCACCCCATCAATTAATAATTTTGTATTTAATTATTAACATAATTTGTTTTAAGGTAGTATGATGGTAAGGTGGTGGAGGAATTGCACGATCCAGAAGTGAGTTTTTGAACACGCCCCGATTCAGGTGTGGGTCGTGCAGTTCTTCGAGTTCAAATTTGTTTTTCGAAGTGGACGTGAATGGGGAGCCATGCAAATTCAGCAACATTTTCAATATTTTATTTTGACACCTTTGCAATTTTATTTTGTGTGCGCGAGCACAATTACACCATACAGGCGCCCCGTACAGGAGTATAGTTTGAAAAATGGTTTTAAATATTATAATTTTATTTTCGATGCTAAGCTTTGATTTTCTACACACTAATGGATACATAACTCTTACGACTTTGTTTATTTTGTCAATTGTGGTAGTGATGTGTTTTTGAAAGATGAGTTTTTTATCTAGAATAATACCTAGATATCTACACTCTTTGGACCAATCAATATCAACTGCGCACATACTGAGTTTAGTGCCATTTGGTAGGTAACAGTGTTTCCTACATCTCGAAAACCAGACAGCTTGTGTTTTATTACCATTTATTTTTATTTTCCATTTCCTGTAATATACTGCTAGCTTGTCAAGGGCTGCTTGCAAAGAGTTGTAGACATTAGTGAATAAGGCACCCGAAGAGAAAATGGCCGTATCATCGGCAAACATAGCTACCTGAATGTTTTCACCTAAACATGGTAAATCTGCGACAAACAATGTAAATAATATGGGACCAAGGACCGAGCCCTGGGGTACACCATGGTGGATTTGGTGAGTAGAGGATATGTCGGTTCCTAAACTCACAACATATTTTCTCGAACGAAGAAAGCTCTGGATAATTTTGATAAGCGGTATTGGCAGCTTAAGTTTTAGTAGCTTATAAATCAAGGCATCGTGCCATACCGTATCAAAAGCTTTTTCGATGTCTAGAAGAACTAGTCCCGTTGACTCCTTGTCGATGAATTTACCAGCTATGTGGTTTTTAATGCGCAAGACTTGGTGGATTGTGCTGTGACCACTACGGAAACCGAACTGAAAGTTTGGTAAGATGTTATTGTCTTCCACAAAACGATCAATCCTTTCCTTAATGATTTTTTCTAAGAGCTTACTTAGACAGCTAAGTAGACTAATAGGTCTGTAGCTTTCGGGGCTGTTCTTCGGTTTGCCGGGTTTCGGGACAGGTATTACTTTTGCTGTTTTCCAACAGTCCGGAAAATAACAGTTCCTAAGACAAGCGTTGAAAATGAACGTTAAATAGTTACTTGCAGCAGGTGGAAGTGCTTTGATTAATTTGTTGTTAATATTATCGAGACCCGCAGCCTTTTTTGATTTCGATTTTTTTATCAATTCTTTAACTTTGCTGATATTAGTTGCGAAAGTACTTTCAGCTGGTGTTTGAGAAAGTACATGGATAGTGTTAGCAACTTCAGCTTCAGTATACGCGTCGCTTAGATGCATAGATATGGAGTGGTTCTTACTAAACGTGTTAGCAAGTAGGTTGGATTTCTCCACTGAAGAAATAAACAACTTGTCGTGAACTTTAAACGGAGGAATACTTGACCCTCTCTTTTTCATAATTTTTGATATTTTCCAGAACGGTTTGCTTGCTTTGTCAAGAGAGGAAAGGTGTTTATTCCAACACTTGTTCCTATATGTTGAGATTTCGTTTTTAATGATATTATTTAAGGCTTTAACGTTAACTAGAAAACAATCGATTTTATAACGCAGCCATTTTCTTCTTTCAGAATTTCGTAGCCTAATCAGATGTAAGATATTTTCAGGAAGCGGTGCCTTATCAACTGGAGCAGTGGAACATTTAGGTATCGCAAGATCGGCCGCTCTATTGATAATAGAAACAAAATTGTTCCATAGGATATCAATGTGCTCGCTGCAGGTTATAGAATTTAGGCTGGTATCACCTAGAACCAAGTTCGTGTTTATATATGATTTATAACAATTCCAGTTGGCGGCGGAATAGTTGTGGTATAAACTGGTACGATTTACAACTACTGTATGATTCACTGTGAGGCTGATCGGAAGGTGGTCTGAAATTAACGCATTTAGAGTTAATGGTACTATGCAGTAATTTGGAATATTAGTGATATATAGATCAAGAGTTGAGGGGTTCTTGTTAGCACTCGCTGGGATATAGGTGGGGACAAGTGGATAAAGTATGGAAAAACTTGGGCTGGATTCAGTAACATCTAGTAAAATGTTACCCCAGCTGTTTGCCCTAAGACAATTCCACGACTGATGTCTGCAGTTTAGATCACCACCAATAATTACCTTGTTTCGAGTGTTGACTCTATACCATTTTTGCAGATCCCGCTTAAAGTAAGTAGATTTCTCAATGTTTCCATTTCCACCAGGGAAATAGACCGAAAAAATACTCACCTTGGAGTTATCACTTAATGTTACATCTATACTAATTTCCTCAATTAACTTAAGGTGCAATGAAGGACGCAAGGAATGTTCTATACATTTTTTCACAACAATGGCGACACCTCCACCACTAGCATGTACCCTGTCTAGGCGATAGCAAATGTAATTTTGATGTGAGAAAGAAATGTCTTGTTTGAGCCAGGTTTCTGAAACAAGTGCAATGTCAATATTAAAATTTATCAAGAAACTAAAAAATGCATGCTTTTTATTTTTGATGCTTCTCGCATTCCAAGTTATGATGTTAAGAGAATTTCTTAACATGTTTTTTCCGAGTATATGTACTTAATAGCTAATGAAGTAATGACGTTAAATTGGTCAGCTTTGGTTTGACAAGCACTAAGCTTGGTTACAACTTCATTAAGAAGACAGTTTATCTCGCTAAATGAGAACAGGTTATCATTAGTTAATGTTTCTGACGGATTTTTCTTCGTGTATGTCGTATCACTATTGGAAGGTTGCTGGGTTTGATGGAGGCCAGAAGCCCAGGTGGATGAAGGAAGTGAAGGTTGACGCACAGATCGGGGTAGTGGAGGAAAATTATCAATGGATAATCGGTCGGGCACTGTCTGCTGTTTGTCACTCGGAGGCTGTAGGAAGGTTGTATTTCCTGTACCACGTCCGCGTGGGGATAATTTGCGGCGAATGTCTATGTACTGCTTTCGGCTTATGCATTCTGGATCGGTGGATTTATGTGGCCCACTACAATTTGCACACTTGATGACCTCATTTGTTTTGCAGTCGGATGTTTTATGGTTTCCCGAACATATTGCACAGAAGCTATTTATATGACAATGCATCGAGCCGTGACCATAAAGCTGGCAATTGTGACATTGTGTGACCTTACCTGGATTATGTTTTTTAAAGTCCCAGCGAACGATGGTTTTGAACAAGGTGGAGTAGTTCCGTTTTAGTTCGTTTAATTTAACTGTACCGCGTTGAATGTAGACGATGTACAAGTAGTGTTTGTACAGGGCTTTTGTTGACGGATTTAATGTGATGGTTTTAACATCTAGGCACTTGATCCCGAGTGCAATTAACTCATTTTTCACTATATCGTTGCTTATTAAGTCTAGCCCGGATAATGAGTGCGAACATACAGGGGGGATGGGTGCGAACATACAGGGCAAAGTCTCTGATTGCCTTCAACCCGGCGAAGGCCAGGACGATCCTTGTCCCTGTTCAATCCAAGTTGACATGCAGTCTCCACGTGACACCCCTGGATAGCTACTTTGACACCCGCCAAGTAGTGAACCAATGCATGCAGCGACATCCTGAGAAAGGTTGGCGCAAGGCTAATAACCAGGCCCGTAAAAATGAATTATTATGGCAAATTTAACAAGCCTCGGATATGGACCGGATACACGACGACGACCACGGAAACGAAAACGGCTAAACGATTTAAGGATTTTTTCATGGAACATACGCTCACTATACAGAGCTCGAGCTGCACAGCAACTAGCCGATGCCCTGTCCGAATATAAGGCTGACATAACAGCATTACAAGAAATAAGATGGACGGGGAGTGGTGTTTTTCAAAGAAAAGAGTATGACATTTATTACAGCTGTCACGCAAAACACCATGTGCTCGGGGTAGGCTTTCTAGTCAGCCAAAAACTGAAGCCTGCCATCATCGGCTTTAATGCAATAAATGAAAGGCTATGCACTCTTCGCGTGCGAGGCAAATTTAAAAACATAAGCCTCATAAACGTTCACGGACCTACAGAGGAGTCCCCTGACGACGAAAAAGAAGAATACTATGAGAACGTCGAACGGGCCCTCAATGCCTGCCCAAGATACGATGTGAAAATCGTTCTTGGGGATTTGAATGCGAAAATAGGTCGGGAGCCGGTTTTCAGGCACAACGCAGGTTCCCATAGTTTGCATGAGAACACTAATGACAATGGACTACGAGTCATCGAACTGGCAGCATCGAAAAACTTGGTCGTTGCGAGTACCAGGTTTCCGCGTAAAGATATCCACAAAGCCACCTGGGTATCACCTGATGGAGCCACTCGCAACCAAATTGACCACGTGTTGATAGATCGCCGCCACTCTTCGAGCCTGATGACGGTACGAACGTACCGAGGTGCCAACGTCGACTCGGATCACTATCTTGTTGGTACAGTTTTCCGAGCGCGGATTGCCTTACGGAGACGTATTGCATCCGCGGATCAGGTTCGAATCAACACGGCTGCCTTACGCAATGAGAACACCAGCAACACCTTTGGTCATGCGTTAAGACTCGCCCTCGAAGAGCTCGACGGAGGGAGAGTAAGTCCTGGGGCCAGAATGCCGGGCGTAGAAGAGAAATGGACACGCCTTAAGAATACTGTCATTAGTACTGCCAACTCCATCTTAGGCAGTAGTCGTAGAGATCGGAGCGACTGGTTTGATGATCAGTGCAAACTAGCGACTGAACGTAAGAATGCTGCATACCGGGCAATGCAGCAGTCTCATAGGACGCGGGTACGCGAGGAGAAATACAAAGAGCTCAGAAGAACTGAAAAAAGACTTCACAGACAAAAGAAAAGTGCCTGGGAAAAAAATCTTGTCTGTGAAATAGAGAAAAGTAGAGAGCGAGGTCCGCACCAGGCGCGGAAGTTCTACCAAATAATCCGCAGTATGACGCGGTACACACCACGCTGCACTTACTGCAAGGATAAAGAGGGTAATCTGATCACCGATCCTGAAGGCATTCTGGAGCGATGGGAAGTGCACTTTAATGAATTGCTAAATGGTCAGCTTACAGAAGAATTGGAGGCTCCACCAATGCAAGACCAGGATCAAATGCTGCCGCCACCAAGCATTGAGGAAACACTTAAAGCCATTAGACAGCTAAAATCAAATAAAGCCCCTGGAGCTGATGGCATACCAGCTGAGCTGATCAAACAAGGAGGGACAGCGTTACATCACGCAATTCACGAGATCGTGGTGCACGTATGGGAGCAAGAGGAGATGCCGGAAGATTGGCGTCGTGGTATAATTTGCCCCATACATAAGAAGGGAGATATCACACTGTTCAGCAACTATAGGGGTATAACATTGCTGAGTACCGCCTATAAGATACTCTCCACTATCCTACAAGACCGGATATCCCCATACGCTAAAGCCATCATTGGTCAATATCAGTGTGGCTTCATCCCAGGCAAATCAGCAATTGATCAGATATTCACCCTTAGGCAGGCGATGGAAAAATGTCTGGAATTTAAGATTCCACTATATCATCTATTTATAGACTTCAAGGCCGCCTACGACAGCATAGCCAGGGTAGAACTATATAATGCCATGAGAGAATTCGGCATTCCAAATAAATTGATACGACTTTGTAGGTTGACCATGACCAACGTAACTAGTCAAGTAAAAGTAGCGGGATTGCTGTCCAAACCAATAAACATCTATAATGGACTCCGACAAGGGGACGGTCTGGCCTGCCTCCTCTTCAACCTGGCGTTGGAGAAAGCAATCCGTGACTCTGGCGTTACAACTAGAGGGACTATTGTCACCAAGTCCAGCCAGATACTTGGCTACGCAGATGACATCGACATCATCGGTAGAACCGAATCGGCGGTACAGGAATCCTTCACCCAGATCGAGCAGGCGGCACAAAAACTGGGACTGCGCATTAATGAGGGAAAAACCAAGTACATGGTGGCAACCTCTGCGAAGAGAAGACCTAACGTTGGTCAAACTATCAGGGTAGTGGAGCACGAATTTGAAGTAGTGCAATCCTTTAACTACCTTGGGTCAATAGTATCAGCCGATAACAATATGGAAGAAGAAATACGCGAACGGCTGATTAAATCCAACAAAGCCTACTATGGTCTATCAAGGCTCTTTAAATCCCGAAATTTATCCAGAACATCCAAGCTACTACTGTACAAGACCATGGTCTTACCAGTACTCATGTATGGATCCGAGACCTGGGTGCTTAATAAAAAGCACTCTGAACTCTTGGCCGCGTTCGAGAGAAAGGTCTTAAGGAGAATTGTTGGCCCCGTATGTGAGGGAGGACGATTCCGGAGACGCTACAACCATGAGTTGTACGCAATCTACCTTGAAGCTCATATTGTAAGAAAAATCAAGCTCGGTAGACTCCGGTGGGCGGGACACCTAGCTCGAATGAGCGAAGAGGACCCTGCCCGGAAAGTCCTTTGTGGCAGGATGTATGGAAGGAGACAGCGCGGCAGACCTTGTCTGCGTTGGAGGGATGGCGTAGACCAGGACGCCCAGAGCCTGGGAGTGCTAAACTGGATGACATCGGCTCGAAATCGGGACCGGTGGAGAGATTTGTTAAATAAGGCCAAGACCGGATCCCGGTTGTAGTGCCGATGATGATGATGATGGATAACACTACCTTTAATGGACGATTTTCCAGCAACACCAACAATATCAAGTTTCAAAACAACCCATGAACCGAAAGCTCATACGAATGAAGGCACTTTCAAAGGAGGAGCTCCGAAGAACGAGAGGCCCCCGCCAATCAACATAAAAAAGATCAACAATATCAAAAAAGTTATCCAGCTTCTGGAGAACGCTTTGGGGCACCGGAATTTTACCACCAGATCTAGGGGTGACAACGTTTCCGTATCACTATCTTCTCTAAAAGACCACGCTCTTGCCGAAAAAGTGCTTATTCTGAATAAGCTGGACTTCTTCACCTTCCTAAGGTCAGATCTCAAGCCGAAAACATTCATAATTCGCCACATCGACCCTGCTTGGACTAACGAAGAATTAAGCGCGGAATTGTCCAGATTAAGTCCCAACCTGAAAACGTCCAGAGTCGACTATTATCAAACCCCACACATGAGATCCAACAACATTTTCAACCTACGGATCATCCAACTGGCACCAGACGAAGACATTAATAACCTGAAAAAAATTAAATACCTCTTCACTCATAAAATTGGCATAGAGGTACCTCACAAGCAGGAGCTTCTCCACTGCAAGCGCTGTCAGCAGTCAGGTCATCTTTCATCTTCGTGTCATCTACCACGACGATGCGTAAAATGTGCGCAGGAGCATGAACCGAACCAATGCAAAGTCAAGCCACCGGGTGAGGAACCAGAACGTATACACACGGAAAATCCGGATGGCTCCATTTCTGTAAAGGAATTGTCAGTTGAATGCTGCAATTGTGGTGGACCGCATCCTGCAAACTTCACAAAATGCCCGCACAAGCTCCGCTTACTGAAGCAGAGAGTGCCTCCAACCAAAAACAACACTAGCCAACTTAAGCAACCAACAGCAGCAGTTACTACAACAACGAGATCGAAATCCTATGCGGAAATCACCAGAGGAAACAACGCACCCTCATCACAACCAGGAACAAACCTAGGACTCGACATCATGGGATACATCCGAGAGTTGCAAGCTCTCTTACCGACGCTAAATGGATTAAGTAACTTCGAAAAAAAAGGTCAGATACTTTCTCTTATAACCTCACATATATTATCCCAAAATGTCTAAGTTAAGTGTAGTTGCCCTCAATGTAGATTCCATTTCGTCAAACATACGGAGGCATCACCTCCGACTGCTAGTGAAGGAGTTTTCTCCAGACGTCCTCCTTCTTTGTGAAACCTGGCTCAAACCCAACTCTCGCATTTCTATTCCAAATTACCAACTTGTTTCAACTCCTCGAATAGACGGTGCAAAAGGAGGTACCGGTATCCTTATTCATAAAAGATTCCAATTCAGTGAAGTCAAATTTAGAAACATCTCCTGTGTCGAATACACTGCTGTCAAACTGCTTTGTGACAACAATAAAGTCTTGGTTCTAGTAGCCATCTATTTACAACCCAAGAGGTACCCTAACTTCCCATCTTCAGACTTCGATGAAATATTCCGTCAATCCCACCCCCACTCATTCATCATCGGAGGCGACTGGAATGCCCGTCATACCGCCTTCAACGACACCGCTTGCAATAAATTTGGCAAACAATTGCTTGCTTTCCTACCTCTCCACCCCTACGTCTATATCGACTCCCCTACGGAACCTACTCATTGCTCCAGCTCTACTCAATCAACTATAGACTTCTTCTTAAAATCTGCGATCCTACGCTCTGTATCTCCCCCTACTGTGTCGCACTTCTTCCCCTCTGACCATGCCTCCATCCACTCGGTAATTGACCTTGGCCCCTTAAATCCGCTTCAATCTCTCAACCCAGTCCATAATTTCTCCAGAACTAACTGGAGAAAGGTCAACAAATCCGTTGGCGATATGTTTCAAACGCTTCCCATCACAGATACGAATAACTTGGATCCTAACGAAATTGAAGAAGCAGCTTGTAAGATGGAAGGGATCTTACAGCAAGCCCTGTATTCTAATACCCCTTCAAGGATGCCACACTCCTTCGTAGGTAAACCACTTCCATATCTCACCCTCAAACTCATCTCATTAAAAAAAAAGCTCCGCCGAAAACTATTTCGAAGATTTTGTCCCCTCCTGAAAGTACAGGTTCAATTATTGTCTACCCTCATTAACCAGCAGTTAAATGCTTTCGTAGAGCAGAACTACATCTCCACTTTAAATAGTATCAGACCCGACCGTAATCTTTACAAAAACATCAATCGCCTTACAGGACGAAAAATACACACCTCAATAGACAGACTAATTGGTCCCAGAAATAATATTCTGTACTCTGATTCTGAAATAGCAAACTATTTAGCGGAACACTTCTCCCAAGTGCATAGGCAAAATGATAGCCTAGGCAACCCCGAGTTTGAGGAAGTGGTCAACCGTTATACATCCCATGAACTAATCTCCTCATTCACTCCATTCATAACTGAATTTAATAATCACAATAGAGCATCTCAACCCACCGATACAAACTTCTTTTTACAACCACAGGAATTTAACCAAATGATATCTTCTCGTAGCAATAAAAACTCAACCGGCTTGGACAAAATTCCACAAGTGCTTTTCAAAAACCTCAACCCTTCAAATCGACTATACATCATGACCCTGCTAAACCACATAATAAATGCTGGTCACATACCGGAGTCTTGGAAAACTGCCATAGTCATCCCCATTAAAAAATCAGGCGCATCCCTGATGGCGGCCAATTTTCGACCCATCTCACTACTTAATAATTTAAGCAAATTACTTGAATTAAAAATTCACCATTACCTACTCTCCTTCGCGGAAACTAACTCATTACTCCCTGATTTCCAATTCGGTTTTCGTGCACAACACTCAACATGTCACGCTCTCCTCAAGTTTACTCACGACATCACTATGGCTCTTAACGACCAGTGCCCCACTGTGTGTATCTCCCTTGACATATCCAAGGCTTTCGACTGCGTGTGGACTGCGGGTCTTCTGTACAAATTACATTCCACGTATCGTCTAAACAATCACACTTCCAAGTTTCTCTACTCGTACCTATCAAATAGGAAATTCATGGTCAAGATAAATTCCACCCTTTCCCAGACGTACTCAATAACAGCAGGAGTCCCCCAAGGATCCATTCTGGGTCCCCTCTTATACTTACTATACACATCTGATATTCCTCAACCCCTCTCACCGAATACTCGAATCCTCAACTACGCAGACGATACCCTTGTCTACTCCAGCAGCAGGCTCGTATTATCTGCCAGAAACCGCGTAAATGAATTCCTCCAAATTCTTTCCTCCTACTTCCTTAAATGGAAGATCCGCTTAAACCCCAACAAAACTCAGCTGATTGTATTTAAAGGTAGAAACGTTCACTGTACCAATAACACGGTACGTAACCATTCAAAAATCCAACTGAACTTCTGCAACACCGTCATAAAACCATCTAAATCACTAAAATACTTGGCATTACTTTCGAAAATAATCTCTCTTTCACGACTCACATAAACAATGTCATCCGCAAAGCGGGGATACAGCTGAACCTTTGTCGGAAAGTAATGTGGAAGGCAGATGGTCTCTCTCAACAAGTCAAACTTCTACTTTATAAACAAATCATCAGGCCCACACTTACTTACGCTTGTCCCATCTGGTTCCATATCTCTCCCTCTCAAATGGAAAAACTTCGTATCTTCGAAAGGAAGTGTTTCAGACTAATCACAGGGCTACGTCGACAGCGCGACTCCCACAAATATATCAGAAGCCTTATGCTATACCACTCCGTCGGTCTGGAGAGATTGGATAGAAGGTTCCTGGAATTGTCGATAAGATTCATTGAAAACCTGTCAGCCGATCCAAACCCTCTCATCAATTCCCTTAGCCTCCCCAGCCACAATGCATCAAATCCCTATCTTCATGCACTCCATTTAAAAGCTCTCTTCTACGCAAAAAGATTAGTAAATGATGCGAACGAAATCATCTACCATAACAGGGTAACCGATCGTAACCACTTCAAATACTCAAACATTCAACCCTTTTCTCGGGTTCTTTCCTTTAACGAGCAGTCGGTGGAGAGACCTCCCTCTGCCGCTCCCTTCCCTCCTTAGGTTATGTAAAATATGAAATCTCAACTTAAGCTTAAGACTAGGCTAAATTGTTCTACATGGCTAAATGTGCATTTATTTAACTACCTTAGATATAAGCTAGATTTAAGTAGAGGTAAGTAGTTTTAAGAATATTTATTCTAAACATAGATAATCCATCCTGGTTTTCATGACCTTTCCAGGAGTCCTACTAGTAAATTGTATCTGGAATAAATCTCTTTAGACGTAAGAACTCAAATTAAATATTACTTGAAAAAATGTTCTAGACATTGTAAGTAAAATTGTCACAACTTAGTTAAGTTAGCTGTAAACTTATGTAACTAAACTTATAATGGTCAATAAAGACAGCGTTATATAAAAAAAAAAAGCACACTTCATCATTACAATCAACTTCACACATTCATTGCACACTTCACAGTGAGAGCTGAGAGAAGACACATCCTGGACAGTGATACATACAATTTAAAGTTTATTTAAAACAAAATAAATAAATAAAAAATTTATAATTTAAATTTAAAAAAAAAAGTTTGGAAAAAAAAAATTTTTTTTCTTAGTGACCAGGAAACAACTTTAGGTTCGTTTATTTTTAATTTCACCCATATTTTCAAATTTATATTTGTTTTAATTTAGAAGCATTTTTTTTAGGTCTGCTTGTTTCCCTCTTGGTTTTTGTTTGTTCCTCTTCTCTTTTCCTTGCGCCCCACGCTTTTCTTGTTTCTTTTTGTGCTCGATGTTTGCCACATCGAAATAGATGGACACCTGCTCTTCTCGTGGTGTGGGCCATCAGCCCGATCAGGGCATGATGGCGCTCATAAAGAGATTGAGGGAGGACCTCGAGGCTCTCAAGGCAGAGAACGCTGTCTTGAGAGATAAATTGTCGCGACTCGAAGCCGCACCACCCGCATCCCCGTCCAGTGCCAGTTCGGCGGCTTCTGATTCGGAATCGGAGCTCGAGCCCGAGTTGGAAAGTCTCACTGAGAGTTCCGACGAAACAATGGACGACGGTGACTCGCGCACCCCACCCGAAACTCGTCTAGAGCCCCTAAGCGGAAAACACCGCTTCCAATAATAAACTGCGAAGGAGGACCCTCCAATAAACGTGTGGCCACCGGCTGCCCGCCAACGCCGCACCCCAAACTGTTGTCGAACCCCGCGATAACTCCAACTCATGTGAGGGTCGTACCTCCACAGGAGCCTTGCCCACCACGGCCAACTCCATTAATTAACCCAAAACCAAAGGCTGCTTGTGTTCCCAACACTGTTCAGCCAGAGGTCGCGGAACGCCCACCTGTTTCTAAGAAGAAACAGCAACCCGGTGTCTTTGCACGAGACCTCAATTTAAAAAATTTCGTCGGTGACATGAACCGGCTAGGGATTTCTAACTTCAAGGCAAAGACCTTAAGTCCATTCCTAAATAAAATCATAGCCTACGATAGGGAAACCTATTGCACGGTTAACGACAACCTCAAGGCCAAGGAGGTGAATTATTACACCTTCACTCCGACCGACGAAAAGTCGAGGACAATCCTCTTAAAACGAGTCGCTGCCTCTTGGGAAAAGGACGAAATTCATTGACGTCAAAAAATTCTCTCCCCCACAGCGGTTTGTGAACATCAGACCGCAAAGATACACCAAGCTGAACATATGGCAGCTTCTCCTTGCCCCAGGAACCGACATAGATTCCATAATACGGACAAAGTCGCTTCCAACTTTGCATCAGCAAGTTGTCTTCGAGGTATTTCATAACAGAGAAATACCTCAATGCAGACGTTGCCAACGTTTCGGGCATGTCTCCCGAAACTGCAACATGAGTCGCCGTTGCGTTCGTTGCGGAAAATCCCACGATATTGGCAAGTGCGAACTACCGCTAGCGAAATACGATCCCGCAACAAATGTGCAGGATGAAATAACACTGCCAACTTGCTGCAACTGCTGCAACAAAGGGCATCCGGCTAGTTATAGAAATTGTCCTAAATATAAGGAAATTAAACAAAGATCCAAGTGACTCGAGCTAAGCAAACAGCCAAGTGTGACTTCGGAAAACAGGCCACACAAAACCTCATCCAAAATGAATTCACATTTGCCGACATGCTTAGGGGTCAGCAGGCAAGGAATACAAAAACTCTTTCAACTCCTCGCCCTCAAAAACATATTCAAGTCCCTAAGCGAGCCCCGGTAAAGGCCAACACGACGCCTCAAATTCAAGCGGTGGTGCAAAAGCCTCCGAGGGCGCAATCTTCAATGTTCGAGAAACTACTTAGTTTCTCCCGCTTAATTGAGGATATCCGACCCCGATATGAGAAACTATCAACCGAGGCAGAGAGGGAGGCCCTCCTTTTCACTGCATATGCAAGACATACCCTCCACAATGGATTCCAAAATTAAAGTTATCCTCTTAAATGTCAACTCCCTTGTTTCGCATTCCAAGCGTATGATAGTCTCTGACTTCATAAAGGAAAAACGGGCGGACGTAGTACTTGTAACCGAAACTAGGTTGCATCCATGTCACCGTCCCGTACTCCCAAACTTCTCCATGATTCGAAGAGATCGAACCTTCACTGGCGGTCCCACCATCAACGGAGGTGGAACTTGTATACTGGTTAATAGCGGACTTCGCCATGAAGCTATTGACCTCCCACACCTAGAGTCCATAGAGATATCTGGAGTTGAACTGCATCTGGCTAGTAATGGTAGAGTGAATATATACTCCGTATACCACTTGCATAAAACCAATAATGGCCCCATTAATCCCGAATATATCGGCAAACTAATAAGGACCTCGGGGCATACACCCTTCATCATAGGCGGCGATTTTAACTCCAGACATCCCCACTGGAACAACTCTGTCTCTTGCCCAAATGGCGCAAAACTGTACCAATGGTACACCGCAAACATGTATGCCGTCAACCTCGAAATAGTCGCACCTACGGTTGGTACTCGAGGTAACTCAATTCTGGACATATTTATTGTGTCCAAAGACTTACTTCTACAAATCACTCCTCCTCAAGTTTCAGCGGGTGTATCTGACCACAATGCTGTGACCACATTCATTCGCGGCTATCGAGCATCCCGGGCTCATATTAGATACATACCCGATTATGGGCGGACAAATTGGGACAACTTCAATATTACATTGAACGATAAACTCCACCATTTCTCTCTTCCCACTGACAGGAACCTAACGACGGTTGGGATAAACAACGTTGCAAAACGACTTCACGAGATTCTAGTTGAAACTTCGGAGACTCATGTCCCGAAGTGTAAACTTGAAAAGACCTATCAGATTCCCCATGACGACATCACTCTTCGTCTCATCCGGGAGTGTAAAAAGCTCTGCAGAATGAGATATCGTCACCGCTTTACGCAAAGGGAGTCATTATTGCGATCCATTATTCACAATATTGGTACACTGATAAAACAGAGAATCCAAAACAATCGTACCCGACAATTGGAAGACAAGCTGAAGGGTATTCAGATGGACCAGGACGTTTATAAAAATGTTAAAAAGATATGTGGCACTTCCCGCATCACTGGGCCAATTATGCACAATGGTGTTGTTGTCAATAACAACACCAATAAAGCAAATATCATCGGAGAGACCTTCGAAAACAATCACAAACTCACTCTCCAAGATGGCGACCCGGAAACTAATGCAATCGTTAGTTCAGAGGTCCACAGTAAGTTGGACGAATTCATCGAGCCAATTGTTGTCTTTAACCCAACTAACAGTGGATACTTCGATGACACACGTGATAATGGTCACGGTTTCATCACACCAAATACCCTACAGAGTCTGGTTAAATCTCGACACCCTAAGAAGTCACCTGGTATCGACAACATGTCATATCACTCGTTGCGAAGGCTTTTTGCCTTATTCTTTATAAAGCTCTCCATTCTGTTCAACCATGCTTACAACATGGGGTGCTTTCCCCAAGCTTGGAGGCACGGTATTATTTGTCCAATAGCAAAAGTTGGGAAACCAACGTATCACCCCTCAAGCTTTCGCCCTATCTCGCTTCTCACTTGCATCAGCAAAATATATGAAAAATTCATATACGAGAAGCTAAATAACTTTGTCAGTGCCAGGCACCTAATACCTGATTTCCAATTCGGATTTCGAAGAGCGCATAGCACCACTATGGCTCTCAATTTATTTCAAAACCACGTCTGGGTGCGGCTCTTTAATAAGGAACCCACCGTTGCGGTAAGCCTAGACATTGAAAAAGCTTTTGATACGACTTGGATCGAAGTTCTCGCTTTTAAACTACTGAATACTGGCCTCAGTAGAACGCCATGTAGTATCATCTACCAGTTCGTTCGAAACAGAACCTTCCAAGTTAGAATGAATGGAAAGCTTTCCCGAACTTTTCACGCCGCTGCAGGCGTACCACAGGGCTCCATTCTAGGCCCCATCTTATTCAATATTTACACCTCCGATATTCCCCGCCCTGTGGACGGGAGAGTAAACCAAATATGCTATGCGGATGACGTCCTGGTGTACACGTCAACCAAAGGCCCTAACCTCGCAACAAATCGACTTAACCATCACTTGGACGAACTGTATCAGTATTACAGTCGATGGAAAATCCGACTTAATCCATCCAAAGCAGTAGCCATAATTCTGAGTAGTAAACATTCCCAACCTGCTTCTCGATATTCACAGAATATTCGAATAAAAATGGGAGATATTACGATTAGACCACAGGACAAGATGAAATATCTCGGGGTCACTTATACCCCAAAAATGAATTTCATCAAACATGTGACCCACATTCTCCGAAGGGGCCTCGGTCGGTCTAAGCAACTGCACAACATCTTGAAGTGGAGGAACAAAGTTGACACCAAAGTTAAGCTTCTCTGGTATAAGCAGCTAATCCGATCTGGAATATCGTACGCGTTTCCCATATGGTCCTGCATATCTTCGGCTCAAATGGAAAGACTTCTGGTTTTCGAAAGGAAACTCCTCAGAAGATGCGCCAATCATTCTAGAAGGCCTGACGGTCGTCATTACCCCAACTCTCACCTATACGAAGGCGGCTCCATTACCCCTATCGACGAGTACTTGCTAGAATTAGCATATAAGTACCTCGAAAACATTCAGAACAGCGAGAACCTACTTGTACGGGACTCTTGCGTTCTTGACCCTTCTCTCTCTCGATCTCTTCGGATCAAACCCCCACAATTTCTTCTTCAGTACAAAACTGAAGAAAGCACCCTTCCCAACAACATTCCCCTCTTTAATAGAGGATTCCTGGACCCATCCCATAGGGTCTACTATTAACAAACCAAACACACGAACGCACAGTACAAGACGACACAAACACAAACATACACACCGACCAAAGAGCAAATTATCAGACGCCAAAGACGTGATCTGCGTTTACTACCGCACCCAAGAACCACCGGTCTTGTATGATTTCTTTCCCACCATCCCTCTATAAAAGTAGTTAGAGAACACTTGGACTAACACTGTCCACACTATCCTTGGATACCCCCCCTTTTTTCTTCTCTTTTCAGATGCCGCGAGACCGAGCCCAACATCCTCACGGATGTGGGTGATTCTGGTTATCGCAAGATGACCAGAAGTCAGAGACAATATGAAGGACACATATGTCCTGTCTCGCTAAATTCGGCCTTCTCGCCACAATTTTTGTTTTTTTTGCACAGTTATTATTATTTTTATTTTCCCAATTATTAATATCATTTTTCAATAATTCATATTTCTTATTTTCACATAATTTAGATATTTCGCAAAATTAAAAAAATTTTCATCGCTGGATTTCAATCTCCAATTAGAAAAAAGGTAAGTTATCATATTTGCAATTATTAATACCATTTTCACTAATTCATATTTGATATTTTTTGTATATGTAGATATTCCCAAAATAAAAAAAGAAGGCTTCATCACAGAATATTCGACGAAGGACTATCACAAATATGAGCAAAAAAAAATCATCATCAAACGGTAAGTTATCTTATATATTAATTATTTATCATTTTGAAATGGTAAAAAACAGATGTAACATTAACGCAGTGCTAGTGTTTAGAGAGTGTAATAGTATCGACTTTGAATAACCCCCCTGTTTGCAAATGCTTCATAAATTATTTATTTTGTGATTTATTTCTTCAAATGTTGCGCGTAATACGAAGGTTTCCTCTTATGTTTCGGGATTTGGCAACCCTAGCGTTGCAATCCGGCAATTGACAGCTCTGTCGTAGAGTTGGACATTTTTGAGGTTATACGCACTCAGAACGTTTTGACATACGAGCGCTATTTGTGTTGTTTACAGTAACTTAAAAGATTCATCTCGGCCCAAAAATGGAATTAAATCGTCACATTTTCGTGCGATTATTTCTTACAACTTTCGGCGTGGATTAACTCAGCAACAGTGCATGGATGAACTCAATTCAATTTTTGGCGATGAAGCTCCATCAAGGACCAGTGTTTATCGATGGTATGGTGAATTCAATCGTGGTCGTAGTTCACTCCAAGACGAATTTCGTGAAGGTCGTCCAAAATCAGTTGTTGTTCCGAAAACCATTGATGCTGTGCGCGAACTGATATTGGAAGATCGCCATGTGACCTATCGTGAGATTGAGACAACCTTAGGCGTTAGTGGGTCCAACATACATTCAATATTGCATAAACATTTGACTGTCAAAAAAATTTGTTCGCGTTGGATCCCACACAATTTGTCAATCGCCCAAAAAAAGGCTCGTGTCAATTGGTCGAAAGAAATGCTCAAAAAATACGGTCGCGGTGCTTAGAAACACGTCTATGACATCGTGACAGGTGATGAATCGTGGATTTACGCGTATGAGCCCGAAAGTAAACAGCAGTCGACTGTCTGGGTGTTTCAAGATGAGCCAAATCCAACAAAAGTTGTTCGCGCACGAAGCACTTCCAAGCAAATGGTCGCCTGTTTTTTTCGGAAAAACTGGACATGTCGCAACTGTACCACTAGAACAACGCAGAACAGTCAATTCTGAGTGGTACACAACCATTTGTCTGCCAATTGTCTTCCAAGAAATCAGGAAAACCAACCGCCGAAGACGGATCACTCTTCACCACGACAATGCGAGCTCTCACACATCGGCTGCGACAACTGCATTTTTGAGCACCCAAAACATCGATTTGATGGGTCATCCACCGTATAGTCCTGACTTGGCACCGAATGACTTCTTTTTATTCCAGTACGTAAAAAACAAACTGAGAGGTCAACGTTTTTCGACACCTGAAGAAGCGGTTGCTGCATTCAGAATGCATGTGTTGGAGATACCTCAATCAGAGTGGCAAAAGTGCTTCGACAATTGGTTCAAACGCATGCAAAAGTGTATAGATCTTCATGGGGAATATTTTGAAAAACAATAAAGTGATTTGATGATCAATATTTGTTTTTGTTCTCTAATCCCGAAATATAAAAGGCAACCCTCGTATTCGACGAATTTTTTTATATTTCAATAACGCGGCGCTAGTGTTTAGAGAGTGTAGTAGTATCGACTTTGAAATAACCTCGCTGTTTGTGCTTGCCTCGTAAATTATTTATTTTGTGATTTATTTATTTATTCAAATGATGTGCGTAATATTCAACGAATTTTTTTTACTTATCAATAACGCGGCGCTAGTGTTTAGAGAGTGTAGTAGTATCGAGTCTGAATAACCTCGCTGTTTGTGCTTGCTTCATAAATTATTTATTTTGTGATTTATTTATTTATTCAAATGTTGTGCGTACTGTTCGACAAATTTTTTTGGACGACAATCAGCTCGAATTCGCTCGACGTGAGAGAGGGTGATGGATCTGGGGTTATGAGGGCGGGGAATAAAAAGTGTTACGTGGATTAATGTTTGGCGATTGATGCACTCATGTAGAGAGACCCCAAAAATGATGCGTTATTCTCGAATTTTTTTCTTAAAGACGGACGCAAATATCAATGCTAAAATTTATATATAGATATTTATTAAGTATTTTGACATGCATAAGAATTTTTTAATGAAAATATATTTAGGAAATATTACCGATTTAATAGATGACGTGGCGTGTGCGACAATTCGAAAAGGTATCAAATCGCTGTCCATCGTAGAGCTGTTTGCAATCACGGCTCCTTTCTGTTTTTTCCATTCTTATTACCAAAAAATGTCCTTGTCTAATACCTACTCAACCTATCCCCCCTTTCATTTTTCGCAGATTTCAACGAGTCTTTATTCTTTTTATCGCTCACTCGCCATGCCTAGCGTTGTTGTTTCAGGAACCTTTTATAGCAGAATTACTTATGTAAATGTTCTCTCCTCCATAGCGCTCACCCGCTGTTAGATATGATAAGATAACAATAAACAAAGAAAGCGATAATATTAATAACAAACTCTCCATTTTCTTTTTAGAAAAATGTCTATCAACGCAAACAACAACAACAACGCCCACAATAATAATTGTAATAATAATAATATTAACAATAACAATAACATAAGAAAGAGAATAGGGCAAGTGTTGAGCGAGGGGCAACAACAGCAGCCACGAGCTTCTTCATATTTTACTTTGCCCAAACAAATAGCAAACAAACACACATGCATTAACGTTCAAAACAACAATGAATACTGTTTTAAATGCGCCATTTTATCGGCTTTCACTGAGGATGCGAATAATGCTAAAAGACCGGCGCATTATAAAATTGCCAACATAACAAGCGAAACAATAGAATACCACGATGAAATACTATGTTTTAAAAATATGCAATTTCCTCTAGCGGTCAAAGATACAAGCATTTTAGAAGCCAATAACCCAACCATCAGCATAAATATGTTTGGCTATGAGATTAATAATAGAGGGGAATGTAAAATGATTGGACCCTACTATCATACCCGCGAAGAAAAGACAAAGTATATTAACTTGCTTTATTGCGAAAGTCGCGACGGCGATAAAACGCATTATGTATACGTCAAAAACATCTCGCGTTTGTTGGGAACTCAGATAACCAAAAAAGAACATCGAATATATCTATGCATTGGTTGTCTACAACGCTTCACCACTGAATCCGGGCTGCAAAAACACAAGAGTGAATGCCGCAAATTAATTACAATCATCTCCGTGGGAAAAAATAATATACTCAAATTTACGAAACATAATCGGAATAAATACAACCCACATTTTAATTTGCCAAAGCAAATATCGAACAAACACGCCTGGATCGATGTTCAAAACAACGATGAATACTGTTTTAAATGTTCCATTTTATCAGCTTTCACTAATGATGCACATCATGCTGATAGACCATCGCACTATAAAATTCCCAACATAGCAAGCGAAACAATAGAATACGAGGATGAAGTACTATATTTCAAAAATATGGAATTTCCTCTAGAGGTCAAAGACACATGTATCTTCGAAGCCAATAACCCAACCATCAGCATAAATGTTTTTGGCTATGAGATTAATGATAGGAGAGAATGGAAATTAATTGGACCCTACTATCATACCCGAGAAGAAAAGAGGAAGCATATTAACTTGCTTTATTGCGAAAGTCGTGATGACGATAAAATGCATTATGTATACATCAAAAACAGCTCGCGTTTGTTGGGAACTCAGATAAGCAAACATAAACATCAAATGCATTTATACAACGGCTGCTTGCTGCGATTCGCCACCGAATCCAAATTGCAAAAACATAAGAGCGAATGCCTCAAAATCGTAACAATTATGCCCGACGAAAATAATAAAATAGTTAAATTTACAAAACATAACAGAAAACTAAAAGTTCCATTTGTGGTGTATGCAGACTTTGAATCAATTCTGCGTCCCGTGACCCACTGCTCGCCGAATCCTGAAACTTCGTCCACAACTGATGTACAACAACATCTGCCCTGTGCGTTTTCATATTTCATAAAATGCTCCGTCGACGATGATTTAAACAAGCACCGCACATTTGTTGGTAAGTATAAAAATTTTTAATAAGAAAAAAAATCAAAAACTAAAAAATAAACATTTTCCTTTTTTTGCAGGAGAAAACTCTCCATCGGAATTCATTAAGATGCTAGCCGACGATTTAACGCATCTTCACACGGAAATTATTGGACGACCAAAACCAATGATTCCGTTAACGCAGCACGAGAAGCACCATCAAAACACCTCGCCAATATGTAGTATCTGCAAAGGTAGCTTTAGTGAAGTAGATGTAAGAGTCAGGGATCATTGTCACTTCACTGGTGTCTATAGAGGACCAGCCCATTCGCAATGTAATTTAGATTTTCGCGTTCCGACATTTTTCCCAGTCGTTTTCCATAATTTGTCGGGTTATGATTCGCATCTATTTGTGAAAAGTCTGACTTGTATTAAGGGGGATATAAATGTAATTCCGCTAAATAAGGAAAATTATATATCGATTTCCAAACGCGTATTTTTAGATGAACCTAATTCATTCGAAATTAGGTTTTTAGATTCTTGTCGATTTTTGCAATCTAGCATAGACTTACTAACGACAAATTTATCCGAAGAAGATTTCATTATTCATAAGGGATTTTATAAGAACGAAGAGTCTTTGAAGTTAATGATGAGGAAGGGGGTATTTCCTTATGAATATCTTAATTCCTGGGCTCGTTTAGACGACTGTTCTCTTCCGCCAATTTCCGAATTTTATAATAAGCTAACGAATGAAGATTTTTTAGTTGAAGATTATGATTATGCTCAAAAAGTGTTGAAGCATTTCGATTGCAAATCTTTAAAAGAGTACATGCTTTTATATCTGCAAAGCGATGTTTTATTGCTGGCGGATGTATTTGACAATTTTCGCAAGATTTGTTTAGATATATATGAGTTAGATCCATGTCATTATTTTACATCTCACGGTTTATCTTGGGATGCGACGTTGAAAACAACTGAAATTAACCTCGCACTTTTAACAGATGTTGAGATGCTTAATTTCTTCAAGAAGGGCTTCCGAGGCGGTTTATGTCAGTGTAGTCATCGACATGCCGTCGCGAATAATAAATATTTAGCAAAATTTGATGAAAGCAAACCAAATAAATTTCTCTTGTATTTAGATGCAAATAACTGTACGGTTGGGCAATGTCTCAACATCTTCCAGACGGAAACTTTCAATGGAATGATCCGCAAATCTTCGCAGCCGAATATATTTTAAATTGTGATGTAAACGGCAAAATCGGCTAAGTGTTGGAAGTAGATTTGTCTTATCTAAATGATCTTCACGATCCACACAATGATCTTCCATTTTGCCCAGAAAATATGCCAACGCCGGGTTGCAAAGTTCCTAAGCTGGTCGCCAATCTGCATTCAAAGACAAAATATATATATTTCATATGAGGAATTTGCAGCATTGTCTGAAACATGGATTGATTCTCACTAAAGTTCATAGAGTGCTGTCTGTCAATCTGGGTGGCTACAAAAATATGTAACCCTCAACACAGAATACAGAAAAAAGGCAAAAAATAAGTTTGAAAAAGACTTTTTTAAATTAATGAATAACAGTGTTTATGGGAAAACCGTGGAGAACGTGGTAAAGCGACGAGATGTGAAAATTGTAACTCAATGGGATGGACAAGGAAATTCATTCAGCGCCAGAAAGCTGATTGCCAATCCCAATTTCTATAACGTGTCTATATTTACACCAGATATGTGCGCTATCGAAATGGATAAAGCTCGAGTGGTATATGACAAACCTATTTATTTAGGCTTCGTTGTACTAGAGCTTTCAAAATGGCTCATGTATGACTTTCACTATGATTACATGAGAAAAAAGTTTGATACGGCGATTCAGTTGAACTACATGGATACAGACTCTTTTATCTACACAATATCAACAAACGATTTTTATTCGGATATATACAGCGATGTTGTTGACCCCGAAAAATCTAGATTTGATACGTCGGAATATCCAATAGATAACATTCATAATTTTCCCCAAATAAATGGAAAAGTTCTGGGAAAATTTAAATATGAGACTAATGGTAAAAAAATAACGGAATTTATTGGGTTAAGAGCCAAAATGTACTCTTTTGCATTAGACCCCAATGAAGTGACAAAAAAAGCCAAAGGTGTAAAAAAATGTGTCACCAATAGTTTAGATATAAGTGATTATAGAAATTGTTTATTAAGACGTAAATTATTATATAAGCCTATGTTCATATTTAGAAGTAAGATGCATAATATTTATACTCAATCTCTCAATAAGTTAGCGATTGCGACACAAAGAGGTATATTCGTGATGATCGCACAAGTACCTATGCTTGGGGGCATAATAGAATAGACAATGTTTTAACATAAAAATTATTAAATTAAAAAAAAAAATTGTGTATATAACCAATATTTATATTTTTAATAATAAGCGATATTTGTTGTATAATAATTTTCTAGCTAATAGGTTAGATATAAGTAATATTTTTGGTATAAATAATTTTCTAGCTAATAGGGTAGATATAAGTAATATTTAGATGTAAATAATTTTATAGCCAATAGGTTAGTTATAAGCGATAATTGATGTGAATTTTTTAGCTAATAAGTAAAATTTTTTTTTTTTTCTGTAAATAATTTTGTTGCTAATAGGATAGATATAAGCGATATTTGCTGTAAAATAGTACTAAAGGATATTGTTGTTTATCTCGACCCTGACGAGGAATGTCGTCAGCCGAGATCCTATATGATGTTGGTCCGCCGAACGAGGAATGTCATTCGGGGAATTGCGACGGTGAGCACGTTGCCGGAAACTAAATTTGTATTTAAATGAAGAGCACAGCAATACCTGTTGATCTCAAGCTGAACTTGTTGTTCCTGGGTTTTAGCAGCGAATTCAGACATCCGCGCTGAACGGATGTATTTGACGAATGTGTTTATGTTCCTTGTGTTGTTGTCACCCAAAGTTAAATTATTTATGTTTAAACAATTGTTTAATTCACCAGGTTTATAAGTTCACGAGCGAAACGAATTCAGTGTACACCAGACAACGCTCGAATATATAGAAAAAGTTCGACTTCATTTATTGAACACTAAAAAGCCACATGGTGGCGTGCTACACATCAATTAAATGTTGTTAAGTCTATGGTTGAGTTTTATTTATATGAAAAAGCCACATGGTGGCGCGCGAAAGCAAAATTTAATTCCTGTTTTAATCAAATCCAATTCCTTTGTTCCAGCAGCAAAACACAAGTAAAACGCATGACAGTTGTTTGTGCACTGTCATCTGGCCGTCGTCAGGTGTGGTGAATATTTGTCGGGGAGAGTACTAGACGATGTATTAGATTCTCCCCGAGCATATCATCATGAATCCGAAACAGATTTTGTTATGAAAAAAAAAATGAATTAATGTTTTCTCTCTCCCCCTCTTTCTCTCTCTCTCTCTCTCTCTCTCTCTCTTCACATACACACAATTTTAATGGACGTGTTCATGATAGCTAGGGAATATGGAGTTTCAATAGTTAGAAATCAGTGTTTCGCCATACAACGATAAACAGTGACCGAGTGCGGACGTGTTTTCGGTTCGGCGATCGAGTTGAATGAAAAAAGTTGCTTCTATGAGTCGCGAGTGGCTGAAGTGTTATAAAAAGACCATTTATAAACAAATGAATTAGAGTGATAGAAACGGACAAGGCAAAGTAAATATAAATAAATGGAATAAAATAAAAGAGAACGAAGCCACGTGTTGTGACAGTTAAAACGAAGAACAAGTTTAATACAAAAAGTGTGTAAGTAACACGTTAACGGTGTTTACGTGTGAGTGCGAGGCCACAATCTGTTTGTCCTTCACGCAAAAAAAGAATACTACGGACGTAGATCCAAAAACAAAAAAAAAACAATTAAAAAAGTGAGAACACGCGGTCCAAAATAGAGACGGAAAACAAATGGATGCCAAAATGGTAAATCGGAGAAGGCAAAATACGGACCTAAACCTAAAGGCTAAACGCGTTAAAACAAATGAAAATAAGAATACAGACAAGTCGATTGTAACCAGCGATGACAAAGACAACAGCCATGGTGCCCAGTACTCAGGGGCTGGAAACCAATTCAAAGAACTAGCTGTCGGCGAAATAAATGCAGACGCTAGCAATCAAATCGAGGTCCTCAACAGACTCATCCATGAGATTAGTCGTAAAAAAGAAGAACTGGATAGACAAATGGAGGAAGTTGTTAAACTAAAAAACAACCTGTCCCAGAACGAGCGAAAACCGAAAATGGTAGAACAACAACAGCAAGAACAAAGACAACAGCAACTCACGGAGGCAAAGAAAACACGACAAGATAAGGAAATTCAACAGCAGGAACCACATCAACAGCAGAAATCACACCAGCAGCAGGACACATCTCGGCAGGAAACATCTCAGCAGGTGCCAGTCAAAAAGAGGGAGAGAGTACCTCCTATATACATTAGCTACATGGAGACAAAGGATCTAATAAAATTGGGTGAGTTGACATGCAAAACTTTTAAAACAAAACGAATAAATAATTTTAAGACAAGTTTAACATGAGAGGATTTGAAAGGGTATAACAAAACTAAATCGGCATTAGGGGAATCGAAAAGCGAGTACTACACGTACACCCCTAAATCGGAGAAAACTGTCTCCATGCTCCTCAAAGGAGTTGATCCTGGTAATGGTGAATTTTTAATTCAAGTAATTTGCTTAAATTATTAAGTAGTGAGATGGGTCGAAAATTAGCCGCCATCAGGGATGCGCCTGATTTTTTAATGGGGATGACTATGGCAGTTTTCCAAGACTCCGGTATGTGACCAGCATTTATTATGTGGTTTAGCAGGGTCATGATGTATAGTCGATTTGAAGGGTTGAGGTTTTTGAAAAGCACTTGTGGAATTTTGTCCAAGCCGGTTGAGTTTTTATTGCTACGAGAAGATATCATTTGGTTAAATTCCTGCGGTTGTAAAAAGAAGTTTGTATCGGTGGGTTGAGATGCTCTATTGTCGTTATTAAATTCAGTTATGAATGGAGTGAATGAGGAGATTAGTTCATGGGATGTATAACGGTTGACTACTTCCTCAAATTCGGAGTTGCCTAGGCTACCATTTTGCCTATGCACTTGGGAGAAGTGTTCCGCTAAATAGTTTGCTATTTCAGAATCAGAGTACAGAATATTATTTCTGGGACCAATTAGTCTGTCTATTGAGGTGTGTATTTTTCGTCCTGTAAGGCGATTGATGTTTTTGTAAAGATTACGGTCGGGTCCCCGTCGGGGAGCCCCTGGCGCAAGACTAATGACCTTGCCCAGAAAGAATAAATCATTATGGAAAATTTAACAAGCCTCAGGACTTGCTAAATAAGGCCAAGACCGGTTCCCGGTTGTAGTGCCGATGATGATGATGATGACGGTCGGGTCTTATACTATTTAAAGTGGAGATGTAGTTCTGCTCTACGAAAGCATTTAACTGCTGGTTAATGAGGGTAGACAATAATTGAACCTGTACTTTCAGGAGGGGACAAAATCTTCGAAATAGTTTTCGGCGGAGCTTTTTTTTTAATGAGATGAGTTTGAGGGTGAGATATGGAAGTGGTTTACCTACGAAGGAGTGTGGCATCCTTGTAGGGGTATTAGAATACAGGGCTTGCTGTAAGATCCCTTCCATCTTACAAGCTGCTTCTTCAATTTCGTTAGGATCCAAGTTATTCATACATATCGCCAACGGATTTGTTGACCTTTCTCCAGTTAGTTCTGGAGAAATTATGGACTGGGTTGAGAGATTGAAGCGGATTTAAGGGGCCAAGGTCAATTACCGAGTGGATGGAGGCATGGTCCGAGGGGAAGAAGTGCGACACAGTGGGGGGAGATACAGAGCGTAGGATCGCAGATTTTAAGAAGAAGTCTATAGTTGATTGAGTAGAGCTGGAGCAATGAGAAGGTTCCGTAGGGGAGTCGATATAGACGTAGGGGTGGAGAGGTAGGAAAGCAAGCAATTGTTTGCCAAATTTATTGCAAGCGGTGTCGTTGAAGGCGGTATGACGGGCATTCCAGTCGCCTCCGATGATGAATGAGTGGGGGTGGGATTGACGGAATATTTCATCGAAGTCTGAAGATGGGAAGTTAGGGTACCTCTTGGGTTGTAAATAGATGGCTACTAGAACCAAGACTTTATTGTTGTCACAAAGCAGTTTGACAGCAGTGTATTTGACACAGGAGATGTTGTTAAATTTGACTTCACTGAAGTGGAATCTTTTATGAATAAGGATACCGGTACCTCCTTTTGCACCGTCAATTCGAGGAGTCGAAACAAGTTGGTAATTAGGAATAGAAATGCGAGAGTTGGGTTTGAGCCAGGTTTCACAAAGAAGGAGGACGTCTGGAGAAAACTCCTTCACTAGCAGTCGGAGGTGATGCCTCCGTATGTATGACGAAATGGAATCTACATTGAGGGCAACTACACTTAACTTAGACATTTTGGGATAATATATGTGAGGTTATAAGAGAAAGTATCTGACCTTTTTTTTCGAAGTTACTTAATCCATTTAGCGTCGGTAAGAGAGCTTGCAACTCTCGGATGTATCCCATGATGTCGAGTCCTAGGTTTGTTCCTGGTTGTGATGAGGGTGCGTTGTTTCCTCTGGTGATTTCCGCATAGGATTTCGATTTCGTTGTTGTATTAACTGCTGCTGTTGGTTGCTTAAGTTGGCCAGTGTTGTTTTTGGTTGGAGGCACTCTCTGCTTCAGTAAGCGGAGCTTGTGCGGGCATTTTGTGAAGTTTGCAGGATGCGGTCCACAATAATTGCAGCATTCAACTGACAATTCCTTTACAGAAATGGAGCCATCCGGATTTTCCGTGTGTATACGTTCTGGTTCCTCACCCGGTGGCTTGACTTTGCATTGGTTCGGTTCATGCTCCTGCGCACATTTTACGCATCGTCGTGGTATATGACACGAAGATGAGAGATGACCTGACTGCTGACAGCGCTTGCAGTGGAGAAGCTCCTGCTTGTGAGGTACCTCTATGCCAATTTTATGAGTGAAGAGGTATTTAATTTTTTTCAGATTATTAATGTCTTCGTCTGGTGCCAGTTGGATGATCCGTAGGTTGAAAATGTTGTTGGATCTCATGTGAGGGGTTTGATAATAGTCGACTTTGGACGTTTTCAGGTTGGGACTTAATCTGGACAATTCCGCGCTTAATTCTTCGTTAGTCCAAGCAGGGTCGATGTGGCGTATTATGAATGTTTTCGGCTTGAGATCTGACCTTAGGAAGGTGAAGAAGTCCAGCTTATTCAGAATAAGCACTTTTTCGGCAAGAGCGTGGTCTTTGAGAGAAGAAAGTGATACGGAAACGTTGTCACCCCTAGATCTGGTGGTAAAATTCCGGTGCCCCAAAGCGTTCTCCAGAAGCTGGATAACTTTTTTAATATTATTGACCTTTTTTATGTTGATTGGGGGGGCCTCTCGTTCTTCGGAGCTCCTCCTTTGAAAGTGCCTTGACTCGTTTGAGCTTTCGGTTCATTGGTTGTTTTGAAACTAGATATTGTTGGTGTTGCCTTGGCAGCTGGTGCTGGTAGCTGAACAGGTTGATCTTCCATGTCAGACTCATCTGATAAATCAGGAATGTTTAAGTTGTTTTCCAGTTCGGCGATCTTTCTGGTTAGGTCGTTGATGATCTTCTCCTGGGCCTTGATGTGATCCAGGGCCTGCTGCAGTCTTTGATCAGGTGAAATTGACGTCACATTTTCGGGGATAGAGCTCAAGTAAATTGGGACGGTCGAATTTCTTTAAGGGGGTTGCGAAGAAGGTCAATAGCCTTTCTTTTCCGTTCCGTTAAAATGTCGTGCGCTGATGCATTACTGCACAGCATGTAATGTGGGAAGAGTAAATATGTGACTTACCCTTATTACGGAGTTCACACTGGTTTGAAAAAGTTTGTGTCTTCCTGATTCTCACTTTTTTACTTTTTTACTAATCACTTTGACTTTCACTCGCGTCTTTTTAATTCTCACGAATTGAGTCGATGATGATGATATCGTCGTGTGCTCAGATACAGATGCAGATACAATCGATGGTCATGGTATCACCTAGAACCAAGTTCGTCTTTATATATGATTTATAACAATTCCAGTTGGCGGCGGAATAGTTGTGGTATAAACTGGTACGATTTACAACTACTGTATGATTCACTGTGAGGCTGATCGGAAGGTGGTCTGAAATTAACGCATTTAGAGTTAATGGTACTATGCAGTAATTTGGAATATTAGTGATATATAGATCAAGAGTTGAGGGGTTCTTGTTAGCACTCGCTGGGATATAGGTGGGGACAAGTGGATAAAGTATGGAAAAACTTGGGCTGGATTCAGTAACATCTAGTAAAATGTTACCCCAGCTGTTTGCCCTAAGACAATTCCACGACTGATGTCTGCAGTTTAGATCACCACCAATAATTACCTTGTTTCGAGTGTTGACTCTATACCATTTTTGCAGATCCCGCTTAAAGTAAGTAGATTTCTCAATGTTTCCATTTCCACCAGGGAAATAGACCGAAAAAATACTCACCTTGGAGTTATCACTTAATGTTACATCTATACTAATTTCCTCAATTAACTTAAGGTGCAATGAAGGACGCAAGGAATGTTCTATACATTTTTTCACAACAATGGCGACACCTCCACCACTAGCATGTACCCTGTCTAGGCGATAACATATGTAATTTTGATGTAAGAAAGAAATGTCTTGTTTGAGCCAGGTTTCTGAAACAAGTGCAATGTCACTATTAAAATTTATCAAGAAACTAAAAAATGCATGCTTTTTGTTTTTGATGCTTCTCGCATTCCAAGTTATGATGTTAAGAGAGCTTCTTAACATGTTTTTTCCGAGTATATGTACTTAATAGCTAATGAGGTAATGACGTTAAATTGGCCCGATTTGGTGTGACAAGCACTAAGCTTGGTTACAACTTCATTAAGAAGAGAGTTAATTTCGCTAAAAGAGAACAGGTTATCGTTATTGAGAGTTTCAGATGGAATTTCTTAGTGTGCGTCCTATCGCTGTTGGAAGGTTGCTGGGTTTGATGGAGGCCAGAAGCCCAGGTGGGTGAAGGAGGTGAAGCTTGACGCACAGATTGGGGTAGTGGAGGAAAATTATCAATGGATAATCGGTCGGGCAGTGGCTGCTGTTTGTCACTCGAAGGCTGTAGGAACGTTGTATTTCCTGTACCACGTCCACGTGAGTAGTGGGTTTATGGGGTTTCTGGCTCAGGAAGTGACGTAGGAGCCGCCATTTTGAAAAGCTCGCAAAAGCTGGCCGTTAAATTTGAATACGTTGTTTTGTGTATTCCAATTCCGGCGATTAAGTTTGAAAAGACTGTTTTTTTATATTACATTTGATCGGTAAAATTGAAAATACTGGTTTAAGTGCATGGGAGATGTGATTTATATTTGAAAGAAGGCATTAATAGTGCTTATCTATGGTTTTTGTTGTTATATTGTGTTATGGATTGATTGCAAAGATATTTTGAAAGCTCCCTTGGGTATCTCTCGGATATCGGGGGGATGTATGAGGTGCTTAAGAGAACTTGGATTATAAGAGTTTGGGTGGTGTCTCAACTATTGAGCTTTTGTATTATGTATAATTGTTTGTTCAATATCCCAATAGACGTGCTTTATGAAATTAAGTCTATCTGGAAATCGTTTGTGCATTTGATCTCTCGGATATCGGGTTTTTTTTGGTTATATTTAATGGTTGTTATATTGGATATAGTTCGTTTTATCTGTATAGCAGTTAGTAATAAATCTATTTTTGAAAAGCGTTGCAGCTAATTGGATTGACTATCGAGGGCTTTTGTTATATATTAATTGTAGTTTATATGTATAACTGTTATATTAATTAGGGGATATATTATTAATAGCATATGTAAGAGAGCTTTTTTGTACCTTATTGCTATATTAATTATTAAGTGTATTAATGAGTCATCGAGTGATTATGCGAATTTCACAATACTATGAATATGCGGCGTCAGCAAAAAATAATTCTAAATATTAAGCGTATTAATGAATCAATGGGTGATCAGTTGAAAATGGTTTTGTTTATTTTAGTTGGGTGTGAACGGATGAATGATAGAAGAACTCGTGAAAAATGTTAAAAGTGGTAATACTGCTGCTGACGATATCGATATAATTGACAATGTAAAGCATCAACGTCAACGACGACGGCGATTAGAAATCCAAAGCTCTCTAGAAGAAAAAACATGAATTTTCACCTCCAGAATCATCCACCATTCAGCCATCTAACAAAGATCTACTCATGAAAATTCTTAAAAGTGGTAATACTGCTGCTGCCGATATCGATATAATTGAGAAAGTAAAGCATCAACGAAAGCAACAGTGATTACATTTCAAAAAGCTCTCTAGAAGAAAAACTTGAATTTTCAACATCAGAATCAGTCACCATTCAACCATCTAACAAAGATCTTTCATTTAGAACATCTGGTAATTCTGATGATCTTAACCAGAGAGCGTCATCTACCCGAGATTCGCCATCAGATCGGAATCGTGACAACATCTATGGTCCGTATTTCGATGTACTGTTAAATTCAATGAAATTAGGCGCATCAAGTTTTGTAATTAATGACCAAAAGGATTTCGTTATTGATGATGAAATCTTTCGTGGAATAGATGGTCTTTATGAATTAATTTTTCGTAAAACTCCTAGAAAAGATCGATATGATGATGAAGAGTTAGATTAATATCTTAAAATTTTACATAAAACAAAAGCACATTTGAAAAATTATGATAATACCTCGTAAGTTAAAGGTAATAGAGGACACAAATATAAGCATATTATTCAACCTTTACTTCAAATGCATAAGAAAATTGGAAAAGCATACAACGATATTTCAAATTCTAATAATCCTGTTGATTATAACTATTGGGATGATCCTAATGAATTAGTTGATAGATTAAGATTTTTGATTTCATCGTAAACAGCTGGTCGCACTAGTCATAACAATGAAATTTTAACCATCATTGAAGAACTTCGCGAAGCAGATATTATTTATTAATATCTATATACTCGAAAAATTTACAGAGAGAGAGCAATGATAAGAAACTCGAAGAGCAAACAAACAAGTATCATCTACTTTACGAATTGTTGTGCTAGTAAGCATTAGAAATTCAATTTGAAACATGTCCAATATAAATACTGCCGCAATTCTTAATGAGATTTTAAAATTTTTAAAAACCAATCAACCCATTCTACTTGATGAACACTACAATGAGATAGTAGATTACATTTCATTTTTAAGGAACTTATCCTGTGACGGATGCCATTTTTGAGAAAATCTTTGCAAAAATGAACTAGACACTTGCGTTTGCTTTATAAATGAACATAAAATGATTAGAATTAAGAAAGTGATTTTACTGTATGAAAGAATAATAAAATAAAAAAACGTTGTTGTATCTGTGTGAAAATAAAGAAAAATAATAAATTATAAAAGAAAACAAGTTTTGCCTTTTATTGTTGAAATAATGTCGAGGAAATGGATAAACCTGCTCAAAGACATTTTATCAGACGTTGGGTTATAATTAAGGGGTATTCCTAACTACCTATACTCGATAATCCCTAACTGCTTATACTCCATTAATTCCTAACTATGTCTACTCCATAACTCCTAACTACTTATACTCTTGTTTTATATGATAAAATCAAAACAGCCCCCTGTTTTCAAGCGCCCTATCGATGTTACATGATATAATGAAATTCGTTGAAATGCTCGCAATCATTGGTTCATATACAATTAATATATATATATATATATATATATATATATATATATACATATACATTTATATATAATTCCTAACTATGCATACTCACAAATTCGTAAGTATCTATACTTCATAATTCCTATCTACCTATACATCCTAATGTCTACCTATCTATACTCCATAGTCCCTATCTATCTAAACTCCATAATTGTTACCTACCTAAACTTTATAATTCCCTATCTATCTACCTATTCTCCGTAGTCCCTAACTACTTATGCTCAATAATTCCTATCTATCTATACCCCATAATCCCTATCTGTCTATGCTCCATATTTCCTAAGTGTCTATAGTTGATAATTTTTAATACGTATGCTCCATAATTCCTAACTATATATACACTCTAATGCCTACCTCTATCTATGCTCCATAATCGCCCTATCTACTTAAACTCTGTATTTCCTAAGTACCTATACTCCATTATCCCTCTACCCACATATGCGCCCTACTGCTTATGTATCTGCCAAACATCATAATTATGCCATATGCAAACTCCATCATTATTCTATATCAAATACCATAATTATTCTACATCTAACTCTACAATTTTTTAATATTAGATATCTGTATTATTCTATATCTAACTCCCCCTCATAATCCCCGCCTATAATGTATAATCGCATAACTATCTATATACCCTCATAATCCTCCCCTATAATGCATAATCGCATAACATAACTATCTATATATCCCCCAATCCCCCCGCCTATAATACATAATTGCATAACTATCTATATACCTCATAATCCCCGTCTATAATACATAATCGCATAACTATCTATATTGAAAAACATTCTAGAAAAAAAGTCAACCAACTATTAAAACGTTTTAATGAAAATCGATAAAGTAAAAAGAAAAAAAAACATACAAACCTAATGACGTCTCATGCTAAACAACGTTCTACACATACAGCTAATCGTAATAATAGAAATAACAAATTGAAGCGTTATTTGTGGATTCAGCATATTTCATAGTGGGATACAAAAATTCTCATATATTACCCAGCTAAACGTGGTATTTTGTTTATTCAGCATATTTCATAATGGGATACAAAAATTCTTCCTATATTTTCCAGCTAACGTGTTATTTTTGTTGATTCTGCATATTTTATCATCATCATCATCGGCACTACAACCGGGCGCCGATCTTGGCCTTATTTAGCAAGTCCTGAGGCTTGTTAAATTTTCCATAATGAATTTTTTTTCCGGGCAAGGTCATTAGTCTTGCGCCAGAGGCTCCCCGACGGGGAATCGAACCCTGGCCTCCCGCGTGACAGGCGGGTATACTAACCACTATACTATCGAGGAGCCCAATATATAGTGGTATACAAAAATTCTCATATTTTACTCAGCTAAACGTGATATTTTGTTTATTCAGCATATTTCATAATGGGATGCAAAAATTCTTCCTATATTATCCGGCTAACGTGTTATTTTGTTTATTCAACATATTTCATAGTGGGTTACAAAAATTCTCATATATTACCCAGCTAAACGTGATATTTTGTTCATTCAGCATATTTCATAATGGGATGCAAAAATTCTTTCTATATTATCCGGCTAACGTGTTATTTTGTTTATTCAACATATTTCATAATGGGATGGAAAAAAATGCAGTCATATGCACAATTAGTATAAGCATTAAGTTCACATATGCTTAATATACCATACTTAATATAAGCACAATTATTTGCTTTCAAAAAGTATCCTAAAGAGAAAAGTTATAATCGATAATTCCTATCTCGCTATACTACATAATTCCTAGTTATCTATATTTACTCCATAATTCTTATCTATCTATACTACATTATTCCTATCTATTTAAACTTCATTATTCCTAACTATATATACTACATTATTCCTAACTAGCTGATTAATATAACCGCAATCAATATGCTTTCAAAAGAAAAACATACGTCGTCCCTTGAAACCATTCTAAAAAAAGCCTACAAAAAAAACCATTAAATCGCTTCAATGAAAATCATCATAGTAAAACACCCAAAACTGATGCCCCCATATTTCACTGATCAACCCGACGAATCAAGACCTTCCAAACATTCAGTCATATGCAATTAATATATGTAAAAGATTTTATCAATTTTTTTTTTTTATTCAGTATTGGCTTCCAAATATTTGGGTTTTTTCATGGTGAACAAATATAATACATTGTTTCTTTAATAAAAATGTAAACATATTTCTGCAGAGTATATGATATTGGGCACTAAATATTGTTTTATTATAATATTCTAAATACACCTCGGGATGCTCCAAAAACAAGATCGTGGTTGTGGCCGCAAACCAGCATTGGCACGATAACTTCTTTGATCATCTTCTTCAATGCGCGTTGGTGTGGTATTATTCTACTCCTACACCTACACATCGTAATAATAGAAATAATAGGTAACCCCAACAAAATTATGCTACCTACGTTTGTTTACGTTATATTTATGCATACGACGTCCCTTGAAAACATTCTAAAAAAGCCAGCGAAAAACTATTAAATCACCTTAATGACAAATCAACAAAGTAAAACGCATAAAACTGATGATGTCATATTTTCATATTTCAAATGAACGAAATAAGAACTCTCAAATCATTCTTTCGTATGCAAATAATCACATAATTATATGCTTTCAAAAGAAAAACAAACGCTGTCCCTTGAAACCATTATAAAAAGTCAACAAAACTATTAAATCACCTTAATGAAGACCATCGAATATCATCACAAACCTGATGACATCATATTTTCATAGAGTTAAATCGCCCTATGCCTTTAATAAATTATCATCTAAAGATCAGAGACAAGTGAATTGGCTATGCAAAAATCGTTATAATAAAACAATGGAATCTCAGCAATGTAAACTACAAGAGCGTGCAAAATTTTCTTAGGCAGAGCATAAAATCTGACGATAGAATTTTCACAAAAGGAATTGAAGAAACGAAATGGATCGCTGACATCATTGACAAAGTTACAAATCAACAAGTCTACAATATCGAAGATTATGGATGCAACAGCAGCTTTAGATATCTTCGGCGAATCCCCAATATTCGAGATGTTATCATCATCATCATCATCATCATCATCATCATCTTCATCAACAACAACAACAGCAGCAGAGCGGAATCTGTGCTTTAGAAAATTCAATGTTAATAAGACATGTTGTCCCTGTAAACAAACTAATAGAATCTGAATAAAAAACGTCTTTTCAAATTATATAAACATTTTTTTTATTTATTGATTGTCTACAAAATTTTTTTTTCTTAGAAATTTCCAGATGAACAGTTTTATTTAGGGCTCCATGGTATGTCAATATAAATCCTTTCTCGTTGATTGCTTGCATTGTTGCCTCTGACATTTTGGCATATCGTGATGGAAGGAAAAAACAATTATTAACCCTTTCCTTATTTTTAATGGATTACTTACTTGAAAGTCGCCCAGATCGCATAGAATGGCATATATGGTTTTGCAAATTTTTAATTTTTGAATATCATATGGTACGCCGAGGATCAAATTTGGAATTTTAATTGTGTTCCTAAAAATTTGAGGCCTCGAGTTGATATAATTCGGCTTCGGGGTCCATTGTTGTGTTGTTGTCGTGAGAATGTCTAAATTATGTGAAAATAATAAAATATGAATTAATGATAATAATAATAATTGAAAAAAAAAAATAATAACTTACCGTTTTTGAAGTTTGCCTGTTAAATGATGATATGTGCTGAACACAACTCGTTTATATATCACCACAGCTAAACAATGCTATCTTACTCATTCACACAATCACTCATTGACTCATTAATACACTAACAAATTGAGTTCTTTTTCTTGACGCCACAATTACGCAATATGATGAAATTCACACAATCACTCAATGACTCATTAATACACTTGCTAAGTTGAATTATTTTTTGCTGACTTCGCATATTCATAATGAGATAAAATTCTATCATTCATCCATTCACACCCAACTAAAATAAACAAAAACATTTTCAACTTTCAATTGGGAGATTTTTTTGTTGACTTCGCATATTCATAATGAGCGAGAAAATTCGATCATTCATCCGTTCACACCCAACTAAAATAAACAAAAACATTTTCAACTGATCACCCATTGATTCATTAATACGCTTAATAATTTGAATTATTTTTTGCTGACGCCGCATATTTATAATATTGTGAAATTCGCAAAATCACTCGATGACTCATTGATACACTTAATAATTAATATAGCAATAAGATACAAAAAAGCTCTCTTACATATGCTATTAATAATATATCCCCCAATTAATATAACAGTTATACACATAAACTACAATCAATATATAACAAAAGCCCTCGATAGTCAATCCAATTAGCTGCAACGCTTTTCAAAAATAGGTTTATTAATAACAACCATTAAATAGAATAAAAAAAAGCCCGATATCCGAGAGATCAAATGCACAAAACGATTTCAACATAGACTTAATTTCATAAAGCACGTCTATTGGGATATTGAACAAACAATTATACATAATACAAAAGCTCAATAGTTCAGACACCACCCCATACCCCCGATATCCGAGAGATGCCCAAGAGAGCTTTCAAAATATCTTTACTATCAATCCATAACACAATATAACAACAAAAACCATAAATAACCACTATTAATGCCTTCTTTCAAATATTTATTTTTTTATTTATTTATTTATTATCAATTAGTAATGTAAAATTACATATCAATAACTTAACCTAATGAGCCTAGCAGCGGGGACTATTGGCTCTGTATTTCTAATTTACAATTTAATCTTAATGCTATTTACAAATTTATTTACAATTTCTATGTTGTCGGTAGTGGGATCTGCCAGAATTGTATAAATATCTGTATTGCGAAATAGTTTGTCTTTCAAGGGTTTTAGGTGAGGACAGTCTTTCAATATGTGAGTGATTGTAAGTGTTGTGTTGCATTTTGGGCAGATTGGGGCTGTAGCTCGGAGCAGGTGGAGGTGGGTAGCAGCTGTATGGCTTAATCGCAGCCTCACAAAGTTTGTGATTTTGGATTTGGACAAGTTAGTTGGGTAAGAAGGGTGAGTTTTGAAACGGTTTACCATTTTATAGGCATGGTGGTGAGTATCCCAGTTTGTTTGGTTTATTTGTTTTTGTTGATTGCTGATAATTGACAGTAGATCGGCTCTTGTGTAGATGTTGAATTTATGGACTGGAGCTCTTTTGGCTGAGTTGGCTGCGGCGTCTGCATTCTCGTTACCACTGATGGCGACGTGACTGGGAGTCCACATTAGTTTTATTTTATTGCAGTATTTAATGATATTATTCCGAATATTGGAAATAATATCATCAGTGTTGTTGGTGTTTTTTATTGAGTTGAGTACCGACAGGCTGTCGGTGCAGATGACATATTTTTCTCTGTGCTTGGTGGCGAATATTACGGCTTGTAAAATCGCGAAGGCTTCCGCCGTGAAAATGGGGCAAAATTCGGGTAATAGTCCGATTTTCTTTACTGCACCTTCTTCGGATGTGACCGCAAAGGAAGTATGGTTGGTTGTTTTGGATCCATCTGTGTACAGAAAGCGCCATCCGTTGGATTTATATTTTGAGGCGACTGACCAGAATAGTGCACCGTATATTTCTTTGTTTGTGTTTGGTTTTTTAAATATTGAGAGTGTTGTTATGATATTATTATTATTTAGAAGCCATGGCGGGTAAGTTGCGGAGTATTTGAAAGTTTGTTTAATATCCAATTCCAATTGTTTGGCTTTATCTAAAATGCGACTGATTGCAGATGGGATTCGGTTGGTGTTTTTGTATCCTATTGTTAGTTTGATGTCTTTGTCAATTATGGAATTTCGCGAAAACGCTAATTTAGCTATAAGTTTTAATGATATGATTTCCATCCGGTCCTCGATTGTTGGGATCCCAGCTTCAGCCAGTATATTTTTTATTGGTGTCGTTCTGAATGCAAAGGTGCTTCTTCTAGCGGCTTGGTGATAGATGGGCTTTATTATATTTAGAGTCGTTTTTGGACTATTGCCATAGATATAGATCCCGTAGTCTATTTTACTTAAAATTAGAGCTTTAGTAATTTTACATTTTACAATGTGTACGTTACTTTTCATGTTGCTTAAGTATTTAATAATATTGAGCCTTGCTGCTAATGATACTCTGAGTTCTGAACAATGTTGTTTCCAGGTATACTTATTGTTAAATGTTATTCCTAGGATTTTGAGGTTGGGGACATTTTGGATTGTTTTGTTGTTTATGTTGAGGTGTATTTGGGGACAAAGTCGTCGTCGGCACACATGAAATAATTTACATTTATCTACTGAGAGTTTGGCACCTGAAGAATTTGACCATTCTAAGATATCTTTCACTGTTTCAGTTAAAATGTTTTTGCAGAAAGTTAGATCACTGGATTTACTTAAGATGTATATATCATCGGCGTAAATGCAATGATCTAGATGTTTCTGTTTGTGTTTTATTGTACTTATGTCGTCAAAGGCGATCATAAATAGTACAACTGACAGTGGATGTATTGGAGTAAACGTGGTTGACTTTACATTGGATTTTTCTATTGCTTAGAAATGATTTAACGTACCTATATATACTGTTGCCAATTCTCCATTTTAACAATTTATTAAGTACGGTGTGAGCGCCTATTCTGTCGAATGCTTTCTCAAAATCAAGAGAGAGTATTGTGACGTGATTTTTGGAGGATAGAGCCTTTGAGGTGTAGTGGTCAATGTGGAGTAAGGCGTCTGTGCAACCTCTGTTGGATTTGAAAGCTACTTGGTTGATGGATGTCAATTTCTTTGTTTCCATAAGCCAGAGTAGACTTTTGGCTACGATTTTTTCTAATACCTTTATGGGACAAGGAATTAAGGATATGGGGCGGTAGCCATCCACCGTATCTTTATCTTTGTTCGGTTTGGGAATAGGTATTAGGACCGCGGTTTTCCATATTTGTGGAATGTGTGATGTTTCAAGTATTTTATTGTATAACTTTATAATTCTTTGTTTTGCATAATGCGAAAGGTTTTTTAACATTGGGTAAGATATTCGATCTCGCCCTGGAGTTTTTCCCTTAGTTATACTAAGTGCTGACTCGAATTCGATAAATGAGATGGGTTGTTCAATGCGTAGAGCTGCAGAGTTAGGAGTTTGCAAAGATAATGGATTGTTAACGGATTACATTTTTTTGCGATTGAATTCGGGGTGAAAATTATTGTTGTCTGAGAATTGCGACTAGGTTTTGGCGAAGAGTTGGCTTATTTCCATTGTGTCTAAGATTGTAGTATTTTCGGAATTAAGGGATGAGATAATTGTCGGATTGTGATTACCACTTAAGCTGCGTATTTTATGCCATATTGTGGTTGTGAAGGATGTTGGATTGATTGAGGAAGTGAATTGAAGAAAGCTTTTTGCTTTGCTTTCTTTCATCTTCCTACGAAATTGTGCATTCGCTTTTTTGTATGCAACAAAATTAACCTGCGTTGGTCTTTTTTTAAATTCAGAGAGGGCTGACATTTTGCTTTTTCTGAGAAGCGTTAGGTCGGAGTTCCACCAAGGTACATGTTGCCTGGTTTCTGATTTGGTTGCGATATTTGTTTGGGGCATTGAGAGATTGGCAGCGGATCTAATTGCTTTACTGATTAGCGCCGCTTCGTGATTCGTGTCAGGTGTGGGGGAATTGCTTGAAAGAAATTCGTCAACTTTTCTTTCAAAAAGTGCCCAGTTGGCGGAATCGGTTTTGTATTTTGGAGATTTGTTGTGATGGGTTATCGGTTGCTGATTATTTATTATGCTTAAAACGGGGAAATGGTCACTATTGTAGAGGTCGTTTAGAACTTGCCATGCAGTTTTCGGAACCAATTCTGAGGAGCAACAAGTGATGTCTATATGAGTGAGGGTATTGTGTGTAGAAAGGTGAGTAGGGGAACCGTCATTCAGTAGGATCGGATTGGAGGTGAGGAGGAGGTTTACAATTAGAGAGAGAGATCTTTTATTTCGTAATAATATTTTCAAAAAAAAAGTCTGTGACCGCACATTTTACAATTCAGAGATTTGATAAGTTATATCTTACAACTGAAACATTATCTTGGATAAAGAAAAGAAAAATATGTATAATTAATAATTAAAAGAATAAATCGAAGGAAAATACGAAAAAGAAAAACCTTCATTTAAAAAAAAAAAAAATAAAAATAAAAAAAATAAAAAAATAATTAAAAAAAATAAAACCAATAATAAATAATATAAAATGTAAATATTTACATGAAATTATGACAAATTAAGCAAGAAGCTGGGTTATGAGAGGATTTTCAGAACTTTCACAGCTGATGTTAAAGTTATATACTAGTTTACGAATTCTTTCAGAAATCAATTCAACATCCGCCCTTCCGTGGAGACTTAAGGTTGAATAGTGCCAAGGGAGGTCTAGCATCATTTTCAAAACTTTGTTTTGTGATACCTGTAACTTCTTTAAATGGCACCTTGCAGCGTTACCCCATACTGGACACCCATATAACAGTATAGCTTGGAAAATAACTTTATGAATAATAATCTTATTTTCATTTGTGAGTAAAGACTTGCGATTAATAAAAGGGTAAAGCATCTTAATAGCAATACTCATTTTATTAAGAGTACTTTGAATATGTTGTTTAAATGTGAGTCTTGTATCGAGATGAACTCCGAGATACTTTACGGATTGCTCCCATGCAATCGTGGTACCATTTATTTGCAGCTGACTGCTGGGAAGATAGCAAGCTTTTCTCTTTCGGGTAAAAAAGATGGCTTGTGTCTTCCCAACATTTAGCTTGATTTTCCATTTCATATAATATTTTTCAAGTATCTCGATCGCATGCTTTAGATTTGTCTCAACGTTGAGAGAAAATTCATGCGACGCAAATACTGCAGTGTCGTCAGCGAAGATAGCTGATTCACACTGCGGTAGACTTGGAAAATCCGAAGTGTAGATATTGTACAAAGCTGGACCAAGTACTGAGCCTTGGGGGACGCCACAATAAAAAAAATATCAATCTAGAAACATCACAATTGACATGAACCTGAAAACATCTATTGGATAAGAAACTCTGGACGACCTTACACAAATACAAAGGAAAGTCGAACTGTATCATTTTATATATTATCCCATTGTGCCATACGGAATCAAAAGCTTTTTCAATGTCTAACAATATCATGCCCGTTGATTGACCACGTGAACGATGGTCTAAAACATGGCTGCAAATTCGTTTAACCTGGTGCGAGGTGCTGTGAAAGCGTCGAAATCCAAATTGGATATCGGGGAAAATATCTTTATCTGAAACAACTTTTAAAATATGTTGTTTCAGGATTTTTTCAAAAACTTTACTTATGTTGCTAAGTAAACTAATTGGCCTGTAACTTTCAGGTTTATCTGGGGCTTTTCCAGCCTTAAGGATAGGTACAACCATTGCTTTTTTCCAACATTGAGGAAAGTATTGACATTTAAGGCATGCATTGATTATAAATGTTAAGTATTTAATTCCAATATGAGGCAATTGTTTTAGATAGGCATTCTTAACTTTGTCTAGTCCTGCTATTTTTCGTGTTTGCAAGCACTTGATTACATTTCTTACGTTTTCTTCTTCTACAAATGCATTTAGAGGAGTTAATTCGTTTGTGGTGTCGAATCTTTCGATTCTGTTACCGACAAGTTCATTAGTTTCAAATTCACCCAAATGCTGAGAGACCAAGTGATTTTTTGAAAAACTTGTTCCAAATAGGTTTGCTTGTTCAAAACCTGTAAAAAAAGTAGTAGAAGAATCCTTCAGAAATGGTATTTTACGGTTTTTATTCTTGATTAACTTCACTACATTCCAGAACGGTTTAGCATTTTTATCCATAACGCTCAGTTTTTTGTTCCATTCTCTATTACGATGGATTTGTATCTGGTCAGTAATGCGCGCATTAAAATGGGAAACCATTGATCGAGAAAAGGGCTGACGGTAATTCTGCCAGTTTTTTTTCGATGAATGTTTCTCACTTTAATAAGCTCTAAGATATGGATTGGAAGTTTTTTAAAAATATCTTTTTTTACTCTTTTGGGAATACTTTCATCAACCGAAGAAATTATAGCTTGTGTAAAGTTTTGTACAATAAGGTCAACATCATCTTTACAAGACACTTTTTCAAGATTTGTAGTACTATTTTGAAGGCTCATTTTAATCTTTGATTTGAATGAATTCCAATTAGCATTCTTCATGTCCAGGAAATATTGAATCTTTCTTTCACCCAACCAAGAAAGGTTACAAAAAACAGGATTATGATCTGAACTGAGAGCACTTAACGAAACGGGTTCTGTTATAAGACCAGGGACATTTGACACAAACAAGTCAAGGACAGAGGGGATGCCACGAGAACCTGCGGGAAAATAAGTTGGACAAGGTGGATAAAAAATATTAATTGGTAGTGCCAATGGAAGGGCAGCCAATATATTGCCCCAAGCATTTGCTCTTACACACCCCCAATCTCTATGCCGGCAGTTAAAATCACCACCTAATAGAAATTCACCATTCATTGTGAATAACTTTTTTAAATCCTGCTTGAGCCATTTTCTTTTAATATCCGACGAAGATCCACCAGGGAAATAAACAGAATAGATTTTTACTGTCTTATGGTTTCTTAACTTAATCATTACACCTACATTCTCCACAAGCCTAGTTGGAATTACAGGTAAAAGCGAATGTTGAATTGACTTCCTGATAAGAATCGCCACTCCCCCACCCCTTTGGTCTACTCTATCAATGCGATAGCAGTTAAAGTCAGATGATGGGAGTCTTATATCAAAATTAAGCCAAGTTTCTGTTACTAGAGCAACATCAACTTTATAGCTATTTAAAAAGTTTAAAAAGTCATGAAATTTATTACGTATGCCTTTAGCATTCCAAGTAATTATTTTTATATGTGTATCTGGCATTTTACTTAACATTATTAGTGTATAAAAACTTAGTGGCTAAATGCGCGATCACATTAAATTGTTCTATTTTCGTTTTACAAACTGATAAATTTGAGATCATTTCCATGCACAAGGAATTTAGTTCCTCGATTGTGAAGAGTGCTGAATTGTTGTTGGGTAAATTATTGTTATTGTTTGATGAAGAAGCGCCGCGTGAGTCATTTTCCCATGCATTAATTGTTGGTGGTAAACTTTGAATTTGCGGGCTTGAATTTGGAAAGCTTTTGCTCGGAGCATTGGTTAGTCCCAGTCGTCGCTGTGGCTGTGGAAGCGTAGGAAAATCACTCATAGAGGCAAACGAAATCGGTTTTTGGCAAGCTTGATGATTTGAAATTTGAGTTGATGCGGCGAAATGAGTTCTTGGATGGATCTTGGATCTTCCAGACGATCTTTCTTTTATTTCTAAGTATTTAGATCTACTGGTGCATGTGACGTCAGTAGCTTTATGATTGCCATTGCAGTTGGCACATTTATTTACCGAAGCGTTATTACATTCGCTTGTTTTGTGTGAACCAGCGCAAGTAGCACAATATGTTTTTATGTGACAATTTCTCTCACCATGTCCAAACATTTGACAATTAAAGCATTGTGTCACCTTACCATTGATTTTCCTTTGGAAGTTCCAGCTCACTTGGGTATGAAAAATTGAGCGATAATTTTTTTTAAGTTCACTTAATTTAATTGTTCCATTTTCAAAGTGAATGAGATAAAAAAAGTCAGTAAATTTATCATGTTTTTTTTCAATTTTCTTAACATCAGAACATTTTAAGCCAAGCGAAATGAGTTCAGCTTTGAGTTCATTAGTTTTTATATCATCCAGTCCATACAAAATAACTTTGAAAGTTTTAGCACTTTTAATATCATGAGAAAAATATTGACAGTTATCCTCTTTTAGTTTTTCTAACACAATATTATATGATTCAATAGTTCCGAACATTATTTTTATACCAATTGTTAATTTTTTTATTGAATAACTGGATATTTTAAGCTTTTTCATGAGGCTATGCACATATTCTGGTGATTTTTGCAGCACTTTGATTGGTGGCACATACACTTTTCTGATTATTGGCGAATCAGTTTCGTCCATTTCAGAATTATCTGTATCTGGATGGCATTGTAGGGGAGTGAATTTATTACGGTAGGGGTTTTTACCAAGCCCACTTGTTGGATGCATAGTGGAACGAAGTTTTTTATCCGAGGACAAGCAATTGTCCCCGGTATCAGGCGATCTATCGCGTTTGGGAATGGTTGTAATGAGAACTCGCGACCGAGATGAACACGTCAAACGCAGCCGAAAGCTCCGGGTGAACTGTGAGGTTTACAATTACTTCCCCTCTTTTGTTTGTGGAAGGTGAACCCCAGAGTGTACTCCAAGCATTTGTGTCGCCTCCAAGTATTCTGCGCTCGTTTGTTTGGTTGAGTATAGCCTGAAGATCATTTTTATTTAATGGTTGATTTGGGGGGAGATATAAGGCAATGTAGGTAAAATTTAAAGGGTGTTGTATTTCTACAACGGAAGATTGGCGTCGTGGTATAATTTGCCCCATACATAAGAAGGGAAAAATCACACTGTGCAGCAACTATAGGGGTATAACATTGCTGAGTACCGCCTATAAGATACTCTCCACTATCCTACAAGACCGGATATCCCCATACGCTAAAGCCATCATTGGTCAATATCAGTGTGGCTTCATCCCAGGCAAATCAGCAATTGATCAGATATTCACCCTTAGGCAGGCGATGGAAAAATGTCTGGAATTTAAGATTCCACTATATCATCTGTTTATAGACTTCAAGGCTGCCTACGACAGCATAGCCAGGGTAGAACTATATAATGCCATGAGAGAATTCAGCATTCCAAATAAATTGATACGACTTTGTAGGTTGACCATGACCAACGTAACTAGTCAAGTAAAAGTAGCGGGATTGCTGTCCAAACCAATAAACATCTATAATGGACTCCGACAAGGGGACGGTCTGGCCTGCCTCATTTTCAACCTGGCGTTGGAGAAAGCAATCCGTGACTCTGGCGTTACAACAAGAGGGACTATTGTCACCAAGTCCAGCCAGATACTTGCCTGCGCAGATGACATCGACATCATCGGTAGAACCGAATCGGCGGTACAGGAATCCTTCACCCAGATCGAGCAGGCGGCACAGAAACTGGGACTGCGCATTAATGAGGGAAAAAGCAAGTACATGGTGGCAACTTCTGCGAAGAGAAGACCTAACGTTGGTCAAACTATCAGGGTAGTGGAGCACGAATTTGAAGTAGTGCAATCCTTTAACTACCTTGGGTCAATAGCATCAGCCGATAACAATATGGAAGAAGAAATACGCGAACGGCTGATTAAATCCAACAAAGCCTACTATGGTCTATCAAGGCTCTTTAAATCCCGAAATTTATCCAGAACATCCAAGCTACTACTGTACAAGACCATGGTCTTACCAGTACTCATGTATGGATCCGAGACCTGGGTGCTTAATAAAAGGCACTCTGAACTCTTGGCCGCGTTCGAGAGAAAGGTCTTAAGGAGAATTGTTGGCCCCGTATGTGAGGGAGGACGATTCCGGGGACGCTACAACCATGAGTTGTACGCAATCTACCTTGAAGCTGATATTGTAAGAAAAATCAAGCTCGGTAGACTCCGGTGGGCGGGACACCTAGCTCGAATGAGCGAAGAGGACCCTGCCCGGAAAGTCCTTTGTGGCAGGTTGTATGGAAGGAGACAGCGCGGCAGACCTTGTCTGCGATGGAGGGATGGCGTAGACCAGGACGCCCAGAGCCTGGGAGTGCTAAACTGGATGACATCGGCTCGAAATCGGGACCGGTGGGGAGATTTGTTAAATAAGGCCAAGACCGGATCCCGGTTGTAGTACCGATGATGATGATGATGATGATGTATTTCTACAACGAGAGCTTGGATATTTGTAATGATGGGGAGGATTTTGTGGGAAGTACCTTTCTTGATCAGTAATCCTACTCCTTGCTTGTGTGATGTGTTTGCAGGTGAATTGTAGAAGTAGCCTACATAGGATTTAGGGATGAATGGTGTGGTGTTGACTGGGCAATGCGTTTCTTGCAGTGATATTATATGTGGGTTATGGTCCTTAATTAGAATGTTTAGTTCGTCAAAGTTATTGGTATAACCGTTCATGTTCCATTGTAGAATGGTGAATGGGGTTTGTTTTGGAGTGAGTTTTGGGCGTTCAGCCGTGCTAGTGTGCTTAGATCTTGATTTTGCAGAGGGATGGGGTTGTATATTCTTAAATGTTTTAAGGTGTTGGAAGGTATGGTGGGCGGGATGTATGTTGTTAGGATCAAGACTCCGCTGTTCCGGATGTTGGGCACTTGAACTCTGGATTGAGTTCATGTGTCCAACCTCAGGAACAGCAGAGTCAGGGGCTTGGTTGTTAGTTTTATAGTTACATTGTAATATCATCATCTACTAAGGTGTGTACATTTTTATTAATATTTATATTAGTGAGAGACGGTTTACTTTTTACCTTTGATTTGGGTGAAGGGGTGCGTTGCGAATGGCTATTAGCAGAGCAGCTTGTCGTGGTTTGTGGAATGGTTTCAGTTTGGTTGTTTGTTGGCGAACTTGTTTGTAGTTGTGAGGGTTCGAATGTGGTTAGTTGAGTTGATGATGTTTGTTGAGTTGATGGCGTTAATTGAATTGATGGTTTTCGTTGGATTAGTGGTGTTATAGACGAAATTGGTTTGGTTGGGTTATGTGTTATTGACTTTTTTGGATTGTGGGGCAATGCAATTTGAATACTTTTGATTGTAGCAGATGAGGAGGAGCTGGTTGGAAGGGATTCCTTGGGTGTAGTTTTTGTTTGTTTTGTTCCGTTGAGGGTCCTTGTAATTGGCTCGATTTTAGTGTATCTGCAAAGCTTCCTGAAAGTTGATCAGGTTTGTGGTTATTTTTTTCCTTATAAATTCGTTTGGCTTCTCCCATTGAACATTTGTTTGTGGTTTTTATTGTTAAAACTTCTTTCGCTTGGATATACACGGGACAGATTTTATCCGCGGCCGAGTGAGGGAGCAAGCAGTTTGCGCACATAGTGCGACTGCAATTTACGGGGCTATGAGGTGGCAGATTCCACTTTTCGCACATTGTGGTATTGGTGCAGCGTTTTATGGTATGGCCGAGTCGTTGGCAGTTGCGACAACTCATGGGGTTGGAGATATATTCGCTGACCTTAGCTTTATAAAAACCGATGTCAACCGAATTTGGTGGTTGGAATAGGTTAAAAGTAAATAACATAGTTCCGGAGGGTCTTCGCACTTTACAGTAATCTACTTTGGTAAATTTGTACACATCTGTGACTTTTTGTTGACCCATTTCGGCTATTATTTCCGCTTCCGAGATGTTTATGAGACAAGGGGCGTACACTATGCCTTTGTATTCATTTAATTTTTCGTGTAATTTTACAGAAACGGGACACACGTTGCCAAAGTTTGTTATTTTAAGAAAACGGTCTGCGATTTTCTGAGAATTAGCTTTTACTAATAATTGTCCGTCTCCTAGAACCGTGATTTGTTCATACTCTTTGCTAACATCGTCTATCACTTTTTTAATTAAAAATGGGCTTAGAGATGAAATAGGCTTACCATTCTCCTTGGATGATATAATTAGAAATTTTGGATCTCTTGTATTGTTCATTGTTGGTAAGCTAGGAAAAAATTCCTCTGTTTTCATAAGTGTCCTTTTCATTTTGTTTGGTCGAATGTCGCTATTTGTATCTTCCGTAAGATCGCTAAACCGGTTACTATTCACATTTGGCCCGCAGGCCATTTCGTTGCAATTGTTTTACACTACTCTTTTGTTTTATAAACCCAGCACACTGCACAAGGGTCTGGTTTGTTTTTGTTTTTTGTTTTTTTTCACTGCACTATTACAGAAAGGGGATGTAATATAATTTTGTAACGTAGGACTGATGTTACACGTACGGAACACAATTCGCGACGATGTAAACTCGACGACGGTTGCAAAGGAAAAATGTCTTTCAAATATAAATCACATCTCTTATGCACTTAAACCAGTATTTTCAATTTTAACGATCAAATGTAATATAAAAAAACAGTATTTTCAAACTTAATCGCCGGAAGTGGAATACACAAAAACAACATTTTCAAATTTAACGGCCAGCTTTTGCGAGCTTTTCAAAATGGCGGCTCCCACGTCACTTCCTGAGCCAGAAACGCCATAAACCCACTACTCACGTGGGGATAATTTGCGGCGAATGTCTATGTACTGCTTTCGGCTTATGCATTCTGGATCGGTGGATTTATGTGGCCCACTACAATTTGCACACTTGATGACCTCATTCGTTTTGCAGTCGGATGTTTTATGCTTTCCCGAACAGATTGCACAGAAGCTATTTATGTGGCAATGCATCGAGCCGTGACCGTAAAGCTGGCAATTGTGACATTGTGTGACCTTACCTGGATGATGTTTTTTAAAGTCCCAGCGAACGATGGTTTTGAACAAGGTAGAGTAGTTCCGTTTTAGTTCGTTTAATTTAACAGTACCGCGTTGAATGTAGACGATGTACAAGTAGTGTTTGTACAGGGCTTTTGTTGACGAATTTAATGTGATGGTCTTAACATCTAGGCACTTAATCCCGAGTGCAATTAGTTCGTTTTTCGCTATATCGTTGCTAATCAAGTCTAATCCGGATAACACTACCTTTAGTGGATGATTTTCCTTACGCGAGTGGGTAAAAAACTCACATTTTAACCGTAAGAGTTCGGTTCTGATTTTGTTATATATGTTATGTCCATTGTTGGGGCACGTGTACACATATATATTTAATGCCAAACTAGCCGAAAGCCTTAGTTCCTAGCGCTATTCGATTTAAGTTATATTGTAATAAATAAAAAAAATAAAAATATTTAAAATATTGATTTATGTGGATGTGGGATTTCTCGTTTTAGTTGAGGATAGTAAGGGATATGGCCAGGTATGTTCTTGAAGGAGGGGGGTGCCGTTCGGTTCTGTGTTAAAGGTAAGAATCTTGGGGAATGGTTGGATGTTGGGGTATTTGAAATGATTGGCTGCCAGTTCAGTGTTGTGGTACACGACCTCGTTTAGATCGTTAACCAGTCTGCCTGAGATGAAGAGGGTCCTGATTTGGAGACAATTACGGTAGTGAGTTCCCGTATTGGAGGTGGGTGATGGTAGGTCTGTTATTATGAGTTGGGATTGTTAGGAAGGTTTCCTATGAAATTTATCGACAGTTCTAGGATCCGTCTATTCAGTCGTTGGTTGCCTGCGGTGTTGTAAAGGTCGTTGTTACAATGGTATCTATATAAGTTGGTTTTGCGATGTAAGTCAGTGATAAACCGGAAACATTTTCGTTCAAACACTCGTAATATCTCCCTTTGGGAGGATGAGATGTGGTACTATAGCGTTTGAAATAATAGTGAAGAAGATCGTGTGATTCGAACTGACGCTATGACAGCTCGAATCACGAACAAAATTTTACCTAAGCGTTACACACTAGGCTACTGACCGTGTTTAGAATTTGATTTCCAAACTCGAGTATATTCCACTGGTGCGAATTATTTTTATTTATAGCTTGGTATACGGTTCTGATGTATTTTTCTTATTCGATTTTTTCGTTCGGTGTTCTTCACTATTTTTGCTTGTGAATTGTGTGTATCTGTTAGAATCGCTACACACTCCCGCCGCAGTAACTTCGTTACGATCAGATTCGTATGCGGACGACGGACGAATGAGAGAGAAACGAGAAAACGTCGGAGGCTGGGCTCTATGCGGAAGTCGTGACCGTGTATGAAGTTCTGCTTTACTCTGGGAAGTGTATGCTGTGTGTACAAGATCACGTCGTAGTCACCAATTATAGCGTTAAGCAAGGATAGTGAAGAAGGTGAATTGAACACACGATGAAACGGTTGAAAAGCGAAGCAGTGAAGCATCAGCCTACTGACCGTGTTTTGAATTTGATTTCCAAACTCGAGTATATTCCACTGGTGCGAATTATTTTTATTTATCGCTTGGTATACGGTTCTGATGTATTTTTCTTATTCAATTTTTTCGTTCGGTGTTCTTCACTATTTTTGCTTGTGAATTGTGTGTATCTGTTAGAATCGCTACAGTACCATAATGGACAGGCGTATGTAAGAGTGGGTCTGATTATCTGTTTGTGGATGAGCTGTTTGACCTTGAGAGAGAGGCCTTTAGGTTTCCACAACACTCGTCTGCAGAGATTAAGCTGTATTGAAGCTTTATGAAGAGAATTTTTGATGTGCGTTGAGAATGACCAGCCGTTGGAAAGAGTTACTCCCAAATATTTTAGATTTTTGGAAGGTTTTATGAGGGTGATATTTAGCTTGAGTTTAATTTTGTTGTGGCAACGTTTAGTGTTGTTTGTCCAGTGAACGTGTTTGCCCTTAAACACTGTTAGTTGGGTTTTGGTTGGGTTAAGACGAATTTTCCATTTGTTAAAGTATGCTGAAATCTGCGGGAGGAAGTTGTTAACGCGGTTTCTTGCCGCTTTGAGAAATCTACTGCTAGAGTATATTAAAATATCGTCAGCATAATTTGGCATTACAACACTAGGTGGAGGTTGAGGAATATCGGAAGTGTATAGAAGATATAAAAGTGGTCCGAGAATGAATCCTTGGGGAACTCCCGCGGTTATGTTGTGAGTTTGTGAGAGGGAAGAATTTATTCTGACCATGAATTTCCTACTAGAAAGATAAGATGCTAGGAGCTTTGTGATATTGGAATTCAGACCAAATAAGCAGTGCAGCTTATAAAGAAGTCCTGAGATCCAGACACAATCAAATGCTTTGGATATATCGAGAGATATGCATACGGTAGGGCATTGGTTTTCTAGACGAGTTGTGACATCGTGTGTAAGTTTTAATAACGCATGACAAGTGGAGTGTCGCTCACGAAAGCCAAACTGACAATTAGGGAAGAGGAGCGTTATCACTGGTAAACTTGAGAAGGTTTTGGTAGATCTTACAATCCAATATTTTGCTTAGGATGTTCAATAAAGATATCGGACGATAGTTGGAGGTGTTATTGGGTCTGCCGGACTTTTTAACGAGAATTACTACCGCAATTTTCCAGTTCTCTGGGAAATATGAAGCATTTATGATATTGTTAAGAAGGACGAGAATGGGAAGTAGATTTGGCGGGCGAAGTCTTTTAAATAGAAGGTGTGGTATTCCATCTAGACCGGTAGATTTTTTGTTGGGTAGTGATTTTATGAACTTGATTAATTCATCTGTGGTTAGAAATGTAGTGGACTCTGAAGGATGTGACACCTTGTTTGTGTCGTTAAATTCTCCAATGAAAGGAGTATAAGATGTGGGTAATCTGTGTGAAATATATTCGTTGACAGTATTTCGAAAATTAGGGACTGAGAGGGAATCATTTTGTTGATGGATCTTTGAGAAGTGATCAGCGAGGCAATTGGCTATGTCCGTGTCGGATTGGATAAGATTGTTGTTAAATGGGTTGATGAGATGATCGATTCGCGGTTTAAACTCCCGACCAGTTAGTCGATTGATGTTTTTGTAAAGATCACGGTTGGGTTTGATATTGTTAAGTGTAGAGATATAGGTCTGATCCGCGAACTTTTTTAAATGTTCATTTATTAAGGTAGCCAGGAGTTGGATCTGACTTTTAATAAACGGGCAGAATCTTATATGAAGTTTTCGGCGGAATTGTTTTTTGAGACGCAGCAATTTAATTAGGATGCTGGGTAAAGGTTTTCCTAGATGATTATGAGGGATGCTGGTGGGTGTATTGCTGGTGAGGGCATCCTTGAGTGTCTGCTCAATTTTTAGGGCTGCTCGATCGATATCAGCAGGGATTAGGTTAGAAGATTCGGGGATTTGCAAGTTAGAAAAACTCTCGGCGAATTCTGTATTCACATTTTTGCCGTTAGACTTGGAAAAGTTCGGGACAGGACTGTGTGAGTAGAGCAGTTCGAAGGAGGGAACTTTGATCGAGGTGTGAACGGAATCATGATCAGAGGGAAAGTGAGGATACTGTGGGGGGGGGGGGGGTCGTTGAGTAGTCGACTTGAGAAAGAAGTCAATTGTTGACCTCGTCGAGTTGGCGACACGAGTTGGGTGCAGTGGACTGCTGATGTACGTATATGGGTGAGATGAGAGGAGGTCGAAAAGTTGGCAGCCGTATTTGTTATTCTTCATGTCGTTGAATGCTGTATGTCGAGCGTTCCAGTCTCCACCGATTATGAATGGTCCGGGGAGAGACTGCCGAATTATTTGAGATATGTCAGAGTCAGGGAAGTCTGGTTCTCGTGTTGGGTGGATGTAAACGGATGTTAATATGATTACTTTTTTGTTTTCACAAAAAAATTGTAACTGCCGTGTATTGAAAACATTGAAGAACCTGATTTCGGTGAATTGAAGTTTATTATTTAGTAGGATGCCGGTACCTCCATGGGATCCAGTAGTTCTCGGGTTTGAAATAAATGTATAATTGGGGATGGATACTAGGGAGTTGGACTTGAGCCACGTTTCTGAGAGGAGAAGGATGTCTGGGGAGAAAGTTTTAACAAACAACCGTAAGTGGTACTGGTTTGAGCTGGGTTGAGGGCAACTATAGTTAGTTCAGACATTGAGGGAAAGAATATGGGAAGTTATAAGTGAGATATGTCGATATCGGCTGGAGTCCAGCACTGGAAAGTTGTGTAGGAATTCGATTCAGCGTATTCCTGGAAATTTGGGATATGCAGGGTATATAAAGATATGCACTGGAATTAGGGTATCGTGATTGAACATCTGGTTCAACTTACCATGCGTTTGTTTTAAATTGGGGATTATGGGGAATTAGGTGTATGGGCGATAAACAAACATTCGATTCGAATTTTGTTAGACCGGGAGAATGAACTTGTATGTGTGGGGGAAAGAGATGGTAGGGCTTTTCAGAGCACTACAGCAGTATAGTTTTCAATATAGATTTTAAACCAATAAATGTAATAGTACGAATCTCAATCGAATCTTTGAATCAACCATCTTCTTGGCGACTTGCCAGGCCCCCAATCAACAACCGATTGTCACTCTTCCCTCGAAAGAGGAAGTGTGACCGCACCGAGCAACTAGTAGGCGGTCTACGCAATGAGACCCTCGTCCTTTTAAGGACAAGGAGACGTGCTCTCACAATTTGCTATTACAAATAATAAAACACGAATGTAAGTTTTACAAAACAACAAAATATTATTCGGTAACAAGAACATAAAAACCCAGTAATATCTTCTTAGAATCAACAATCATACTGGAAACACGACGATAACGCTAAAAACTCTTTAGGGAACGACTCTGTGGGGTAGGTAGTCGTGGCGCCAGCATGGACGCGAGTTCTACTACGAACCCACCACTTTCACTGTCACAAAGGTCCGCTGTATACAAAAACACGAGCACCAAGGGAACAACAATGACGAAAACACACCCAGGAACTGCAGCATGGAAAATTAAACACTTTACTTTGATGTTATTAATCCGTTTATTTATCTGTGTCCATGTTTTTGTTTTAAATGAAGTGGGGTAAAACTAATTAACGTTAAGTGTACAGTTGCGGATTCACTATGGGATACAATTTATTTTCTGTCGACCAGCTTTTATTTTATTGTTCATTATTTTGATTACTTAGCACGATAAAACTATTAATACACTCGGGGGTGTGTTAAACTCGCGACTCCGGGATATATCGCGTCTCCGTCTCGCGCGACGGAGAGGGGGAGCGGCAACAACCGTGGTGGTCGGCAGATGTAATTTGACTCAGAAATACAACCTTCGTTTGGGGTGAGTTTGTGGTGTGGTGGTAGATATCCTCTTCACTAAGGATATGTATTTACTTACCACCAGAGAAACGTAAAGTCTCTCTTGGTGGAATAGAGAACCAGATCTCGTAATGGAGATCATGGTGGTATGTGTGTGACTGTTCAGATCTGTGTTGTTTACTTATGCGCGGAGGCAATGGCAAAACAAAGCGGGCAGGCGGCAAGGACAAAGGGATAGAGAAGATCGTTGTCCATGAAGTGCATCGCGTCTAAATAAATAGACTACGATGCTTCGAACAAATGTGGTAAGAGAAAAGATGAGACGAGGGCATCATAAAAGTCTTAGATGAGTGATGCTGTGGGGTTTTTTAAGTTCCTTTAAGTCGCTGAGGAGTCTTCCCCATCGGACAGGTTATACCAGAAAAAACACCAGGCTTCTCTGTCCACTATGTTTATTTCTTTATTCAGGTTATAGATTAAATGAAACTTATCACATTTAGTGTTGGCGATGCGATCAGCATCGGCGCACAAACACTCAACATCGGCGCACAAGCACTCAGCATCGGCACTCAACAGGCAACGAGTGATTTATCGAAACCAAGCGAACGAGGAGACAGCCGCAGGAAATAAAAGGCGAGCGCAGCGGCGAAACAGCGGGAGTCGTCGAAGGAGCTCCCAAGGGAAAGGTCTTGTTAAAGACCAGATGATATAAAGAGAAACAGATCAAACAATAACAAGATAATTATAATTCCTATTCCTATTCATAGAATTCAGCAAATAAAGAGTTGGAAAAGTCTCGTTCTGACCGTATTGGCGCGATTTTTGTATTGTCTGCTTCTCATCATTTGGCTAGCCTTGTTTCGCTAGTCGTGTTGTCCACTTTTGGTAGATTAAGGATTTGTACTGGGCAAAACTCAAACGCCCGCCAATCCAGAGAAGAGTCCGGCTCTGGAGGTACTGTGGGGCTTTTCAGGGCCCGAAGAGCCATACATCATTCGATCCCCAGCATTCCAGGCGAACCGATTCACCTCTAAGTCGAATTTCAGCAAGGTTTCGTAACCTTGCTACGGCATTTACCCCCAGCCAAATCGCTGGAATTAATACAGTTACCCAATCGGATAACTGTTATGAATATCCGTTAGGCAGCTTACCTATTCTGTGGGGGGTTTTCCTTCCAAACCCCTTTTTCTCCATCACCATCTCTGAAAAAACATTAAGTCCACGGCAAAGCTTATCACTTAGCCGTGGCATCGAAAATTTAGCCTCGGGCAGGCATTCATCTCTGAAAAACATTAAGTCCACGGCAAAGCTTATCACTTAGCCGTGGCATCGAAAATTTATCCTCGGGCAGGCATTGATTTCTGAAAACAAAAAAAAACATTAAGTCCACGGCAAAGATTATCACATAGCCGTGGCATTTGAAATCTCATCCTCAGGCATACATTTTACCCAGGGCATCTCGTTTCCATAGCCTTATGCTATGGAAACAACATCAACAAAGAGTTCTTTGATTACTCGTTTCCTTGTTTGCCCATGGCACTTCTAGCATTCGGCTATTAGGTCCCATTGGTTTGCCACCGCCGACGAGGTTTCGGCTGAGGCAAACCAAACATTTCCCTAATTACCAGCAATAGCTGGTTTCCTATTATCGGTCCCCACCGATCAGGGACCGCAAACAAGCAACGAATTGGATGCAGCCAGCAAGTGTTTACTTTCAACATCTGGCAACGGCTGCACCCTATATTCGTTGCAATATCTAAACAACACATTTGCACCACAGAGTGTCTTGAATATACAATTCCCTATTAGCGGCCGCCACCCGTCGGCGGACCTAAGGGAATTCACACCATCAACCGAAATGTTGATTTATGGCCTCCCATAGGATGACCAGATCTTCGGTTCGTGTCATTTTCACCCCAGATATCCATTGTTTGCATTCGTGGAAGATGCAGTTGCGATGCTGGCATCCATCCTCGGGCGCCGGACGATCGTATGCGAGGCATACACACACACGCATAATGTATGCCTATTCCCCGGTCCAATCACGATTAACTACCTCGAGTTAATCGTGTGGCTCCTCCCCTTTTGCGGTTTTCCTTTAGGTGTCCCTTTTCTTTTGTGGGCATTAAATAACCAGTCAGATCTCATTTTTCGTGGAGTGCGTTTCGGTGTCGAAGCTCCGAGCTGTGCCTTATCTTTCTTTGCACTTTAGTACAAATCGAGTTTTCCAGTGATTGCAAATCGTGTGATGTCCCATTAATATTAAAGCCATCGTGTGATGTTCTAGTAATAGTAAAGCCGGGCAATAGTAAGAATTAAAGCAATTAACAATCATTAGTCATTCAAGTGGTGATAACTTAAAGGACATAGTGTGATCAAAAGTACAAGAATCAAGATCAATAAAGTACCAAAATTACATCAGTGTGTTTTATTTGGAGAGCTACTGTGTTCGCTTTTGTGCTCTATTCCTTCGGAATAACAACATCCGCGCTTTTAATCTCCACTCACCGACGACCAGTTTTCTCCATCGAACCCAAACGTGGACTGGAGGTAGAACCAGCGTCCATGTCGACGCACTGAGCCACCAGGAACAACCACAGTACAATCCTTCGAATTAAGAAATCATCGTTGGCCGGCCAGTGCCGGAAGATACAGTCCACTCGAAGAGAGACTGAGGCAGCGCTAGACAAGCGCCGTTTGTTGGTTTCGGTTTCTTTTCGTTTCAGCAACAATTAGAATTCTTATTCACTGTTCTTATTCAATATTATTGATTGGATGAAATTTATTAATTCTAAGGTGCTTATACACGTTATAGATTAAATGAAACTTATCACAATTAGAATTCTTATTCACTGTTCTTATTCAATATTATTGATTGAATGAAATTTATTAATTCTAAGGTTCTTATACACGTTATAGATTAGTGGTGCGTTCGACCAGGACATTCAGAAAACACACAAACAAAACTACTAATAAAAGCCCGTGACTGTAAAACTATATTTTACTCGTTGAGACTTCGTCCACCGACGGTAGCTGATTACGACTAATTGATGTGATCCCTTGGGACGCCCCCCGAGGGATGTATTTATTAACGTGAGGGCACAACCTGCCCTTACGGAATCGGAATCGCGATTAAAGATGTTCATCGAAGCGATAGAATACTACGTACTCACTTTTTAACATTTATATTAGCGACTTATTAGAAGCACTTCCGCAGGCTATTGCGTACGCAGACGATCTCATAATTTACAGAACAGCTCCGAAAGTTGCGACTATAAATAGGTTAATACAGCGAGACTTCAACAAAGTGCAGCGCTATTGCAATGACTGGAAACTTAAGATCAACTTCCAGAAATGTGAAGCCATCCTATTCAGAACTCCATTATATAAAGCCACGTACGACACAAGGAAAAACTGGCGAAAGCTAGTTATCGTGGGACCGCATGGAGATAAACTGGAAACCAAGAGTTTAGTTAAATACCTGGGCATCTGGCTAGATCAATATCTGTATTTCAACAGACATGTAGAGGCTGCTTTGCTCAAAGCGAGGAAAACTTTTGCTATGACAAGGAGGCTATTTCACAGTAGCCAACTTGACAGCAAGGTAAAAGTCATATGCTACATGACGCTAATCAGGCCAATGCTCATATATGGTTGCCCAGTATGGTTCAACATAGGTCCAAATTTGATGGAAAAGATTCGGGTGTTCGAAAGAAAGTGTCTCAGAAGTTGTCTCAGATTATATCGGACACCGGAATCGGACTATAAAAAGTATTACTCAAATGAGACTTTATATAATGAAGCGTACATAAATAGGGTGGATAATTTTATGATTAAATTAATCAGAGGACATATTGCGAGAGCAATAAGCTCGTCCAATGACCTAATTTTCGGGGCCTATTATCCAAACACCTTGTACTATGAGAGCGTGCGTCGCAACGGCTTTGTTCCACCAGAGGCGTTCCTTGAGTTGGATATGAAAGGGCTTATACAGGATAGATCCGGAATTCCGCTGATCTATCATGTAAGTAGATCATCTGTAGACGGGCGATTGTGCTACGAACGGGAAGTAGCGCGCACCGAAGAAGAGCTCCTGCGCTTCAGTAGGGCTATCTCCCACAGAGACCGGGACGATAGTATTAGACAGCGTCAACAGTTCTGGTGGTTGAATGGCATATAAAGACCTGGATACCAAAGTCGGTATAGAATCATACTATCATCAGCTAGCTTACATAGACTTAGCTTTTCTAGAATTAGGGTAGTATAAGATTTAAGTTAAGTTAGGTTAAGTGCTTTTACATAAAAATAAAAAAATAAAAAAAAATAAAAAAAAATAAAAAAAATAAATAAAAAAAAAAAAATATATATACATATATTAGGTAAGTTAAGTAAGTTAAATTTTAAGAAAAAAAAACAAAAAAATTGACAAAGTTTTTCAAATTTTTCTTTGTATTTCAACTAATTATCAGTACTGCCACAAAGTTCTGTTGTAGTGTCTATTAGAATTGAAATTGAAAAAGTTATTGTAAAGCACTAGGACAACTCCCGTTCCTATGAGTCAATTGTGTAAAGTAAAGTTTACAAGAATTGAAGGAGAATAAATGAATTGTAAAGGAGAGAGAGTTGAAACTGGAAGATTATTGAAGAAGCCCTTGGACAACTTGGTTTACTATAGATTCCAATCCTAAAATTTACCTCCAACTTAGCTCTCGAGGAATCGAGGACCACAGCCGAAGGAATGGGAATCCCACCAGGCTGCGGATAGGAAAGCGATCACAGCGATCACAGGCTGCGGATAGGAAAGCAATCACAGCAATCACAGAAAATCAATTATTGTTTAATTTTACCTGTGATTGCTGTGATTGCTTTCCTATCCGCGGCCTGGTGGGATTCCCATTCCTTCGGCTGTGGTCCTCGATTCCTCGAGAGCTAAGTTGGAGGTAAATTTTAGGATTGGAATCTATAGTAAACCAAGTTGTCCAAGGGCTTCTTCAATAATCTTCCAGTTTCAACTCTCTCTCCTTTACAATTCATTTATTCTCCTTCAATTCTTGTAAACTTTACTTTACACAATTGACTCATAGGAACGGGAGTTGTCCTAGTGCTTTACAATAACTTTTTCAATTTCAATTCTTTCTCCTTTACAATTCATTTATTTTTCTTTTAATTCTTTTAAACTTTACTTTACACAATTGACTCATAGGAACGGGGACTACCGCTTTTTCTTTTTCCTTTCTTTCCACTGCTGACCAACTCACTATCAACGGGAATCAATCTCTTTTCTTCTTTTTCTTCTTTTTTACCGCCGTTAACGAACTCGAAACCGTATCTTTCAAAAAAGGTCAACCCTCCATCTCTCTCGCTCTCCACTCACGTCCACTTCGAAAAACAAATTCGAACTCGAAGAACTGCACGATCCACACCCGAATCAGGGTGGGTTCAGAAACTCACTTCAGGATCGTACAATTCTTCCACCACCTTACCATCATACCAAGTTAAAACAAAATTATATTAAACACAATTTTCAAATGATGGTGGTGGCCGACGTACGTAACACTGTCGCCGAAAGGCAAATTATACAAATGTTAAGTAATGTTTAGCTTAGAGCGTCTGCGAAGGACCAGTAAGTTATTATATAAGATAATTAAGCTAGAATTTAAGCATTTTTTGTCTAGCCTTTAATTTAGAAATTAAGAATATAAAAAGAAAAATAAAAAATGTTTTAAAAATGAAAATGAAATACTACGTACTCAATCATCGCTTCGATGACCATATTTGGTCATAATCCCCTTTTGAGTCGTATCTGAATTGTTTTTCAACGAAAAGGTTGAAACTTTACACACACACGAGGATCACTTCTTCGTTCGTGCGGTGTGTCGCCTAGCATGCCAACCATGTACTTGACATTAAATACACAATCATTTGCAGCTGGGGCGCGTCATCCTGTAAAGGGTTAGGATGTATACACGATCAGCGACTACGAGTAGCATGATTGCTGATCGTGTGCATGTTGTTGTTGGCGTCAACAGAGGTCGAACCGTCGTGTGTGTATTTATACTGACGAGAACTCGATCCCTTTTTGCGGCCAGGTGCAAGTTACCATTTCTTGTAGCTTGGTTTAGCGACCGATGTGGTTGCAGCATTGAAGCCAAGCGAGAGTATTTCTTACTTGTGTGCTGCAATTTCGATGGGTGATATGTGCACCGCGGTGGTCGTGTTAAGTCAGTTGCTTCGTGTTGCAACTGAATTGGCTTTGTGGAAATGGTGCGTTTCATGTAACCCTCCTTTAGGGGAAGCATCTGTTGGGTGCCGATGAATTTTACATCGGCAAGAATTATGCGTTAAGATGCTTTAGGCGAGGTTTTCGCACCATGTACGGGTAAGTACCTATTTTCAGGTCAAATATGCCCTACGTTGGAGCTCGAAAAATGGGGTAATGGGAAGTTTAATTGCTGGCGCTCCAGTGAGCCGCCACAATTCCCTTGTGTAAATATACGAATAGCCATTCGAAAGAGGTGCTAATGTATTACAACACTTTATACAATGAGAATTGTATATCGTATCTTGGGTCGGTGGCCAAAACGAATCCCTTGGTTGCATTTGTATATGCAGGGAAATTCGTTGCGGCAGAGAAAGGAATTGGAGATTGTTTGTTAGTGGAAAACAAATCATTGGATGGATATTATACATGTTTACATGCGTAGGAATTCGGTTTTATGGTACTAGACGGTAAATGCGCGTATTGCTTTTGTCCCTTGGACAAAGGGTCTGCAAGATACGTGCATGTGGGCAGATAAGGGTGCACATGAGGAACAAAATTGCTTGGCAAACCATGGCGCCGGAATAGTTTTCCTACTTGTAATACATGTATGCAAACGAATTATTTTCCAGCGAATTCTAATGATGCATTAGCTGTGTGAACAGAATCGTTCACGAATTTTCATGTAATGCGTTGAAAGCATTACTGTCCTTGTAGTAGGGAAATGTTTATGCTGGGTGGAGATTACGGTGCGGGTGTGGGAAAGTTGGAATTTGACTGGCAAGCGAAGGTACCGAATAGGTTTTGGGATTCCTGAAAAGGTAGAAAAGAAATCTTACAAGAAATTATATGCGAAGAGATGCATGAAAGGTAAGTTTTCTTTTACAGGGACTTTTAGATTATAAATTTGATAACCTAGATGCGTAAAGCACTTATGCCAATTGAGATGTAGTTATGGGGGTTTTTCAGGTTGGTGAACTGTGGGGTTTGGCGGAACCGCCACAACTCATCTCAGAGTAACACAACTTATTCACAAGAGGATGGAAAATTCTCCTGGTTTTTGTGGTCCTGAGATCCTCATATATAATATCATTCAGATGCCTGTAATTTGTTTACTTTTACGTGGTTCGCAACAACTAATATGTGATTTTTATTTAGATTATTGTTTCATCCACACGGTCACCCTAATGCTGCTAATGGGATAGCAGTTATCTGTAGCGTGGTTTTCAATATAGGAACAACCAGCCGTAGATATTTTCGTTGTTTCTTTTATATAATAAGCTACAATCGTTACGGTGCAGCTCTTTGAAAAAAGGTAGAGGATACACGAAAGTTGACGCTGAGTTTTTCCCCTAACAGTTGGAGTTGCCACAAATTCACGATAAAAATAGACTTTTGATGATTTAATAGTGTTTCTGAATTTTCTTAAAATACACGTCATTGGATTTCACAATGTATAGAGAACCACATGCCAGGAGAATCACCAGGCCCAGCAAAGGGACCACAGCACCACTTGTCAAACGCCTGCACAGCTATCGCATGACACATGGCTTTAAAACCAAAACCGTATAACGTAAACAAAATTAGTCAAAAACATGTCATCAGACAAAACAACATGATCCTTGTTTGAACACCGCGCCGACTGGGTTGTTCTCCACGGAAATTTTTCAATACAAATGCAGTCCATATATTGTAACACAAAACCTACGATGTATCTTTTCAGTGTTGAAAACAAACAATACGAACGAAGAGAGACTCTCAAGGATGTTGTAGCGTTTCCGCCAAACCCTACGGTCTACTTACCTGAAAAACCCCCATAACTACTACCCAACTCCCTTAAGTTTGCTAATGCAACGGTATTAGTACCTGTAAATGCTTCACGCATTATATAGATCACCATCTGTAATCATAAAATCCCTATAAAGAAAACTTACCTTCATGCATCCCTTCGCATACAATTTTTCATAAGATTTCTTTGTTTTCTTATTTGGTATTCTGAACCAATTCGGTACCAGACAAATTCCTGTAAACAAAATAATTCTGATTGCAATCAATGTAACCGTCATGACAGGGACCATAAATATCGCGCCGTCTATTTTCCCAGCCGCGTCATATACCTTTACATACACATTGCCTGGCAACCTTTTTTGTTTGTCTTACCAACAAACAACCCAAGCAGCTGCATATAATTAGCGCAATAGACGCCGAAACCAAATTCTCCAGCATTTCCTAATGCAAATATGAACCCGGTTTCTACTGCAGCCAGAGATGCCATAAACATCCAATTTGCTTTTAGCACCTTTTTCTCCAAACGTCGAAAATAGCGACGAGGCATCGTGTAAACAATGACCCGCATTACCAACGGCGCATTTGGTCGCCTTTTCTTTTGTCCTTGCCGCCTGCCTGCTGCGTTGTTCCACTGCACGTGTGAATAGCATTGATCTCAACGATCCCACACATACCACCATGACCTTTATTACAAGATCTGGTTTCCTATACCACCAAGAGTGACTTTACGTTTCCCTGGTGGTAGGTAAAAAACGATATCCTTATTGGAGAGGATATCGTTTGAGTCTTATTCCATCCTCCGACCACGCTGGTCGCACGCGTGAAACTCCCGCTCTCCGCCACCAGCGGAGAAGCGTAAACAGTAACATACGCAAATATATACCCGGAGTCGTGTGGGTATTAGTTTAAAGTATCAATTGGAATGTTTTAAGTGTTGTTCGACTTTAATATACATTGAAATAATGAAAGTGTAAACCATTTTTGATGAATCGAAAACAATAAGTGCCCGTTTTTAGTTTTGTACTCAACTCAAATTAAATAAAAAAAACAGTTTGAACTATTAAGGCTCGCGTGTGTTTTGCTTCTTTTTCTGTTGTGTACGCTGCGTTGTCGATTTCCGGGTGAACAGTTTTCCTAGTGCTTGGCGGAACATTAGTGGAACTTTTAGTAATTATGATGGAGGAGGAAGTTAATCAGCGCCGTACGCCGGTGCACTTACCTCCTACCGCATATTGGTGACTCTAAGAGTGAATATGAACACGCAACCTCCAAACATTTGAACCACGAACAAAGTGTTAACACCGTGTATCGTACGCGCAAAAGACCTTTCCAGTGTGACTAGTGAGCAATTGTGGCGGCAATCGCGGAAAAACTTTAAATGGTGCAACGCTCCAGGATTCTACAATTCCATCCAGACATCTCAACACCATCACTGGAACAGGAACAACACCACCATCAACGACTAGGAGCAACAGCCCAACATGCACCAGACACCATCACCGAAACATCACAGAGATAAGTACCTTTCATTCTTTTCATTTTTGTTCAAAGAATTTAGCGCAACATCGCTGAACGTTCCGTCCAAAAGCTACAAAAGGAAGTTGACAGGCTCAAAGATGATTTAATCCACGAGTGTTCGAAAAGCGAATTTTTACTAGAAGAAATTGTATGAAATTCAAAATACGTAAATACTATATAATACATAAATACAAAATACCAGCAGTTCAAGAATATTAAAAGTATTCAAAACAAAGGAGAATCAGTATCCTGTTGGTCCGTGGCTCTTGGCATGGTTTACCTTCGTTGTTGTGGGTCAGCTATTTTCCAGATAATCCAGTCAATTTATGTAGCGTAAAACCTCTCTTCGTTCCAGTTGTTCATCTATTACTAATAATTAATCTACGTCTTTAAAACTCTCGTTACAATCTAAAATAGTACTCATTTTAAAAACAAATATAATAAAAATAGCCTTTCACATACACTCATTAGTAATATGATAAACACACCAGATATCCTTAATTATAATAAAATAGGTAACGACAAAACACCACATCTGAAAACCACATGTAAAACTAGAAGTTAAAATCGATATATATATATTCATAGGAAAGCACCATTATATTGTTTAAAAAAATAAAAGAAAGAACAAGTTTTTCTATAAATTGAAGAAATCAATATCCTAAGCTAACACATTTAAATATCAAGTCAAGAAATTAATGTAACTACAATTAATTCATTTTAATCGAATACTGCAAAATTCGTAACAATTCCTCAGCTATTTTCTTCCATTTTATCACAACCGCTAAATGTTAACAAATTATAGATGCAATTAATTAAAGCTGACAAAAACAGACAATATAAATTAACTAGGGCACAGATATTAACTCAAAATAGCTCTTCAAGCAAACAGTATGATTACTTTTACTTGAACGCAGCCGCCTACCTTGACTTCATTAACGTTAAATGCTTTCAAATTTAATAGTATTTGATATCAGTTTTTATTATTATAACTTTATATTTCATTTTATTTGCAAATATCAGTAAATAAGAAAAACCCTTTTAATAAATATTAAAAAAAACTTTTGTAAGCCCCTTCTGGGTATTGAATTACGCACAACCTCGTACAAACGTAATGTCCCGCACGACTCCGCGCTCACACATACGAATATTCGACTCCATTTCACTTTTTTGACTTTACCACGACTCCTCCTTCTCGACGTTTTTCGGCTACACGCCACCCACACTCAACTCCACTTGACTCCCCGTGACACATTCAAACCTTTTGATTCGACATAACGCGACCCAGCTCACCTTCTCGTCTCTTCGTAACTCCCAATTTAACCCTTTCAAGCCGGCTCCCTATATAACAATAGCTACTCCGCGTAGCATATAATCTATAGGACGCCCGGTTTTATCTCGCGTGAAACACCCTCACCCTTTTCTGTCTCTTTTCTGAAGGTTGGCGCTCACGCTCACCAACCATAGCCTTCACGCAACCCCAAGCAACCCTTCTCGACTCTGCGTGACTTCTATCAACTTTTTCTGTCTCTGTCCAAATATTGGCGTCCATGCATGCCAAAGACAATTATCACGTCAAACCGTTCATCAATGCTCGACCTTTCTACCCGATTTCAGCAAGCCAGCTCCCCCCGTTACCACAGCTACTACGCGTAGCAGCACACATCAGGGCACCTGGTTTTGCCCCTTTATTTAAATTTCAGACATTCGTCCTTAGATCTACCACGTCTCCCAAATGTCTCAGCAACACCGGTCCTCAAATCAAACCGATAACACCGGACTGAGACATTATACCTGGTTCCCCAATCCTTTAGCCACCATGGCTCCCCTTTAGCGGCAACTAAAGGCTATACACGCCCCTCTACGCCGCCTCAAATACCTAGGTGCATAATACTTCGGAAAGTGCAGCAGTTACGCTAGGCCGCCTTGTGGTTAGCCACAACCAACCATACCCCAGGAGCCCCATAACCTCAGTCGCCCAACTTAACCGACCGCGATTGGCCGGCCCTCCCAACAAAGCGCCGTTTGGTCGAGGTCGCGGCTGCCGTTTAACAAGCTCCGGGGTCGACACCGGAGTAGATGTATCGCACCTCCCTCGATCGGTAAGCCGCTCAACTGGAGTGCCCGCCCTGTTTTACCAGTCCCAGCGGCAAACAATTCGTCATACAAACGTATGGACAAAAGGCACCGACTCTGGACTTGGTTTCCTTAAATTTATCCACTGACACGTCGTAGCACGATGTCAGTGAGTTACCAATAGGTCCCATCTACTGGCACCATTACCACGATGGCGGCGAGCTCCTAATGAAATTATACCTATTAGATAGGTATAACCTGTTGGCAGATACCGCCAACACCAGATCAATACCCTCAGTGCCTGTATCTGCATCTTCCCGCACATGCTACTTCGTGACTGCGGACGCGACCATATTTCCGATAGGTTCCGACCTATTCGGACGATAAACCTGTTGGCCCAAGTGACCCATAACAGGTCTTTTGACCACGCCGCACACCTTTGCCCTTGATGGCATCAAGCGGTAACAACTGTTTCCACCTTATCGATAAAGGCCCAAACAATAACCAGGAACTGGTCACCACGACAGTCCCGTAACATTACCACAGCGCATTACGAAGCAACCTCCCTATCATCACAGCACCCACCATCGAGCATTCCCTCGCCCCTACCTTTTTTTTCGTGACTACGTCACTGCGGGGGGGGGAGTACTGTAGCGTTTCCGCCAAACCCTACGGTCTACTTACCTGAAAAACCCCCATAACTACTACCCAACTCCCTTAAGTTTGCTAATGCAACGGTATTAGTACCTGTAAATGCTTCACGCATTATATAGATCACCATCTGTAATCATAAAATCCCTATAAAGAAAACTTACCTTCATGCATCCCTTCGCATACAATTTTTCATAAGATTTCTTTGTTTTCTTATTTGGTATTCTGAACCAATTCGGTACCAGACAAATTCCAGTAAACAAAATAATTCGGATTGCAATCAATGTAACCGTCATGACAGGGACCATAAATATCGCGCCGTCTATTTTCCCAGCCGCGTCATATACCTTTACATACACATTGCCTGGCAACCTTTTTTGTTTGTCTTACCAACAAACAACCCAAGCAGCTGCATATAATTAGCGCAATAGACGCCGAAACCAAATTCTCCAGCATTTCCTAATGCAAATATGAACCCGGTTTCTACTGCAGCCAGAGATGCCATAAACATCCAATTTGCTTTTAGCACCTTTTTCTCCAAACGTCGAAAATAGCGACGAGGCATCGTGTAAACAATGACCCGCATTACCAACGGCGCATTTGGTCGCCTTTTCTTTTGTCCTTGCCGCCTGCCTGTTGCGTTGTTCCACAGCACGTGTGAATAGCATTGATCTCAACGATCCCACACATACCACCATGACCTTTATTACAAGATCTGGTTTCCTATACCACCAAGAGTGACTTTACGTTTCCCTGGTGGTAGGTAAAAAACGATATCCTTATTGGAGAGGATATCGTTTGAGTCTTATTCCATCCTCCGACCACGCTGGTCGCACGCGTGAAACTCCCGCTCTCCGCCACCAGCGGAGAAGCGTAAACAGTAACATACGCAAATATATACCCGGAGTCGTGTGGGTATTAGTTTAAAGTATCAATTGGAATGTTTTAAGTGTTGTTCGACTTTAATATACATTGAAATAATGAAAGTGTAAACCATTTTTGATGAATCGAAAACAATAAGTGCCCGTTTTTAGTTTTGTACTCAACTCAAATTAAATAAAAAAAACAGTTTGAACTATTAAGGCTCGCGTGTGTTTTGCTTCTTTTTCTGTTGTGTACGCTGCGTTGTCGATTTCCGGGTGAACAGTTTTCCTAGTGCTTGGCGGAACATTAGTGGAACTTTTAGTAATTATGATGGAGGAGGAAGTTAATCAGCGCCGTACGCCGGTGCACTTACTTCCTACCCCATAATGTAAATCGCACAGCGCAAAATTGTCCCAAAACAGAAACACTGGCAAAGTGTTACAATCCAACATGATCCTTAACGTATCTTCAGTTACACATAAAGCAACAATCGAGCCTGGTGCGTAGGATGCATCCGTACCCGAACAGCGGCCACCGCTGGCATGTTATTTTTAAAAATTCTGAGAGTTTTCCTTGCACATGGTAATATTGAACACAGTTAGCCGGTGTGGACAATTTTCACAGCTACACACGATCCTGTCGAAAAGCACTCCGAAGGACAAGTGTTAAATATAAATAAGCATATATAGTATAACAATAATATAAGTGTATAAAGTAAATTATGGCGCAAGGCTTATAACCTTGCCCGAAAAAACAAATTATTATGGAAAATTTTACAAAATAACCCCAAGACCGGATCTCGGTTGTAGTGCCGATGATGATGATGATAATGATAAAGTAAATTAATAAAGGTAGTAATAAATAACAAAACGGAACACGTGCCAATTTACTTTCTTTCAACCGTGTCGAGCAAATATCGAGTTCGATACTCCAACAATCTCCTCATTAGTATTGTGAAGTTACTAATGTTTGTGCAGCCGACTTTTATTTAGACTAGTTGTATAATTATAATGGAATTAAAAGAACAGTTTGGTCTGTTCTTTTATGTTTTAGCACAGCTTCGTATTGCGGAATATTTTTAAAGGAAACCTTTTGTAAGTGATCTGTATAAAAACCCAACCAGATTCTCAACAAACTTAGTTGAAATTCAACACAAATTCGGAGCAGTCGTTACGTAAAATGTTGTTCAAAGTCTTATTCAGTGTATTTCTTTCCATTTTGATTGTGGGACCAGCTTCTGCAGTACTTCGTGAGTTATAAATTAATAACATGACGAACTTTCTATTATACTATAACTATCATAATTTTGTTAGCTCCCGGATTTCAGCCATGCAATGCCGGAAATGGTTCTTGCATGGTTAATGCCATTAACTCTCTGCTTAGGCATAATTGCGCTGGCAATGCCGATTTAGGCATACCACCATATTGCCCGTTATTTGCGCCTATGTTATGGGCTCACAATCCCGGAGCTGACATTGATTTAGAAGTCAATTATAAGCCAGCGGCTTACAGTAATATTGAAAATATAGTCGCTACAAACGTAAGGTAAGCAAATTTAAGGGGACATAGCATCTAACATTTTAAAAAAAAAAATTTCAAAGGTCAATTTTTTATTGAATACGAAGACATATTGTAATGAAACTTTGAACATATATTTTATTGGTCGCAAGGTATACAAAAATATATTTTTAAATTTTTTTTTAGCCCACGTCCTCTGCTACAATAAAAAAAAAACCAAAAAATCGCGGGGCGCAAGATTACTGCCCTCAAATAAGTCTGAAAAAAACAGGTTTTTAATCAGCACCAAAGCGGCCATGGAATAATCTAAAAAGAAAAAAAAAATTGTTGAAAAATAACAAAATGGCGGCGTTTTTTCGAAAATTGAATTTTTAGCCCCCAAAAAATCGGTTGTGACTCAAAAAATTTAATGCCTTTTTTTTCATTCATAGGCCATTCAGAGCATTAATATGTGTAGAGTAACGTGTTCGAATTTCAGAACGATCGGGTAAATACTTTTCTTTCAATCATGCACGCCAACTTGAAAAACGTTGTTTTAAGGAATTCGCGTTTAAAGTTAAAATACAATCCTTTTTTTAAAAACCCTTACCAAATTTAATCTGCGATGCCCGGGCCATACAATATTCCTTCCTCTAGCTCATACTCCTCCTCTGCCAAACATTTCTGGCCTCTTTAGATGCCTCAGTGCAGTGTTTCTCCGGCTGCTTGATTCGTGCAGCATCTCGAGATTCTGCATGTTGCATCGCACGTTGACCAGTTGTAATGCCAATGACTTGCATTATTTTGAGAATGGGCATAAATCGTTCATTAAAAATGCATGCAGAAATATTGGTGGCCATATTTATTATATTTCTTCCAGAAAATGTATGTTTCGGGGCCATTGAAGCAGCGCTTCAATAAATCTTCTAAAGATATCTGAAGACATCCGTTTTAGAACATTTGACATCCTTATTTCAATTTTTATTCTATCAAAAAAAAATTCGATTATGTGAAAATTTGTAGGTGCTATGTCCCATTAACACTTCTAATTTTATAATTTGATAAAAATAACTACTCGTATATCCTTATTTAGTGGATTCGGAGAATCAATCGAAGGTCATCACAATTTTAATTTTACTTGGAATTACACATCCATTATCGGGAACGGCACTGTAAATGGATCTATATATGGTTTCCCAGTTAACGGCGGTGGTTTATTGGTAGCCGTTGGCGGTAAAGACTTAGAACCTTGATATTTGAATACATTATAATCGATGCTTATCTCTCTAGATAATTTTACAGCAACTGTTGATTTCGATGGAGTCCGTTATCAAAAGAATGGCTCAAACTATCTTAGAGCAGAAAACGTAGCGGTGGGATTCGTAGGAGTTGCCACGAACATCACCTATGAAAGTCTATTTTGGGGATATCCGGAATACACGAATTTCTTAAACCAAATATTAAATTTGGATTTAAAGAAAAGCTTATCCGACTTATATCCGGGTATTGTCGGAGCACTTAACGTCGTGTACACGGATGTAATAAATTCTGTATTTGCTGCGAATTCTTACAGCGATTTAATTATTGGTGGCGAATAAATAAGTTCGTTTCATTGTAAACAGTAATAAATTCATAAAATTATGATTATTTTATTAAAATATATTTTTGTCAAAGTTATTTCTACTGGACGAAGATCACCATTTCTCGTTGTTTTTGAAAATAGATAACAAAAAGAAAAAAACTTGAGCCCTTATAAAATTCAGGCTTCGCTGGTGATTAATAGTTATCTGATAGGGCTACACGAATGCGCACGGAGTTCTATTAGATTGCTTCTATAGTAGGACTGCACGAACTTGCTATCCAAACAAAACGAAAGAAAGTGGTTTTTCTTCCGTTTTTTTTTTTCAGTTTTATGTTTGTAGAGAATCTATCTTAAGATTCTAGTTATTATAATAAAATAAATCCACGGAATCTATCTAAAGAGGCTTTTTACATTTTTAACGAGCTGGTCGTCCCTCTTGCGAGCCTATCATAACTAAACACAAAAACAAACAACCTTCTACAATAGAACACATATAATATGTAATATGTATATATCTATATACCCAGAAAATCAAATATATAAATATGCCAATTGCATATCGAGAGGGCCACAACAAATATAATACAACACTAATCTCCCTAAAACATTTATTCTTCTTCTTTAGGTAAATTAGTATTATCATCATCATCATCGGCACTACAACCTGGAACCGGTCTTGGCCTTACTTAGCAAGTCCTGAGGCTTGTTAAATTTTCCATAATGATCTGTTTTTTCCGTGCAAGGTCATTAGTTTTGCGGCAAATTAGTATTATGCAACTAAAAATTAAATCCAAATTAATAAGACTACAAATTAGAAAATAAATTACAGCTAACAATAAAGTTAATCAAAATGTAATTCATGGAAACAAATTACATTACAATAAAGTGTTGTTAATTCACTTTATTGTAATATAGAAAAATGAAAAATAAATGAAAATTAAAAGGAAGTTTAAATAAATAATCAAAATAAAGATGTGATTCAAGAAAAGAAGAGAATAAGAAGAAAAATGAAATAAAAGAAATCAACGTAGCCAAGTAAGCGTAGACAAGTAAGGAAAGAAAAAAAGACTGGTAATACAAGGACAGATGTGTCCTTCATCTTGTCTCTGGCTTCTGGTCATCTTGGGGTAACCAGAATCACCCACATCCGTGAGGATGTTGGGCTCGGTCTCGAGATATCTGAAAAGGAATGGGGGGGGGGGGGGGGGGGTGGAGACAGGGTTAGTTCCGGTGTTCTCTAACTACCTGGATGGGGGTGTAGTAGGTTTCTGTTTCAGGAAGCGCGTCTCCTTATCCTGAAAAGGGGATCTCTTATAAACCGCTCCTGAAAAAACGTCATACAACGGATCGTTGCCGTGCTTCCTCATATGCCTGAGTGAAGAGCAACGTCATTAGTTTAGTCCTAGTTTCACTGTCGCTTTTTCGGCCTTTCGCAAGCCCTTGTTTCCGCTGGGATTGCTTGAAAATTTGAGTATTTTATAGAAATGAAAAAGTAATAGTTTATTTTTTTCCGTTTCTTCGGCTTGATATCAGTTTAATATTATTGAAAATTTGATGTCCCTGGATACAAAATCTTAGCTGTACAGTTTTGTACTGCACGCGGAATACTTTAATACAGTTGAATTTTATTCCTTTGCTGTACGCGGAATACTTTAATACAATTGAATTTTAATATTGAATTTTACTGGAGTTATTCTGGATACTCATCCCAACCTGGATGCTGAGTGCGGACTACTGATGTCAGATATCACTTTTCTGTTCCTTTATAAAGAAAAACAAATCGAGATTTGTATCTCGAAAATGCACAATTTCATATAAAAATCCCGATTTTTGTATCCTGAGTGAGATGCTCAGTGTTTATTTAAGATAAGAATTCAATTTCTTGAATTCTTACGAAACTATTGGATTCGGTTTTCTATTTGTTTTACTTGATGGAATTTTCCAGATAGAGATAACGATCTCTGAATTTTGGATTTTGATGATGCCGTGGGGCAAATGTAAAACGATAAACGAATATTAGATTCGTTTATTGTGAATTTTAATTTTAATTTTGATTTTGGATTAAATTATGCCGTGGGGGCAAATGTTAAGCGATAAACGAATGTTTGATTCGTTTATTGCGAATTTTGGATCATGTTTGGGTGTTTAGGGTTTTGACAGGATTTTGGGTTTTAAGGTAAATTCCTGGGATTTGGATGTAGGAATTGGGGAAAAAGGTGGCAGGGCTTTTTAGAGCACTACAGGGGGATAGTGGAAAATAAATCGTACAAGACCAGCAGGTCTTGAGTGCGATAGACAACGCAGATCACGTCTTTGGCGTCTGATGATCTGCGCTTTGACCGGTGTGTGTGTATGTTTGTGCCGCCTTGGACTGTGCATCTGTAGCGGTTCTACGAACCACTCAACCCACTATAGGATGAGGTATCCTCCCGCAAAGGAATATACTCACCTTTGCCAGTACACGTGGCCACAGACACGTTTTTTTTTTTTTAGTTTTTAAACCACATTTATTTTCCTAATTCTTTTTACATGTATAATATTAGGGGTAAATGTTAAACCCTTTTCTACAATCACAATCCTTAAATTAACTTACTGGCTCTATGCGAGCTCTCTAAATTACACATTGCATCTTGATTTTTATATATGCCTTTCGGCGTACATCTTTTTTTTTTTTTTTTCTTATATATATATATATATATATATATATATATATATATATATATATATATATATATGAAATAAGTCATATATTAGAGGGACTCCTCGTTTACACCATATGTATATATTTTTATTACAATTTTTTTTTTTTTTTTTAAATTATTATAACAAACAAAAACTTCAAAACAAAACGAATAAAACATAAAATAAGAAATAAAAAATAAAATAAAATAGCTACACAAAAGTAATTGGGAAAGGCGGACAGGGGGGGGGGGGGGGCAAGAGGAAGGAGAGCGTTGCTCTTGAGAGGCATACTATATCTGAGGAAGTGAAGTCCTCTCCTCGTTGAGAAGCCACCACCATTTGGGAGATGTTCGATCTTTGGCTGATTTATCTCTTTCACTGATCGCCGTGCTAAAACGCATGCAGTCTGGGGCATTGAAGATATCACTATCATGGAAAATTCGTTTGTCCCTGGCACCACGGAGAGCGTGGTAAATAATCGGGACTCCATGCATGTCTTGGATAAGGCCTTTTTGATCCAAGAAAGGAAACGCTTCTGGGGGAATAAACCCATTCTGGAGGGTATTCTCCAGATACATATCATTGGGATAGAATGCTCTCGAGATAAGATTATTGTCACTGCACATTGCCTTTGCTGTGTGACCACGAATAATTTTAATTATGAAATTGTCTATCCTATTTAACCCTGATTAGTAATACAGGATTTTGTTGGGATAGAATTTTTTGTATTGCGACTCTGGTGTTCTATAAAGTCCGAGGCAGGAACGCAAACACTGCCGTTCGAACACACGAAACCCCTCCATATAAAGTGGAGATATACTCGTATTATACCATACTGGGCAGCCATAAACCAAAACTGGTCGGATGAATGCCGAGTACGAAATTATTTTGACTCTGGGTCAAGAAGACTACTCCGGAATAGACTTCTTGTCATAGAATATGCGCTTTTAGCTGCGGAGAGGGACGCTGCTCTGTGCTTGTTAAAATATAAATACTGGTCTAGCCAGATACCAAGGTATCTAACTACAGTTTTCACTTGCAGTGGAAGGTTATTGTTACCTACAATAGAAAAGTGTTTCCATTTGTATTTCGTATCCCTCGAGGCCCTGAATAGGGATAGTCTCGGTCGTCTGGAAATTAATCTCTAATTTCCAGTCGTCGCAAAATTGTTTTATTTTGTTGAAGTCATCTTGGAGGTGCCTATTGATGACGTCTATTTTTCCTCCTGTTCTGTACACCACTATGTCATCGGCGTACGCAATGGCGTTTTCAAGAGAACTCACTAGATCACTAGTGTAAATATTGAATAGAATGGGAGAATTCACAGCTCCCTGCTGTAAGCCATTTTTAATTTGGAAGGTCTTGTTGGAGAGTATGTCCCCGCATTTCACCACAAAATGTTTGTCCATTATCATATCATAAATGATGTATAACAGATATTGGGGCATATCCAGGTTTGTTAACTTATAGACAAATCCTTCTAACCATACGGTATCGAAAGCCTTTTCAAAGTCAACCAAGCAGGCGTCTGTACATTGCCGTTTTGCCTTGTTCCACTGTATATCGGAAACAAGTTTCGTCGCTGCATGAACTGTATCATGTCGCGCTCGAAAGCCAAACTGGTTGTTGGGGATGATATCGTTTTCATCACACCAACCTATCAGTGCTTTGTTTATAATTTTTTCCAATACCTTGCTGATGTTGGGAAGCAGGCTGATCGAGCGCAGATTAGCTGGATTGCTCTTATCCTTACCCTTTTTGGGGATAGGGTGGACTACTGCAGTCTTCCAATGGGTTGGATAGTGTGCATTGTTTAGAGCGTTGTTAAACAAAGTAGTATATATGTTCACTGCTTCGCGAGGCAAGTGCCTTAGAACCACATTTGGAATGCTATCTATTTCAGATGATTTCTTATTTTTTATTGAGCTAAGTATGTTTCTAAGTTCATCCTTGCGCACAAACGTATTTTTATTTTCATTTCTGACGGGAGAATCCGCCCTATTATTTTCGCCGAATGTGATGAAACTACGGTTTTCGGATCGCCAGTTGTGAAGTTGATTGTGCAGTGAGCAATGTCTTTGACGGGCATTGCTTTCAATTTCAGTGTTAGCATGAACTGATTCGTTAACTCTGTACACTGCTTCGAAACAGGCTCCAATTGAATTCGCTTTCTTTTGCGGATCTTCGACTACTATTACTTCATCATTGGAGTTGATGTGCTCTAAGGTGAGTCCTGCGTTCAGCATTAACTGGCAATTCTCGGGAGTCCGTGGAATTCGGAGACAGGGAATGTCATTGTGATCTTTTCTTCGACATATTTTCTTGATTTGTGAAAACATGTTCGGTCCGTTTGCTTGGACAGCTCGAATTCTGTTGCTCCACTCCTCATTTATTACTGCTCGGTAATTATCCCGGATCAGTTTTTGAAGATTTTTAATCAAGGACTTGATTGTTTTAATTTCATTGCTATTGGGGTCACTGAACTGCCTATAGCACAATTTCAGCTTTGAGAGCAGGGTACTCTTTTGCCTATACAAAGCATCGATAGTTGCATTTCTGTATCGGTGGGTATAGCCATCCATATGAGCTACTTTGGGGATGGAACGATTCATTGTGTTAATAACAATATCGTTCATAGTTAGGAGGTAATGATCGATTTCATCATTACGGAGGTTTCTATTAGTCGGTGGGTCTATGCCAATGTTGCGTATTTCTCTTTTTACTACGCGATCGAAACGCGACCAATGTGCTTTTCGGAAATCGAAAGAGTGTACCTGGTCGTACTGCTCAAGTAGATGGTACTCGTTTGGCACGTGTATTACGGCTCCAAGTCCGTAATGATCGCTATCGTACTCAATTGTGCGAAGACAATTTCGAGTAGTTACCTCGGTATCTGGTAACTGAATTCGATCATCTGTCATAAGTAAATCCAGGAAGGTGTTACCTCTTGGATAAGACGGTGTACTTGTAGCGTACAATTCTAGTTTATGCTCGATCGCATTTGTTTGCCACCAATCAAACAAGGCATTGCCTCTGGTGTTCGAGGTCAGATTGCCCCAGGCGCTGTGCTTGGCGTTAAAATCACCTGCCATTAAAAAGTAATTGTTTTCCGAATCTAACTTGAGATTTCGGAAAAGCGTATCGATTTCACTGATAAATTGGGTACCTTGAACAGATTCAGGAGCGTAAGCAGCGACTATATATAGATGCCTTTGACTTTTTAGCGGAATGTCTATAATGCATGCCTCTAGCAGCTGGAATTTGTGTACTTCCGTGCTGTAAACGACCTTATGGTGAAGACCTTTCTTAACTAAGATAGCGACCCCACCCCCTCGAGTTGAGTGTGGTCGATCTCGTCTAATTATGTTATAATTTTTGTAGCCCATTTTGTGCCTTTGGTTTAGCTTTGTTTCGCTAGCCAAGAGCACATCTGGGCATTCGACTTGGAGCAGATTGCCTAAATTATCCCTTCTTTCGATGTGGATTAGTGAATTTACATTCACAGCTATAATTTTTAGGTTAAGTTCAGACGGAGGGTTGAAGATTTTGATGTGGAGAGTTATTTGAGAACAGGGTTGAATATGGAGTATCTTTTCGTGCTCTTTGTTCAGTCAGTGTTTTTTGAAATCCGGCAAATTGTCCTTGCATGGTTAATAACATTGTTATTATTTCTGAATGTGCCTCTGGTCCAGACATTTTCCCATTACTATATGCATGTTCCATGGGTGCTGGTTGCTTAGGACCACCGGCCATTTGTGCATATGACACACAAGGAGCCATGAAATTGTTGTAAGAACGAGTTTTCTTTTTTTCTCTTCTTCAACTTGTTTCTTTTTGGATTCCAATTTTAATTTCATTTGTTGAAATTTAGGATATCCTCTAAAATTAGCAGTGTGACCTGTATTTTTACAGAGGACACAGTACAGTGTTTTCCTATCTGAAAGCTGTTCCTTGCCCAAGGGGCATTCACCAATGATATGGTCGGAGAGGCACTTTACACACCTGAATTGCATGTGGCAGTTTGATGCCGCGTGCCCGAAACGTTGACAACGCATACACTGCAATACGCGATCGATTTTTCTAATTTTTTCCCAACTTATTGTTTGGTGGCTGAGGTGTTTGATGTATCGGAGAGCATCAACTTTACTGTTGGGACTCAGTTATACAATAAAGAAAGGCAATTTGCAATTGCGTTTTCTGGAGTTGGCGGTAGAGAAGGGTTTCACACCTGTAAATTTTAAATTGTCGGTTTCGACATTTTTTAATTCCTCTAATACCTCCTCAGGGGAAAAACATGGGTCAACGCCTTTTAGGAGTATGGAGATTATTTTCTCCGATTTCGGGGTGTACGTGTAGTACTCGCTTTTTGTCCTACCCAAAGCAGTCATTACTTTGCGATAACCTTCCATATCATCGCACATTATTTTATTTTAGAATTATTAATTTTTTTTGTTTTGAAATTTTTGCAAGTTAACTCACCTAATTTTATAACGTCCTTTGTTTCCATGGACGTAAGTATTATAGGCGGCGCCTTTTCCTTTTTGTTGGTTACGATGTTCTGGTTTGTTTGCTGCTTCTGCATCTCGATTATTTGCTGCCTTTTGTTTGCTTCCTGATGTTGTTCCTGATTTTTCCGTTGTGCTGTTGTATTTTCTTGGCTTTGTTGTTGCTGCACCAGGTCTTTTAATTTGAGGATTGCTTCTCTTTGTTTATTGAGTTCCTCTTTTTTTGTGTCAATATCCGCAAGGAGTTTTTCTAATTCCGCCGGATCTGTTGCAGTACCTGTGATATTGTTTTCTTCCTGAGCAGGTAATTCGATTTCACTTGGGTCAAGGTCAACCAATTCGTTGAATTGGTTGCCTGCGCCTGTGTATTCGTTTTTCTTTCCTTTTGCATTTTTTTCGCCGTCTGAATTTGGCTTGTGCCGCTTTGTTATAATACTCGGTTGTCGCTCGAGTCGGCTCCGTGTCATCGCTTTCAGGTCTGCCTGGCCCCTTTTCATGAAAGGCGACGAGCTCTTTAGCACTTTGTTTGTTTCCATAATTTTTTATTTTTTTATTTTTTTTTTAAACAACCGCTCTCAGTGGCGGCCACACTATGTAATCCACACTTGTTCAATTACACTCGCGCGACGAATTTATTTATTTATATTTTTTTTTCTTTTCTTTTGCTTTCTCCTGTTGTCAGGTATACGTCTTATCTCTTTGACATGTTGGTAACGACTGGCCACAGACACGTGTCCCCATAGTCATTAACCACACCTGAAACAAAAGGTAATATGACATGCAACGACGTTGAAGTCGATATCAGATATCAAGGAACTAAACGTCCAAAAGCTTCCAATATCGAGTTCAACGCATCCATACATCGTATCCAAACCAATGCGCCAAATGCAGCTAGGCATCGCATGTAAATCAAGCACCCATTCTAAGCATCAACGCGATGCTTCCCATGAAACACCAGTGTCGGTAAATAAACCGAACAACGGATGCCTACTCTGGTAGCTAATAGCAATTAGTACCTAAATCCCTTGCATGACCCTAACGCAAAAGGCACACTTGTGCAAACAAAGCATATCGTTTCGCTGCCGACCATTAGTCATGCAATCATAAACATCTTAACGTATATCGCTTGCTAGATGTTTATGGTTTAGAAATGCTAACAAAGAAACTATAGCAATCCCACGGTTCCTTTATTACCCATCTGAAACGCACAAGAACATTGTTAGCTTAAGCCGGATGGGTAACCTTAACAAATCCTACGAAAAGATCGGAAAATAAGTGGCGGTACGATCGATCGTCAAACAAAGGAACAAGATGCCGATAAGGAAGACGGAAAGAAGAATGCTGGATTGATGATGGGAAAATTTTCTTTACAGATACGATGGGAAATTCTGTTTAGCAGATTGGATGGGAAAAATTTTTTTTTTTCGCAGATGCGATGATGAGAAGTTCGGATTGAATTTTAAACATAGAGACAATCAGTCTAATAAAGATATTCGAATCAGGTCGTCACAGAGAACACGAACGAGAAGGGTAGCTAGTCCGCGCCGCGCAATTAATCAAAACCCCTGACTCCGCACTCAACAAAAACGATCGCGAACACAATCAACACTTAATAGCGAAAGATAGACAATACTTTTCGTGTCGGTCGAAAGTGCATGCGTGCCGGATATCAGGTCGAGAATTAGTAACCGCGGAGGTCAGATCCTCCATTTAGGAAAAGGAGTCTTTGTCGTGTGTCGAGTTTAACGTGTGTAAAAAAGGGCGAGATTAATATGTGTCATGTGAATTAATTAAGCTTGATATTAAGCGAACATTTTTTAACAGCAGTTTATGTGTTAATAAAAACAGTATTTAATAAAGCAAGAAAAAAGAGTTATAAATAAACGCTTCAGAAAACAACTTATCAGTGTTTCATTTGGTGAAGATTTGAGGATCATTCCATTGAAAGTTTCCGTCTGGAAGATGTTGAGACATTGCCCAACCGTACAGGTTATTTACACCTAAATACATGAGAAATTTATTTGGTTTGCTCTCATCAATTTTTTCTAAATGTTTATTATTCGCGACCGCGGCATGACGATGACTACACTGACATAAACCGCCTCGGATGCCCTTCTTGAAGAAATGAAGCATCTCAACATCTGTCAAAAGTTCGAGGTTAATTTCAGTTGTTTCCAACATCGCATCCCAAGATAAACCGGGAGATGTATAGTAATGACATGGATCTAACTCATATATTTCTAAACAAATCTTACGGAAATTCTCAAATACATTTGCCAACAATAAAACATCGCTCTGCAGATATAAAATCATGTACTCTTTTAAAGATTTGCAATCGAAGTGCTTCCACACTTTTTGAGCATAATCGTAATCTACAACTAAACAATCTTCATTCGTTATCTTATTGTAGAATTCAGAAATTGGCGGAAGAGAACAGTCATCTAAACGAGCCCAGGAATTAAGATATTCATAAGGAAATACCCCCTTCCTCATCATTAACTTCAAAGACTCTTCGTTCTTATAAAATCCCTTATGAATAATGAAATCTTCTTCGGATAAATTTCTCATTAGTGAGTCTATGCTAGATTGCAGAAATCGACAAGAATCTAAAAACCTAATTTCGAATGAATTATGTTCGTCTAAAAATACGCGTTTGGAAATCGATATAAAATTTTCCTTATTTAGCTGAATTACATTTATATCCCCCTTAATACAAGTCAGACTTTTCACAAATAGATGCGAATCATAACCCGACAAATTATGGAAAAAGACTGGGAAAAATGTCGGAACGCGAAAATCTAAATTACATTGCGAATGGGCTGGTCCTCTATAGACACCAGTGAAGTGACAACGATCCCTGACTCTTACATCTAATTGGGTAAAAATACCTTTACATATGCTGCATATTGGCGACGATTTTAGCCCTGTGAGTAGGCCGTTACAATATACTCACAGCTAGGCCAGCTTGTCGTAAGAGGCGACTAAAGGCCGAGTGGTAGCCGGGGTCCCAACGCCCTGTGCGCCCGGTGAAATACCACCCCATCAAGCTTTAGGCTCCGTGAAATGGTCGGGAGAAATCCCTGGCCATCTTTCGGAGCTTGGCTGAGGGACCGGTTCGAGAAAAGGTTGGTTAGGTGGTAGTCGGTCCCAAGGTGAGATACCACCCCGTCACGCTGTACATTCCGCGATATCGCCGAGAGAAATCTTCGACGGTGTTTCGAATGTGTGGCTGATGGCCCGGACTGACACGGGGATAAGTCATGATGGTGTCTTCTGATATAAAGAATTCCGGAGGTAAACTAGTCTCCCATTCGGATCTCCGGCGGGGACTATGTCAGGGGGAACATCATGCAGATATCATGATAAATAATGGAACTTTGAGAGGTTCGTCATCGCATAACCGGGCTAGCTCTCGAGGCTCGGCCCACGCTCGACTGGTGACGGCATTTTGTAACATCAGGGGCATCGGTTTCACCAATACTAATGTAAACGCCGTCCACCAATATTTGCAAACAACGAAACCTGATATCCTTGCCCTAACTGAGACCCAGATCGATTCGTCAACTGATTCGACATATCTTCGTTGCTCAGGATACGACTTACATTCGAGATTCGCACGGTCCGATCTGGCTTGCCAGAGGATGGAGGCGTTGGAACCCAATAATATGGACATCATATGGTTGAGGGTCGTGCTGAGGAATTCCGTTAAATTTCTTTGTTGTCTTTACCGCTCCCCGAATAACGATCGACCGGCGACATTTTTCGAACATCTTTCATATACCGTCGACTGGATACAGATCAACCACCCAGCTTCTGAAATTATTGTCCTTGGCGATTTTAATGTGCACAATTCCGGCTGGTTGTTACATTCTAACAGAACCGACGAGGCTGGGAGGCTGGCGGAGATGTTTGCTGTAAGCCACAACTTGACTCAACTCGTGGGGGAGCCAACGCGAATACCGGATGCCCGAGGCGATTATGCGAACACCCTGGATCTGTTTTTGACATCCGAGCCTAGTATTTATACCGTAGAGGTTTCTGCGCCACTGGGAAACTCAGATCACTGCTTGGTATCTGTCGCGCAAGCACTTGCATACCAAGCGAATAACCGGCCTAGGCAGCTTCGCCATGTATGGAAGTATGCGGCTGCTAACTGGGACGATATGCGAGATTTCTTCGCATCCTTTCCATGGTCCGAGATGTGCTTCGAAAACTCCGATGTTAACGCTTGCGCGGAGTCGGTGTCAAAGATTATTCTCCTGGGGATGGAGATGTATAATCCACATTCCATCAAACGAAGTTCGTCTGATAATCCTTGGTTTGACAAAAAATGCGAGCTGATTACAGTGGCAAAAAATTGAGCTTTTAAGCAATGGCGCTCCAATCCCACTGATGTTAACAGAACGAATTTTGTTAGAATCAGAAACGTGTGCAACCAGGCGATTGATACCGCGAAGAAAGCTCACAACGACAGGGTGATCGATAAGCTCCTTCGGTGCCCAACTGGTTCGCGCTCCTTCTGGTCAATGGCAGAGGCTGTCAGCAGTAACCTTGCTTCCTCCTCTTTCCTTCCGTTGGTGACAGACAGCGGGACGTTAGTCACGAATCCAAAGGATAAAGCTAATGTGTTCGCGAATTTATTTTCCACGAATTCAAACCTCGATCCCGGCCTTTTGCAGCCACCTGTGATCTCGCCGGTACAGTCTTCCATGCGGGATGTGCGATTTCGTCCGCGCACTATTCAACGCATTCTACGTGAACTGGATTGTAGGAAGGCAACCGGCCCGGACGGAATACCAGCAATAGTCCTTAAGAACCGTGCTCCAGAACTATCGCCGGTTCTTGGCAGACTCTTCCACTTATCTTATGCACGGAGGACCTTTCCTGCCTGCTGGAAAATCGCTCGAGTCCAGCCTACCCCAAAGACGGGAAAAAAGTGTCTCCCACAAAATTACCGTCCGATACCATTACTGTCTATTTTATCTAAGGTAATGGAAAAAGTCATCAATACAGAGTTGGTTAAGTATTTGGAGTGCAACGGTCTTCTGAATGATCGTCAATACGGATTCCGTGGCAGGCGGTCCACGGGAGACCTTTTGACACTTATAACCGATATATGGACATCTGCGATTGAACGGCATGGTGAGTCAAGGGCGGTCGCATTAGATATCTCCAAGGCTTTTGACCGCGTCTGGCACGGGGCATTGCTGAGTAAACTTCGTTCATATGGACTTTCCCAACAGCTTTGCGACTGGACGAGGAGCTTCCTCGAGAATCGATCGATCCGGGTTGTTGTGGACGGCGAGTGTTCGGATCTGTATCCTGTTAATTCGGGGGTGCCCCAGGGTTCTATTTTGGCTCCAACCTTGTTCTTGCTTCACATAAATGATTTGTTGGAGACAACGGATAACAACGTGTTCAGTTTTGCGGATGATAGTACGCTTGTTTCCTCCTTTTCGAGTGATCGGCCGATTGGTGCATCAACGTCGCACCAGCTGAGATGTAGACAGATTGACTCTCTGAACCAGGATCTAGATAAAGTCCTGCAGTGGGGAAAGGCCAATCTTGTCGACTTCAACGCACCCAAGACCCAGTATACAACATTCTCAAAGAAAACCGGATCATCGGTTCCACAGCTGATGATGAGTGGCCGGGCCCTCGAGGCTGGGGAAAGTTTGAGATTGCTCGGCGTCACGGTCTGTGGGAATGTATCATGGCATAAACACGTATCGGGTATCGCCAGATCAGCCTCAGGAAAACTGAGTTATCTTTTTAGAGCCAAGAAATACTTTACTCCGGCCCAACTTCTTCTCCTATATAAATCTCAAATTAGACCCGCGCTCGAATATTGCTCTCATGTTTGGAGATCGGCTCCTAAACATACCCTCGACCTACTTGAGAGCGTACAAAGACGAGCGATCCGCCTGATCTGACTGACGTCGGTACAGTCGCTATCACATCGAAGGCGCGAAGGCGAAGGTCTGTTTTATAGATATTATCACGGGTGCTGTTCTTCGGAGATTCTTGGCATTGTTCCACGCAATTCGGTCTATATGCGCTCCACAAGACAATCCGACGGATCGCACCCGTTTGTGGTTCATCTCCCGACAGCGCGAACATCCCTGTATCAGAACTCGTTCCGTTCCAGAGCGGGGAAGCTGTGGAACTCCCTTCCCACGCGAGTGTTCCCGGAGCGTTACAAAAAGAACTGCAACAGTTATTTGATGGCATCTCGGGGCGCCCACTCGACGCTATAGGTTCGCCTCTCCCGAGAGAAGTCTAATTATAAAAAAAAAAAAAAAAAAAAAAAAAAAAAAAAAAAAAAAACCGTTTTGGTGATGCTTCTCGTGCTGTGTTAACGGAATCATTGGTTTTGGTCGTCCAATAATTTCCGTGTGAAGATGCGTTAAATCGTCGGCTAGCATCTTAATGAATTCAGTTGGGGAGTTTTCTCCTGTAAGAAAAGGAAAAATGTTTATTTTTAGATTTTGATTTTTTTTTCTTACTAAAAATCTTTTTACTTACCAACAAATGTTCGGTGCTTGTTTAAATCATCGTCGAAGGAGCATTTGATGAAATATGAAACCGCACATGGCAGATGTTGCTGTACATCAGTTGTGGAAGAAGTTTCAGGATTCGGTGCGCAATGAGTCACAGGACGCAAAATGGACTCAAAGTCTGCATACACCACAAATGGAACTTTTAGTTTTAGTTGATGTATGCATAATGCGTTTTATCGCCATCACGACTTTCGCAATAAAGCAAGTTAATATGCTTAGTCTTTTCTTCTGGGGTATGATAGTAGGGCCCAATTATTTTACATTCCCCTCTATTGTTAAACTCGTAGCCAAAAATATTTATGCTGATGGTTGGGTTATTGGCTTCGAAAATGTGTGTGTCCTTGACCATCAGAGGAAATTGCATATTTTTGAAACATAGTATTTCATTCATGTATTCTAATGTTTCGCTTGCTATGTTGGCAATTTTATAGTGCGATGGTCTGTGAGCATGATGTGTGTCATTACTGAAAGCCGATAAAATGGCCCATATAAAACAATATTCATCGTTGTTTTGAACATTGATGCACGCGTGTTTGCTTACTATTTGGTTGGGCAAAGTAAAATATAAAGAAGATCGAAGCGGATCGTATTTATTAATATTGAGTTCGATTCTTTTAAATGATTGCAATGACCATCCGCTATCTTTTTCTAGAAACTCCTCCAATTTTGCTTTAATATTCTCGATTGCCGTGTTCAAGTTTACCCTTATATCTTCCCCATTCTTAATCGTAAACATTTTCGTTTGCATGCTTTTAATATCTATCTGCTTTATCTCATCACATTCTTTTGTAAATTTTGCAAGCTTCGCAAAAAGCTCCATGCTGAATTTAAAGGCTCTCAAAACTTCCAATTGATTTTCCAATAACTCTTCAATCAATGGAATATTCTTCTCTAATAAAGTTTTGATATTTACGATGCCCTCATCTTTGTTGGCAATGACAAATGTTTTAATACGATTTTTGAATGCGATTTCTATTGAGGAGACGTTTTCATTAAGGGCTTGTTGAGCGTTTGCTTTATGAGCATTTCTTCGTTGATGTTGGGCCCAAAGCTGTTCTTCAATATTCTCATCACAAAACAAACATCTTTTATAGGTGGGCTGTTTGGATTTTTTAGCAGGTTGTTCTCCTGACATTGTTGGTTGCTGTTGTTGTCGCTCGTTCAACCCTTGCCCTATTCTATTTCTTATGTTATTGTTATTGTTGTTATTATTATTATTATTATTATTATTATTATTGTAGTTGTTGTTGTTGTTGGTCGCGTTAGCAGCCATATTTCTAAAAAGTAATGAAAAATGTTTTGTTAATTCTATCCCTTTGTTTTTTGTTATTTTATTACATCTAACTGTGGGCGGGTGCGGCGGAGGGGACACCACTTACATAAGTAATTCTGTTTGCAAAAAGTTCTTTAAACAAATAAAAAGAATAATACACAGATTTTTGTCTTGGGTCTCTGTATGTGTGAACCTCATCCTTAAGCCGATGATATCATTAATCGCCGCACATTAATCCCCGTGATGCAATTTATCCATCGCCTTCATAACCCCCGACCCGTTCTCCTATCTCACGTCTAACGAATTCGACCTGACTGTTAATCAATCTCATAAATGTTGGATACAGATAAGATAAAAATATCCCTAAAAAAAAAAACACCCTAACAATGTCTCTCCAAATCCTCTCAACTACTTGTGACTCCGTACTCTAAGAATCATTTTTTTAATTTTTTTTATTTTTTTTTTATTTTTTTTTAATTTTTTTTAATAATTTTTTTATTTCTTTTAATTTTTTTAATTTTTTTAAAATTTTTATATTTTTATTTTTATTTTTTTATTTTTGTTATTTTTTTTGTATTTTTTTATAAAATGTATATCTTTTTTTTTATTTATTTATTTATGTTTTTTTTTGTGTCGAATATTCGTCCTTTAAAACTGTGTAAGTTTGTGAGAACAGAGACCGGAGAATGAGTGCTGAAGGAAAAAAACGAATTAAATCTATACACAATTCCACATATCCTTTTATAGAAAAAATTTCACACCAATTAAGCCCCATTTAGATTTTTCAGAAAACATCCTCCCCGATGATATGTAAAATCCAACGAATATAACACACAACATTCGACCAAAGAAATAAAATAAATAAATAATTTTATGAACCATCCACACTACGACCAACGAGGTTATTCACCTACGATACTTCGACATTCTCTAAACAGTACACGCCAACTAACGCCTCGTTGATGTTGACGACAAATGCAATTGGACCACAACTGTTTTAGACATTTCAAAAAATGATCAATAATATAAGTCAACTTACCGTTTGAAGATTTTTTCCACAATTTCCTGTACAGCTTCGATTTCAATTTTATTTTGACACTTTCCAGACACTTTATTATTTAGTTTATTGAAATACACCTTCACTCGCGATTAATAATTCCATACCAGTAAATTTTAATTCACGTGACAATTTTTCTGTTAGCTTCGTGTACAATGTTATTTTGACCCTTTCCAGACACTTTATTATTTAGATTGTCGAGAGATCTTCACTCGCGATTAATAAATTTAATTAATTCAAGAATAACTTTATAAATATATAACGGAACCTTTTTTTAGTTTTATTCGATGACTGCCTAGATACAACCTTAATGATACAATGATTTCTAACTATCCATACTCCACCTTATATACCGAAATTCATTCATCTCATACACATACACAGATCTCATTCATTCATTCGCATACAAGTAATATAAACAAAAAATTGAGTTTTTATGATGACTTCGCATATTCTTATTGGGATAAAATTCTCTCAACCTACCATTCACACCCAAGTAATATAAACAAACCATTTTCAACTTCCAATTAAAAGTTTTTTTTGTTTACGTCGCATTTAGATAGTATAATTGAGGTCTCGCATCCATCCATCCACACCCCAAGTAATATAAACAAAAACATTTTCATCTTTTAATTGGGAGATTTTTTGTTTACGTCGCAGTTAGATAATATAATTGAATTCTCGCATCCATTCATCCACACCCAAGTAATATAAACAACCCATTTTCAACTTCCAATTGGGAGATTTTTTGTTTACTTTGCATTTATACAATATAACCAGCTTCAGCGCTTTTTCAACAGTATTTTCAATTTTTATCATCCAAAAGCAATACGTAAAACAGTATTTTCAATTTATCCGGCCAAATGCAATATATAAAAAAACAATATTTTCAAACATACCCGCCCGAAGTGGAATATACAAAACACCATTTTCAAATTTAACGACGAGCTTTTGAGAGCTTTTCAAAATGGCGGCTCTTACGTCACTTTCTGGTCCAGAACCCGCCTAAACACACTACTGATGTCTGCGTAGCTGCTGCTTGATGATAACGCTGCGGTGTCTATCGTTGGGGTTGAGGTTACCCTTTATGCTTACTGAAGTGGTGGGGCTCTTCATACTCTTTTAATGTCTTTAAAAGCACTTTTCCCAATCATTTGGGTGTTGAGGAAGCACTGCCACTGTCTTTGCACCTTATAGACACTTGCGTTGTTCTGCAGGCTTTGTGTTTGTTTCGCGGTCACCAATGTCGAAATTGTTTGAATGATCAGAGGCTGCGATGTTCTTTACACTCGCGGGTCACCAATGTGGGGGTTGAAGTTCCTATGCCAACGTATGGCACGTATTCACCTTTTCCCCAACGATGCTGCTCGGTCGAATATCCACAAAAATCCCGGAAGAACTGGGATAATGAGAACACACTGGTATAGTTGTTTAAATGATCCTTTTTTTATTTGTTGAGGGTTTTTATTACAAAAATAAAATGAACTTTCTTCAATATCAAAAGGATTTTTATCACAAAAATAAAATGAACTTTCTTTAACGTCAAAAGGATTTTTATTACAAAAATAAAATGAACTTTCTTTAATGTCAAATGGCGGCTCGGACACGTGTCGCGACATGAACGGTTAAAAGCTGACTTACACTCTGTTCGATATGTTACTTAATTCTGACAAGGGTGGAACGCGTGCGTACACTTTGGACTCTGAAATCTGACTGACTTGGTACTCTGGTTTAAGGAAGTGACCAGAAGGAGAAAAAGGGAAATTTATTGCTGGTGGGCACTAGCCAGCCGATGTGATTGCCTTCTTTCTTGTGCGCTCTTCGTTTCCCCAAATGCGCCGGGGTGAACAAGCGCTGACGCATTCGTTGCCCGCCGATGTGCGCAGAGCGGACGAAAAGCACAAAGCGAGGAGCGTGTAGTACTCCGCAGTCCTACTGTCTTCCAATAATCCAAACCTCAACCCTAAACATATCCATTTCAACATTTCCCAAAATATACATATATACTGTTATAATAATAAATATATCCTTTATTCTCAAACAGATTACTCAATTATCCATTATCACATTTCATACATTCATTTGCATATCAATCAATTCCATAGTATCAATATATCTGCATATTGAGAAAATCCCATAGTATACATTTATATACTTAATACAGTAAATAAATCCTCTAATATCTTTTTACCTCAAACACATTTGCATATCTATTCAATTTCCATAGTTCATACATTTACAAATAATCAATTCAATTTTCATAGTTTATACATTTGCATACTAATCAGTTCAATTTCCATTACATTAGAAATACAATACTTCATACATTAGAAATACATTCATCATCCCCCTAATTCTCAAATTTGCATAACATAACATAACACACACATATCAAATTTCCAGCCATACATTTCATAACAACAGTTAATACAATTTCCGTTATCCTAAGCAGCTGCATGGTTTGCAATAGTTTTTCAGTTAACAAGAATCACCACCATTAGGTAACTAGGGACAACTGAATGATTTCGTTCATACGAAATCAAAAATGTAAAAACAGTAAGAATTAGACTTCCGACCAGGAAGGTCGAAATTTAAATTTATAAAAAATAAAATAAATAAATAAAATAAACACAGACGTGTGCGGTTGTCTGATGTTAAATAAATAACAATAAAAGTTTTTTATTTAAAGTTAATTAATTAAAAAAAAGACTTTCCACGCTCTTCCCTCGGTCGCGACGAGGAAGGACGGCATTGGAATTGTACAAGCGCAATAACTCTGGTTGGTCTGGCTTAGTGTGCATGTGGTAATGTGGCCTCCGGGGTGTTTCACACTGGGGTAGTGTGGTATGGTGATTATCTCGGAGGCGCATGGCTATAGAAAGGAAGAAATGCGGATGAGAGTAAAATGTGTTTTGCGCTATTCACCTGGGTAAAGAGATGTTTGATCCCCAGCGAATGGAGGAACTGGAAAAAAGCCAAGTAACGCTAGGGAAATATCATCGTGTGATTCGATCGAATGTTTTGATAATTTTCCCAAGCGGTTCTGCAATGATGCGACAACTTCGTCCGGCTGGATTTGGTTGTCGCTAATCGACATGAACAAGAGTTGCCGTATGGCGAAAAAGGGAAGCTAAACTCTTTTATGCGTTGTGCGCATGGAAAAATGAGTTTAGCTATGCGCCCTTGGAGGTAACATTCTTTGCAGGTGAACAGGTAAGTAGGGGGGAATGGGGTTGGTTTGACGTGCTGTGAGGCGGTCGAAATTGGATGGGATTGGCCGGGAATGGTGTGTAGTATATTGTATAACAAGTAGTATGTCGAAAATCAAATTGTCGTACGGTCTGCTGTTTCCAAGGGTAGTGAGCTTTCCGTTGACAGTTACTTTGGTATAAATTTCATCCAGACATCAAGTGAATGACTTTCGTTTGCAAAGTATCTCGGGGTTGTTCTGCAAAAATGTATCATACCACCCAGTAGTGTCAGTGGCTTTTTGCGCCAGCCGCTGCAATCGATCAAAAATTAGTTGCACTCCTCTTCACGGGATGTTGGTCTCTCCGCTTGCGCCCGTTGTGTTCCTTCTTTTCGTTTTTCCGTTGCAGGGTACCGTGAACGATAGTCACCAGATACCAGATACTGTTTTTCTTGGATTCAACGGTAAGCTTCGAGGAACGGTAGTCTCTGCGGACGCACACATACGCATTTATTGGCCGGTCTTTCACCACCAACGACTCCAACCACTCAGGATGATCCATACAACAGCAAAACAAACGAGTTTCACCCCAATGTACATGCGTTTTCTTTTACTATACATTAAAAGATTCCAATACACATTTACACGAGACGTTTTAATTACAATGCTTTAATTCGTCAACAACCATTCGCGTTTTTATTACAGCTAACTTCTCGCATCGCGTTTTTCTTCTTTCGTGTTAATTTTTCTTATATATTCCTTTAATTATTCCGCGCCTCGCTTTACTTTCTTCATTCACTGCCCACTCAGCCACATCCGCTCTTCTTTAATTCTAGCACACGACTGCTTCGAAAAACTCTCCCTCTCTCAATCTCCAAAAATCGAACTCGAACCCGCCCACGATCCACACTCGAATCGGGGCGTGTTCGAACACTCACAAGTGGATCATGCACTTCTTCCACCACCTTACCATCACACCACATTAAAACAAATTATATTAAAATTATAAATTATTAAATGATGGTGGTGGCGGAAACCGCACGTAACAGGTGGGTGGTTCTCCGTGTAGTTTAGAGAAACCCCCACACCTTCTCTCCTTTTTTTGTTTTGTTTATTTTAATGTTATTCTTCTGATCCAGTAGAACAATTAATTTCATGGCAATCATAACTTAAGTACACCTTTTCACATCTCTGTATTGGATTATTTGTAACAAATATTATAATGATTTAGTACTTGGCCACGTTAGATGGTGATTGTGCCAATTGTAACTTATTAAATGTTAACCTTGTTAAATTATAGGATTTGTAAATTGTAGAGTTGTAACCTTTGTGGGATGTTTAATTTCGCAGTCCTAGGTCTCCGGGACCACACATCAATCAAAGGTCCTCACCATATTGAATGCACTTGGAATTATACCACTGATGTATGTAATATTTCAACACATATTAATCGGAATACGCCTCCCAGTAAACATTTGACTTCTTCCCTATCACTAACCCCAACTAGATCTCGCTTTCAGTATTCTCCATTTTTCTCCTTTCCAACCCTCACTTTCTTTTTTCTTTCCACTTTTTCTCTCCCCCTTTCTCCTCCCATAACCGTCATCCCAGCATGTCGTGTGGCAATCTGACTTGTGGGATTACGAACACCAATGCCAACTTCGTTCGTTGTAAAAAATATATATCTATAATGCAGTCTTCTAGCACCTGGAACTTGTATACATCTCTCCTGTAAACGACTTTGTGTTGTAGACCATTTTTAATTAAGGCGGCGACCCCGCCCTACTGAGTGCAATTTGGACGATCTCGTCTAATTACTTTATAATTTGGGTAGGCCAATTTGTGCCTTTGGTTCAGCTTAGTTTCGCTAGCCAAAAGGACAACTGACGGTTCAGATACCAGCAGATTGCAGGAACAACCTGATGTACTTCTGGCGGGGGAAACATAGTTAAACCAGAGATAGGATAGGACATAAAAACTACGATATTATACGAAAAGATCGACCTAACTCCTCTCAAGGGGGGGGTCTCGCAATCTTTATTAGAAAAGGGATCACTCATAAAGTAATATATAGTGGAGAAGTGCGCAGGTTCCGGGTGCTGGAAGACTGTATCGTACGCATACCCCTTCAGCAAGGAAGGGGTTTGTATGCGATTGCGGTCTACGCACCTGAGGAGCGCCAACATAACCTATTTATAGCAGAGCTCGAGACACTCTTTCGATGCTTACATTTGTACCTGGGCAAAAACTATTCTAGGGGGAGATATGAACGCCAACCATAGAAATTGGGGAAATTATATATCGAATGCCAGAGGAAATCAGTTGGCTGGTTGGTTAGATCAGTATCATATTGAATATAGAACTGACCTGCTAGCTACCGAATATCCATCGTTCCCTAAAAGTAGATCGTTCATAGATATCTTGCTAATCGACTCACGACTGAGATTACTTAACACCAACAGACGAAACACAAACTGTTTACGGACAATTGAATACGGCAGTGACCACTGTGCATTCACGGCAGTAATAGAGCTCCCGGGCGATCTCGCAGATCTGGAAGAAGTCGTGATCCCGCAACCCTACAACTACGGGGAAATGCGATGGCCGTGGTTCACCAGATCATTAACAAGAGAACTCCATTCGAACGACTTTAATCTGCCAGTAAACAGAAACCTGACAAATGACAAAATCGACAAATACATTCAACTAATGGACGAAACCGTAAAACGAACAATGGACAAAACAATTCCCAAAACAACAGTTACAGATCACATAAACATGTACAGAAACACAACAATAAACGCACTCCACAAGAAAAAGAGCAGACTGCTATCGAAACTAAAACAATTACACAGACAGTTTACAGACAGACAAGACCAGGAGATAATATCACTGAAATCCCGATTAAAAAATCTCCAACAATTACTTAAAGCTAATTATAGATTAGCAACAAATTTGTATTGGAACAACAGAATTCGGGCTATAAAAACGAATAACCCGAATATGTTCCCACAAATAAATAAAATATTCAGGAGAAATAATCAAAACGAGATTCAGTGTCTCCAAATTCCACGTACTGATGTAAACAAGCAGCTGCTAACTAACATTGGCATAGATACAGAGAACGGGATCCTCAAAAGTGAGCTCTTCGGGATCGAAAATCCTTTGGAAAAGGTGAACGCTGTGGGAGCTGTCTTTCAGGAAATGTACAAGGGGAATGAAAGCATTCGGCGAAATCACGACCTGGAGGACAGAGTTCTACTGAATCACCTGCACCTCCGAAATGAAATTTCACGTTGGCGACCGGAGAATCCGGGTTTTACCGAATTCGGTGACGATAACCTGTCAATTGACATTAATGCCAATGGTGAGGCTAATAGCCTTTTAATCACAAGGGAAGGAATCCAGAGTATCTTCGACTCATTAAGAAGCAAAATGTCAGCGGGAATAGACGGAGTACCTAACATCGTACTCAAGAACCTGTACCCAATGGCAATAGATATATACACGGTCCTGTTTAACAACGCGTTGAATAATGCATATTATCCCGCGCGTTGGAAAACGATTATCATTCAGCCTATCCCAAAAAAGGGCAAGGACTCTCCAAACCCAATGAACATGCGTTCGATAAGTTTACTCCCAAGCATCAGTAAAGTATTTGAAAAAACCATTAACAAAGCTCTGCTAAAATGGGTAGACGACAACAGCATTATTCCAAATAACCAGTTTGGCTTTAAGGCGGGTCATAAAACCACACATGCCGCAGCTAAACTGGTCTCTATTTTTTCGGGATTCCCAGCTTAACTACAATATGGTAGAGTCTTTGTCTTGCGACTGAGTTGTAGGCTTTTTTGAAGTCAACGAACAGTTGGTGAACCGTCTCTCCGTGTTTCCACTTCTTTTCCAGCAGTTGCTTTATTGTGAACATTTGGTCGCTCGTTGACCGGTTCTTACTGAATCCGCGTTAGTAGTCTCCCACTATTTCTTCTGCGTACGGTGTGATTCTCGCCAGTATGACATTTGTTAATATTTTGTATGGGGTTGAGCAATGATATTCCTCTGTAGTTTTCGCAGTCAGCTGTGTCACCTTTTTGAAAATGGGGATGACTATGGAGGTTTTCCATTCTTCCACAGTGGCTTCCTTATCCCATATTGTTTTGATAAGTTGGTGGATCTTTTGAGCATTTGTCACTCCGGCATGCTTCACAAGTTCTGTCGGTATGCAGTCGACTCCGGGAGCTTTGTTGTTTTTCAATCGATTTATTGCGTCTACAACTTCGTTGAAAGAGGGCTCTGGATCTGAGGCTCGGCTGTATGTTCGTCTACTTCGTTTATTTGTGGTTGATGGGAGTACACATTGAGCAGGTTTTCAAAGTACTGCTTCCCTCTTGTCACGATATTGTTTGTTTCTGTGACCAGACAGCCGTTTGTGTCTTGGATTATTTTGGCTCTCCCTCGGTAGCCATTTCTAATTGAATTTATGCCGGCATATATACCTCTGATGTTCTTTGCTCTCACATTTTCTAGGATTCTTTCAATGCGAGTCTTCTCCGATTCCCGTTTTTCTTTTGTGTTTGAAAAGTCTCATTGTCTCTTTCCGAATTGTCGCGTATCTTTCTGCGTTGACTTCATCATATCTTTCTAAGTGGATCACTCTGAGACGTTTACGTTCTTTGAACTTCGCCCTGCACTCATAGCCAAACCAAGGTTTGTGTTTACTTGTTTTCTTAAATCCTAATGCCTTTTGGGCTGTTTGTTTGATAGTACCTCTCTCCTTCGTTTCTTCGTCCGTAGATTCTGTTGGGACATGTACGTTTATAAAACCATAATTGTACCATGGTCCCTTTATTTTCAGCACTGTCATTTGGTCATTAATAAATTGCACATCTTTTACATGCGGCGTAATCTTCCTGCTTATGATGAAGCCGGTTCCGAGGTTATGTGTATCGGTACCTCCAGGCGCCAGTATAAACCCGTTGGTTTCGAAGCGCAATGATGTCCATTTTATATTGTTTCGCGTTCTCTACGACCGTCTGTATCGCGCCTCATTTATATAGCGTTCGAAAATTCCGCATGCCGACGCGTATATCCTGCTTTTTCCGTTTTTCCCTACGTCTTCTTTTTGCCTGGTCGGTGTTTTCGTGATATTAATTATTCAATTTTGTTCCCACGAGTCTTGGGGTTTCAAATAGACCGCATAGCCTGAATGATTCATTGTAGTTTAAGCCCCCGCACCACGTCAAGGTTTCTCCCAAGCGGGGGAATGTAATTAGACTACGGTATTTATATTTATGACAATTGTCCCAAGACAACGGTACGATCGAAGAGGAAACGTACATGGAATTACCCGATTTACTCGAAGGATGTTTGAAGAAAATCGTCGCGACACAAGGCTAATCCGACATCGACAGCCGCGCCAAGGAAATGCTGAAACAACTTCAGGGTGGCGAAAAGGTTTGTCGTTTGAAAAAGGCTTTGTACGGCCTTAAACAGGCCGGTTGGCAATGGCATAAGAAACTGAACGGGAAACTCGAAGAGTTAAATATGACACCGACGAGCGCGGATCTGTGCGTTTATCGCCTCAAACGAGGGGGAGAACCGTTGATAATACTGGTCTACGTTGACGACATTTTGATATTCTATCGAGACCAGAAGGATCTTGATTTCGTCCGAAAAGGTTTGTCGCAGGAATTCGAGGCGAGAGATCTGGGAACAGCTCGCTATTGTTTGGGGATCGAAATCGCCAAGAGCAGAAATCAGATTACCATTTCTCAACCAAATTACGTTCGAGAACTACTCTCTCGATTTCGGGTGGAGGACTGTAACACCGTCAGTACTCCCGTTGAATCGGGTTCGAGACTTGAAAAGGACGTTGAAGAAGAAGGATCACCAGGAGGAAATCGGCCCTATCGCGAGCTTGTCGGAGCTCTGAATTACTTGGCGATTGCCACAAAACCGGACATTTCGCATATTGTCTGTTGTCTCAGTCAATTCAACACTTGTCACGGCGAGGCACACTGGAAATCGGCGAACCGTCCTGAGATATATGAAGGGGACCGCCGACTTCGGAATCACGTACACGAAGAGCATGAAAACCTTGCAAGAGTTTGTTGACGCCGATTGGGCTGGGTGCCCGGTAGATCGAAGGTCGTAGACCGGATACGTCTTTAACCTGGACGGTGCCGCCATCAGCTGGGAGTCGACGAAACAGCTCACCGCCGCGCTTTCGTCCACTGAGGCGGAGTACATGGCATTAACTGAAGCCGCGAGAGAAGCCTTATACATACAGGGATGCTTGTCGGAGCTCAAGCTGTCCGAGTGTGAAAGAGTTCTGGTGATGAACGACAACCGAGAGGCACAACTACTGACCCAGAATCACACGTTTCACACGAGATCGAAACACATCGACATCAGGCACCATTTTGTCTTGCACGAAGGTCGACTGGACATCAAGCACCTTCCTTCAGATAAGATGGCCGCGGATTTTCTCACGAGGGGATTAACAAAAGAAAAACATCGGAAGTGTCTGGATTTGATCGGCGTCGGGGGTTCTTCAGAGGATCGACCTAGCACTACAATCGAGGGGGAGTGTTGTGGGTCCACCCTTAGCTGCGTGCTCTATGCGATTGCAGCGCCGGACCGGGCGTTACGAGTAAACGGCAAATGAATTCACGCCTTAATGCGTTCACTCTACATCTGACAGTTACACCAGACCGAGTGCGCTTTTTGCTACAACAAGTCTTAATAAGAATGTGATTTTTGTATTCGTTGAATAAACACGTAATAAGAGTGTGTGGCGACCCTAACAGATACACACACAATTCACAAGCCAAATAGTGGAGAGCACCGAACGAAAACTCGAACAAGAAAATACATCAGAGCCGTATACCATAGCGGTAACCAAAATAATTAACATCAGTGGAGTCTAGTCGAGTTTAAAAATCAAATTCAGAACACGGTCAGTAGCCTGATGGGCAACGCTTAGGTTCAATTTTTTTCGTGATTCAAACTGTCATAGCGTCAGTTCGAATCACACGATCTTCTTCACTATTATTTTAAACGCTATAATTGGTGACCCCGGCGTGATCTGTACACACAGCATACACTTTCCCATACTAAGCAGAACTTCACACACGGTCACGACTTCCGCATAGAGCACAGCCTCCGACGTTTTCTCGTTCTCTCGTTCGTCCGTCGTTCGCATACGAATCTGATCATAACGAAGTTACTGCGGAGGGAGTGGTGTGGCGACTCTAACAGATACACACACAATTCACAAACAAAATAGTGAAGAGCACCGAACGAAAAATCGAACAAGAAAATACATCAGAGCCGTATACCATAGCGATAACAAAAATAATTCACATCAGTGGAGTATAGTCGAGTTTAAAAATCAAATTCAAAACACGGTCAGTATCATTTTTTGGGTGATTCAAACTGTCATAGCGTCAGTTCGAATCAATCGTTCTTCTTCACTATTATTTCAAACGCTATAAGTGTAATTTTGTATTCGTTGAATAAATAATATCTTTCGTGCGAGGAGTCGCCCGTTCATTTCATTTCCTGCTACAACAGTGTATACAGAGCATAATACATTGATAAAGAAAGAAGTATCAGTTTTTAATTTCTGTCAACTGAATCATACAATAAGCCGACAGTCTCCTCATTAGTACTGTGAAACAACTAATATTTGCGCAATTGGCTTATAATTATAATTCCAGCAAAAGAACATTTAGTCGGTTCGTTTTCATCTTAGCACAGCTTCGTATTGTTAAATATTTTCAAAGGAAACCCTTTATAAGTAATGCGTATAAAAATCAACCGGATTCGTAACAAGCTCAACACTTTCGAAGCAGTCGTTACGTAAAATGTTCTTCAAAGTCTTATTCAGTGTATTTCTTTCCATTTTGATTGTGGGACCAGCTTCTGCAGAACGTTGTGAGTTATAAATTAATAACATGACGAACTTTCTACCATAGTATAACTATGATAATTTTGTTAGCTCGCGGATTTCAGCCATGCGATGCCGGAAATGGTTCTTGCATTGTTAATGCCATTAACTCTCTGCTTAGGAATAATTGCGTTGGCAATGCCAAATTAGGCCTACCACCATATTGCCCGTTAATTGTGCCTAATATGGTATGGTCCAGCAGACCCCGAGCTGACATTGATTTAGAAATCACTTTCAATCCAGCGACTGACAGCAATATTCAAAATATAGTCGCTACAAACGTAAGGTAAGCAAATTTAAGGGGACATAGCACCTAACACATTAAAAAAAAATTTTTTTTTTTTGTCAATTTTTTATTGAATACGAAGACATATCGTAATGAAACTTTGAACATATATTTTATTGGTCTCATAACATACAAAGATATATTTTTTTTAATTTTTTTTTGGCCCCACGTCGTCTGCTACAATTAAAAAAAAACCCAAAAACTCACGGCGTCCAAGATTACTGCCCTTAGATAAGTGTGAAAAAAAACGGGTTTTTATTCAGCATCAAAACGGCCATGGAATGACCTAAAAAGAAAAAAAAATGGTTGAAAAATAACAAAAGTTCTTTCGAAAATTGACTTTTTATCCCCCAAAAATCGGTTGTAACTCCTAAAATTAAAGCAGTTTTTTTTTGTCATCCATAGGCCATTTGAGCATTAACATGTGTAGATTAACGTGTTCAAATGTCAGAACGATCGGGTAAATACTTTTCTTTCAATCATGCACGCCAACTTGAAAAACGTTGTTTTAAGGAATTCGCGTTTAAAGTTAAAATACAAAATTTTTTTTAAAAAAACCTTACCCAATTTAATCTGCGATGCCCGGACCATACAATATTCCTTCCTCTAGCTCATACTCCTCCTCTGCCAAAGATGTCTGCTCTCTACGAGCAGTTCTGGCCTGTTTAGATGCCTCAGTGCAGTGTTTCTCCGGCTGCTTGATTCGTGCAGCATCTCGAGATTCTGCATGTTGCATCGCACGTTGACCAGTTGCAATGCCAATGACTTGCATTATTTTGAGAATGGGCATAAATCCTTCATTAAAAATGCATCAGAAATATTGGTAATATGGCCACCAATATTTCTGATGCATTTTTTTCCAGAAAATATATGTTTCGGGGCCATATTCCAGACGCAAGCGCTTCAATAAATCTTCTAAAGATATCTGAAGACATCCGTTTTAGAACATTTGAAATATAAATACACTCCACTGAATTATACAGTATTGAAAAGACGGATCAACTGACACATTGAGTTCGTCACTTTTTTTCAACTTAGCCGCAGAAACCCTTGCAAACGTCTCACTACGCTCATTACTAAATCTATTTCCAGTAAGTTTTCATTTTTTTTTGGACGCTCTAGCGGTCGAGCAAAAGAGGATTTACCAGGTTGCTTAGGCATATTCCATATGTTTTCATTCTGAATATCAAAAACAGACTAAAACGCATTCAAGATGTATATAATACGCAGAGAGAACCTCGTGGTGTATATAACATATAGATATATAGGTAATACCGGAATTCCAAAATATCCCCCTCTATCTTTACAGCTGTTATGTGACAGAATAATGTATTATACATTATGTATATGTATATATTGAGCAGATGTTACTAAGAGAAAGTCGATGTATCGCTATAGCGAACTGAACAAAAATTATCGAAAAAATGGCTATGACGCGCTTCGCTATATATGCTCACCCATTTTATTTATTTTATTTTTTTGAGAATTTCACTTTTATATTATTAAAATCAAGTTTTTAAAAGTTCCATATTCTATCAACAAAAAAAAATTCGATTATGTGAAAATTTGTAGGTGCTATATCCCCTTAACACTTCTAATTTTATAATTTGATAAAAATAAGTACTCGTATATCCTTATTTAGTGGATTCGGAGAATCAATCGAAGGTCCTCACCATATTGAATTTAATTGGAATTACACTGAATTTTCCGGGAACTGCTCTGTAGTTGGATCTATATATGGTTTCCCAGCTAACGGCGGTGGTGCAATTGTATCCGCTGGTGGTAAAGACTTAGAACTTTGATATTTGAATACATCATAATCGATGCTTATCTCTCTAGGTAATTTTAAAGTAACTGTTGATTTCGATGGAGTCCCTTATCAAAAGAATGGTTCAAACTATCTTAGTGCGGCAAACCTAAAGGTGGGATTCATAGGTGATCCCACGAACTTCTCCGTTGAAAGTCTATATTATGGATATCCGGCATACTCGGATTTCTTAACCCATTTGGCAGATTCGGATTTAAATAAAACCTTATTCGATTTATATCCGGGTATTGTCGGAGCACTTAACATCGTGTACACGGATGTAATAAATTCTGTATTCTCTGCGAATTCTTACAGCGATTACATTATTGGTGGCGAATAAATAAGTTCGTTGCATTGTAAACAGCAATAAACTCATAAGCTTAAGATTATTTTAGTAAAATATATTTTTGTCAAAGTTATTTCTGCTGGACGAAGATCACCATTTCTCGTTATTTTTGAAAATAGACAACAAAAAGAAAAAACCTTGAGCATTATTTCAATCACCTTATAAAATTCAGGCATCGCTAGTGATTAATAGTTTTCTGATAGGGCTACACGAGTGCGCGCGGAGTTCTATTGGATTACGTCATTAGTAGGACTGCACGAACTTGCTATCCAAACAAAAGGAAAGAAAGTAGTTTTTCTTCCGTTTTTTTTCAGTTTTATTTTTGTAAAGAATCTATCTTAAGATTCTAATTATTATAATAAAATAAATCCACGGAATCTATCTACAGAGGTTTTTAATATTTTTAACGAGGGAGTCGTCCCTCCTCGGAGCCTATCATAACTAAACACGAAAACAAACTGCAACGCCTTCTACAATAAAACACATACAATATGTAATATGTATATATTCTAGCGAGCTTAGGGTTCGCTGAATTAAGTATTTTTAATAAATAAGAGCCGTTAAATCGATTTTGAATTAATATAACACTTTATTAGTCCGTTAATAACAACCGTTACTTTTACCGTATACTTAACTATTTCTTTATTTATCGCTTACTTATCGCTTCCGTACTTATCGCGTCCTTGACTGCTTACTTCTTACTTTTTACTTCTTGCTTATCGCTTGCTCCACTTTCTACTTCTTACTGACTAATGACGATACCACCTTCGTATAACCATTGCAAGTCCGCTTGGGATACCACCGCCGAAGCAGAAAATTCGCTTGAAAATTTAAACTCTCGATTGTTGACCGAAGAAACACGTTTGAATCTCCAGAATAAATCTCTCGAAGATTCTGGAAATGGTGCGTTTATGGCTAAAGGAACAATAAATTCAGAGAAGAAATTTTATTTCAAAAATATACACCAGCACCCAGAAAAGTCCGATCAAAATTTCCAGAATGAACGCCCTTCTAAAAACCACGCTTCTACTTCAAGGGTTTGCTGGCATTACGGGAAGCGTGGGCATCAACGCAAAGACTGCTGGCATTTTCCAGGAAATAAACGTCAGTCGTCACATGTTGCTGAAGGTGAAAATAGTTCACAACGTGACCCGAGTGAAGCATTAGTTGGAGAAATAATTCTTTCGGCAAATTTTAACAATGAACGATCTCCATCTTGGCTATTGGATTCCGGCGCATCACGGCACATGACAGGTCAATGAGGATGGTTTTCGGAGTACAAATGCATCGAACCTATACCCATACGGCTCGGCGATGGTCGTTCCATCTATGCTATAGGTAAAGGCTATATTGATATTGTAGCGAGCTTAGGGTTCGCTGGATTAATTATTTTCAATAAATAAGAGCCGTTAAATCGATTTTGAATTATTGTGACACTTTATTAGTCCGTTAATAACAACCGTTACTTTTTACCGTACACTTAACCATTTCTTCACTTATCGCTTCCGTACTTATCGCGTATTTTACTTCTTACTCCTTACTTATCGCTTGCTTCACTTTCTTCTTCGTACTCATGCCCATGATCTGTGTGCGACGTATTTATACCATTTCCTCATTCTGATTCAGCGTTTCGTTTCCGTCCGTTCCATAGCCTTGAATGTTCTACTGTTCATAGTCTCCAATTTTCCAGTACTTTCTAGAATATTCTGGTACTTTGTTTCGGACTTTCTCGAATATTCTAGTACTGATTGTCATATGCGTCACAATATCTATATACCCAGAAAATCAAATAAAAGAGATAACATGAGTTAGTTTATATAAATATGCCAAATGTACATATATCGAGACGGCCATAACAAATATAATACAACACTAATTTACCTAAAGATTTTATTACCTCTTCTTTAGGTAAATTAGTATTATGCAACTTAAACTGAAATCCAAATTAATAAGACTATAAATTAGAAAATAAATTACAGCTAACAATAAAGTTAATCAAAATGTAATTCATGGAAACAAATTACATTACAATAAAGTATTGTCAATTCACTTTATTGTAATATAGAAAAATGAAAAATAAATAAAAATTAAAAGGAAGATAAAAAAAATAATCAAAATAAAGGTGAGATTCAAAAAAAAAGAAAAGAAAAGAAAAAGAAGAAAAGTGAAATAAAAGCCAAGTGTCAGTACCTGGCTGACTTTCAAACAGACAACTTGTCTCACAGTTTTTTCGTGCTAGTTATCTTAATCAACCGTTATTTTCACAATAATTTTCACAATTTAATTATCATTATCTTGTTTTCTTTGCCTCGTTTTCCGCATACAAAAATTTGAACAAGTGTTATAACCGTTAAGTTATGGCCCCTGGGCCACGTGTATTAAATAAAATCAAGCGCAAACGGTTGCGTTACGACCCCGTTATTGGAGGCCAAACACCTCCCGATAAACTTTCAAAAGTGAACAATAAAGTTCTCGAAAAACCTAAAATGTGTTCAAACACTAACTTTTTTCAACCACTTCAAAGTCTGATGGAAGACTCTCCTGAAATGGATCCGACCAATGACGAACAGTGCGCAGAACTTCCTAAAGAAACCGTTCCGCCAATTGTGGTATTAAAAACAACTAGTGCTCAAGTGCGTGATATTTTGAGCAACATTAAGATAGACAAATACTTAATCAAAAACATTTCGCTTGGGCAAAAAATATGTGCCCCAACAATGGACATATATAATAAAATCAGAACCGAACTCTTACGGTTAAAATGTGAGTTTTTCACCCACTCACGTAAGGAAAATCGTCCGTTAAAGGTAGTGTTATCCGGGCTAGACTTAATAAGCAACGATATAGTGAAAAATGAGTTAATTGCACTCGGGATTAAGTGCCTAGATGTGAAAACCATCACATTAAATCCGTCAACAAAGGCCCTGTACAAACACTACTTGTACATCGTCTACATTCAACGCGGTACAGTTAAATTAAACGAACTAAAACGGAACTACTCCACCTTGTTCAAAACCATCGTTCGCTGGGACTTTAAAAAACATAATCCAGGTAAGGTCACACAATGTCACAATTGCCAGCTTTATGGTCACGGCTCGATGCATTGTCATATAAATAGCTTCTGTGCAATATGTTCGGGAAACCATAAAACATCCGACTGCAAAACAAATGAGGTCATCAAGTGTGCAAATTGTAGTGGGCCACATAAATCCACCGATCCAGAATGCATAAGCCGAAAGCAGTACATAGACATTCGCCGCAAATTATCCCCACGCGGACGTGGTACAGGAAATACAACCTTCCTACAGCCTCCAAGTGACAAACAGCAGACAGTGCCCGACCGATTATCCATTGATAATTTTCCTCCACTACCCCGAACTGTGCGTCAACCTTCACTTCCTTCATCCACCTGGGCTTCTGGCCTCCATCAAACCCAGCAACCTTCCAATAGTGATACGACACACACGAAGAAAAATCCGTCAGAAACATTAACTAATGATAACCTGTTCTCATTTAGCGAGATAAACTCTCTTCTTAATGAAGTTGTAACCAAGCTTAGTGCTTGTCAAACCAAAGCTGACCAATTTAACGTCATTACTTCATTAGCTATTAAGTACATATACTCGAAAAAAACATGTTAAGAAATTCTCTTAACATCATAACTTGGAATGCGAGAAGCATCAAAAACAAAAAGCATGAATTTTTTAGTTTCTTGATAAATTTTAATATTGACATTGCACTTGTTTCAGAAACCTGGCTCAAACAAGACATTTCTTTCTCACATCAAAATTACATATGTTATCGCCTAGACAGGGTACATGCTAGTGGTGGAGGTGTCGCCATTGTTGTGAAAAAATGTATAGAACATTCCTTGCGTCCTTCATTGCGCCTTAAGTTAATTGAGGAAATTAGTATAGAGGTAACATTAAGTGACAATTCCAAGGTGACTCTTTTTTCGGTCTATTTCCCTGGAGGAAATAGAAACCTAGAGAAATCTACTTACTTTAAGCGGGATCTGCAAAAATTGTATAGAGTCAACACTCGAAACAAGGTAATTATTGGTGGTGATCTAAACTGCAGACATCAGTCGTGGAATTGTCTTAGGGCAAACAGCTGGGGTAACATTTTACTAGATGTTGCTGAATCCAGCCCAAGTTTTTCCATACTTTATCCACTTCTTCCCACCTATATCCCAGCGAGTGCTAACAAGAACCCCTCAACTCTTGATCTATATATCACTAATATTCCAAATTACTGCACAGTACCATTAACTCTAAATGCGTTAAGTTCAGACCACCTTCCGATCAGCCTCACAGTGAATCATACAGTAGTTGTAAATCGTACCAGTTTATACCACAACTATTCCGCCGCCAACTGGAATTGTTATAAATCATATATAAACACGAACTTGGTTCTAGGTGATACCAGCCTAAATTCTATAACCTGCAGCGAGCACATTGATATCCTATGGAACAATTTTGTTTCTATTATCAATAGAGCGGCCGATCTTGCGATACCTAAATGTTCCACTGCTCCAGTTGATAAGGCACCGCTTCCTGAAAATATCTTACATCTGATTAGGCTACGAAATTCTGAAAGAAGAAAATGGCTGCGTTATAAAATCGATTGTTTTCTAGTTAACGTTAAAGCCTTAAATAATATCATTAAAAACGAAATCTCAACATATAGGAACAAGTGTTGGAATAAACACCTTTCCTCTCTTGACAAAGCAAGCAAACCGTTCTGGAAAATATCAAAAATTATGAAAAAGAGAGGGTCAAGTATTCCTCCGTTTAAAGTTCACGACAAGTTGTTTATTTCTTCAGTGGAGAAATCCAACCTACTTGCTAACACGTTTAGTAAGAACCACTCCATATCTATGCATCTAAGCGACGCGTATACTGAAGCTGAAGTTGCTAACACTATCCATGTACTTTCTCAAACACCAGCTGAAAGTACTTTCGCAACTAATATCAGCAAAGTTAAAGAATTGATAAAAAAATCGAAATCAAAAAAGGCTGCGGGTCTCGATAATATTAACAACAAATTAATCAAAGCACTTCCACCTGCTGCAAGTAACTATTTAACGTTCATTTTCAACGCTTGTCTTAGGAACTGTTATTTTCCGGACTGTTGGAAAACAGCAAAAGTAATACCTGTCCCGAAACCCGGCAAACCGAAGAACAGCCCCGAAAGCTACAGACCTATTAGTCTACTTAGCTGTCTAAGTAAGCTCTTAGAAAAAATCATTAAGGAAAGGATTGATCGTTTTGTGGAAGACAATAACATCTTACCAAACTTTCAGTTCGGTTTCCGTAGTGGTCACAGCACAATCCACCAAGTCTTGCGCATTAAAAACCACATAGCTGATAAATTCATCGACAAGGAGTCAACGGGACTAGTTCTTCTAGACATCGAAAAAGCTTTTGATACGGTATGGCACGATGCCTTGATTTATAAGCTACTAAAACTTAAGCTGCCAATACCGCTTATCAAAATTATCCAGAGCTTTCTTCGTTCGAGAAAATATGTTGTGAGTTTAGGAACCGACATATCCTCTACTCACCAAATCCACCATGGTGTACCCCAGGGCTCGGTCCTTGGTCCCATATTATTTACATTGTTTGTCGCAGATTTACCATGTCTAGGTGAAAACATTCAGGTAGCTATGTTTGCCGATGATACGGCCATTTTCTCTTCGGGTGCCTTATTCACTAATGTCTACAACTCTTTGCAAGCAGCTCTTGACAAGCTAGCAGTATATTACAGGAAATGGAAAATAAAAATAAATGGTAATAAAACACAAGCTGTCTGGTTTTCGAGATGTAGGAAACACTGTTACCTACCAAATGGCACTAAACTCAGTATGTGTGCAGTTGATATTGATTGGTCCGAAGACTGTAGATATCTAGGTATTATTCTAGATAAAAAACTCATCTTTCAAAAACACATCACTACCACAATTGACAAAATAAACAAAGTCGTAAGAGTTATGTATCCATTAGTGTGTAGAAAATCAAAGCTTAGCATCGAAAATAAAATTATAATATTTAAAACCATTTTTCAAGCTATACTCCTGTACGGGGCGCCTGTATGGTGTAATTGTGCTCGCACACACAAAATAAAATTGCAAAGGTGTCAAAATAAAATATTGAAAATGTTGCTGAATTTGCCATGGCATTATTCGACACATGAACTACATGAAAACGCCAACGTTAAACCGGTAGAGTTCCTTATTGACAAAATCAATCGAAACTTCTTCGACAATTGTTCTTTTTCTGACAATGTTCTCGTTTCCCGTCTTGCGTTATCCTAAGTCACTACATATGTACTCTGTCTATGAAAATTATATCGAGGTCATTACTACATAAAATAACCGGAAGCTCGTGCAATATTAGTCTTAAGATTCAAATAAGGGTTTTTTATTGTAGTTTTCCCTTAATTTATTATTTGTTATTCATTAAAATTGTGCTATTGTCGTTATATAGATTTAAGATTATAGTTGTAAAGGAATTGCTATCCTAAATCTCTTAAGTACTAGTTGTAAAATATACCATAAATGTAATTATCTACTAAATAAAAAATTGAATTGAATTGAAAGCCAAGTGTTACGTCCAAACCGCCCACCCCCTAATACCTACCTCTTTGGAGCCAATCTCCACCATTAATTGCGGTATACGCACAACCATCCACTTTAAGGATGAAACGCTCCCCAAGCCCTAACATTGCTCCAATACATTAAATGGTCCCCGATCAATATAAATTCAATTCAATAATCCAATACGTGATAAACGAACCGTACATTCGTCACAAAAAATTCCCTTAGATCTAAATGTGCGGACCAGATGACCAATCTTCAAACAAAATTGTTGAGAATCATAAAATGAGCGTCTGCAATTTTATGACCCTCTAGAACATTGTTTACCCAAATCCTTTCTCACAATCAGCATCATTTTGCGTTTTAACTACAAACAACTTGCGCCATAAATCGAACCACATGTGCGTTTTATCGCCGACCGACATGGACAGCAAGATCCTTTGTTGATCGTTTCTTTGTGTTTCCCTTTTTGATCCAAAGCCAGAAGAGATAAAGAAAGGAAATGGTGGGTGGCAAAAGGGCCATACAAACAAAAGAAAGGATCCTTCGATCTGCAGGATGAAAGAAAAAAAGTTTTCCTTCCTGGAGACGAAGAAAAGAATGGTGTTGTTGGTATTGAATTGTTGACCGAGACGGTCATTCGCGAGTAGAGTGTGTTACAGGGGTAGACCAGAATCGGTCGTGATTTTTAAACTAAAAACAGTAAAGGAATCGAGCGGTGTAATATATTTTAAGCTATATACAGTAAACGACTAAAGTGATACATAATACTTTAAACTAAAAACAGTAAAGGAATCAAGCGGTGTAATATATTTTAAGCTATATACCGGAAAATAAAGAGAGATATAATACGTTTGTACCGTTTCAACGCCGTGCTTCCTCGACGTGACCGAGGAAAGAGCGTGAACGCAAATTAAAATTAATTAGAACACAAACTTTATTTAAACATTTAAGATTTTATTTAATCTCGTAAATACTATAAGCGATAACCACCAGACGTCCGCACACGTCTGTGGTTTTAATTCTTTTTTTTTATTTACAATTTAATTGCTTCCTTGTCGGAAGTCTAACTACAACTGCCTCTATCGGAGGCCCAATTTCAACTAACTGTCTGCATCCCTAAAAACATTTTCTATTTCATTCTGTATGAACGAAATTCATCTGTTACCCTTAGTTACGTCTTGTTAACCAAAAACTATTGCAAACGGTAATTGTATGAAATGTTGTTATGTAAAGGATAGTTTCAAATTGATTTTGTATGTGCATATTATGTAGATATTTGAAGTTAAGGGTTTAAAAATGTATTTCTAATGTAATGGCTATATGGAAATATGGATATTGATTGAATTTAATTGTTATTTATTACTGATTAAGAAATGTATTAAAATGAAAAGGGATTTTCTCAATATGCAAATATATTGATACTATGGAATTGATTGATATGCAAATGAATGTATGAAATGTGATAATGGATAAATGAGTAATCTGTTTGAGAATAAAGGATATATTTATTATTATAACGGTATATATGTATATATTATGGGAAATTGTGTTGAAATGGATATGTTAATTTTGATGTTTGGATTATTGGAAGACAGTTGGACTGCGGAGTACTACACTTTAAACTAAATACATTAAACGAATCAAGTGGTGTAATATGTTTTAAACTACATATATACAGTAAACGCCTAAAGTGATACATAATACTTTAAACTAAAAACAATAACGGAATCAAGTGGTGTAATATATTTTAAGCTCATACTTTAACATCTCTTTTTATGCTGCCCTTTCGATGTGGAGGTGGATCCGTTTTATGGCTGCCCAGTCTGATTGGAGACAGTTAAATGAAAGTTTCGCAAATAATGAACACCGGTTTCCTAATCAGCAAGTTTCTTCCAAATCACATTAAACAAACTCCTATATTTTAAAGTTTAAGTTTATATTTGCTTGAATTGTTTTAGTTGAGTTCGTCGCTGTTCGGGGCTTCGGTCTCCGGTATTTTACTGATCCTTAATCCAAAATGCGCCGCCCTTTTATACTCTGCATCTACAGAGATTTGTTAATATGTTAATTCTGGTCTAGAAATTTGAAAAAATCATTTTTTTTTTCATATTTTCAAAGCTTAACCCTCTAAGAATATGTCTTTAAGAGGATGCTCTTTTTCTGACGCGCCGTCTAAACTTCAAACACATTTTTCTCGAAACTGTCTTTTTTAAAACAATACCCACGATTTTTCAAGTTCTACTGAACCGATTTACTTCAAATTTAGTATATATCTTCTTTATAGGCTTTTCTATTGCATGGACTATCCTCATCCCCAAATTTCAATGTTAACTATTTTTAAAAAATTCGAAAATCTAAAAAAAGTGGTACAAATTTTTTTTCAACTTTTTTTAGTTCCAACGATAGAGGCATTTCTGTAAATTAATAATTTTTTTTTTCAGATTGCTAGGAGGGTTGAATCGTGGGTATGGTCGCGTGCCAACTTTTTGAGATCCCCCACTTCATCGCTGCTAACTTTTTGAATTTTGAATTTTTTACTTTAAATTTTTTTACTGTATTCTTGAAATATTAATAAACATCCTATAAAAGAATAAATAGTAAAAATATTGATTGCTTTTTTTACAGCACTTCAAAAATTGCGTTAAATTCGTGCGTCCAGACCAGAGTACCCCCTTAATAAGTTGCGTGAAAACCTCCAACGAGACAGCACGTGCGTCCGAGTGCAGTGCAAAGTTTTCTGTGCGATCCTATGCAAACAAACGGATCTCCGCACATGCGTCTTAGTGCTGTGAAAAGTGCGAGAATATACACGCGAGTGATGTGCAGTGCGGGAAAACTCTCTTCCCTTTCCATCACTTGTGGTTTTCCTTTTTTTCGCACCTCTGTCTGTGTCACTCAGGCATCGATACTCTCGATTGATTAATAATCTTTAGAGAGTTTTTTGTGTCTGAGTGGCATAATGTTCATCATGGAAGGGATGTGACCATCAGAAGATGCACCAACCAGTCTAGAAGGTCTGACGGTCGCCATTACCCCAACTGCCACCTATACGAAGGTGACTCCATTATCCCTATCGACGAGTACTTGCTACAATTAGCATACAAGTATCTAGAAATCATTCAGAACAGCGAGAACCTACTTGTACGGGAGTCTTGCATTCTTGACCCTTCTCTCCTGCGATCTATTCGGATCAGACCACCACAATTTCTTCTTCATTACAAAACTGAAGAAAGCACACTTTCCAACAACATTTCCTCATTTCGAACTAACGCTGGCCACACTATCCTAACATATATCCCCCTTCTTTTTCAAATATCTTGAGACTGAGTCCAACATCCTCCCAGAAAGGTCGCAAGATGACTAGAAGCCAGAGACTAGATGGTGGACACATTTGTCCTTGTCTCATTTAAATTGGCCTCCCCCACCTTTTTTTTTATTTCGATGATCACTCTGTGGTGTTTTTTCTTGCCACAGAATATTTATATAAATATGAAAATTTACCTGTCGTTAAGGTGACTAGATTAGCAACCTTCTCAGCTCGGCTCCGGTCAGTGCGGCAGTTTTCCCTCTGGTTGTGGCTTCTAATTCCCCGAGAACTCAGCTGGTGGTAATTTCCCTCGCACTTGATTCGATTCCTCTCACCTCCGGATCAGCAGGCGGCCGTGATTCCTGCTCCAGGAAATTAACAAAGGCTTAATACCGGACTGTCTCTTGTTCTTGGACCTGGGATGGGTGGCAGAAATGACCCGAATCAATTAGAGTTCCGTTTGCTTGACCCAACTTTGTCGGTTTCAAGTTGTGTAAAGTCCAACACCGATGTTATCACACGCAATATTTGTATATTTTTGTTGTCACTTGAACTCACTCCAGTACGCAGCTCCAATTGTGACCTTCCCTGTAAGTAATTTAAAGTCTTCCTCTCTTTTGGTTGCTATTTAGTTAATTTATTCTGTTTCTTTCACTATCTTAAATTTATTCTGCATTTTCCTTTACAGTCGCATGTCACGCACCAAAAAAACTTCTTTTTTTTTTCTTTAAAACAATGGGGCGTTGCAGTTACTTCTTCTTTTTTTTTTGTGTATATCCCGACGTTCAACTTCAAAACTCAGTTACCAACTCTATTCTAACTGCTCTCAAAAGCAATCAACAAAACGGAATCAAAATTAACTGAATCGAAGATTCCCCTTGCTCTCTCCCTCGCCCTCCCGCGACATCCACTCCGAAAACAGAATTCGAACTCGCCCACGATCCACACTCGAACTGGGGCGTGTTCGAACACTCACATGTGGATCGTGCGCTTTTTTCCATCACCTTACCATCAAACTATATTAAAACAAAATTATACTAAAAACAATCTAATGGTGGGGGTGGCGGAAACCGCACGTAATAACTCGCAATTAGTTTAATTTGAATTCAATAAATGTAACAGTACGAATCTCAATAGAATCTTTGAATCAACCATCTTCTTGGCGACTTGTCAGGCTCCCAATCAACAATCGGTTGTTACTCTTCCCTCGAAAGAGGTAGTGTGACCGCACCGAGCAACGGGTAAGTAGTCTAAGCAATGAGACCCTCGTCTTTTTAAGGACAAGGAGACGTCATCCCACAGATTGCTATTACAAGCATAATTTTGGAATCCGATCACTTCTGACTGATGATAAAACACGAATGTGAGTTTTACTAAACAACAAAATATTATTCCCTAGCAAGAACATAAAAACCCAATAATGCCTTCTTAGAATCCACAATCATACTGGAAACACGACGATAACGCTAAAACCTCTTTCGACAAGTGAGCAAAACGTCTCAGAGTAACACAACTTATTCCCTCTATCACAAGAGGACGAAAAGTTCTTCTCCTGGTTTTTGGGGTCCTGGGATCCTCATTTATAGAATCATTCAGATGCCTGCAATTTGTTTACTTTTACGTTGTTCACAACAACTAATGTGTGATTTTTACTTAGATTATTGTTTAATTCACACGGTCACCCTAATGCTACTAATGCAAGAACAACCAACCACAGATATTTTCGTTGTCTTCCTTATGGGATAATATACAATCGAAATGGTGCAGTTCTTTGAGGAAAGGTAGAGGTTCGTATATCCTCTACCTTTCCTCAAAGAACTACGCATGTGAATGTACGCATGTGTTTTTCCCCTAAAAGTTTGAGTTGCCACAAATTCACAATAAAAAGAGACTCTTGATAATTTAACAGTTTCTGAATTTTCTTAAAATACACATCATTGGATTTGACAATGTATAGAAAACCGCATATCAGGAGAATCACCAGGCCCAGTAAAGGGGCGATAGCATCACATGCCAAACGCCTGCACGGCTATCGCATGGCACATGGCTATAAAACCAAAACGAAATTAGTCAAAAACGTGTCATCAGACAACACCATATATTACGATCCTTGTTTGAACACCGCTCCGACTGGGTTGTTCTCCACGGAAATTTTTCAATACAAATGGCAGTCCATATATTGTAACACAAAACCTACGATGTATCTTTTCAGTGTTGAAAACAAACAATACGAACGAAGAGAGACTATCAAGGATCGTAATTCGCAAAGCGTAAAATTGCCCAAAACAGAAACACTGGCAAAGTGTTAACATCCAACATGATCCTTAACGTATCTTCAGTTACACATGAAGCAATAAGCGAGCCTGGTGCGTAGGATGCATCCGCACCCGATCAGCGACCACCGCTGGGATGTTATTTTTTACTGAAGACTGAACGCAGTTAGCCGGTGTGGACAATTTTCACAGCAACAAGCACTCCGAAGGAAAAGTGTTAAATATAAATAAGCATATATAGTATAACAATAATATAAGTATATCAAGTAAATTAATAAAGGTAAGCATACAAAAAAAGAAGGAAGAAGCGCCAATTTTTATTTTCTGTCAAGCGTGTCGAGCAATACCGGACAACATTATCCTCATTAATATTGAGAAGCTACTAATATTTATGCAGTTGGCTTATAATTGCACCAATTGTATAACTATAATTAAAATAAAAGATTAATTGGTCCATTTCTTACCGTTTTAACACAGCTTCGTATTGCACAATATTTTCAAAGAAAGAGCTTTTTTAAGTAGTGGGTATAAAAACCCAACTAGATTCGCAACAAACTTAGTTGAAATTCAACACAATTTCGGAGCAGTCGTTACGTAAAATGTTCTTCAAAGTCTTATTCAGTGTATTTCTTTCCATTTTGATTGTGGGACCAGCTTCTGCAAAACTTCGTGAGTTCTAAATTAATAACAGGACAACTTTCTATTATACTATAACTATCCTAATTTTGTTAGCACGTGGATTTCAGCCATCATCATCATCATCGGCACTACAACCGGGAGCCGGTCTTGGCCTTATTTAGCAAGTCCTGACGCTTGTTAAATTTTCCATAATGATTTGTTTTTTCTGGGCAAGGTCATTAGTCTTGTGCCAGACGCTCCCCGACGGGGAATCGAACCCCGGTCTCCCGCGTGACAGGCGGGTATACTAACCACTATACTACCGAGGAGCCTGCGGATTTCAGCCATGCCATGCCGGAAATGGTCCTTGCATTGTTAATGCCATTAACTCTCTGCTTAAGAATAATTGCGCTGGCAATGCCAACTTAGGCCTACCACCATATTGCCCGTTAATTGTGCCTAATATGGGATGGTCTAGCAGACCCGGAGCTGAGATTGACTTAAAAATCAACTTCAATCCAGTGGCTTATGGCAATATTCAAAATATGGTCGCTACAAAAGTTAGGTAAGCAAATTTAACACTTTTATTTTATAATTTGATGAAAATAGGTACTCGTACTCGTATATCCTTATTTAGTGGATTCGGAAAATCAATCAAAGATCGTCACCATATTGAATTTAATTGGAATTACACTGAATTTTCCGGGAACTGCTCTGTAGTTGGATCTATATATGGTTTCCCAGCTAACGGCGGTGGTGCAATTGTATCCGCTGGTGGTAAAGACTTAGAACTTTGATATTTGAATACATCATAATCGATGCTTATCTCTCTAGGTAATTTTAAAGTAACTGTTGATTTCGATGGAGTCCCTTATCAAAAGAATGGTTCAAACTATCTTAGTGCGGCAAACCTAAAGGTGGGATTCATAGGAGATCCCACGAACTTCTCCGTTGAAAGTCTATATTATGGATATCCGGCATACTCGGATTTCTTAACCCATTTGGCAGATTCGGATTTAAATAAAACCTTATTCGATTCATATCCGGGTATTGTCGGAGCACTTAACATCGTGTACACGGATGTAATAAATTCTGTATTCTCTGCGAATTCTTACAGCGATTACATTATTGGTGGCGAATAAATAAGTTCGTTTCATTGTAAACAGTAATAAACTCATAAAATTAAATAATTAAAATATATTTTTGTCAAAGTTATTTCTGCTGGATGAAGATCACCATTTCTCGTTATTTTTGAAAATAGACAACAAAAAGAAAAAACCTTGAGCATTATTTCAAGCACATTATATAATTCAGGCTTCGCTAGTGATTAATAGTTATCTGATAGCGCATACACGAATGCGCACAGAGTTCTATTAGATTACATCTTTAATAGGACTGCACGAACTTGCGTGTACATCTGTCCAAACAAAAGGAAAAAAAGTAGTTTTTCTTCCGTTTTTTTTTCAGTTTTATATTTTGTTGTCTTAAGATTCTAGTTATTATAATAAAATAAATCCACGAGTCGTTTCTCCTCGGAGCTTATCATAACTAAACTCGAAAACAAACTGCAACGCCGTCTACAGTAGAACACATATAATATCTGATATGTATATATCTATAGACCCAGAAAATCAAATAAAAGAGATAAAATGAGTTAGTTTATATAAATATGCCAAATGTATATCGAGACGGCTACAACAAATATAATACAACACTAATTTACCTAAAGAGTTTATTCTTCTTCCTTAGGTAAACCCCCGCTTGGTAGAAACCTTGACGGAAGTATACGCTTCCAGTAGCGCCACCTATGTCAGACAGGCTAGCGAGGAGTAACACAAAGGTCGCCCACCCCTAATCCAGGGTGTTACGCGTCACCGTGCCCATTGGATGGTTTGCACCCAGGGATATACCGGCTGTATTATAACGGCGCCTCTGTGACACCGGGTCGAATCAAGGCAGTAAGCAGACCTTACCATATCAAAGAGGGGCTCTGATATGGCGGAATATCGGTGCTAAAAATATAGGCCCTACGATACAATTACGTATTTATAAACATACACGTCCCAACAGAATCTACGGACGAAGAAACGAAGAACACGTTCTACGAAACCCTAGAGGAAGTATTTGATGGGATCTCATCTTTCGATGTTAAAATCCTCCTTGGAGACCTCAATGCGAAAATTGCAAAGGAAGATATCTTCCAACCAACTATAGGTAAAGAAAGTCTACACCACGTTTCAAATGATAATGGAATTCGAATTATTACGTTCGCAGCGTCAAAAGATCTGGTAGTGAAAAGAACGATGTTCAAGCACAAGCAAATTCATAAAGCCACATGAATATCACCCGACGGCGTAACGCGTAACCAAATAGACCACTTCCTCATACACAAAAGACACCACTCGAATATCCTTGACGTAAGATCATATAGAGGAACAGATTACGATTCCGATCATCATCTAGTGATGAGCAAAATCAGGAGTCGGCTCGCAGCAAACCCACATGGGTAGTCATGGGAGACGAGGAAAAAGTTCGACATTGATAAACTGAAAGACCTGCGCAAAAGGGCTGAATATCAAGAAAGAAATAACGAATAGATTCAGCATCCTGAGAATGGGGGCAGTGAGGAAGAGGAAGCCTATAGTGTGGACACTAAATGGACATCGATCAGAGACACAATCAAATAAACTGCCCAAAAGGTATTAGGATTTAAGAAAACAATTAAGTCCAAACCTTGGTTTGACGATGAGTGCAGGGCGAAGATCGAAGATCGAAGAACGTAAACGTCTCAGAGTGATCCACTTACAAAGATATGATGAAGTCAACGCAGAAAGATACGCGACGATTCGGAAAGAGACAATGAGACTCGGAGAATGGAATGGGAGAAGACTCGGATTGAAAAAATCCTAGAAAATTCTAGAGCAAAGAATATCAGAGGTATGTATGGCGGCATAAATTCAATTGAAAATGGCTACCGAGGGAGATCCAAAATAATTCGAGACGCAAACGGCTGTCTGGTCACAGAAACAAATAATACCGTGACGTCATCATCAACCACAATTAAACGCACCAGACATACATACAGGCGAGCCTCAGATCCCAAAACCATCTTTCAACGAAGTTGAAGACGCAATAACTCGATTGAAAAACCACAAAGCTCCCGGAGTCGACTGCATAGCTTGTGCAGCATGGAGGAGAGGCACCCGCTCGAAAGATCTGTGGTTAAGTTAGTATTGTGCCAAGACATGGGCACCTGTTTTACTAACTTACCAACGACTGAGAGAGAAAAGTCGCAACACACCACGGATAAAAATTTCACTGCTTCGCCAAGGAAGGAGAAAATAAAACACACTGAAGGATTGCTTGTTGATTAAAGTTTTAAAACTGTTTATTTTTATTTCACAAGAGTATTAGCGCACACATACATAAGGCTCTACTGGCGTTCGGCGATTTAACGTTTCGAGTTTTCTTGTAAATTTAAAGTTACATACCGCTTGGTACACGCACGATATTTTAATTACACGAATCAGATAAATGTAAACTCAAGTTCGTAAGATTTTTTACAGTACACACAAGAGTCGATTAATTTATATTGATTTACTTAATAAACACACACTGTACTTCGGAGATTAACGCAAAAAGACACAACCAATGTAATTAGCCAGTTGTTACCGCGGACTAAAATAACACCTCTCCACTCGATTTAGGCAAGATACGCGACGTCCCCTTGGTGTGTCCGGTTGACTGGATATAGCTGACTCTCTGTTGCAACGTGGCTAGAGGTGAAGATTAATGTTGAAGGGCGCGACCGTCCGCTATGGAGATTGACATCTGACTCCACGATGCAACTCACATCCATCAGATTCGATGGCCGCGAATTGCATCGATAGGGGAGGATTCTATATGTGTCCGTGTAAAGTATTTATACAGGTGCCTTATGTTGATGCCGTCGCCAGTCAACGCTGAGGCTGTGCCACTTGGTGGAATAGTTGCATATGTTTTACCTTTTATTCGGTAATCACTCGGCGAGGCGTAGCGTAACCGGGGGGGCAAGCAACGGTGGCAGAAAGGTGTGTGTCCCAAGAAAATGGTTTATCGCTCTTCTTTTCAGGATGATGAACTGTTGCCTTCAGCCCGTTAAGTTGCTGTTCTCTTCTTTCTTTCTTTTTACCTTTTGTTGGTGGACACAGTCAACGGTAGTCTTTGCTGTCACACACTCCCGCAGTTATCGGCCGACCATCTACCCCCTGCGAAACAGAACATTACTCAAACGCACAGGTTACCTTTCTTTTTATTTTCTTTAGGGAGTCATCCTCCCATTAGCGGCTCCAAACATTTGGTCAATCCACAAGAAAGAACAACAAAACACGTCACTGGAAGTTCAGGTTGCTGATTTCTCTTCGGTACATTTTTATTTGATTGAACAACATGCTCCGGTCACAGTTTTCATAAGATATTACAGTAATAGGTTCGCGTTACAATTGGATTTATTCAACTTCTCGCATCGTGAAAATCAAAACCAAGGTTCTTCCCTTTTAAATCTTTACTTCCATCTTTTTAACAACGGGGACGTTACTGGACAACTTCTGTTCTCCTTGACTTCTCAAACCAGATTCCCTCGAAAAACTCTCTCTCGCTCTCCCCCAACATCCACTCCAAAAATCGAACTCGAACCCGCCCACGATCCACACTCGAATCGGGGCGTGTTCGAACACTCACATGTGGATCGTGCAATACTTCCACCACCTTACCATCAAACTATATTAAAACAAAATTATAATAAAAACAATTAAATGATGTGGGTGGTGAAAGCCGCACGTAACATCCATATAGCTCCGTTGCACAAGGAGGCAAATTATTTTTTGACATAACTCAGCAGATACCTCGTCGAAGGGTCAGGCTTGATAGCTATATGTTTGAATTAATATGCGGGTAAGTAACGAACACTGTGAGATACTGTATGTTTACTTTAGATTTCAGGCGGGTCATCATAGGCATGGCATGGGTAAGATTGCCCAAACAATGATCTTATCCATGCCCAAATTCCATGATCGGTTGATAGCCGATAACGGGGAATTGTCGGAACTGTAGCGGACCTAAGGGTATAGGCGCGACATGCAATTCTGACTATGGAAAGAATATCGGCTACAGCTATGTCGACAATACGCTGGTCAGCGTTTGTTTATCGTAATTGAAGGCAGGCTGAGCCAATAGGAGATGAACTGGTTCATGGAAAATAAACCAGGGAAATTCAGAATGTGTGGAAGCTGTCGGGTAGGTTTTCCTTTCAGGTATGATGCTGCAGGGGAGTTTACGCTGCCCCTAATTGCAGGTAAGTGCTATGGGTTTGCATGGAAAGAGGAAGGTGGTTAATTTAAGAGGGTGGGCGGTTCTTTGGGAATGTATTAAAGAACCGCCACAGATCCATCAGCTCATCAAAACAATATGGGATAAGGAAGTCACTCCGGAAGAATGGAAATCCTCAATAGTTGCCCCCATTTTCAAAAAAGGCGACAGATCTGACTGCGAAAACTACAGAGGAATATCATTGCTCACAACCACATACAAAATATTAACAAATGTCATAAACCGTACGCAGAAGCAATACTGGGAGACTACCAATGCGGATTCCGTAGGAACCAGTCAACAAGCGACCTGTTGTATTCCAGAATACTACCCTTTAGTAAATTTAACACTGAATCTCCTTACACATCCTTAAAAACTTCACTTAACATATATTACATTCTCACTTAATACATACCATTCATAAACATTCACAATATTGCCAGTTACAGCACATTTAATAACCTGCACCTTTTTATTCATTCAAAACATAGTAACTTTGATTTTCGTCCAAATTTGATTCATGTTAAAAGTCACAGAGAAAATAGAATAGAAAAAATCAGTTGGAGTTAGAATCAGTTCCGATCCAGTTTAGTTTTGAGAGTCGAGAAGAAAAAGTTTAAGTCACAGTTTTGTGAAATAGAGTAAAAGGTTTGAAATTATAGAGTTTAAAACAAAGCTGTAAATAGAATAAGAATAGAATAAACCGAAAGAAGAAATAAAGAAATTTACAAAGAAGAAGAAAAACGAATTATTATTTATTCGAAAAAGAAGACAGACAGAAGACGTCTTACCATCCTCTATAAAAGAAAAGGTCCACGCTCTTCCCTCGAAAGAGGAAGCACGGCGGCGGACATTCAACACACCAAATGTTCACAGCAAGGCAACTGCTGGAAAAGAAGTGGGAATATGGAGAGACGGTTCACCAACTGTTCGTTGACTTCAAAAAAAGCCTACGACTCAGTCGCAAGCCAAAGACTCTACCATATTGTAGTTGAGCTGGGAATCACGAAAAAATATGCCGCCCTCATTGAAATCTGCATGAACGAAAACAAAGGGCGAGTTAGAATAGAAAACCACCTCTCAGAACCATTTGAAATCCGGGACGGACTAAAACAGGGCGATGGCCTCTCACCATGTCTCTTTAACCTTGTCCTCCAGTATGTCATCAGAAAGGTACAAGGCGACAACATTGCCGGATCATCCCTGAACGCGTTCACACAAGTGTTCTCATATGCAGATGGCATCGCTGTTCTGTGCGATAATCTAGAAACTGTAAGAAAAAACAGCGAAATCATCATGCATGCGGCAGAAGAGGTGAGCCCAGAAATAAATGAAGACAAAACAAAATACATGATTACGGCGAGAGCAGGTGGACCTCAGAGAACACACATAAACACCAGGGGCAAGATATTTGAAAATGTCAAAGAATTTAAATACCTGGGAACAATACTGACGGCCAGTAACGAAATGTCGAAGGAAATTAACAACCGACTACACTCCGGCAACGCTAGTTGACATGCAGTCAGTAAACTGCTGAAATCCAAACTGCTATCACGGAATATAAAGCTCCGTGTCTATAGAACCATAATCATGCCGATTGTTCTATACGTATGCAAAACATGGGCTGTCACAAAATGGGAAGACAACAAATTCCGCGTATTCGAGAATAAAGTTTTGAGGGGTATCTTTGGAGGTAAATATGACGAGGAGGCAGGACAATGGAGGAAACTCCACGACCACGAATTGGAAGAGCTATACCGCGAACCTACAATAGTGAGAGTAATCAAGTCGCGAAGATTAAGATGGGCCGGACACGTGGCGCGAATGGGGAACGATAGGACCGTGCATAGAATTCTTGACGGTAGGCCAACGGGAAAGAGACCGACAGGGCGGCCGCGACGGAGATGGGAGGAGAATGTAAGGTTGGACCTCGTGGAGATCGGATCGGGTGGTCGAACGTGGAAGGAGAGCGCACGAGACAGGGAACAATGGCGGAGTCGAGTCGGTGAGGTCATGAACTTTCGGGTTGCTACAGGCCAATCATAATGTAAGATATATTAATAAACAAAATTGTTGCTATTAGGGCACCAAAAACCTACTGTTGCTATATATAAGATTACACTCTTTTAGGGTAACTGCTTGCGGCACAATTTAGACCGTATTTGATCGAGGATGCTATGCTGCATCACTTACTATTGACCCGTATTGTCACATTTTGTAAAATTGAATAAATTAGGTCTATAGAACATTTAGTTCCAACAAGATAGCGCCACATCACACACAGCTAGTGCCAGGATGTAAAGTTTGTGAGGCATTTTTACCGTCCGAATAATATCAACAATTGGTGATATTGACCCTGCAAGGACTTAATTTGACCCTATAGCGTCGTGGACTTGTACCAACATAGAAACTGGTGAGAAGCGAAGCACTAAATAATCAGACAAATGGCCGCGTGTAAAATTATAACCGATGCCTGCTCATATCATACTGCTGATGTAGAGGATGGTGTTATTCTCGACTGCTATTTACTGGTGGAATTGTTATGGTATATTGCTAATGATGTATTTTTTTGTGTATGTATTTTTGTGAAGTTCTTTGCCATGAGTATTCGTGTGTCTAAGTCGCCACAACTCCTATTCCTTTCTTACTATAGGGGGAAATAGAAGGAAATATGTATACACCAACAAACTATCCACAACCTTGATGCTTAAAGGCAAAACTCGAAACGAAACAAGCAGAAGTCTGCGAGATTGTCTTTGCTTCACAGCTAGAGGTGGCCAATTGACATATTCAATTCAGAAAATTAAAGGACACGTATTCGAAAAGTAAAATATAGATTGTAAAACTGTATTTCATTGTAAAAAAAAAGTATACCGATTTGGAACACAAAAAGTACCCTTTTCAAATAGGCCAATTAAAATATATCTATTCTTTTTTAGTATCACAAACTAAATACAACTTTAATGGATGGCCTTTGACAATAGCATCCTTTTCGATTAAGTCTTTCTGTACTTCGATAGTTGCATCCATTTTCCATCGTAAATCACAATTGATGCTGCGATTCAGGACCATTTTATACTTCGTTAGGGCTGTTTGTAGACAAAGCCCATCTGTAGAATAATAAATAATCGCTTGTTGGCTTGGAAAGTAGTTTGCAGCTCTTTTCACTCTATTGATATGACGATCAAGATCCTTTAGTGTGCCTTCTCTATAGTAAGACAAGGGTTTATTCATCTTCACAACCACTATAAGATCGTCCTCTGTAGCAGCAGCAGTGCTTTCTGCAACACAATTGTCTATAAGATAGGAAACTTGTATACCGTTCTGTGGGACTGCCTCGAGAGTTTTATTCCAGTTTTCGAGATCTAGCGCATTATCGTTGAGGGCTTGAAGGATGGAATCCATCTCATTCTTAATATAGTCATCTTCAGTGCTGATTTTCAAAGTAGCACCAAATTCTCGGTGGTCGTTGCATAGTCGTACATTATGAGCGTTAAATAAATGCAAAGCAGTTTCATTTAGTGCTCCGCATTCGCCTAGATAGGAATTACTTCGATGGATAATGATTACTTCCTTGATTTTATACAATTTTGGAATAATGTTCTTAGTTCTTATACGTTGCACAAGCTCCACGGCAGTTTGCAGGTGTTTCATGCTTAATTCCAGTTCGGGCTGTATTACAGACGGATGCGGGTAGAAGATATTTTCATGAATAGAGTCCTTTCGATACCTCAATATAATGTAAGAGCGATAGATTTGGTAAATATATTCTGTAATAAATGGCGCGAAGGGTGCCAGCATTAAGCAACATCTATAGATTACGTTGAACAAGGATAATAGGCAGGCTACTTCGGCTTCACCCTCTTTTAGGGAAGAACGCCGCATAGGGAGGTACCACACTTCGATCTGATGTAGTAGTTCACTGATGCGTGGAATCACGTTGTGTAGGCGGTAAGCATCCATCTCTTTGCAATAAAATAACTGTAGTGATTCAGTATATGAAACAATCCATTTGTCACACACATGTCCTCCCGCCTGCCATGTTGTGATTAGGCCATAGTTGGTCCAACTGGGATCACCGAGAGCTTTTGTACACTCGGAGAATATTCGATAGAGAGGTTTAATTACATCGTTTACTATCTGCACCACTCCGGTCTCCTGGATTATGAAGTTATTCGATTCGACCAATGGCGAACTGAGAACATACAGACGTACTGCATCGGCTCCATACTTCTCTTGAAGTCTCATTATGTTGTGATTATTATGCTTTGGTTTTAATACCTTGCTTCCGTCTTGTTCGACGATAAGCCCTGTTGTGAAAATATTCCGGTAGGGTGGCGACTGAGACATACTGGTCGATAAGACAAATGAAGTAAAAGCCCACGTCCGAATTTGATCAACCTCTTGTATGGCAAGATCAACTGAATCACGTTGGAGACTAGTAGCTGCGGCTTCAAACCAACAATCGAACACATCCGGAATACGACGCAGCGGGGGATTTCCCGGAGTTTTTGAAGGTATTTCAATTTCATCGATGCTTTGTCTGTGTAAATCAGTTATGGGAAATATTCCAGTTAGTTGTTGAAGTTCGTCAATACTCTCGATACAGATAACTTCATCTCCAGACTCTGATTTCCAAATTGGTATGGGTGTCCCCCAAATTGTACAGCGACTTATTGACCAATCTGTTTTTTGTTGTTGCAACCATTCTGTAAACGATTTTTGATCTGTTTCGTTAAGTAGCCAATGTATTTGAGAACTCATCTCTTGGACTTGGGGTGTAATATATTTTGTTTTGATGAACCACGAGCTCACAGCCCTTTTAGTGAGAGGTGTATTAGTCCATCGACAATGTGGTTTATTAATACTGACAATTTCTGAGTTTAACACACATTCGTGTGAATTTAAGGAATGCGTAACTACCTCATCTATTGGGCACAGCCCTGTGCCAATATCTTGAGCAATGGTTTCATCTAAAAGTACACAGCGGTCTTGTGTATCTGGCACATAGGCGAATGGAGGTTTATATTTGATGTGTTTTAGAGTTTCGCCAGGCATTTCCTCTAAAACTACATATTCAGTTCGATCCTTGAATACATTTTCTATGCAACTTTTGGCAAGAAGATAGACCACGTTCTCATCCCTAGCACGTGTTGAACGCACTTTAATATACATCACATGAGGATTGACGCACACTGCTACATTGGATGCCAGGGTCCAAGGATTAGTTGTCCATATCAAGAGTTTTTCATTTGAATTCACAATATCAACTCCAATGGTGTATGCTACTTCAGACACCGATTTGAAATTCTCTTCTGCTTCGTATGTAGAAATATGTGTACGGCATCCCGTGCAATACGGCAAGACTTTAGTGCCCCTGTACACTAAATCTTTATTGAGTAGCTCTTTAAAAATTTTCCATACTTTCTCCATCTGTTCCAAGCTCATAGTGTAGTATTCCTTTGAGAAATCTATGCAATTTCCTAGTTGGTTGGATGTAATTTTGTAGTCGTCAATGTTACGTAGAACAAAATCACGACACTCCTTGTGGTAAGCGGATATATCCGTTTTATCTATATCCCTTGGAAATCTTATTTTAAGTTTTTGATTTACTATGTGTTCCACGGGAAGACCATGGCAATTCCAGCCCATCACATCTTCTGTTTGGCGATTCCTCTGATGGCCGTAACGAGTAAACACATCTAACACAATCATGTCCAGATAGTGACCCACGTGCGGTGATCCAATAGGGAATGTGGGCCCATTGTGGATTACAAATCTACCATTATTCTGTTCTTGACGTGCACTTTGAATTTTCTTAAGTATGTTGTTCTTGTCCCAGAACTTGAGGATTTTCTTCTCCTCAAGTTGACTATTGTAACACTCCGGCAAATGAATGTCGTTCTTGAACTTAGCCATCACTGTTTACAACGCTTGCACTAAATAAATGAAATACTTCTGGCGTAAACATTGCAAACCTAGCGTTTATATTGTCTTTTGATAGCTCGATTTACTTCGTGTTGTGAAATTACGAAATTTTGACGTTTTCCAACAGCGCGGTGAAATAAAGAATTTACAAACTTTGTGCAAGGCTTGAGAAATGGGTAAGTGTAATTCATAACAATGTAAAATGTAGCAATGTAACTATACTACACATTATTTGCAATTTACATTGAATATTTCAATAGATTTAAATAGCCAAAGTATTAAACACTGGTTTTCTCATGGTACGTATGACTGCACTTTTGGTATTTTGGTTCTATAATCACCACAATTGTTTGGTGAATATTTTTCAAATAAATTATAAAATCGTCAAAAGAAATCGATAACGCAACGATATTCGATTAAACCATTACCGAGGATTGGAGGCGTTCCTCGCACTTTAAACAGCGTAGGGCGTATGTAACTTTCCATTATTTAATTTTATTTTAGTAAACATGACTCGCCTAGTTTGCAAGGGAATGTGTTTAGCCGTTGTTATTCTTTTTCAATTTTTTGTGATAGAAATCTTATCTTCGTACGAGCATATTCAGAAATGCTACCCTATAATGGACTTCTCTTAAAACTCAATTTCCTAATATTTAATATATTGTAGCGAGCTTAGGGTTCGCTGGATTAATTATTTAAAATAAATAAGAGCCGTTAAATCGATTTTGAATTAATATAACACTTTATTAGTCCGTTAATAATAACCGTACACTTAACGATTTCTTTACTTATCGCTTCCGTACTTATCACTCGAGACTTATCACTTGCTTCACTTTCTTACTTATTACTCATCCTCCATGATCTGTGTGCGACGTATTTATACCGTTACTTATACTGATTCAGCATTTCGTTTCCGTCCGTTCCATTGCCTTGAATGTTCTACTGTTCCTAGTGTCCAGTTTTCCAGTACTTTATAGAAAATTCTAGTACTTTGTTGCGGACTTTCTCGAATATTCTAGTACTGATTGTCATGTGCGTCACAATATTTATTGTGGTTAAAAAACGAAAATATTGTAGCGAGCTTAGGGTTCGGTGGATTAATTATTTTTAATAAATAAGAGCCGTTAAATCGATTTTGAATTAATGTAACACTTTATTAGTCCGTTTGTGGCGTTTCTAGCAGATACGCACACTAGTGAAAAACAATACCACCAAAAGCACACCCATTAAAGCTGTATACCATAGCAATAATATACCATTACCACATTAGTCGAATGTATTTGAGTTTGGAAATCGAATTCACATAAGCGGCAGTGGCCTGATGGGCTGAGCTTTGGTTCTATCTTTTAGTGATTCTAACCGTGATAGCGTCGGTTCGAATCACTTGCTCTTCACTATCGTCGCAAACGCTATAACTGGTTACCCCGACGTGATCTGTACGACATAACACACACTACCAGTCGCGCACAGAACATTACTTTACTTGCAATCACACGACTTCTACACAGAGCACCGCTTACTCGCCTGCTCTGACATTCTCTCGATCGCTCTCTCGCTCGCTCTTCGCTCACGTTAATAGCAACCGTTACTTTTACCGTACACTTAACGATTTCTTGACTTATCGGTTCCGTACTTATCGTCTTTTACTGCTTACTTCTTTCTTCTTACTTATTTTCCCGATCTGCGTGCGACGTATTTATACCGATTTTCCTCATTCTGATTTGGTGTTTCGTTTCCGTCCGTTCCATAACCTAGAATTTTCTATTGCTCATACTCTCCAATTTTCCAGTACTTTATAAAAGATTCTAGTACTTTGTTTCGGGCTTTCTAGAATATTCTAGTACTGATTGTCATATTCGTCACACTACCCTCCGTCTAGATTAGTTCGTCCCGAACTAAGTTCACTGGTCTTCTAAGTTAACAAAGGTCGCTAGTCGGTCACGATGTACCGCTTTCATCTTGGCGTTCGGTCTTCGCTGAATCCTATAGACAACGTCGTTAATTCTTGTGAGAACCTTATACGGTCCTTCCCAATTTTGCTGCAACTTCGGAGATTTTCCTCTTTGCCGATGAGGGTTATAAAGCCACACGTTATCACCTGTATTAAATCCGGATGCGTTGGCTCGAACGTCGTACCTTGTTTTCATCCTGTCACTTGATACCTTGATTTGCTTTCGAACCAAATGATGAATCTCATCGAGGCGATTTCTCCATTCGGCTACGTAGTCTTCCGTCTTATCTATGGCGTGTGGCGGTATTCCGAATCGCAGATCGGCTGGTAATCGTACCTCTTGTCCAAATACAATTCTTGCTGGAGAATGGCCTGTCGTATCGTGATTAGCCGATCTATAACTCATCAGAAAGGTTTGTACATATTTGTCCCAATCTCGTGGGTGATCACTAACGACCTTCGATAAATGCTCTTTTATTGTTCTTCAGAAACGAAACGTCAAAGGAAATTAACAAAAGACTACATTCCGACAACGCTAGTTGGCATGCAGCCAGTAAACTACTATAACGTAATATAAAGCTCCGTGTCTATAGAACCATAATCATGCCGATTGTTCTATACGGATGCGAAAAATGGGCTCTCACAAAACGGGAAG